>CM048936.1:9521627-10724841 GCA_026686955.1 Epinephelus cyanopodus
TGGTGCTACAGTGTAGAATGAACATAGAGGAAACACTGGATAAGATTTTTTCATATAATTATAGGAGAAACACTGACTGTGAGTGACTAAAACACAGATTTGTTGAACTGGATACAGGATGAGTCACTATTCTGTGACATGCTGAACAAGAGCAAGAAAGACAGACAGGTGTGTTTGTGCTATCATTCTGACCTCTGACCTTGTTGACAGGTGACATGATGACCCTGCTGATGAAAAAGGATACACTGTCTGAAGAGGCCACTCAGTTCTACATCGCAGAGACGGTTCTGGCCATCGACTCCATCCACCAGCTGGGCTTCATCCACAGAGACATCAAACCAGACAACCTGCTGTTGGACTCCAGGGTGAGACTCACTGACGGACATTTCCAGACTATCAGTAAAAGGATAAAGCCTGGTGCACGTATGCATGGTGACTCTCTGCAGATGACTCATTAAATGTGTATTTGTTCACAGGGACATGTGAAGCTGTCAGATTTTGGTCTGTGTACGGGACTGAAGAAAGCTCATCGCACAGAATTTTACAGGAACCTGACGCATAACCCGCCCAGTGATTTCTGTGAGTTCAAAATCTGATATTCACAAGAAAAGCCAAACATTAAGGACACCAGATCCAAATCCAGATGCATAGCGATGTGCACTATAAGTGGTAACTTCCACCAAAACATATTTTCAGATAGACACTGCTGTTAGTGCAAAAACAAATCCTGGAAGTGTTCAAGTAATCACCTGCTTCTCTTCTCTCTTTACACTCCTGCAGCCTTTCAAAATATGAACTCCAAGAGGAAAGCAGAAACCTGGAAGAAGAACCGGAGGCAGCTGGTAAGGCTCTGACATCTTACTGAATAAAAGAGGTGTATAAGAAGCCTAAAGCTCCTTTTATACTGTTTCTTTAAGGGGGGAATTTCCCACCTTGCCGCTCAGTATAAAAGGTACAATCGTGTAAGGGTGTGGCAAAGTTGTCTCGTCTTTAAGCTGGCAGCGAAGGAAGTAACAGCGCCAAAATGATGTCTGTATAAAAGGCAAAGCCTCTGGTAAATTTAAAAAGTAGCTGGTAGCACTTAGCTGCTAACACAAAGACAGAAACAGCAGCCAAAAATGTCTGCAAATTGGGAAAACAGTGAGGTCCAGGAGCTGCTTACCCTCCGACCAGAGAGCAGGATGAACCTCCATGTAACAGGGATGGTAAATGGTTGTTACTGCCATGCCAGTGCCATTATTATTGTTTATAAAGAGCTGCTGACGTGTGAACACGTGATTTTTTTTACCATTGGGTCCCAGCCAACTCTGCAGCGGGACCCTATTGATCTGAATGGAACATATTTGCTGGGTTGAAATTTATTATTTTCAATATAAATTCCAACTCAACTCCAACTCTGTCTCTCTGTGTGACTTCCAGGCTTATTCTACTGTGGGAACGCCAGACTACATTGCTCCTGAAGTCTTCATGCAGACGGGATACAACAAGTTGTGTGACTGGTGGTCTCTGGGCGTCATCATGTATGAAATGCTCATCGGTAAGCATGCATTTTTATGTATGTAAGACAGACACAGAGAGGTTAATGAAACACATTTGGAAAGTGTCTCAATGTGTGATAATGTTGAAAATACTGTTGGCTGTGTTCAGGTTACCCACCTTTCTGCTCCGAGACGCCACAGGAGACGTACAGGAAGGTGATGAACTGGAAGGAAACACTTGTCTTCCCACCTGAAGTCCCCATCTCAGAGAGGGCTAAAGACCTGATATTAAAGTATGTAAAGATTCTTTTTTATTGCAGTTTCCGCTTTTACGAACTCCTTAAATAGGCCACATGCTAAATACATTGGTGTGGACAGTGAATACTTGTCCAAATACTGTGTACATAAAGGTCTGTTGGATAGTTAGATTATGAGTTTGCTGTTTGTGTGTTTCAGGTATTGCACTGATGCTGAGAACCGGTTGGGGCTGTGAGTGTGGAAGAGATCAAGAGTCATCAGTTTTTTGAGTCAGTGGACTGGGAGCACATCAGGTACATGAACACTAAACCCCGTTCAGACATAAATGTGGCATTTTAGCATGAGGGTCTCATGTCTGAACACCTACCTGAGTCACTTTAACCTGTTTAATGTCTACCATACACTAGAAGACCCCTAAAGACTAAACCCTGTCACATCTAAAGAAAGGTCCCACACTTTATTGCAAAGACTGTGGATCTCGCAGGGTCATTATTTGCAAGACTACAACTAGATTCCTGTTGAAATTATTTACCATCCTGCTCCTGGTGGAAAATATTACACCAAACTCCCTTTAAGAAATACGACATATTAACAATTCCTTACCTGTCCACAAGAACATGTCACTCTAGAAACACAAGATAAAAGATGTCACATGGCGACAGTATTTGTGTCAATTCGGCATCAATATAATCCATAAATATAAACTGTATTTGTGCACAAACTTTACATTTTGAATTTTGTCACCTCAACGTGCTACCAGCCCCTATAAGTTAGTTATACTATTTAAGTGGGAGGAGACTGGGGGAACATTTCTCACTAAAATAAGTGCAGGTTGGTGGATCAGGTACATTTCCAAATTAAACACCAACTCTTGTTCATTCCACAACTCCACAAGTTTCTCCTCCTTTTCCACAGCACAAGAGAACCGAGATTTGTTCACCTTCTTGCCCACTCTGCCCCCTGTGGCTCAGAGGGTAGAGTGGGTTCTTAACTCCTCCACTGCAGCTCCTCCAGTTCGCATGTCAAAGTATCCTTGAGCAAGATATTGAAAATTGCTCTCGAATGCTGTTCCATCGGTGTGGGAGTGTGTTAAAAACTGAGTAGCAGGTGGCACCTTATGGTAGCCTCGGCCACCAGGGTACGAATGTGTGTGTGAACCATAGTGTAAAAAGCGCTTTAAGTGGTTGGAAGACTGGAAAGGTGCTATACAAGTGTAGTCCATTAACCATTCCCCAGAGACTGTTCGATGCTTCCTGTTCGGTGCCAGACAGAGTGCAGCTATTGGTTGTTGACCATGTTCACATCTTGAAACTTTTGTTGTTAAGTTGAAATCGCAGCAATTAACACAAATTCAACCAATCCCCATGAGTTCAGTGCAACCTTGCAATTTTGTCCGATCGCTGTAGTTTTGTTGGTGTGAGTTTGTTGGGATCATTTAATGGCTTTGCAGCGGATGTTGGCCACTGCTGCCATGTTAGCTTGTGCTAACAGGGCAGAGAGAACTCATCGCTAGCCAGTGCTGTCCGCCTTCCCACCATCACAAATAGATTCTAGTTGTGTGGGAAACACGGACTCTGACTGAGCTTTATGACCATGTTACACCTTACACAAACAAGATCAAGGGAGCATGCCACAACTCGAGCAAAACTGTTGTGATTTTATTCCAACATTTTTACATTTGTCTGCGACAGATAAATTGCTTGAAGAGTCGTGTGGTGTAAAGCTGGCATAAGTAGGTTAGACTCTTAACATTGACGCAACTGCTCAGTGCGATGCTGTTAGATGAATGTCAAGGCTACAGCAGCCCGAGCACAACATTTATGTCACTGACGCCTACAATATGTCTGAATCACATGGATGAAGCCAGCACTGTTACATATTCTATGTTCTTCTTGCATTAAAGCTAACGCTGCTTATGCACCAAGCAGTTTCAGAAAAAGGACATTCTTGCTCATAAATAGAAAAGAGCCCATGCTGAGGATTTAATACTTCTTATTTCTCTGTACTTCCAACCATCCATGATTGTCTCCGTCTTGCCTCCACAGGGAGCGGCCAGCAGCAATCTCCATTGAAATCAAGAGTATCGACGACACCTCAAACTTTGACGACTTCCCTGAATCAGACATCCTTCAGCCAGGTTCGTCTTTATCAGATATTCTGCTTGCTGCGCTGCAGGAAAATCCCTTAATTGGAAACATTAGCCTTGGGTCAGATTCAGACAGATCATGACAGTGGATGAGTCATGACAGATGATTCAGAAATAGATTCTCAACAATGCTGATGCTGACTCTATTATTATTCTAATGGCCTTAAAGGGGCCTTAACATTTACACTGTTTGATCTATTGTGCCCTCAAGTGGCAAAATAGTAACACCTGCCTTTGATATGTGATTTTGTGTTTATTTACAGCCAACGCAACGGAGCCAGACTTCAAATCAAAGGACTGGGTGTTCCTCAACTACACATACAAACGCTTTGAGGGTCTGACCCAGCGAGGCACCATCCCCACATACATGAAGGCAGGGAAGGCCTGACACGCCGAGACTGGGAGACGGTGTTGTGGAGAAAAAAACAGACGTTTACGGACACAGGGTCGGGCCGTGGAGCCCCGCTGGTGCTGAAGGCTGCGCTGTCAGCCTCTCAGTATAAATTTAACCCTCATCACAAGTTATTTAGGTCTGCTCGGCCGCTGCAAGAACACCAAGAGCTCGGAAATTAAGGAGCGTTACCGCATTACCTCGGTTGTTTATATCGTATACACGTGCCGTCTTTAGCCATAGCTCTCAGGCCAGCTCACTAACTAGGACACTAAATCAGCATATCTGCATGTTCAGCGGCATACTGCTTCTGGAGAGGATTTTTTTTACTGCCGTGGGAATGAGGATCGAGTACAAATCACTGCTTCGACATCTTCACAGCGATAGTTTCTACACTGGCGGCTAGATTAGCTCTGCTGCAAACATAGTTTCTAATACTGAAGACAAGCTCTATACACTGTAGACAGCTCTGAAAGATATACTAAGAACTGGTATCCCTCAGTTGTTCTCTCCCATACTGTTATAGCCTGTTTGTGAATTTTAAAGGAAGGTTCCAGCATGATTTCTATTGTTTTGGCTCACTTTATGCTTTATATTTAAAGGGATACTTTACCTCCAAATGACCTTTTGTATATCAGTTAATCACCATGTGTTATGTTGAATTTGTGTAGAAAACTTTGTTTTTCTTGCATGCCAACACCCTGAATGAAGAATCCAAGCCCATAGAACATACTTGGTGAACTGAAGTCATAGGGGTCCATGTTTAACAACCAAAAAACTATATCTGAACATCTGCTACAAACTCTCAGACAACTCGTGCAGTGTAATCCAAGTCTCATGTATTTGTTGTATGCTCATTACTTCTTAAACAAACTGCCTTTTCCAATGGGGGACTGAATTCAATGTAGCACAGGGTGAGTAATTGATATACAAATGGTAATTATTTTTTTGGGGGGGGGGGGGTATTCCTTTAAGAGCTACTCCCACTGACAAAGATAGCATCCATTTAAAATTGCAAAGTGAGGAAAATCTGTAATGCAATTTTAGCTATAGCTACTACTGTTGGATGGATTGCATGATGACATTTCGCACACGCTTTCATGCCCCTTTGGTGATCCCTTACCTTAACGTCTAGCACCATCATCACGTCAAATGACATTCCCATCAGCATCAGCCATACAAGTGCTATTTAGCATGCTAACATGCTAAACTAAGATGGGGAACATGTTAACATGTTGTCTGTGAATGTTAGTATGCCGATGTTAGCATTTAGCTCAATACATCTGGGAATAATTTAGGTGTAAATGTTTGTTTTTTTTAACATAATCATAGTATGATTATTTTTTGGAGGAGATTGAATTGAACATGTCTTTTTAGCAACATTAGCATCAAGCAGATTGAAAATATAAAACAGAAGAGCAAAAACCCAGATCATGCTGGAATCCTCCTTTAACCCTTCTGGTGGTGGTAAACACAGTGCGACTTTTGTGTCAGCCCTGCGGGACAACTCTTCCTGTGGCACTGCCTCAGCGCTGTTGCTTTTCTCACAGAGGAACAACTTGTTGCCAGGAAACGTGTGAATGCAGATTGCCCTGTGCTTGACATCTGTTACTGTAGAGTGTTGCCCATTCACAGATAAGCCAAACAAAGTGCAGAGTGTGCCACTTCCCTTCAGAGCCCCTTGTGTGGTTCAGATCAGTGCCACAGTAATTGATCATTTCCCCTTGATTTTAATTCTAGCGAGCCCAGGGGCCAATCACTTCCTTCTTAGGTGGACGAAACATGCAAAGTGCCTTTAAATAGCTGAGAAATATTTAACGGGATATTCTACGGATGTTATCAGAGACTAATCAGAAGGTATTGATTACTATTAGATATAATAAAGCTGTTTGAAGAAGGGAAAAGTGAGAGAAAAAGGGAAAAAAATCTGTCTCTTAAAGTAAATGGAAAGCTCTGATGTGTCGGTTATATTTAGTGTGTCTGCAGAGTGATAAAACACTTGACGTGATAAAGGTGATAAAACAGAAACAAAGGCAGAATAGAAAATTGCAGGTTTTTATAGGTTAGATAATTAAACCAGGGGCTCATAAAAACAGAATGCGCCAAGGCAAACACAATGAACAAAGTGTCTTTGTTTGTCAAGTTAAGATGAAACTAAAATAGAAACTAAATAAGAGTAGATCAACACGGTGGCTATCTTAGACATGTGTACGGTTTTTGTCTGTTTCATTTTAATTCAAGTATCCACTGGATGTATTTAATGTTATTTTCCCCCCTCGATCTTAGAAGCTAATGTCCTGTCTTTTTCAACAAAACCAACCATGTAACCAACATGTCTGCTCAGAGTTGTGACTAGACACAGCGCTAAACATAGTTACCAAAGAACTCTGATCATCACACGTCGTGATCTGAACACATATTCAGATGTAGCTGTCGCTTATACTGCACTTAACTGAAAACTACCTTTAAAAAAAAAAAAAAAAAAAACACCTTTCCAAGAGAGCTAAACTTGGCTAAGGAATAATTTGCCATTTTTATTTCTAGAAAACGAGTGAGCTGAGACAGTTAGCACATCTGTTAAGTGTCAAAACACAAGCTATAAATGTACACACAGGGACAGGAAATATACTGAGGACTCTTACCATGCTGGACTCAAGTTCAGCTGTAGCCATCACAGGAATCCCATATTAAACTGTGTGTGGTGCTATTTCTGAGTAATTGATAGGGAAAGTTTGTTGTCTTGCAGTTTGATGAAGAAGATTGGTGTATGATGATGCACCAGTACCAGTGTGTCTTCTTATATTTTATCTGTTTAAACTGGAATTCATCCAGTCAGTCCTGTTAGGCCAAGAACGCACCGCAAGGACTTGGAGTTGCATTACATAAGCAATGTGCAAGGGTTGTATATTTCTACATTATTTATTATTTTTCATGTGTGTTGATAGATGAAATGTTGTGCTGATATTCTGTATATTTAAATCGGATGATTTTCATATCAATTGGTTTCCGTAACATTTTAAAGGGGCACTGCAGTGATTGTAGAATTGAATCCATAGAAATAGAAGGAGAGTAGAATGGACATTCAAATTGTCAGAGAGGCAGCCATGTTTATGTGAACTATTGTCATTGCAACTGATGTAGTAGGCCAACTTTTGTATATACTTCCATATAAACAAACCAACTTGCGGGCAATTCATGCTCTCACTGAGGTGAGGTTTTGTCGTTATACCAAACGAGTAGTGGAGAATTACTTTTTTAAATTAGCAGTCCGTTCATTTTAAAATATTACTGCAACTGCTATTTCCATGTGTCTTTTGTTGCAATTAATTGCATGTTTGTTGAAACATTATGTAATAATACTGAGACTGAGGGGATGAACAGCGTGCATATGAGCATATTTTTTACATCTAAAGCCCTGATCATACAGAAAACGTTTAAGCAGCTGGAGGTGCCTTTTTGTTATTGGTTTTATTAAGAATGAAGCTTTTTACTCAGCCGTTTTTGCATTGCTCCTGCACTCAAGGCGCCTTGCATTTTTGTGGAGCGCTCTGAACTCCTCGCGTTGAAAAAACTCAAAGCGGAAAAGCACCTGACATAATTTCTTTTTTGTCATCTTTTTTCCCATCGTCCAATCAGATGATTTGAGAGGCGGGTTTTCTTTGGTGCACACAACAGCATGTTTACAGTTAGTTAACAATGGAGGAGACACTGGTGATAGTGGTTGCTAGATACACAGAGCTACGGCCCGTCAAACTGCCAACGAGTCATCCTAAAATATGCCAGGAAACTGCCATCATGAATGTGAGGCTCCTGGACCAGTTGATGGTGCTCCCCATGACCCACCCTCTTTTTAGGCTCTCATATACCCACACAGATCTCTGTTTCCGTGTGCCCAACAAACTACTTGCTGACAGCCTCTCACCCTCAACCAGAGCTACAGCAGGTACCCTCTGCCTGTCCATTTTAGGAGCTAGATACTGATTACTGTGAAATTGAAAAACAAACAGTAGATTGATTTCACAGGAAGGTTAGGGTAAAAAGATGCAGCAATTAAAAAAAATGAAGTGTGGTGGTGCGCCTGGGCTTTCTGTGTGATCGGGGCCTAACTCAGTGACTTAAAGATTCATTTTGACTAAACCAGAGCTGGTGATTGTTAAAACAGTAGACTAACTAGACGACTAACAAAATTTCAAAGAGAAACTTGGATTGGTTTGTAGTTGTATTTTTCTTTTCATACAGAAAAGACTCCACTTACGTGTTGTCACCATATAAACAATCACCATTTTATTTTATACTAGTCCAGTTACCACAGCAAACAGTTCAATGTCCATTCTATTCACTCTTTTTCTATGACTGCACCTGTGTAAAGCTAGGGACAATTTTTTTTTAAAAATGGTTACAATTGTTGCAGCAGAGGCTGAGATCTCTTCACCTTAAGTCCCTTGTATGGTCAAAGTTCGAAAAGCAGTACATCCTACACTTCCCATAATGCAGCTTGATAGCATATTTGATCATTCTCCTCCTGTCTTGTATAAATGCCTGTCTTTCAAACATGCCCCGTGCGTAATGCAGGCTTTATAAATTGGTAGTCTCTCAAAGCAAAGGTAACCGTTATGACATCATCATGACATCATCAGGGTAATTTCAGTGACACTTGAGATCTTGGTGTGAAAAAACAGTGGAGTGCCCCTTTAATTACAAACAGAAGATGTCTTTAAACATACATGTACAGTCGAACGTTCCACATCACATCACACAGACAACCCTGATTGGCCAGTATTTACCCCCCATACTTAAAATCCAAATGTGTGATTCTAACTCAAATGTCATCAAAGCTAAGACCAGTCTGCAAGTAGACGTGGTCCTACTGGAGGACAGTAACAAGACAGATGCATGATGGGGGATTTTGTTGATGGCTACTGCTGCAGATTCCCAGTCGTGTCTGATCACCTGAACACACACTGACACAATCTGGACAAAGCCAAACTGCTGTATTCAGAGCGTCCTGTCTCACGGCCAAACAGTTAGGATTGTTTATGAGTGACGTGTGTGTGTGTGTGTGTGTGTGTGTGTGTGTGAGATTACTAGGGGAAAAAGTGACATTTTCATGAAGTAGATCCTCAGTGCTTTTTGTTGTGAGGTGATGTGTGACCTTGTTTAATGTCAAACTCATGTTCTGTGTTGTAATAGAGAAATTATTACATTTTTTTGTTGGTAGATGCACAGGAGATGAAAAAAGGAGGGTAAATACTGTATTTGGGATCCATACAATTCTATATACTATGTCCAGGAAGACTTGAAATCTATTACTGTGTCACTTTATGGAAAGGGAGCTAAATTATTGTGACTTTATTTCTCCGCGAGGTTGAGACAAGTTCAGGAAATGTTTCACTTTGATCACGAGTTAAGCTAGACAATTCATTTCTGACAGACCAAATCAGCTTATAGACCCACCCGTTGTGTTGTTTGGTCAGTGTCACATTAAATTTGGGAGAATAGAGGAGACTCTCCCCTAACTTGGAGAGTAGGGAAATGTTAATTTATCCTTTTAAAAAAGCAGTTGACTGAAACATAAGGGATAAACACAGATGAAAGGCTCATTCACATCTTCAGTCTAGCTTTAGATGTAAGTGGTCTCTGCCTCAGAAACCTCAGCGCCCTGTTACTAAGCTAATAATATGTAATTTCCCCCCTTGTTAAAGCAAGAATTCACTTCAGAGATTCACTTGTAAAAGGTTTCAAACCCACCCTCCACAGGCCAGGACTATGTTGTGAGGTTTTTGTGTAATGCTGTGTACATATTGTTGTAGACACTTGAAGGAAGCTGTCTGTGGAGTGAAGGAGGAAGCGCTCATTAATATATTCATTCACGTTGATGAGTTTTTATGTTGACAAAATGCTTAAAATAATAAAATTAAACACTTAAAGTCTGAAGTTTTCTTTTTTCGTTGGGGGGGTTGGGGAGCAGGTGGCTCTAACTGAACAATTCTCTAAATGAAGAGCACATGGCCCTGAAACACACAGAGTGCGGAGGCCTGGGGAAAGCTCTTAGGTCTTATAAAACATCTTGAAAATGTTAATTCGACAGTCTTTTACTGCGGGGTTGTTAGCACAAGCCATCCAGTCCCAAACTGACTAAAACAATGTGGTTTTTATTGTGAAATATAACCTGGAGCCACTCAGTTAGCAAAGTGTTAGAGAGTGGGTATTTAAACTATGGCATCCAGAAGCAGTTAAAGTATTACTTTAGCTCACTGTATTTTAAATTATTAGACTTTCAATGAATTGCATCTAATCTTATGTCTTATAAGGTTTAGTGTCTTGATTTAAAATAGGAAAAGTAAAGAAATACAGTCATGATTATTTATCTTGTATGACATACAATTTTATATTTAGAACATGTGCATTTGCCTTGCCCCGATAAAAAAATGACAAAATTAAAGACATTTACAGCATAAATTGATGCAGAAAAGGCAAAATTTTGTGCATAATAATTCACCAAAATGCAGGAAATTAAGTGTTTATTGCTCAAAAGTATCTGGCAGAGGAACCCCAAACCCCCTTTTCATATGTGTCCTCCCTCCCCAGTGTAAGAAAACATGAAGGCATACTCTATTTAAAAACCCTCTTCTGTGAGGCAGCAATGCTAACTAATGAACCATACCACCTTGAAAACAGTGATAATTCAACAGAATCATTTTTATTCTACATTTCCTATAAAATGTGGGCAAAAATTAACCACAAACTAACCAGCATGCATTACATCGGTGAAAACCCAAGGCTTTTGTCTCCAGGATTTTGTCTTCAACTTTTAACTTTCAAACATCAAATCTAATAATTAATTTATGGTGGAGGAACATTCACACATTTTCCACCAGTCAATCAGGGGGGCTCAAGGAAAAATATCTGTAAGGAGGGTAAAAATAAAAAAATAACATAAAAAAAAAAGAATTTACACCCCCCTCCTCTGGTAAATAAAGAACAGTCCCTTACTTTGTATCACTGTACATTGGGTAACACTTTGTAACTAGTATTTGGATAACCCTGAGGAAATAACCACTGCAGACTGTTTCAGTGACAGCATTATTTGATGATGACAAATTCATTTAAATATGCAGCAATGATTAAAATTCAGTAATAAACATGCCCCGTGTTGTGGTAATCTGACAAACATAATTTGATACAGATGTTTTCATTTCTACACCGTGTTTCCTGTTTATCTTCACACTGTTGATTATCGAATAAGAAGACAAACATGTGGAGAAGGCATGAAAATGATAAGCAAGAATATCCACAGTTTTCAAACGCAGCACATGCTGCTGTGACACACTAAGGCCACTAGAGGGAGCGCTTGATGCACACAAGCTTGTTCCCAGCGGAACTTATGAATGGACACTGTCCTCATGGCTGTGCGAATGCTGTCATGTGAAAAACTTTCATCCGAGGGTGGTGATGGATTTGTGATAAAGGCTTGTGCTATTTATATAATAGTCATGCCACGTTTAAAATTGACTTGAGGAAAAATAGTCATCAAGCTGTTTTTCGCAACCCTTAAAATGTATTTGATGTATTTGACAACAGCATTTTATATAGAATAAACCATGGGAAGTGCGAAAATTATCTTTACCTAGATGTTTATTGTCAGACTACACAAATAAATATCATATAATTCTGATGTGTAATTCCAAAACAATAATAAAAATAATAATTTATTAAATTAAAAATGAAAGATTGTGTGAATAGGATGGCACGCGGATGTTTGGGCACGTTTTCTTGTTATAAACTAGTGTTTTAATGATTAATGATTAATGATTGTTTTTTTCTGTACAAACTTCCTGCGCCGCATATAAACCTAGTTTTTATTTACTTATTTGTATGCGACATCTAAATATTAGTTTCCCACTCGACTGAGGAAAACTTTCTATAGGCCACTTATTCATTTCAGTTTTATTCCGACCTCGCAGTTACATTAGAAAGTAGCCACCGACATCCAAGGATGTCTCCATTCATCCCACCGTCCACTCTCACACAACCAACGTGTAAGTTTTCACGTGTGTAACCCCGTTATAAACACGGTTACGTGTGTCTATGGCCACCAACACATTTTTTTTTCTCAGCAAAGAAAAAAAAGGCTGTGTTAACCGGGTTTCTCTTAATCCCTTACCCCGATTAAGGAAACCGGGTTTCTGGTTTACATTAAGAAATCAGGTTACTGCAGAAAGCCGACAACAACCAGGTTACTTGAACGCATCTGATGCATCGGTGACAGTGTCATGTCATGACCCCGATATAAAAGGAATAACCTAGTTAGTTGTTTTTGTTATTATTATTATTTTTATTATTAAGTAGCTGTTTTGATTTCCTGATTGAGCATTTTAAGTAGCTATATTTAGCGTTCATGACGTCATTTAAAAGTGTACAGTAGAAAACATTGTTTTTTAAGCCTCATATTGATTATTAGCCCTTAATGCCACAATCAATAGTAGCATGCTGTTATAGAATAAGGTACAATGTATGTAGTGAAGTTGAAATGCAGCCAATTATTATGTGTACAGACATGCTATTGACTTATGAGCAATTTGACTGGAGGGTAAGGTAAGGAATATTTAAGATAAGACCTTTCATAAAGGTGGTGTCAAACTGACATAATTTAAAAGAGAATATAAGACTATCACATCTGTCCCTTCTTTGGCTTATATAAAGTTGTTGTCCTCTGATTAAACGTGACCTGTGTATTTTTTTTTTAATTCACCACATCAGTGATTAAACTAGGACATCTAAATAATTGCTGGCTGTGTAACCGCAGGCCCAGCCCTAACCAGGCAGTCCTGGAGAAGCGTGACATCTTTTTTTTTATTTCTTTTTTTTTTTTTATTGTCATCATCATGAGTAAGAAAACACACCTCAGGAGCTCAGGAGAGAGGTCACAGACAGGACGACTGTAGGCAAGACCCAGGCACAAATAAGTCACACCTGCAGTGGGATCTACAAAACTAACTTAATACCTCCCTAAAACAAACAGACCTGCATTTTAAAACAAGTCTATTTATATCTCATATTGTTTACAATGTGAAAAGGCTGTAAAGGAAGAACAAGCTATGGTTTATTTGCTGTGTTAACCACAGAGAAGCTAACACAATAGATGTTTAGTGACAATAAGGCCTATAAATAACCTATATTTTAATGTATGAAATAAATAATATAAGAAAATCAAAGAGCTGAATTTAGATTATTAAGAACATTTCCTAAGGTAGATTTATTTTTATACAGATAAATCTATATAAGCTATTCAACCTCTACCTACACTGTGTTGTGTATATTATTGATCTTTTTACTCTTGTAATTTGATATATTTTATTTTATTCCTGTCCACAAACTGTTTGCTACTTGCTGCTGTAACACAAGAGTTTCCCAGTTTGGCATCAATAAAGTAGGCCCTACTATCTATCTATCTATCGATCTATCTATCTATAAGTTTCTCAGTCATCACCCCTTAAACGTCCTTTAATATATCCCTAAAAGTTTCTCTGAGTCACTGTATAGGTTTTTTCCTCTGTGTTTCCTGTGCACGTACGGTATTTCCGGGTTTGTAAAGTGCACGGGGACACTGTACTTTCTCCGCAGACTGCCTTGAAATGGGTTAACGAGCCAACCGTCGCCACGTGACCGTCCAGTTATATAATATATAGGTCAACACGTTTCTCGCTGGCACGTGCAGCCTTCTGTCTTACGTAAAGTCTCGTGCAAAGGTCTCGAATTACACTATGTAGGTGAGGGCCGAAGATCGTCAATACACGAGAAGAGGTATCACTCAGCTGGGGGAAATTAAGACAACATTAGTATAATAACTAACTACACTTTTTTTTTTACCATGTAGTTGAATGTTGTAGGGGAGGGGCCATGTCAGATACAAACCATTATTCACAGCAGAGTATTGTAAATGTTTTAAAAACCTATATGAGCTGATGTTACCCAAACAAAATCAAATTCTAATAGTGTCATCTTGTGGATCAATGACACAATGTGCTTTTTCCTGTGCAGTGCTCTATATGTCACAGCTACAGGTAGAGTCCAACTCAAGTCTCAAGTTTGATGACAAAATAAAAAAGACTTGCAAATAGACTTGGACCTTGACGCTACTGACTCGTGACTGTACTTGTACTTGAGCCTTTTGACACATATATATTACTGATACCTTACTCCAAACCCACAAAATATGTAAATATTGTATTTAAAAAGTGTGCCACAAATCAGATTTTCTGTAAGCATTAATCTTTTTAATTCATTGAGATATATAACATAACATATGCAACGACACACAATATCACTTTAAAAGGAGAACAGTAATACAGATAATGTTTTACAAATTTGGGAAGGGATAAAGGGAAAATAAGATGAATAAAATACAACAAGGCAGGACAGGACAGTAACATGAACTTGTTTTAACAAACGTTTTAATAAATTAATAAAAACTGTAAAAAGCATCCATGATTTTGGTTCATTTGATATGCTATATTATTGCTGTTGTTATAATGACATTATATTTGGTAAAGAGTGCATTATGACATGTTTAGGACTCAAAACTTCAGGTTTAGGAGATGGGACCTGACTTGGGACTTGTCAGTCTTGACTCTGGATTTGACTGCAAAGACCTGACTTGCAGCACACTCACTTGGTCCCATCTCTGTGGTTGACCCACAGTGTGACTGTGCCGATCATGTCATACTAGGAAATAGGAACAGAGTGAGACCTCCTCCGTGCCAAGGCTGTGTTTTGGGGAAAGCGAGAGAATAGCAGCGTCAGATCTGTGACGCGCTCACGGAATTTTTGCCTGACATTAAATGTGTACATTACTGGAGGGACCAGTGTCTCACCGGCGCTGCCAAAGCTGGGGTGCTTCTGTATGAAACCAGTCTGGAAAAATTTCATATGGGCATTTTGACAATCTTACTGCAGCTGTGATGATGATGTCAGACCGGCTAACCATCATAGGAGAATCCTGATTTCCGATCCCGGTGATGGGAGATACATATCAGAGGAACATTTTGTTCTCTTCAGACAAAATGCACAATATTCTCATCTGCATTGTCTATTTTTAGGTTTTATGACGTCACATAAAACGTATAAAAATACATACGGAGCACAAAAATCACCCACTTTCATGCAGAGACACGCATTTTTTATTCCCAAATAGGGATGCCAATTCAGGAGTGAGACGACCTGACATGAATGGATTGCAGCCGTCCTAGTAAAACGCCTTTAACCCTTTCAAAGCAAACGCGGGCATGAATGAACCAGAAAGGAGGAGACTAGTGTTGAGCTGATCCTTGTTTCCTAGAAGACATGGGTGTTCCTTTCTCACCCATCCCTCATGTTTCTCCCCCCTAACCTCCCCCCACTCCGCCTACTTTGTTAAAAAAAAAAATTACGGGAGGAGGAGGAGGAGGGTGAGGAGAAAAATGAAGTCAATTATACAACACCCCAGCTCTGTGCAGCTCACTCCTCTCCTCTCCTCATCTCCTCTGTGAGCTGGGAGCCTACTACTACAGCCGGTGGCTCCACATGCGGCGCTCACCGGGCACACCGGCTCCAGTCTGTAGGCATGTCGGCGGCCGGTGACTCTGACGGGACGGTGGACAAGCCAGCAGGTAGGTGCTCGGGGTTGCTTTAGGACAGCAGTTTTTATAGTGTCATAAATGTGTGCAGCCGTATTCAGCTCGCTACTTTTAATTTGTTTTACTAGTGATGAACATTACTAGCGGTAAAACGTCCTGAAAGTATGTCGGAACCACTTTCAGCACGCGACAGTTTAACGGCAAACAGCGATACAGACTGTAAGAAGCAATGTTTACTGATATTTTTTTTTTGTTAATTTAACTTTATGGTGACATTAAGAGGTGCTGACATTACAAGCGACCACCTCCTAACATCATTAGCGGCGGTAACGACACCGCCTACCCGACCGGAAGTAACCTACTACTAGCCAAGATAACGCATCGCTATGTCTAACCTACTATAGACTCTTTGTACTGTACCTAAAATACCGACTGGCAGCCGGTGGCGACCGCACCGGGCGCGTAGTCCCGGCGGTGGAAGCCTGTCCATTCATTATTCCATATTACGTGCTCGTGTCAGGCGGGACGCGCACGCAAAGGGGGGCTTTGCTCTTCCGCGGAGTCTCAGACAAACCTCACGGAACCACATGACTGTAACCATGGCGACTCTCATTGCGTTTTTTCCTAACCTTAAAACATATTCTTATTAACTCCGCCGTTTAGTTTCTTTGGCAGTGCCGGTGTTTCCCAAACGTGCCAAAGTGTTTTTAATTTGATAAACCTTTACCAAACTGTCCTCTGGGAGTTTAGCTTATCACGTGGTCCGACAAGGTTCGTCAGTCAGTATACTCTTTCACGTGCGGCTCCTCTCATAAGTGGGTCAGTAGATCAGTAGAGCAGCGCTGCCTTCACTGTGCAGCAGGGGGAGGCACTCGCTCCCTGGCGCTTTAACAACACCATGGAGCATACGGTGATGTCAGCAAGGAAACTTTCTGAAGCCAGCGCCGCATCATGAGTTAAAAATATATGAATTATATAAATTAAACTCTAATAAGAAGAGTTAAAATGAAAAGCTCAAAAAAGTGATTTAGTAATCCATGTTGTCTGTGGTGATATTATAACAATCACACACTCTAAAACCACCTTGGAATGTTAAATGAATACTAGCCAAGAATATATTTGCCAGATAGACAAGTAAAACATACAGGCGCATTAGGTTCCACATAAATTCATTACATTCAGTCCCAAGAAAACACTGTAGGATTTTCTTAAAGTTGGCTATTAAATGGAAACTCCCTATGAAGTATGTTTTTATGACTTTTATTTTCTTCCTTGTATAAGCTTAGAACCCTGTCAATACTCTTATGAAAGTGTATTTCACAATCAGCTTTGATTAAGTTAAAGCAGTTAATAGGACATAAAAAAGTAGCCAATATGCTATATATAAATGTATATTGAAAAAATGTCCCTTTATATCAAAACAAAAATAATTCCTATCTGTGTTACATTATTGTTCATTTTAAATATGTCAATATCATAGTTGAGCTGTCAAATCCAGATGGTGTTGGTTGTTAAAACTTTATCAGTTCATCATGTTTATGGAATGTTTTGCATGCAAAGTCCTGCAAATTAACTCTTAACACAAAACATCTGCAGTTTATTTATCCGAAAGCACAAAGAGGTCTTTCTCTTTATTTCCATTTTGTCTCTCTCTCCTTCTTTGTCTTTCACTTGTAAACACACACGTGTTTTGCCAACTGCTTTTTATTTCGAAACACGACATTTAAGCTGGATGCTAACACCATATCAGGATATTTACTGTGTCAAGGGCTCTTTGTTTTAATGTTTGCAAAGTTAGTGAATTACCTGCAGGTCTGTCGTCACCTTGAGTGCATTACAATGTACATAGATAGCCTAGTTCAAGAGGGAACATTCTAAAATGCAAAGAATAAGAATAATAGGACAAATGCAGCTCAAAGTGCTTTACAGTTTAAATACATTTTTAAAAAATGAAATATGTAAAGGAAGCAACAGTCAGAGAACACTTATCAAATAACTCCCGCAACACACATCCCCTATCCATATGTTTAATATACAAAACAGGTCACAGTTTACAAAAAAAAGTGTAGTTAATTGGAAAGCTTTAATTACTTTTTGTGTTGTATAGTGTTGTATAGAATGATACCATTCATATGTTACAGCGAAAAATAAAATATGTTCGCTGATATGCAAGCAAAGGGAGTAAAACATGTCTCACCAAAGGAAAATAATTAGGTTGCATTATTTCAAAAATGTTCACTATGCAACACGTATAAACTTTTGAATATGACTTTTCCACCAAAGGGTTGGCTAGTGCTGACAATGTTTGCATTTTGAGTGAATGAAGCATTTGAGCTACACGCATTGAATACACCTCTTTAAAAAGAGAATCAAATACATACATAAAAAGTGATTTATTGCTGTGTAATCTTGTTCCAAATATGCATGACAGCCTGTGTTTCTGAGTACATGACGTATAGCCTCTGCTATTACTGCTGAGAACGTTCATGGTCCGTGTTTGTATGCATACGCCCACTGTAGCTTCCTGCCTGAAAAAGCCATCTAAACTTGCACGTGTTTTGTAAGTTGTAAGGAGTTGCAGGCATTGTGGGTCAGTCAACCAGAAATAACCTGGAACATACTGTACTGTAACTGTAGGATTTAAGGCTCCCCTGCTGTTTCTGCGCTCATCCAAGACCACAATACTTGTCGTTATGATTCTAGAAGTAAACAGAAACTCTGAGCTCTGTACGACCATATAAACGTCTGAGGAGGATCCTATCACACTGTAAAATAATCACATCATGCTGACCTCAAGCTGAGGTGAAAAGACAGTTAGAAATATTTAACTTGATTGTATTTTACATGTTGTAGCTGTTTTGTGACTCTCTTGAGTCATTGTGAGTCTCTTGGTCATAATCTTGTGCTTTTCTTTGATTGTTTTGCATCTCTTTGTGGATATTTCAAGGATCTTTCAAGTTATTTAGTTTGTCTTCGTCATCATTTTGTCTCTTTGTAGTTATTTCAAGTATCTTTGTAGAAAAAATGTCTCTTTGTTGTTATTTTGTTTGTTGTTGTGGCTGCTGTGTATCTCTTTGTAGTAATTTTGTGTTGTTTTTTTGTAGTTGTTTTGTGTCTGTTGTTATTTTGAGTGTCTTTGTAGTAATTTTGTGTCTCATCTCTTGCATCTCTTGGTCATTGTTTTCTTTCTCTTTGAAGTTATTTTCTTTCTGGACACAGTTGCTGTGAGGATTTTGCATCTCTTTTTAGCTATTTTGTATCTCTTTGTGGTTGTTTTGAGTATCTTTGTAGTCATTTCAAGTATCCTTGTAGCCATTTTGTGTGTCTTTGTAGTAATTTTGTGTCTCTCTTTAGTTATTTTGAGTGTTTTTGTGGTAATTTTGCATGCCTTTGTCTTAAGTTTGTCTCTTTATGGTTGTTTTGCTTCTCTTTGTAGTTATTTTGTTTGTCATAGTAGTCGCTGTGTGTGCCTTTGTAGTAGTTTTTGTTGCTTTTTTGTAGAAATTTTGTGTCTGTTGTTTTGTGTTCATTTTGCATCTTTTTGTAGTTGTTTTCTTTCTGGTCGTGCATCTTTTTGTTGTTATTTTCTTTCTTGTGACTGTGGTTTGTCTCTTTGTAGTCATTTTGCATCTCTTTGTGGTGGTTTGGCATCTCTAGCTATTTTGTGTCTCCTTGTAGCTATTTTTAAGACCTTGTTGTTTCTTTTTACTCTTTTTGTGTCTCTTTGTGGTTATTTTACGTCTTTTTGTTATTTTGCTTCTCCTCAAATCAACAGTAGTGAATTTAAGTTGTTGTTACCAAAATGCCATTGCTGCATTCAGCTAAAGTGAAGCTTGAAATAAATAAATAATTTGAAGTTATGTGATTGGATGCTTGTTGCTGAAATGAAAAAAATTGTTCATTATGTATGCAGACTTGAGCAGTACTTTCGACTTTTTATCAAAGACTCAGATATTTTTTGATTCCCTGATTATAGATTCTTTATGCAACAACATTTATTGAATAAATGATTAATCAGTATAATAATCAACACATTAATCAGCGATAAAACAAGTGTTTGTTGCAGTCCTAATTACAGTATTACTAATGACATTTTTCAGAAAACTGTAACGAATGTAAACTATAAAAGCTACTGTAGCCGCAGTTTGTGTTGCTAAAATCTACTAAAAAGCAGTCTAGACAAATGTTATTGCATTTTGGATGAGTAACAAATAAAGGTGCAGTGACTATAGAGCAAGCAAGCCACTGTTTACATACTGCACACATTAGTGGTCTGAACATGGAGCACTAATGGAATAATTAAATTGCAAAGCAATTCTGACACTGCTGATGGATCTGGAAGCTGCGGCCTTGAAGCAGCCATCCAGTGATGATTATCATCAAAAGGAAGTGCTCTTCTATGCTTGAGTTGAAATGTGTTGTGTGAATACAGACTATCCATCCTTTTGTGCGCGTAGGTTGGATGTTTGAGTCAGAGGTGAGAAATGACAGATAGTTTTATAATTTGAAAGGATGTTTTCAGGGTAAGCAGGATACGGTTTCACACTTAAAACTGCCGCTGTGCGATTTGTTTGGATAGTCAACATGCTTTCTATCTTGGCCAAAGCAGGGATCTAATGAATGGAATCCTGTTATAGAAATATTCAGTTGCCTTTGTATCTCAGTGTGGTAAAAAAGGAGGACAGTTGCATTTATATGCTGCGGTCCTTGGCAGGTCGATGGTGTACGTGCATATAAGAAAAAGACAACATACAAAGGCACAGAAACATAGCCTGCAAATACAGCACAGATAAAATTGGGTTGATGACACACAAGAAAAGCACATGACAAGGCACATATGCAAAAACAACACGACAAAAGCACTGTTAATAAAATAATGACCTAACCACATAACCTAAAACATTTGTAGTCTTTGTCATCATGTTACGTCTCTTAGCTGTTTTGTGTCTATTTATGGTTATTATGCCTGATTTTGTGGTGATTTTGGGTCTCTTTGCAGTTCCTTTTAATCTCTTTGTGGTCATTTTTTGGGTTGGCTGAGGCTCGGAGGCAGAGCGCAGGTGAAGGCTAGGGGGCCCCCTGACCCTTTGGGCCGTGGGCCTGTGCCTCGTAGGCCCGTTTAATAAACTTTCCATGCCAGTAAATGTACATAGGAGTTAATTTCCAACATACAGTAACCATGCTAAAATGTAAAAAGTTCTGTGTGTTAACATAAAGAAGATTTTTCCACATCAAAAAGAAGTCCTCGTTAAAAGGTATTATAACTATTTTACATACATTTTACATTCATTTTGTAGGACTGTTTTTTTTTTAAATTTCATTTCAGAAGCATGTGTTTGTAGAGGGCATGTATATCTATATCTACAGAAACTTGAATGAAATCAGTATTAAACCACTAAAATTCCCAATAGATACATCTATTATTGGTAAACTTATTTTTCATTAATCTGTGAATTGCCCTCAATATTAAGTTTTTCCTCTACCAGCTAAACTGGGGGACATTTCTTTGATGCAGCCCTCTTACCAACATTTCACAGTGTAGGCCTACTTTACATCACACTCCCATGTTTAGTTGCAGACGAAATAAATACAGATGCAACCCTCATGAATATTTAACGCTGTCTTACTTTCAAACCAGGAAATCTTTTTCCACATTACTGGAGTTTTTTAATTAAAGAGTAGTCATCCATGTGCACAAGAGTGGCCAACCCTTAAACCCAGCTTGTAGATCTTTGCTGTGGCTGTTTAGTGCAAACTGTCACTGTAATTTACGCTCTTTAAACAACATTCCCTGTTGTGTGTTTGTGCTGTTATTACTTGGCTCGGTGGCGACGGAATCATTGCAGCACTTGCTTTGGTTATGTGGAAATTTTAAGCAAGAAGTTCTGAGCTCGAGCAGAGGACTGAAATGAACTGTCTGCATAATCGTCCTCTGTGTTTTGTGGGGTATTTTCTTGAAATGTGCGTCACAAGCCAGGTAGGGATTGGTAGATGCTTCAGATTTTTGGGTTTGTCAGACTGTTGTGGCTCTATATTGCAGTTATTGCCCATTTTACGACAGTATCAGGCTTTTTATTGCTGAAATAGATGTATACTGCTTTGTATTGTACACTGGTGTTCTTGTGGACTTTTCCTGGCTATAAATCATCATGTCTATAATGCAAATTAGGTCATCTTTATTTTCCTCGACCAAATACCATAAAGTTATTCAAGTGGGATAAAATGTACACTTGTTAGAAAATGTACAGCCGCAAAGAACTGCATGTAGGTCATATCGTGCGTACTCTTGTACTGTTGGTCACACTGAGTTTGTTACACTCCTGTGCTTCTCCACCGTGGGTGGTGGTCTACGTTTCAGTAATATGGAACATCATCTGCTGCCTTGCAGGCTCAGCCTTTCATCTGCACTCTTGTCACGACGGGAGCTTTTGGCTCAGGCGTGATCACAGCATTGCACAAAGCAGGCACACTCATTTCCTAGATGGCACGTTTTAAGCAGTCTGCTGGCAGGGCTCACACAGGTACCCGGGAAAATGTTCCTGTCTTCTAAGGAAACAGGAAAAAGTGTGACGTTGGAGGCAGTGCATTGTGCTGTGTCACCGGTGAAGAGGTGTGGTGTGTGGGTGGAAGGGAGAGCTGGCAAGCATTCTCTCCCACATTCCATTTTTGCGTCAGTGATGACCCACTAACTCTGGAGGGATTAAAGACAATTATCTCAATATCGGGAAAAGCCGTGTTTGTTTTTGAGGTTTGACTTTTGTTCCAGTGGAAAGGCTCACTGTGATCCCTTAGTACATGCTTCCTTGCAGGTTTATTTCATTTAGGAATCTGTACATAAAGCATTCTTCATATATCACTGTCTAAAAGTTGAGGGGAGCTTGAAAAATACTGTGTTTCTAAATGTTGCAGTTCATGCTATAAAAGCAGTAGAATATATGATCTCAACTGTTGGATGAACTTGCCACTTTCTCTCACCGGTAGAATAGCTGCAGTCAAAATGTCAATATTACCCAAAATCAATTATCTTTTTTACAATGATCCCAATCCAACCTACTACCAACTGGTTTCAATCATTGGACTCTATAACACACAAATTCTATTGGAAAAATAAAAAAACAAGGATCAAACTCATAACATTACAAAAAAGTAAAATAGCAGGCGGTCTAGAGGCACCCAATTTTCATTGTTATTTTCTCGCCAACCACTTACAGTATATTTATAAATGGATTAATCACACAACACAGCCTCACTCATGGACAGAACTAGAACAAGCACAATGGAAACCCATCGTAATATCATAGACAGCTTGGTGGAAAATCAACAAGCTCTTCAAATTCACATTAACTCCCTGCAAATACACCCTTATTTGGAAAAACCTGAACTTCACACAGAAGAATTCACCCCTAGATTTTGTTACATGGAGAAAAAAAAAGGAATCACACACCTACACCATATCTTCCATAATGATAAACTAAATTCATTTGAAAATCTCATTCACACCTATGGCATTGGGACTGACCAGTATCTTCAGTATTTTCAATTAAAATTAGTTCTCAAAGCCAAAATCAACTAATAATAACCTCCAACCTCTAGTACTGACAGAAGAATTATTAGAGATTAAAAACACAAAGAAAGTACTATCCATATTATACAGACTATTACTAAACCAAGACACAACCATATCACTTGCCACACAAAAATGGGAAAATGACCTACTGGTCAGTCCCAATGCCGATTACTGGTCACAAATCTGCCTGAACACCTTCACAATGTCAAAAAATACAAATATACATATAATACAGTATAAAGTCATCCACAGAACTCACCTCACCACACATAAAATACATAAAATGGGACTCAATGACACAGACATTTGCTCATCATGTACACTAAACACTGTAGACAATTACATTTTACTCATCCACACACTCAAGCAACAGTATTCCTTATCATACATTCTGAACACTTGTGACTGATACTCCTTACTTTATTACTTGTTCTGTTCACCTTTTTAGTTTTACTATTATTATTGCTTTTTTGTTGTTTGTTTGTTTTGTTTTTGTCTTTTTAAAATTTCTTATTTCTTATTGTTCGTATTGCACTTTACTCCTTTGTATGTCTTGTTAAATGTTTGTAAAGAAAAAAAAAGAAAAGAATATATGGGTTCATTATGACAAGTATGCCATTTCTTCCTTAAGTGAGAAAAATGTGGGTCAGACATGGCCAGCAGTCACGTTGAAAAGCTGTCTTCACTTTTTTCCTAACACTTTTCCTTGAAAGAAATGTCACGATTTAAATTATGATAGTCCTGAGAGGGAAGTAGGTCAGTGTTACAGCATTATATAAACGTTAGGTAAGACGATAGCCCAAACCCCATTTGCTCTCACGTGCCTGTTAAACTGACAAACTCTGAGCATAGCTGGAGGTTTGGCGCCATTCAATGGCAACCTTCAGCCAGTGCACAGAGAGAGGAACAGATGACGACAGAGGACTGAGCCAAGGCATTTAAAAGTGTGTGTGTGTGTGTGTGTGTGTGTGTGTGTGTGTGTGTGTGTGTGTGTGTGTGTGTGTGTGTTAGTGTTGGGGGGGGGGGGGTTTGGCAAAAGACTAAACAGAGAAAAGACAAGAATTTTGGCAGTCCTGCTCTGTTTCAAATGTTTTTGGCAGGCACGGGTCAGCTTTTAAAACCTCTCCACAGTTCGACGAACATTCCTGAGTGAGATATCAGCCCTTTAAAAACGATTGCCACCCACTACCGCAAACACATTTATGAGTCATTGATTGTTTGCTCACAAAAATATCGGGCTTTTGAGGACTGTGCTAGAATAACTTCAAAACCAGAAAAACATGAAGAATACAAACACACAAGGTGGGCCCCTTTATGATTGGCAAATACAGATCTATGCACATGTCTGCTTTGTGGAACTCTTACGGCAGCAAATACAGCCCATAATAATTAATTGTAGCTAGTGGTAAGTGCTGTTTTTGATGATTTCATAGAATCAC
This sequence comes from Epinephelus cyanopodus, assembly GCA_026686955.1. Classification (NCBI taxonomy): domain Eukaryota; kingdom Metazoa; phylum Chordata; class Actinopteri; order Perciformes; family Serranidae; genus Epinephelus; species Epinephelus cyanopodus. Next base: position 9,546,522 of record CM048936.1, read on the forward strand.
AGTTAAAAAGAATTTATTGCAAGGCAGGTTTTACTTACAAGGAATTTGCAATTTATATTAAATGTACAATAAACATACTAAGCGGAATAAAAACAAGGCAAAGTAGTGCAACGCTCAGAGCAATATGTTCGCATCCAAGCTTGTTATATATTGCGGCTTGTTCAGTGGAATTTTATTGCTAAATATGACGCGCTCCGTATCCTGAGTGCATCTGTTGTTGATGTTCTGGGACATCATGTCAATTTACGGCTGTTACAGGCAAACATTTTTATTACATATTTCAAAATATACTACCGTTTTCACAGGAAATGTACAGTTTTTGCTTGTTAGATGCATGTCTTGTGCAACAAATACACATGGTTAGGTTAAGGAAACAAAAGCACGTCAATAGGTTTTAAAAAAAAATAAAAAAAATTACATCAACATTTTATACTTGAAGTGAACACTGGCCTCCCGGGTGATGATCTGGTGTTGTTGGACTCCTTCACCACCCTGCAGTCTGCCCCATAGGGACTTTCCAGCTACTCAAGTTACATTAGACTGCCATGACAATTTCAATTTTTAAAGCTACTGAATATCTCATCTCTATAAATAGATATCTACAAATGAATGAATATGCAGGCAACAGGATAAGATCTCTATTTGTAGTCCAATTAGTATTGTCCTGTCACGTTTGAGCAGAGTTTGGTTGCACACATACATAGGCTAAAATACAATCTCAGAACCTGTCTGCAATTCTCTGACAATGATGTAGCTTTTCTTTAGTAATCTGCTCATATGCAGATAATTGTTTATGAAGATTAGTTGTTTTTTTAACTCAAACTCCATTCTCACCTCTCTGATAGCACATGAAAGGGGAAGTCTTGACCTGGTTATCCGTTACCTGGATACCCGCGAGTAACCTTTGTATTCGCTTGCCCCCAGCAGCTATAGCTGATGGGTTTCAAGATTGCTGAATATCTAATTATGGAATTTAATAATTTCTGACTACTTCATTCTAAAAATTTAAATACACCTAAATTTAATGCATTGAAATATTTTTCTTTGAAAAGCATCTATCTGAATTTATGTCTTGAATTCCTTCTTTGATTTTTTCTCCCCCTGCAATTTAAAAAAGCATATTGAAAATACATTCTTGAAGTTTACAAATAGAGAAAATTCAGAAGTTTAAAATAAAAAATGAAAGTTTCTCAAATTCTGAATTAAAAAAAAATTAAATTTAATGGTGAAATTCAGACAAGAAAATACAAAATTCATGATGGAAGATTTAAAATTGACCTTAAAGCTGCAGAAGAAGTCAATCTGATTCAATAGAATCTAAGTTTTCGAAATTGTATAACTTGAAATGAGCCTCTGGAAATTTCAGAGAGGAGACTTTACACCACAGAAATTCAAATAGATGGTTTTTCAAAGTAAAACAAAACCAGTGGTTTTAATTAGTGGTAAATAGTTTTGGCCTTTACTGCTTCCATAGCCGTATGGATTTCTGTATATTTTATATTTTAAAATAACTTTTTCAGGCAATTGTTTTCACTATTACATTTTTTTGTATTCATTAAAATAGTATTGACAATTCTGCTATGATGACTTAAATGTTTAGAAATACATAAATCAAGAAAGCTGCAATTCTATGATTACTTTGGAATATTAAAAAAAAGTCAAAGAAACTGGTTGCAGCAGTTTCCAGCAGTGCCATTAATTTGCTCAATATCATATACCCCTGTTATCATTCCTTATCCGGTCCATGGGTGGCCTTGTATTTGTATTCATTTTCTGTTTCGTCATGCACTTTTGTTCTAAATCTGGTTCAAGGCATTTTCCCTTAGTAAGAACCAGATTTTAATCAGCCTCACTCCTCTTGAAGAATAATTTTTATTCGCTCTTGATATTAGCAATGAACCCACTGAACCCGAGTGGTAGAGCAGGTCATATTCATTTATTTAAGATGAATCATTAATAGGAAATCTGACAAGCCAGCGCTACAGAGCTGTCGAGGCTGACATATTTATTTGCAGTTGCTCACATCACGTGATGGTTGTTTTCATGTATCAGATCTCGCTTCAGAGGAGGAAGGCCCAAGCCAAGCTGGCCCCTCGCTGCCAGCTGTCGAGCTGCCAAGGAAACGAAAGGGAGATGTGGAGGAGAGGTCACACACCCATGTACAGTAAGAGGAGCCTCTATGTTGTTTGTCAAGAAAACTCAGTGTCATTTTACTTTTTGTCCTCTGGAGCAAATATGTTTACCGTACTGCAAAATGTAAACATGACCAGCCTGTGACCCACAATATGTCTGACCTCACAGGCAGAGCGATGACTTCCAAATGGACAGTGACCTCAGCAGGTATACTCACTTCTTGGCTTTGTTTACACACTGCCCTATAGAGAATAGCAATGAATTTGATTTTTGATCCTATTATGTGCAGATCTGGAGGGGAGGATCAGCAAGTCAAAATGAAATGCTTCAGGTAATGCTATTTTTACATCAAGTTACTGCACCATCTGTGTCTTAAAAAGCCTTTGTGACTTAGATTGATGTCATTTAATGTGACCAGCTATTTTAAAACCATAATGACTTTTGTAATTTTAAAATAATTGCATGATGAACTCCAAGTAATTATTCCTCCCCAAAATAGATACAGTGGGTAGAAATGTCTGATTTCTGACTATGCCTGCAGGGAGCCTCACCGACAGATTGAGAAGCGGAGGAGGGATAAAATGAACACCCTCATCGACGAGCTGTCGCCATGATCCCTGCCTGTCAGCCCATGGCTCGGAAACTTGACAAACTCACTGTGCTGCGGAAGGCCGTGCAACACCTGAAAGCCCTCAAAGGTAACCCCAGACCCACCTGGTCATTTAAAATGTCAGTGAAGTCTGATCGGTTTCATCTAAAATCTTGTGTCCCCTGTGTTTTTAGCTGGGACAAGCAGCACCTTTACAGACACCGCATACAAGCCTTCCATCCTCCCTCATGATGACATCCGACAACTTCTGCTCAGGGTGGGTGCTCATGTACGACCCCGACTAGTCTTACTCTATTATCACATATATCTGTCTGTATTAATATGTCTGTTTATCTATCTTTCCACCAGGCAGCAGACGGTTTCCTTTTAGTTGTAAGTTGTGACAGGGCTAAAATCCTGTTCATCTCCGAGTCCGTCTCCAAGATCCTCAACTTTAACCGGGTGTGTTCCACTTCTACACAATACATTCATTTTACTGTCATTAGCCTGATGTATGAAAACCAAAGTTGCAAAGCATGTTGATGGTTCAGCTAGCTGAGATGCACAACGTTTAACTTCAGTGCAAATTTACCTTTTCTTTTTGCATTTCATTTTCTCTCTTTTAAACATCGTCAAAATTAGCCAAAAATGGCATAAAGTATGGAGCTACAAAACTGACAATAGGTAGTAAAATTATATCAGACCAGTCAACAATATAACTAAGAACCTAAATAAATAACAGTAAGTTAAAAAGTGAAGTGTTAAAAGAAAAAAAAAAGGAATTCATAGATTTATACGGTTTACATTTTATAAGTTTAAAAAATTAGGGCTCTATTTTTCCTTTACCACCAGTCATTTGAAAATTAAAGGTTGACTTATGTCGCTGAATTTATCTTTGAATTTTTCAGCTCCTTTGTATTCCTTTTTTAGGGTGCTTTCACACCTAACCTGTTTGGTTTGGTTAAAACAAACTCAGTGCTGCAGTGGTGCAGACTGAAAAACCAAACCGAGACCACTTGAAAAGGTGGGTCTCAGTCTGCGTCCACATCAGCTGCAGTTGATTTGTGGTGTGAAAGCAAATTAACCAAGCACAAGATTTTATAATAGCAGATATGGGATCATGATATCAAAAGTTAAACTGCTAATAAATCCATCTGCTGATTGCAAAACATATTGGCAATTTAAAATTGATCTGTATTACGTAGAAAAACCAAATTATGCTTTCGGTAACTATGGTAACATGTATGACGCTTTTAACATCCTTGAAAAACTGATTGGTGGGTGATGGAAATTTTTCTGCATTTTGTCAGTTTGGGGCACCATAGAAAAGACTCCTGTTCACATTATGTGCACCAGTTTGTGCTGGTGCCACATAATCATTTTGTGGTTAAGGAGTGGAATTTTTACACCTCAGTCTTCACAAAAACTGCAGTTGTGGACACAGAATTGTTTATGTCTGCGGATATGATTAGAAAACAAAAGCACATGAAACATTTTATTGAAACACTGATGAAGGCCTGATAATAGCGAGTAAAACTTCACAGTCAAATTCTTCTGCAAGGCCAGCAATGTCTAAGCTTTTAGATATATATATATATATATTCTTTAACGTTAGTTTGTAGGGCCAGAATGATAGCCACACCTGCTCTACATTCTTTCACCACATTTTTCAGCTCTGAGATTTACTGCAGGCAAGTAGAGTGGAAGGGGTGCAAGAGAAAAGCTACTAAAGTAATCTGACACCACGTCTGCAGGGCAGCATGTGTTATTTTTGGTTTACCAATGAGCCATGACTGGAAACATGCTGCAGCAATCCAGATACATGTCCTGTATATAGAGCTGACAAACAGTGAGTTTTCTTGAAATGTATCTGTCTAAGTTTTGACACAATGTGCAGTATGACGACCAGGGCAGTAGAAGAGCAGGAAAGAATACACAACTAAACAAACAAGCAACTGGTAGCAGATTATAAATGCACAATAATGTGCTAATAAGTGGATGGGATGTATGTAATCTGGCTTCACAGGTGGAGCTGACCGGGCAGAGCTTGTTTGATTTCATCCACCCCAAAGACATCAACAAGTTGAAGGAACAGCTGTCATCTTCGGAGAACACTCGCCAACGCCTCATTGATGCTGCAAGTACGTCTGTTGCCATGTCAGATCCGTAGCCTGGGAACCAGATGACTCTGCCAGCGCAGGTTTTTCTTGCTTTGGCAGATACATTTGCAATTGGTCTGGTGATGCCAGGCTATCAGGTCTGAGGAACAACTAAAATTGACACTGTAACCCAGTGTGGAAGAGTTGAAGACAATGTATTAACATCGTAGCTAGTAAGACAAGAATCACTTGTGTTATAGCTGCAAATGCTGTCTGTTGTGTGCAGCTGGTGCTCAGGTCCAGGTGGATTCCCCCGTCAGGCCTCCCCACTTTTCCACTGGAGCTCGGAGATCCTTCTTCTGTCGGATGAAGCACAGTCGGGTATCAGGGAAGCAAGGGGACAAACACTCACTGCCCAGTACTTCCAAAAAGAAAGGTGAGTTTTGCAGCTGTTAGCATCAGATTTTGTGGCACAAGGCACCCTTTAGTGTCTGCATGAGACGTACTGGGCTCTCAGCTAGCTCCAGCATAAACCCACCTGCGGCATAAAATCATGTGAAAATCGAGAAGGTCCATGTAGGGGGGACTTCCTGTGAACGCGGAAGTTTATTTTGAAAAGACACAATGTATGCAACAAGCAGAAAATTGACACTTCGTCCCTTAATGTTCAAAACCGACGCTAGTTGAGTACCTTAAGCATCATCGTTGTAAGTTTAGGACCACTGTCCAAGTTGCCAGATTTGATATGTGTCTTCTACCAAACGTTTTTTGGTTGGAGACACTTAACTTCTAATTCACAATAAACTCATGTATGAACATAAATCAATTCAATCAATCAAATAAAAATATAACACATTTGAATGATGTTGGGTTTGTGGAAGGAGCTGATGGCAGCTAACAACATTGCCAAGAGTGTATCAGCAATAGAGTCCTCCAGGAATGAGTCCTAAAACCTGGAAATTAGCACTGTGCTAACTCGTTAGCATGAGTTAGCACCATTTTACCTTTGTCTCAAAGTCAGTGGGTTTGAACAGGTTTTTGGTTAGATGCCTGAAATAAAGTCTGTTTAAGAGACTTTCACGTTTGGTTCTTCAATATAAAATACATCAGTAAATACCCCACTGGTGACCTTTGAAGTTTCTTTGTATTTTTAAAAAGGTGGTTGCTATCAAGTGGCTAAATGAGACTACAGAATGTCATCATGCCGAGCTGCAGTAAACGTGGCTTTAGTTTTTTTTTATGGTGGTGTTGTTTAGTCATGCAACAGTGGTGTAGTTTCTTTTTAGCCTAACATTAGATTATCTTGCTGAACAAAACCTGTAAGTATCATAAACGTCATCATCAGCCTTGAGAAAGACATCATTCCTGAAGATCTCTGGTTGTGACAAATCAACTGATAGCCACATAATTGAGCGATTGTGAGGCATGAATGAAACCATTTATACTAATAAGCCAATACAAATGCAGTGCAGTTTGCACTGTCTGAACTAATGGTAATTTACCACATTGTCGGACTGTAAATAATCCCATTGAGCCACTTTATTGTGAAATGAGGAATTAACTTCATTTTGGACAAATATGCACAGATAGAGACCAAAGCTTTGACTTTCCCTCAGTGCACACGACCACTAGTTGCACTAATCTAGCTCTGCTCCTGCACAGAGCAGTGTCCTATTTTCAAGTAAGTACTTCCAAATGATTCTCAGATTTACTCTTCTTGAAATACCAGATGGATGGGGTGTGCTGCTGAAGGCAACTCAACAAGTGCCAGAGAAATCAGACTTAAGTCTATTCGATGTTTGTAAATATGGATTTAAACACAGTTTTGATGATTATGAGTTGTTTTCTTTTTTCTAAAAAAAAAAGAAAAAATTGGCTTGAAAATGGTCAAATACCAACATAAAATTGCAGCTATGAGCTATGGGCCCCAGATGGATTTGCATTTGCTTTCAGAATCTCATATCGGTTGAGCCCTCAATAACTGACACTACTGAATGGGCTCTCTGCAGCACGTGCCACTCATTTGCCACTTCAGGCTAGGTGAGATCAATTGTAATCTCAGAAGTGTTATCTTTAAAGCCATGTTGGCAAATAACAAATATACAAAGAGAAACACACTGACCCTCTTTAATCCCAAGCTCCTGTGGATCAGTGCTATTTTGGATTATTTTATTTCTGTTGCCTCGCTCTCTTGAGAGCACTTGAGGTGATCCAACTGAGAAGAGTTGCCTGACTGAGTTATTTCTTGAAAAGATTGAAACTATTCAGCTTTGTATATATAGTCATGTTCAGTCCTGGGCCAGCGAGGCACTTTGGCCCAAACAGATGAGGAGGAGGATTGAGAATGTTTACTAAAAGATTATTAATATATTTAAGTGTGTTTGTAGGCAATGAGGTCATCGTTCGGGCAGCCAGTGGAAAACAAACAAAATACAGTGGAAAATATGCCCTGCCCTTAGGATCTAATCTAGACCTGGTGAAAAGGGGTGGACGTAGCTAGGTTGTTATCCCATCCAACCCCTCCCTCCAACTGTTGGCAAAAATTTTTTAAAGTTGAGTGCAAGTAGGTGAGCCTAAAACTTGTTTGTATGGCAAGGCATGACCTCATTTTCCACAGACAGACGGAACAAAAACTACTCTCTTGTTCTATTCCTGTTCTGTTTATTTAAGGTAATATACCACTGCTACTTGTTTTTCTCCAGCAGGTTCCCCACTTCACAGATAATATTTTCGGTTTCAGTTTAATTCTGAGTACAAATGAATTTCTGTTGTTAGAACACATACAATTTGTCACTTTTGGACTTTTCACAATGTGGGTCAGTTTTTCTGAGTCATTTCTTGGTGAAAAGAATTCAGAGTTTGAATGAGACTTTCCCAAACAGATGCTACAATTTAAAAAACAAGTGGTCCGGCGCAGGAAGTAGGTCAGTGATACAGCATTGTATAACCACATAGTATCAACATGGCCCAAACCCCACTGACTGTAAACCTAATTGTGGTGACACAAACAGGAGCTGTGGCGCCACTCAGTGGCCAATCTCAACAACTTCACCATAGTATATAAAGAAAGGAGGCAATGTCTTTTTAAGTTTTTGGTCATTTGATAATTTTCTCTTACTTTGTTCTGCCATATGCCCTATTCCCTATTCACCAATAAGCCACAACATTAAAACCATTGATGATGATGATGATGTTAAATAATTACAATGCCATGTTCTGCTGGGAAACCTTGGGTCCTAGCATTTATGTGGATGCCACTTGATATGCTCCACACACCCAAACACCATCGAAGACCAAGTATACCCCCTCATTGCAACAGCACTCCCTAATGGCAGTCCCCCCCAAGCAGGGCAATATGCCATGCCAGACTCCAAAGACTGCCCAGGAACGGCCTGAGAAATGTGACAAAGAACTCAAAGTGTCTACCTGGCCTCCAAATTTCCGAGATCACAGTCCGATCAAGCACCTGTTGGACTTGCCTGTGCCCCACCTCACAACCCATAGTAATCAAATGATCTGCTGCCAACACCCTGGTGCCAGACATCACAGAACACCCCCAGAGGTTCTGTGCCCTTGCCTTGAAAGGTCCAATTGAAGTCCAATCTAAGAAGGCTCCACAGACGTGACTTAGCTCTGGGGTACCAGCATGTCCCCACAAGTGCTCGATTGCATTGGGATCTTGGGAATTTGGAGGCCAAGTCAACACCTTGAGCAGTTTTTGTGGTGTGGCATTTTGAATTCTCCTGCTGGGGGGCTCTACTGCCATCACAGAGTGCTGTTGCCTTGAGGGGGTCTGCTTGGTCTGCAATGGTGTTTGGGTTGGTGGTGCGTTGTCAGTTGGCATCCACATGAATGCCGGGACCCATGGTTTCCCAGCAGAATACTGCATGGTATCAAGTTGATCAAAGAAACTCACTTCATCTGCTACTGGTTTTATTATTGTGGCTGATCAGTTAGTAGGAGTAATACAAATGTAACATGACTTTATTGAATAAAAAAGTACACAATATAATGTGTTTGTTCTTTTGCAAATTCAATAAAGGTAATAAAGTTATGTGGGTACATTAAATCAAAAATGTTGAGAACCACTCACTGATCTGGATTAAGAGCTAAATGTGTATTAATCTGCTGCTAGAAATAGCCCCCAATCTGTTTTAATGAGAAAACAAAAGGGTATTTTTTATTTGTCATCTCAAGAAACAATCTTGTTTATCTTGTTGTCCCAGACAACAATAAGTGTCCTCTGAGGAAGTCTCTCCACAGGATTCCCAAACTGCTAGTGTATCATCATGAAGGGAGCCTTATGAAAAAAAGGGTGTGAAAGTAGTGAATGTGTGAAGCCATCATTGTCACAGCCTCTAATGTATCCACTCATGATGCATTCTGTCCGATCCCAACCTGTGCCCAAGTGCGCCACAGGTACATCATAGTAGGTTGGCCATGAAATTACTAAAAGTGTGTCTGGCATGCATCTAGTAACAGGATATGACCTTTTTGTAATTATCTCAGTCTTTAGATAGCAAAATGTAACATCCTTTTGTTTTCTTGTGATAATGGATTGATTATCTTTTTATCACAAGATGACAAAAGTTGTTTTCTTGATATAACAAGGTAATTACCTTGTGATCTTGAGATGACAGCAGCAAAAAATGATTGGAAGCAGAGCCATTCTCAGTTTCCATTATATAGTGATCCTGATATATAGCCTATGTCTTAAATGTGTGGATAGAAGCGGTTGAAAAGTATTAAATCCAATATAACACAATTTACAAATGACTTGTTTTTGTGCCCACAGACACTTACAGATACTGTACCCTCCACTGCACTGGATACATGCGGAGCTGGCCCAGCAGCCAGCTGGAATCAGAGGGTGACACTGAGAAGGAAACTTCAAGCCTGACCTGCCTGGTGACGGTGTGCCGCCTCCTCACTCAGGTGTCCCATCAGCCGTCCAAAGAAATCAACGTTAAGCCCTCTGAGTTTATTACCCGCTGTGCCATTGATGGCAAGTTCACTTTTGTAGAACAACAGTGAGTTTTCCGATTTTAACTTCCTCCACCTACACAAGTAACCATGTGTCTTTCTGTTGAGTCATGGATTTGGTCTAAGCACAAGGTTCTACTGAGAAAGTAATGGCAGAGTCGTGGCGAGGAGGCCTCTGAGCGCATCAACAGAACTTTGTCAGTTCAACTGTCAGTGGAGATAATCCTTTTTGTCTTTGCCATTGTTTCTCAGAAGGAGCTATGCATCCTGATGGCACCACCTGAAAAGCTCTTCTCATTTTTTGGAAGTAATTTCACCACAAGTATAGTGAATCATTTAATCAGATTTCCCAAATGTGTGACTGCTGAATGTTGATGAGGCTTATGTATACAGTATTTAGTTTCATTCTATTTTCACGGGTCACTGTTTTTGAACGAGCACAATCCAGAGAGACGGCGAAAGAGACTGAGAAAGCCAAAGGAAGTAAACAGCCACTGTTTCCTCTCTCTTTCCTAGAGCCACAACAGTTATCGGTTACTTGCCGCAGGAAGTTCTCGGCACATCGTGTTATGAGTACTTCCACCAGGACGACCTGCAGCACCTTGCAGAGAAACACAGGCAAGGTGATGGAGCAAAGCGACCACAGCTGAAAACTTAAATCCTATACCTGATTGAATTAAGAACTTAATTCAGATAACTGTTTCCAAAACAAGATATTTGGGTTTGAAAAGTGCAGCACTTATTTTTTAGAAAAGTTAAAGACTTTTGCAAGATAGTCTCACTCCCAACTCGTCACATACAGCAGCTTGGTAAGTGGGCTTATGTGTCAAACTATGACACTCAAGGTACCCCACCATATCTGTTTGTTACATGCTACAGGGTCCTTTCAAAATAAACTTCTGTGTTCAACTAGATTTCAGCTTGTGGCAACAGATCTCCTTGGTTAGGTTTAGAAAAAAGATCATGCAACGTGTTCCAGTACCCACACTAACATAATGCAGAGTGTGCCAGTAAAAAAAAGATTTAGTATGTCCCAATATATACTACATCAAATGCAGCCTGCCAAAAATACCAGAATGTCCTGCTGCATATGGTTGCTTTGTGCAGTCTGCAAGCCAGCATGCTTTTTTGGCTTGTCTGACCCACAATTCATTTTGCAGCAGAAATTACATCACATCGACTCAGCACGTAACAGCTTACTGACAGCTGACAGAGGCTGCAATAACTATAATAAACAACAGTAGATCTATCCTGGCGAGCTTGGCCAATGACAAATCATGTTTTCTTACTTCAAATTTTATGTTATGGACTGAGCAAGAGGGTCAAAGTTCAGGGTGCAATGTTATGACGAGGTTGTATGTCCCAGTTATGTGTATACTTCATGCAACAGAAGGTACTTTGTAAGGGCAGCTGCAGTATGTACCGAATGTAAAAAGAAAAAGTATGCAAACTTACCTACCTAACTGCTCCAAACAAATTAAGGGAATACTTAAATCACACATCAGAGCTTGATGAATGAGTTATTCAAGTTGAAAATCTGTACTGATGTACATTGTACAATTTGTTGAGAACAAAATGACGTAAGAACAGTAAGTTGAAACCAAAACTTGGCAGCGTCGGATGCACTGATACATAATGTCCCATAGGTGCTCAATTGGATATAGGTCAGGGGAATGAGAGGGCCAGTCAGTGACATCAATGCATTGGTTACCCAGGAACTGCCTTCACACTCATGAGGCCAGGCATTGTCCTGCACCAGGAGGAGCCCAGGGCCCACTGCACCAGTGTAGGGTCTGACAATCGCTATGAGGATTTCATCCCGGTACTTAACAGCAGTCAGGGTACCGTTGGTTATGACATGGAGGTCTATGCGACCCTCCAAGGATATGCTCCCAGGCCATCACTGACATACTGTCAAACCAGTCATGCTGGATGTTACAGGCAGCATAATGTTCACCACGGCATCTCCAGACTCTCTCAAGTCTGTCACATGTGCACAGTGTGAACCTGCTCTCATCTGTGAAGTGCCAGTGTTGGACCTGCTCATTCTGATGTTCTCTGTCGAATGCCAATCGAGCCGCACATTGCTGGGCTGTGAGCACAGGCGCCACTAGAGGACGTCGGGCCCTCATGCAACCCTCATGGATTTCTGACAGTTTGGTCAGAAACATGCACACCAGTAGCCTGCTGGAGGTCATTTTGTAGGGCTCTGGCAGTGCTCCTCCTGTTCCTCCTCACACAAAGGAGCAGATACCAGTCCTGCTGGGTTGATGCTCTTCTATAGCCCTGTCCAACTCTCCTTGTATAACAGCCAGTCTCCTGGTATCTCCTCCATGCTCTTGAGGCTGTGCTGGAAGACATAGCAAAACCTCTTGCGACCGCACGTATGGATGTACCATCCTGGAGGAGCTGGACTACCTGTGCAACCTGATTGGGCTGCAGGTACCGCCTCATGCTACCAGTAGTGACAAGGACACTATCAGAACACAAAACTAGAGAAGAATCAGTCAGGAAGGATAAGGAGAGAGCAACTGTCTGTAACCATTCCCTTTTTGGAGATTGTCTCGCTTTTGCCTCTCCATTGCACCTGTTGTCTCTTTCATTTGCACCAAAGCAGGTGAAACTGATTCACAGTTACTTTTGCTTCTTAAATGAACCGATTGATATCCGTGAAGTTAAACTGACTTGGTGTTAGACTGTGACAATTAAGTGTTCCCTTATAATTTTTCAGCAGTATATGTCACGTGACGAATGTTCACAAAACAGGACACAAACAGTGGTTTCCTGGGTAAAAGTCCTGAGCTTGTTTGACTCATTCAACACCCATCCCTCCTTCGCCATCCTACATGGACTTTCTCACTCTTTATTGCTGTGGATTAGTTTTTATTGGAGTTAATAGAAAGCCCAGGATTCTCATATACAGATGCTAAAAAGATGTGTTGTGCATTTATGTCAGATGCTGAGGGCCACCAACCAAGCTGCAGTATTTGATCAGATGGGGGGCTTGTTGCAACATTATTTTGTGCTTTGTAATAATACTTGTCGTGTCCATTCTCTTGGCAGTTCTTCGAAGCAAAGAGAAGATTGAGACACAGTGCTACAGGTTCAAAACAAAACATGGCTGCTATGTTTCACTCCAAAGTCAGTGGTTTAGTTTCACAAATCCATGGACCAAAGAAGTTGAGTTTATCGTGTCTTTAAACAGGGTTATCTCGTGAGTATTGATTTACTTTTCAAGATGTGGACAGGTTTTACATGTCTCAGATACAATGTCGCTATCAGAGGGTGTTACAAACTCATCCAGTTTACAGCTGCAAAAACAACTTGTTCTTTGGGGCAATCTTGATACAATCTACTCGACACAAACTGTCCAAAGCCTTTGTTTTTGTATTGATTATGCTTGTGATCATGTTGCCATAACACAGCTTTAAAATACAGTTTGTTCATGGATGTGGCAGCATAAATACTCCTTTGTACCAGCAGGGGGCCTAGTCCCACAAAAGATGATGAGGCAGGCAGCTCAAAAGCACTTCAGGGTAAGAAACACATACTGTGTATTAATATAGGCATTTATATCTTTGTGTATTTTTTTTTTTATGTAAAGGTTGATCTTAATGCACACTTCTTCCACAGAAGACACAAAGCAATTACCCATAATTCCTGGCCTTTCCAGTGGTGTGGGCACAATGATCTACGCAGGCAGCATAGGGACCCAAATCGCAAATGAGCTCATCGACTCTTACAGGTGCATTATGGGACATGAGTAAATGCAATGACATGTGGGGTAGGGGACATCATGTAGGAATGGGGTATAAATAAGGTATAATATATTCATATTTAAAATCGTATTTTTCTGTTTTGAAGCAGGATGAACTCCTCTCCATCAAGTGGAGCTTCCAGTCCGTTTGGCCCAGCCCAGGAGAAATTTCCACTGGTTTCCCCACAAACCAGCACGAGTGTGAGTGACCTCTTCATCATCACAGCACATTCTGCTCAAGCTTTAAACTTGTACTAAAATATTCAGTTTTTCAGTGTAAACTTAACTTTTGTTTTTCCATGTTTTGGGACTTCAAACTCTTACCTCATTATACTTGTGTTTTGTTCTTGTTTCACTGTCAGTTAGAGTGGCAAATGGATGTTTAATTCAAGTGCTTGGCTCGGAGGTTTAAAGGGAGAAATGTGTTTTGACATATGTAATTTTATGCTAATGTCGGTGTTATGTGGTATTTATATGCAAATTAAAGGCCGTTTCTCATATATTGTACATTTTCAAGCAAATTAATGTTGACATGGGGAGTTGTGGTGATGCAGGCACATCATTAGAAGCAGCTTGCACAGGTCATGACTAGACATTTGATTGAGTTCGCAACCTCATGCAACAATAACATGAAGTACTGTCACTTTGTTTTTCTAAGTATTGATATGAGTTGTATTTTCACAACAGCATGCTCACATCCTTACACTGCCTTTATAAGTCGTATTCAAATGTAAAATGTATTAAAAATTGAAATATGCGTATGTTAAAGCAGCTACTTCTACAACTTGTTTTCCTGAGTTTAATTACACACTTCAGTGGAGAAAGGTGAACCATGAGGCCTTGCGCAGTGTTTTAACGTCACATGACTTGTTCCAGGCGTCCAGCAGAGAGGAGGCAGCAGGCAGTTCATCCCAGTCCCAGTCTGACTCGAGGACAGCAGCCGGCCCCAGCAGTGCAACTTCTGAAAGTTCAGGTACCGTCAGCAGGATAATCATAAATCCATAGGCGTAGATTTCTGGTGGCGACCCAGGGGACATGTGCCCATGGGCATTTATAACATGGGCATTTGTCTCCCCCAAGAGAACATGAAAGTAGCAGGTTTAATGCATTGTAAGGGTATGCAGAAAAGTCACAAATTGATGCATAAACATTTTCAGAAAGCAGGAAATTATTATTTTCATTTTATTTTCATGGGACAAGGATACAATTATTATTTGTATCCTTGTCCCCTCCCACCATTTCACAGCTACAGGCCTCTCATCAGCAGATGATAAGCTGATCCAAAACATCAGAGCAGTTAAATCCAACATTAATACAAATGCAGGTCTATTTTCGATGGAAATAAAAAATCCTCTGTAGGTTTTCCAAAGTTAGAAGTTAATCTAAAACAATTCATCAATAATAATGGAAGGCCCTGATAGTGGCAGACAGGTGATATTCCACAACATCACAGTTTTTTCCCCCTTAAGTCTTGTTTTCTATGCTCTGTTTCACTCAGGCGAGCCATCTCAGCTGGAATTGGACAGCATGGTGGTGCCAGGCCTCAGTAGCTTCAGCAGCGACGAGGCAGCCATGGCAGTCATCATGAGCATGCTGGAGACGGATGTAAACATGGGTCAATCAGGGGACTTTGACGACTTACACTGGCCTTTCTAGAGGGCGCATAGACTTCAAGCTCTCACAGGCTTTTTGTGCCGTTTTCTTGCCGAGATCTCGGCTGTTCAGTTCTTCATTCTGTGGCTGACCGAGCTGGCCTTGCACAATTGAACCCACTGGACTCGTTCCAAAGGCTGCAACATGTCATACTTGAGGAAGCCTCAAGAAGGAGTTTGTGGGAATAATTGTTACTGTGATTACCTTCTTGCCCCCCCTGGCTCTTGCCTGAAGGAATGTGAGGTTAAAGAGCCTGTGGTAATTCAGTGTCTTCTTCGGTGACACTTCAGCAGCCTCAAAAGGGCGTAAACCCAGACAGCAGAGTGACTTATCTGTTCACTCTTCTTGCCCCCATGAGTGACTGAGGTCTGGAGGAGAATCAGACTCCTGCCATGTGCAGTGCTGCTAGAGAAACTCCTTTGACATTTGCAGAACCTTCGGTACCCAG
Organism: Epinephelus cyanopodus; assembly: GCA_026686955.1. Taxonomy (NCBI): domain Eukaryota; kingdom Metazoa; phylum Chordata; class Actinopteri; order Perciformes; family Serranidae; genus Epinephelus; species Epinephelus cyanopodus. Next base: position 9,562,184 of record CM048936.1, read on the forward strand.
TGATGACTTACATGTTTTTCATAACATGCTCTGATTGTTCCATTTTTTACTCTGTTTTTTAAAGCACCTCTTCAGATACATTTTAAGTCATGTAAAAAATAATAATGTTCATCCAATACTGTGTCCGGTAAGTTCAGAAGAAAGCTAAAAAGAACGTCTACCACTTCTCCCCTTTATTAAGAATTGCCGATTCATTGAATATGCAAATATGGAGATGCCTCAGGCATCATACCACACTCTTAAAGAGGATTGTGGCTCCCGCAGCCACAGAAAGCTAGTCCCTTAAAAGAAGTCCAGATGATTCTAATCGTGTCAATCGTGTTCAGAAATGATTCAGACAGTAAGTCTGATTATGTCAACACACAGCAGCTGTCAACTTTTACTGAAGTGGCCAAGCAACTCTCATACACTACAACAGGGGTAGAAGTATCACATGATCAGAGCACATAAGCTCAGCTGAGTCTAACAAGATATGCTGGATGTGTGCACATTATCAGAGGTGTAGTTGGTGAGTTTTTTGAAGCAATTTTTCCTGTCATATTTGCTGAAACTGTCACCATGTTCACACAAAAGTACACGAGACAGATAATCTGTGAAAAATGTTTTCAGAAACATTTTGGTATACTGTTTAGCTGTAAAATGAGAAAATTTGCTCTGGCATGTGGGTGGTGCCTGGGGCTTTGTTTGAACTGTTTAAACATGGTTACAAACTTTCTCATTTTACAGCTAAACACTAACATATTCCTGAAACACATTCCTGAAAACATTTTAGGCAAGAAATGGGCAATGCAGTAGCAGAATCTTGATTCATATTTGATCAATGCTGCCTAATTGACAGTTTGACCACTGATGATGGACAACAGGTTAGAGAGTCCTCAGCTCTGACTGGCTTTTCCATGAGCTGCAGTAGGCTCTAGCAAATGCCATTAGAGGCAATAAGAGGAGGAGGACGGGCATAATTGTTTTCACATACTACTTTTCTGTGTCTCAGATCAAATGCCTTTGCACTTGCTATTTTTAGATCAAAACTGCACTCACACTGAGAAGTATGGCAAAATGCAGTACATTGTGAGTACCCTTATGGTGCATTGACATCAGTCAAAAAGTCTAGTGTGGTACATTGGACACTTTTCACCCTCAGTGGTCATCATGTTGCTCAACACAAACACATTTAAAACTTATGAAATGTTGACCAACTACCGCAGTGAACACTGAAGCATTGCACAAACATGCATGTGTATTTTTCACTAACACTTTACTGTTTTTTTAATATAAGCCATCAGATTGTTTATTGTGTTAATCCTGTAATAATTTGGTTGCCTACGACACAGCTAGCTAACAGAGGCACATTTCATCAGGCACTGACATTACTTGTGTTGTGGAATAAGCTATAAGATCTATGGGCGTAATTTACGTTTGGTGTTTATCCATGTTAAGTTGTTTTCTTCACCGTCGAAGATTTCAGTATTACATTTGTGGTCAGAAGCGTGACAAGTTGTAAATATATTGCAAAATGTGGCAGCTATCATTAACTTGGTAGATCAGCTGGTGATAGAGCCAGCCAGTATCAGCCATGGATGTTCATAGATATAGAAACGTGCCATGAAAGCACATTTATTTTTGATATAATAAATAAATACAGAAAAAGTCAAGTGAGCTATGGCAGCTCAACATGTTTTTTGACAAATGACAACTGTTTGAGAAACGGCCCGGATGCAATTCCTCAAGCAAAAGACAAAAGGTTGCCATATCTTGCCATCGTCATTTCTAGAAAGTGTGCAATGGCCATGTTTGATTTGAGACACTACTACCTTGGCAAATTTTGCGTGCATAGTGTACACAGTGTACTGCATGTGAGTGTAGCCTACCTTGGAAGTAACCAGTTTCTCACATAACATCTGTCTCAGGAAGTCCTGTGTGGATGTAGTCATGGTTTCAGCACATACAACAGAGTTTTGTTCAAGTTACCAACTATAGCTTTAAACAATTATTAGACTTTGAACCATCAGAAAATACTGTGACAAAAGGGTTTTGCACCTAAATTACATGAGGCCGCTACTAGCTAATAACAGCTATTAGTAATGACTGCTAACACTATCAAAAACTACCACAGAGTTGTGTTTCATGGCCAAAGCTTTACTTTGGGACTGTTTTTGATTAAATGAATACTTGAATATTGACTCATGTTTACAGTTTTAGTCCCAGGAGAAATAGTTGGCATCGCAACAGGCTCTACATTCAACTTTCTTGAATCAAAACTCACACAAATACAACCCAGTGCTGTCTATGAGGTAAAGAGAAGGAAGCCAAAACTAAATGATACATCTTTAGTTTCAAAAGGTTAACTGCTCGTTGCAGCCTTTGCTGAAAGGTAATTTTTTGGATGTATTGAATGTTTTCCGTTCCCATTTTGCACTAACATAATTTGCATAATAATTAGATACCAGTTGTGCTGTCACAAATCAATTTATTATGTACAAAGACAATTCCTGCTTTAGCTAAGGAATGTAGGTGAAAACCACTCCTGTTAAGTCCAAAATATTGATTTCCATAGAGGAAAACACATTTTTGAAATGAAGGGTCTGGAAGTATTTCTCTATAAGGTTTTCATATTGAATGTGAACTTAAGGACTGAGCCCTGGTATGTATAGGCTGTCTTTTTACATATCTCATATTAACTGTGCTCCAGACAGCTCTGTAAAGGTAATCCAGTGAACTCCAGTGAAACATGGAAGGTATTACGTGGTTGGGGGGATGTTTTCCAGTGTTAACAAAGGACAAGAGTTAGACCAGAGTTTATTACTGTTGTGTCATGTCTAATATGCCCATCCTGCTTTCCCCTTACTGTTGCCCCAAAATAATATCTGAACAGCCCAACACTGCACAAAAATTAGCCATAGAATTTGTGATGCCATGGAGACAGTATTGTTGCAGACGATCTATTTCTGAATGTCCCATTACCAAAACAGCCTCTGGTTAAAGAAATCCCCACATTCTGGATCAATTTAGTTGTTTGGTGGCTATTTTTTGGGTGTCATTATGATCACATTATTTATTTTCTTATGGCCTAATTTCAAATGAACCAGATATGCCGGTCATCTGAGGCAGAGGGATGTAAGTTCGCCGAAACAGGAAATGAGATTTGATGAAAGAATAACCCCTGAAATGTACTGTAGACTGATATTAACAGAGTATGTGAGGGTGGATTTTACTTAAAACACAGTAACTGGCCTTCGTGCTGCACCTGTTATATCACTGATTCCTCTAATCTTGAAAGCATAATGTGATTGTGACGCCTTGAACACATGTTGTTTCTGACAGGGTTCAATTGTAAATCAACCGTTATGTGCTGTCTTTGGCTTTAGAAGCAAAACTGTTGGACAATATTTTCAGTTGTGCCATCAGTGCCATTTGAAATGGACACTAAAGCCTGTTTAACATGCCCTGCTATCATAAGACAAAATGTCTGATATTTCTATGTGCAAATTGTTGTTGATGTATCTGCTGTAAGAGGATGGAGGTTGAAGAAAGTAAAGCATTTTTTCATAAATGGTCTAGATTCTTTATTGTCGTTATCTCATATCATGTGAGTAGCTCATATTCTTGCCAAAGGTGGAAATCTCATGCTTAACTCCTCATTTACTAATCAGCTATATAGGTAAATCTCATATTTTTTTAAACTGGCAGAATTGTAAAGAACTGTACAATTACCCTTTTAATGAATCCTCATTGAAACAAGGTTGAGATAAAGTAGGGGAAAACAAGAAGCAACTGAAGGTTTTATGCAATATTTAATTGTTGCCCTTCCCAATACAGTGCTGAAAAAGTTAGGTTCAGCCTGACTGTAGCTTCTTTCAGTAAGCATTTCATTACACAAATAATTAACAACTCTGATATTAGCACCATGACCCTATTCATTCAATGTCTTTCCTGTTCTACGACGGCAGCACATTTGTCTTGCCTTAGACAGATAGAACAGAGGACCTATTAACACACCATTACGGGGGGATGACATAGAGAATTCAAAAGCCATACAAATGGTTTCAGTCAAAGACACACTTAAGTATACGTATATGACCAGGGGAACAATTACCAGGACTGGGAGGTAAGCTATCACTGCGGGCACCACCACAACCAGCACATTACCCACTGCCTGTCTCTTTAGGGGTGACTCAGAGCAGGCTTGGTTACCATATGCAGTGTGGGCAGGACTTTGCTGCAGCAGTGACCAGACTATACCCCCAAGGCAGGCGAGCATGAGGAGGAAGAGGCAGGAGATGATGATGGCAACAGGCAAAATAATGACATTGCCCACTAAACCTGCAAAAAACAGGGAAGGGAAATGAAAATGACAATTTGAAACATTAAATTCTACTGCGGATGAAAGTTGCATTCTGAAATTTTATCAGTTGGTTTTTCAAACCAATTTTTCCCCCAAACATGATGCCATATTGGCAGCTGTTGCTTGGAAGTTAATACAGTTTCTATGTTGAACTCTCACCTAATACTTACCTTCAGCCACACAGAAGGACAATGTTAAAGCCCACACCACAGCAGAAACAGCCATTCGGTACTCCCACTTCCTCACTCTGAGGTACAGCACGGGTCTAAGCACTGCCAGGTAGCGCTCAATGCACATACAGGTCAACAGCAGGGGACAGCCAACCAGGTTGAATATACTGAAGATTTCTATTGCCTCTTCAAATGGATAAGTTGTGTTGGAATTTTGCCAGTCTGGTGAATAGACAATTACAAGGTTAGCACTTTGCTTCTGCAGGCGAGGTTAAAGGCTTTCCCAAACCATTTGGACAGAGTTAACATAGAAGGATTTTTTATTATTTCTGTCATCATATTGGTTCCCAAATAGGCCTATATGCGGTGTTAGCATGTTTCCACCTATTAGATTAGCAATAACATTTTTAACTCCATTTTCACACAAAAGTTAAAATTCAACGGGCTGATAAAAAAAGAAAATGAAAAGGGTAGGCCACATTGAAAAATAAATCAGGGATCCAGTTTAGGGGCTGTTTAATAAATGCTTTGTGCCCTATAAACTGATAATTTCATGCTGTTCTACGGTACGTTTTTTACATACACCTACAAACAGAAATGCACCACAGTTCATATATAACACATGTAATCATGAGCCAGTAAATTGTGTATAACCCATGAAACTGGGATATGTGACCGAAGCACTACTGCGCATAAAGAAGGAAGCAATCTGCATAAGGAGGCAGCTGGGGTTGTGGATAAGTCACGAAACATAGGGCTTTTCCCCAAGAGACCAGTTTTGGAAACCATGAGAAACCAAGTGAACTTCAAGTTATTGTAAGGTATGTTGTCACCATGTTTCTTTTTTCCAAACCTAACCCACATAATTTTAAGTTAAGTACGTAAAGTAAAAAGTCATTTGCCTTCATGTTTGCAACTACTTTTCCCTTTCATCTAAGTTCGAGTGACAGCTACGTTTATGTGCTAACGTTATCCCAGGCTTGGCTAATGTTACCCCAGAGCTACAGCTAAATGGTTAGTCTCGCGCTGCTGCGAAGGCTGCCACCCCCTCCTCCTCCTCTCCCCTCTGGGTAGCCGAGACACACCTCTTCGCCTGGCCGTTCCTGCACCGCCTCTAACGTGACTTCCTCGCCCCCTTCCTCTCCCTGGTCTTCGTCCTCTCCCTCTCCCTCTTCCTCATCTCCCTGTGCCCTGTGGAAGAACACTCTGGAAACGCATATATTATAATCGTACCAACCTATATTTGCCGCACTGTGCCGTAACTATCACATAAAACGTGTTATTTTAGCATTACTGTGCTAATGCTCGTGTTACCAAAACAATTAGAAATAAAACACTCCTAACATCGGCACTGAACTTTGGGATATCTGTTAAGTAGGCTATGATGCAGTGTCTCTGTTCCTCTATCAGTTCATGTTTCACTGCTGTTACCTGCCTGCTGGACCTACTGCCATTTTAACTTGCTGCCTGTAAGCTATCACTGAAATCACACTGCATTCTCAACTTTGTGCACTTGGGTCCAATCTAAGGGTAAGGGAAAAAAGTGGATTTTAAACTGTGTCTTTTCAGTAGGGTTGAGTACTGTTCATAATTGAACCGATACGGTACCAGTACCGGTATCTGGAATTCGGTACTGGTACCAAACGGTACCTTATTTCGGTACTTTTTAACCCTATGGGCCCTAGGCCTTTTGGGGGTATTTTTACTGCCTTTACTTTTAAGCTCATATCACAGTCATTATAAAGGCTACATACACATGCTATATCTTGTTTTTTTTTCCAGGACAATCTGGGCTAACCAGATTTGCCATAATTCCATGTCCTTCTATGTACCTGTATTTTGTATTAATTTTTATATCAATGAAAAAAACAAATCTGTGTGCCTAAATTCTTACATTTTTACATGTATCTCACCATAGCAAGTTGGAAGTTGACATATTCTGCCATCTATGAAGAGGGAAGACTCTCTGGAATCTGGCAATATAAGAACCATGATGCTGGGACATTCTGTCACTTCACAGTTGTCCAAAACATGTGGTTTGTGCCAGGCGGACATGATCGCCAGTACTTTTTCATTATTGCAAGGAATTCCATTGACTCATTCATAGGTCAAAAATGTGTTTTATCTGAAAGAAACATGCAATATTTACATCTAAGCTAATAGAAAAATAGTCAACCAAGTGCAATGATGTCCTCCAAGATATTTGTTTTTCAGTTTCAGTTATATATTGGGGGGGCATTTTGGGCATTGGTGGGGGGGCACGTGTCCCCCTCAATGTATATGGTGACTATGGCCCTGTCAGCATGCATAATTAGGCTGCAGTTGTCTGGGTGTGCAAAGGTGAAGTGTGCTTGTCTTGTCATACAAAGTTTGATGGAGTGTCAACTGGACAATATGGAGATATTTGCATCTTGAAAGCCAGACTACAAATGTGGATAGACAGGGAGAAACACAGGCAAGCCTAAGACGTGGTAAGATACGATATTCCTCACTATATGAAATGACTGAAACAAGATCTGTATAATGGGTTGTAAAGAAATTCATCAGGTTTTTATTTTGTAGACAATTGATCTGTATTTATAACATGATGGGATGACAGCACAATGATGTGTGGTATCACTGGAAAGCTCTGGTCCTGTGCTTTCATGTGATATGTTTGGCATTTCTGTGTGAGCCTGCATTCGCGAGTAATCCATAGTAGGCTAACGTGTGTGCAATGCTGTATGAAAGCTCTGTTATACATCATTTTATTGTAACTTTATCATTTTTTTTTCGCTGTGAAAACATTGGATTACTGACAAGTGCTTGGTCTTGTTGGAAAGCTATTCTGTCATTTCATGTGATATGTGTGACTTTTCGCTAAGACACACAGTCGCGGAGAAAATCCACAGAGAAGAACGGGTGTGAATTTGGATGCACTATGTGTCATTCGGGCCCATAGTTCTCTGTTTCAACATTTTATTGAGAACATTTAAGAACAGTGCTGCACGTTAACTTTTGTCTGCACTTTTTTTTTGTTGCCATTGCTGCTGAGTCTGAGGTGCGAGTCATGCACTCTCGCTCCGCCTCCACCTCAGCTACCAAAATTTGGCACTGATTCATTTTAAGTGAATCGGTACTCGTTTCGGTACCCAACCCTTCTCAGGTGTGGCTCCCATTCTGGTTGGGCAGGGCTTTATTAATACAGCCCAACACTGTTAATATGATACTTCCTTTATTTTAGACTTTCTGGTTCTCCATTCACTCAAATGTCAGCACTGACATGACAGTCAGCAATTGGTCAAAGGTGCATATTCACACAACCAAGTTCACCTAAGAAAGATCATGGCAGTTCACTGAATTAAGTATTTTCAACCCCCAAAATGTAATGATCAGCTTCATGACTAATCTCACCTGAATGATTTCTGTTGACTTCGGTGTAATTCGCAGTGTCTTGAATCAAGCTGAGGGGCATTATAGACAGGTAGATAAGATCCATCGCAGCAAGATTCAGACCTAGAACCTGAAAGACAAAGGAATATGTTTAGGTAGGTGAAAGTTTGGAAGTGGTGTCATATATGTTATGTTTTTAGTCATTCTTCAGTGCCAACCTGATGCACTCAGCTTTTCTCTGACTGGGCTGGATAACCCATATCTGTAACTACCTGTTGCATAACATAAATGAAATACTTCAAACCACGTTAGGAGTGATGTACCTACCTTTGAGGCAGACATTGATTTCCTGTCCCTTAGAAATAGCCAAAGCAGGGCGATGTTAGCCACCACCCCTGTGACCAGGATAATGATGTCAGAGACAAACCACATGTTGCCCCAATCCTCTTTGTGACACCTACTGAAGATATCTTTAATAAACTTATCCTTTGCCCTGATCATGTTGCTCAGTATCTCAGGAGGTGCTCTGCTGGCAATCTTTGAAGGAGTGTCACACCTAGACAAATTCTGCCAAGTCAAAGAGAGCGAGCATCAACATTTGACTTCATCCTGTGCTTTACATTTATAATCTAAGAGGAGATACATTACTTATGACCCCTGTAACTGTGTTTGAACTGGTAGAATTGGACTAAAATTGAACGTCCTTAAAACTCTCTCAGACTCTTGTTTCTGCCATGCATTAGGCTCTTGAACACAATGAGAGGATTATTTTTGGAAGTAGAAGTGTCTTTGAGCACACAGAGAGTCATACTGTGGAGCATCCCGCTGAGTTTTCAGGGTATTTTCAGACTTTCACCAGATGTCTGTTTTGTTCTTTGCTTCCATTGCCTCATTTGCACCACAAAGGTGGAATAAGTGCAGTAATTAGAGTAACGAGGTAACTGTTTCTGGAAATGGAGGTTGCTGTTCAATTCTTTAAATGACATTTTTCAAAGCTGTGAAAACTACAAATGAAACTCTGTTTAACTCCTTTGTTTTAGGTTGGAGGCATAAATCTCAGAGGGTGACATCTCAAAATACAACCAAAACCATTTGCATGGCTGCAAGTGAGAAAATATGTTTAGTTGTAATTTGGGTGAACTGGCCCTTTAAGATGGTATTATTAAGGTATACGCAAAAAACGGTGTATAAATATAAGGTATTGAAATGTATTTAAGTTGCCATTGCAAACTTATTTTAAATGTATTTTATGCATAACTAAATTAAACATAGCCAAAACTTAGCCAAGACTTACCTCTGTGTAAGTGTTTCCTCTCTTGTCTCTCACAGTTCTTGTTACTTGCAACTGAAAGCCAGTTCAACCCTCAAAACATATGATGTAAACACACACGCACAGCTATCTACAGGGTAGACAAAACAAATGAGCAGGTGTTTAGTGTTGATTTTCCACCAATAAATGCAAAAATGTATTTAGGTGATTTGCATTGCTGCAGTCTGTCTGCCTTATTTTACTGCCAGTTTTCCCCTGCACACAGAGCATGCTAATTGTCTCCTGTGTAGGTGAAAGGACCCAAAAGATCTGCAGCTCACTCCTGTCTTTCTTTCTATATGGGGGCAATTCTCATTATCAAAGTTAAATCTTTGATAACTCCCTGATTAGCTATACGTGCTACTGTTTGAAAGTGTTGTGCACCACTCTTATTTAGTCAAAGATTGTAACACCTTTTACCCTTTTAAAAATGTAATCTGTCCAACTGTTCGAGTCAATTTGTTTTTTCAATATATAGCTAGATATCACAGATCACAATTTGCAACATATGACACCCTTTGTCCTTGGACCCTCACAGTGGACAAGAAAAAAACAACAACTCTTTAACAGGGGAAAAATGAAAGGAACACAGTTAAACACGTACTGTACAATACATAAAGCAGTAAAGGGGAGAGTAGTAAAAGAGAAGGGATATACAAGCCATACCAGTGACATCCATACACATCTCACCTAGGTCAAGGAGTATATAAAGTAGCAACATGTTTCCTTCAAGGCAGTTTTTGGAAGACTTAAAAGTGTTCAAGGAGGGGAGCATCTCTAGGTAACAACATTTTGGAGCTTATTCCATACCCAGGGTGCATAAGAAGAGAAAGCAGTTTTACCAAGCCCTGAATGCACCCTGGGGACATTTAAAAGAATACTATTTGAAGAAGGAATGCAATAGTTGCTGGTATGAAAGGACAATAGGCTGTCGATCCATCCATCCATCCATCCATTCATCCACCCACCCACCCACCCATCCATCCATCCATCCATCCGTGTGCCCAGGATGCCTCTAACAGGAGGCGTCCAGGAGGCATCCTGATCAGATGCCCGAACCACCTCAACTGGCCCCTTTCAACGTGAAGGAGCAGCGGCTCTACTCCGAGCTCCATCCGGATGTCTGAGCTCCTTACCCTATCTCCGAGGCTGAGCCCAGCCACCCCACAGAGGAAACTCATTTTGGCCACTTGTATTCACAGTCTCATTTGTTTGGTCACTACCCAGAGCTCTTGACCATAGGTGAGGGTTGGGACGTAAATGGACTGGTAAATTGAAAGCTTTGCCTTCCAGTTCAGCTCAACCTTCACCACAACAGTCCAGTGCAGCGCCAACATCACTGCAGACACAGCATCTAACCGCTGATCCATCTTACACTCCATTCTACTCTCACTTGTGAACAGAACCCCAAAATACTTGAACTCCTTCGCTTGAGGCAGTAATCCACCAGGCCAACACCCACCGAGAACGTGTTTGACTTAAAGGGCCAGTGTGTAAAATGGGTTGAAAACAGTGACATCAGTGGTCAAATTCTAGATTGCAGGGCTCACTCGCTCACCCCTCCCGTCGGGTAAATGACGGTGGCCTTGTAGGGACAAAAAGGCTTGTGCAGACATGACGTTTTTCAGGAGTACATCTATCTAGCGACAAGGTGAATGTTTATTGAGAAATCTAAACCATGTTACGATATTGTAATGAATCCCTCACGAGCAGGAGACCAGAGTAGCGTTCGGGAAAAAGGCCCGTTTATTTGAGCACTCCAAAAACTCCGATAACACTCCAGAGGGTAAAACAAACTCTTTTAGCATAACACACACACTTAATACACACATACTGGTTTACAGTACCTAGCAGGGACCCCCCCTCCCCTCTCTGCTCCACCAATCTCCAGCCTGCACACTGACTGACAGCGTTGCCTGTAAACAGAGCTCAGCTGTTTATTTAGCCTAACAATATCTCCGGACTGTAGCAGCTGCAATGGACAACTTTGAATGCAATTTTGAAGAGTTTCTTGTAGCGGACACAGACCCCAGAGCCATACCTGTTTGAGCTGGAGTACACAGATGAGGAAATCCATGTTTTGGATGCTGAGCGGGCGAGAAGAGAGGCTGAATCCTCCGCTCCCATTTTGCTGCACAGAATGGGATTCAGTGCAGTCCATTCGCAAACTTTATAACTTTTCGCTACTCTGTATCGACAAACTACTAACACTCTCTGCTGTTTCCTCCTCCTTCTTCCTTCCTCCAGCTGTCTTTGTTGGTTTATTTATACACACGAAACGCGTTCTCTGGCTGGCTGGATTGTCCGCTCGGCCTGCCTTACATACATGGCAGCGCAAGATGGCGATCTCTCTAAAGCAAGGCCATATATATATATATATATATATATATATATATATATATATATATATATATATATATATATATATATATGAAAGCATAATTATAAGACTACGAAAACCAAATGAATTTTATTTTATAGCGATTATACACTTATATAAACATATTAATGGGCAGAATATTCAGATTCAGATTCAGATTTGATAATAAACCATACCAAATATTACACACTGGCCCTTTAACGCTGAGTATGCAGACGCAGCTCTCACTTTGGTTATACAGAGATTATATGATATAATGTGTGAAATATAAATATCAATAGTTTGCAGCTACGGTCAATGCCAACATTTCATTCTGATGGCTGGGCTGTTTTATGTAAATATAATCAAATTTGACAGTTTTTCTTTTGATAGAAAAAAGTAGCCTCATGAATTAAATGCTGCCAAACTTTTAAATTCTCTTCCTCTCACTAAATTGCAATACTGAGGCCAGGTTGTATATTGGTTGTATATTTCCCCTCCATTACAGTACCAAACTGCTGGTCCCCACTCTGATTTAAGCATGCTTAAGACATTTTCTTCTCCTTTTCAATTGTTTTGAATTGTTTATTTGACAGGGACAATGCTCAACTTCTTAGCTGCATTCAAGTTAGCTATAAGCTCATTTACAACAGTAATCCCTATTAACTAATAACTTAATTTTACAGAGACCCAGCCAGTGAACTAAAGCCAGCATCTGTTACAGTACCTAATTCTCTATTTGCTGCTACATCAACCTTTCAACCCACGTAATAGCATCAAACATCTTTTATTTAGGTTTAAGTATGAGAGATGGCTGTCATCGCCATCTGAGATCTCCTTTCCTGTCACTCAAGTCCAGTGTGAACAGACAAACCACTCCATCCTCCTCATGTGTCAGTGCCGCTCTGCAGGCAAATGAGGTCATCTAATCATTTTCAGCTGTCACGACGCTGTGATGAATTAGGTCCATCTTCCTCTGAATTTCCTGACTGTCCCTCTTTCTCCCTCTTCCTTCATCTATTTCCTTCCTTTCTTTATCTAGTTCCCTCCTCTTCCTCTGTGGATCAGTCAGAAAAGCACGCACTGAAAACACATGCTGATCCGTTCAACTAAACAAAAGTCTCTTTATTCAGCTTTTATGGCAGTCTTATTATTATACAACAAATAGTTTACAGTAAAAGAAATACTGAGGACTGTCCAGTCCAAGCTGTTTCAACCCCCCTTCAAAATATGTAAAGTGCAGATTTGTAAGTGTGTCTACTCGAGTCCTTCTATTAAAAATAAAAACAGCCCCACAGCTAGAGTCTAAACCAACTAAAGCAACAGTAAAGGGCTCTTGGATAAAGTTTAGGATTAAAATGCATGAACATACAGTAGACCAAGGGAAAAATAAAGGTTGACTATTCATTAAAAAATTACATTAGGAGCAATCTCAACATTTGCCATAAAGCTGCACAACTGCAGCTGAAGTTTAGAGAATTCAAGTGAATCAGAGTTTATAGGTCGACATGGTCCGGAAGCTTCTCCATCTCGTTGCTCAGACTTATCAGTGCATTTTCTGTGCAGTTTCCAGTGCATCAGGGACAAAATAGCAGTCTCACAGTGTGTCTGACCTCCTTACGTTTGCTACACACAGAGAACCGTAGTTACATCGCACAAGAGGTTGTCTTGAAGTTAAAATCAGTTTTCAAGTTAGTATCTGAACTTATGGCTCAAACCAGCCTATAATTAATTGAAGCTGGGATAATTATTTGCAATTATCATTAGACCCCGCTCAGATATCCAGTCAGTATTTTAGTCATGTATACCCTACATGTTCCTAAAGGGGCCATGAATGACTTTGCCAAAATACTTTACCAGCCAAACTGCTGAAAAGAAAACACGTATTTGGTGACAGAATGAGATATGGCAGTACAGACAGAGAAAAATGAACAAGATTTTTTTTTTTTTTTTTTTTACATTTAGTCAACAATTCTGGTGAGAAAGAAAGGATCAATTTAAAACAATGACTGTATTATGAAATCCATACAAACACCATAGTACTGGCTGCATTCAGTGGCTACAGCAATAGATGTTTTTTAATCACAGTGTGTTTGCTACCCATAAAGCCCCATCATCAGTCTGTTTTCTCCTCACAGTGTGGGAAAATATCAGGGCATATTAATAAGAGCTGTAAAGAGACTAAGTCTTGTCACATCACACATGAGATATAAGAAATTTATGTTAAGTCTTTAGCTTTAAAGCAAAAATAAACTATATATATATGTATACTATACATATCTGTCAAGGTTAGATTATGCAGACTTTAGGAAGGCTGATAGGAATCTTTTTCTTAACAATAAACTATCAAAAAATGCCAACACTGCTGGGAGATTTCAGCTGCCTAAACGGTGGTGGCCACAGACGAAGTCCTTTATAATCCTTCAAAACCTTCATTTACATCAATGGTTAAGCCAAATTAGTACACCTTAGAGTTAAACTTCCTGTGTTCCCTTGTCAACTGGCTACTTGAAGCTTTCTTGTAATTTCTGATGGCTAAAAAAAGCACAACTTTCTCCATAGAACTCCTCTTGTGGAGAGCGCAGCAGCAGCAGCAGCAGCAGCAGCAGTGGCAGTTCAGTAAGGATTAAGGACAAAGAAAAATCTAGAATGCCCAGTTCCTGTTTTATTCCAAAATGCAGGAGAAGTTCAGCAAGCATGCAGTAACACAGGGACCTTCTAAAATGGCCGCAGCTCCAGTTGTACATGTTTTGTTTGTGTCCATGTTGATCATTGCACCTGCAGCCTTCAGTGGGAGAAAACAGGGATGAGGGAGAGTAAAAAGATTTCACGTGTCCCCAAAATGTGTCTGTGAATCTGTCCCTCCGACATCTTCAACAGGGACGGCACAGCGCCCACTAACTATGTATAGTGGAAGGCGTAGCTACTGCCATGGCCTCTGTGGTGTTGGATTTGGGTTGGGGTAGATAGGCGCCGGTGTTGGGTAGGCGGGCACAGCTGTGTTGGGGTTGGGCGGGTACGTTGGGGTAGGATACTGCGGCATCATGTGAGGCTGACCGTGAGTGGGTGCATGAACAGGTGAGGAAGCAGAGGAGGAGGAGGCGGGGAGGTGGAGGTACAGGGGGGCAGATGGAGCAGAAGGGGCAGAAGGCGCTGTTGGAGTCGGGACCCTCTGCAGGACAACGTGTGGGTAAAGCTGAGACTCAGAGCGGTAGAGTCCAGGCAGGGAGGCCTTCAGCAAACTCTCCTGACTCCTGAATGAAAGACAAAAGAAGAAAGGAAGAGAGTCACATCAGCTGAACGTTTCAGAAAGTGGCCTTTACCATTATACTTGTGTGGTGGCATGTCTGTGACATTCTGCACTTATACCTCCAAAACACTAGGTGGCAGTGGGTTTCTATGCCACTGTATTTGATTGATTCAACTAAAACACATAAAACATGGTGTAATAGTGACAATATTAAACAAAGGTGAAAAGTCTGGTTCCATTATAACTCATGCTAACATTATTAGTGAAAGCGTAATTGGCCTAGTAACTAGCACACTTTTCCTCTATTAAGGCGCGAACATCAGCAGCGTTTAGCAAGCATAACTTTACGAAGTTCAGCTCCATTGTTATTCACAAGGTTCACAGACAAAACAATTGTCTTATACTAGACACATTTACCCCACATATACAACATGCTAACGTTATTAGCATGTGCTTATGACATTTCCTGTTGCATAAATTAGCCTAGTAACTAGCGCACTTTACTGTATTCTGTATGGCACAAAGCTCCAAGCCCATCGGTTAGCACTGAAGGCAAATCTTTTAAAACAGGTCAAAAATTCAAACTTTCATGGAAAATCGTGTATATGTTAGGGAGGATTTTCTGTGTGTGGGACTCACTCAAAATTACAGTATGTGTTCATGGTAATGATGGAATATATCAGCCAGTGCAACAGTGTGTTTTTAATAGTCTTTGGACAACAATGGAGCTCTATGGCATAGACAAATTTCTCTATTGATTTTGTATTTGCATGTTGTCATGTTATATACTTCTGGGGTTTCCCATGTATTTCGATCTTGGGAAGCAGACATGTGTAAGATGATGGGTCTGCTTGTGTCAAACATTTGTCCTGAGTACAGTCTATAGACTGAAACCTTCTGTCCTTTTGTTTCTTCTTAGCTCAAACATATTACCATGAAACTTGGTGAACAGTAACATATTCACATTATCATTTGTAGGAATAAATATCAAATTTGTTTAGGATAACAGTAGACTGACATTACTTGTATGCATTTCTTAATACAAAGCATACCTTTGTGATATATTTGGTTCTCTGCCAGCTTACCTCTGGTATCCTCTGTTCTCATATCCACCGAGCCCCCCAGTCAGGTAGAGGGGGCTGTCAGGAGCCAGACGGGGGTTCATCCTCTGGGAGAGATGGAAGATCTTGGGAGGAGGGAAGGCTTCCCATTCTCCCTCCTCTCTTTCTAGCCAACACTCGCTGCGACGGGCCGAGCGCTTCTCTCTGCGCCTGAGGAGGAGAGAAATTAGTCAGCTCAGTAGGCTTCATATAGCAGAGAGAAAGTTTGAGAACAACCCAAGACTAGATGTAACAGGTGGGTTATATCAAGGGTAAGCAATATGAATGCAGAATCTGTAGGCAATGGGACAAGATTTTGGTAAGCATTCTGGTTTCTGTTTGTAGTCCATTTGTAGTCCAAGTAGTTCTGACCAAACATGTTTGAGGGCTTTGGTTGCACTAAGATAAACAGTTTATGTGGAGAGCAAAAGAGGCAGAACGCATTGGCCAAAACGCAATTTTAGAATCATTGGCTATTGTCTGACAATTGTGTAGCTAAAACAGTTCGCTCGTTGCAACATCTCTCAACTCCAATTCCATTCTTGCGTCTCAAATTGCTAATTGTTCTGTAAACAATGGCCGGCACACCAAAGAAGTAGTTTTGGCCCTGATATTCTGTTTTCATGGTTACATCGAAATCCCTAAAATATTGACTGTTGCCTCCAGAGACTCATCAGACCGAAATCTGATGGTATTTGAGAAAAATATTTACTCTTGGTACCCCTTTCGTCAGTCCTACCTGCTCCGTCCCTCTTTCTTGGCTCGGTCCCGACTGGATCGTTCCTGCAGGCAGCAGATAAGGAAGGACAGGGACATGGCCAGGATGACGATACCACTCACCACCGAAGCCAACACAGCCACTCTCAGACCACGGTCCTCAGGTCTGGGGATCGCTGTGGGAATGAATTACATTTTAAAAGATTTATTGAATCAGAATATCCCAAGAAAATGACTGTCAATTATGCATTAGTAGCCAAATGAATCGCTCACCTTCACAGACGGGCAGGTAGTTGCTCCACTGTGGTTTGCCGTTCCTGACATTGCAGTAGATTTTGTCACTGCCGACCAGCTGGTATCCTTCTCTGCACCAGAAGGCCAACATGCTACCGATCGACACGCCTGTGCCGCTCTCCACATAGAAGGAACCCCTGCGTGGTGGTAGGACAGGGATACAGGATAGACCTGAGAGGGGAGGGGACGAAACAGACGGTCACTTCACAGATCAACAAAACACTTTGTGATTTAGAGCTGAAGGTAAGAAAGAACAGTGGTTTTGACTCATAAGAGCTAATCCGTCCTTGTAAAATGTTTCTGATATAGCTTCATATTTAGCATACAGACATGAGTATTCTTCTAACTACAGAAAGTACTTGCAATCTTGCTTACTTGCAATCAGCTGTGAGTTTTTTAAGTGGGCTCAAAATTAGAGTTATTTGAATTCTATCACATCAGAAATAGCAAAAATCTCTTTCCATAGTTAAGAAACTGCACATCTTCTTGCTTCATTATATAATAGTCATATCCTGGACCGAAATAAGAAGAATGAGGCTTGGGACCGTTTTGCGGAGGTAGTTGGTTGGTCTGGTGAGTTTTAAAGTGTGTAATGTTAGTAATAGAGGAGACAGGCTAATGTTGGGGACGTAGCGTGCAAGTCTGCCTTGCTTGGTTTGAATGAGATGACATACGTTTTCTGTTTTCATTGACCAAACATAACTTTCTGTTGGCCAACTATGAGTTTTTTGACTGGACAACAGCAACGAGCAACTACGCTGCTTTCAAGCCAGTAGTCCGCTTTGCGGCTCCTTTAAATTGACAAACACAATTCACGTGATGAGCGACTAGAGCAACCAAAACTGCCACAAATATTTTTGACAGTCGTGCTTCTTGGGCACCCGGGACAGACTTTGCCTCTTTGGAAGCTTCTGGTGTGAACGTACAGTAAGGGTGTAGGTTGGGGTGGTAGATGGGTTGAATAAACATAGAACCTTCCTCCAGGACAGTGGTGTTTGAAACCTGGTAAACTTTGAGTTATTTTAGATATGTCATCACCTTGTTTCTTTTCCTAAACCTCAATTATGTAACTTCCCTAAACCCAACCTACGTGACTTTACTTTCTTAGATCCAATTTACCTAACTTTACTTTCCTAAACCTGACCTATGTGATTTTACTTTCCTAAACCTTACCTACATAACTTCACTTTCCTATACTTAACCTATGTAACTTCACTTTACTAAACCTTACCTACGTAAGTTCACTTTCCTAAATTTAACCTACCTAACTTCACTTTCCTAAACCTTACATACGTAACTTCACTCTCCTAAACTTAACCTACGTAACTTCACTCTCTTAAACCTGACCTATGTAAGTTCACTTTCCTAAACTTAGCCTACCTAACTTCACTCTCCTAAACCTTAACTACGTAAGTTCACTTTCCTAAACTTAACCTACCTAACTTCACTCTCCTAAACCTTACCCACGTAAGTTCACTTTCCTAAACTTAACCTACCTAACTTCACTTTCCTAAACCTTACATACGTAGCTTCACTCTCCTAAACTTAACCTACATAACTTCACTTTCCTAACCCTACCTACGCAACATCACTTTCCTAAACCTAACCATTTAACTTTACTTCCCCAAACCTAGCTTACATAGCTTAATGTTAAGTATGTAATGTGAAAATGGTTACATTGTATGTCATATGAACCATTGTATGCGGATACATTATTTAACGGTGTTTCAGATTTGAACTCTGTAATTGTGTCTCAATAGCTTTTTCTAACTGCCCCTCTCCTTTGTCCTTGTCTGACTCTTTCTACTCTCTTTATCCCACACTTTCCTTATTTGTTTTTCCTTTCTTGTAACTTTTTTCTGCACTCTCTTGTCAAACACAGACACAGCTTGGCCTCTGTGTCTGTTATCTATGCAGGGAGCCTGAGATTAGTACTTTCACTGGATAGACAGACAGAGAGATGGATAGACAGAAAGTACTATTTTTATCTTCCTTATGCTACAATACCTCTGAGAGGTCGTCTCGTGATACAGCAGCTATTGTTAGATTGTGCTGCAAGGATTTTTGAGACTCTCAGGAAATCTCATGTAAACCCACAGCGTCGCTAGTCACACAACACATCCCTCATTTTTCAGAAAGATCTTACTCAAATGAAGAGTAAGTGTGGGTTATTTCTGCACTGTAGCACAAAATGGTCATATGATATCTGCAGCGGGTTGACAGGGTTATTGATTAATGCTGATGACTCAGCAATTACTCGGCCAGCTGCTGAGATTTCTGGCTTTTAACACTCCACTGAATCATACCATGTTATGGCCATTAAATTACATAGAAAAAGTACATAACAGTAAAAAGAACAAGATGATTAGAAGTTATCCAAAACTACACATATATTGTGATTTGGTAAGATGCATCATCACTTGAATCAGTAACAGAAGCAAATATTCACCAAAACAAATTAAACCATTCACTCACATGATGCTGCACTGGACTGTAGTTTTAAAAATGATGCATTTAAAGAAACAGATTTATTTTTTTGGCCACTGGGGAGCAGCGTAACAAACTGTAAACAGTAACGGCTAGGAGGGCATGTGATGCTGCAGTTTGCTTTGCTGTGTCAGTATTAGTGTAATCTATGAGTGTGTGTGTGTGTGTGTGTGTGAGAGAGAGAGAGAGAGAGAAAGAGAGCGCGAGAGGGGGAGGGAGAGAGAGAGAGATGTCATCCCACAGTAAGACCCTGTGAACATGCAAGCTGCTCTCTGCTGATTAGGAACGACAGATGGGAGGATTTCTGCAGCGGTAGAGACAGAGAGGGAGAGGATCCCGTGATCCTGTGTGAAGATGACAGCATCCCCTCCCTCCCTAACACACACACACACACACACACACACACACACACACACACACACACACACACACACACACACACACACACACACACATCAAGGCACACACAGCAGACACGTGCGTAATGGGTACAGTGCAGGGAAACAAGGACAAGCTGACTGATATAAAAGGGGAAACTAAAAGCCATTTTGTTTCCCCTAAGATTTATTTTACTGATGCTAGCATTGTGTGTGTATGTGTGTGTAGAATAAAATGTTTGCTCTGTATGTTCCTGCAAACCACAGATATGCTACATTTGCATGTTTCACATGTATGACGTCTAGTTGAGATTACATCTTTATGAGCTGACTTTCTCATCAGGAGGAGGAGGGGATAGTGAATGACTTGACAGATAGGTGAGACAACTGCCAAGCACCAGACAGAAGCAGACTACTGTTGGAGACCAATAAAAGTGTTAATGTTTTTAACTACAGGTAAAGGCATTTCCAGCCATGTTTGTAGTGACAAAAGTTAATATGTTTCAATGGGAGTTGGGAGGACATTTCTATCTGTTTTAATAGTGACAGAAGCACATATTTTTTTATGTAAGTTCAGAGTGTTTCTAGCTGTGTTTGTTATGACAAAAGCAAAAAAATTTTAATGAGAATTTGGGACATCTCTAGCTGTGTTTGTAGTGATAAAAGCAGATTTTTTATTAACAGTTCAGGGCATTTCTAGGTGTCTTTATTGTGACAAAAGGGAGATTTTTTAATGAGTGTTCAGGATATTTCTAGCTGTGTTTGTAGTGACAAAAGTGAGAATTTTTGATGAGAGTTTGGGACATTTTCAGCTGTGTTGGTAGTGACAGACATTGTATTTTTGAATTTAGGGGTATTCTTAGCCATGTTTGTAGCAACCTATTCAAGTGGTCCTAACCAAGCAGGTCTTATGTCTACAACATAAAGTTTCAACATATCCACTACATATAAAACAAAAATTGTAACATATCAGTAGTTTGCAGGAACAAACAACACTTTTTTTGGCAAATGGGTTTAAAAAACTGAAGCATTGGTAGATTCAGTTGTTCCAGTGACCAATAGCTGCACAAGATTCCATTCAAAACTTTCAAAGCCCAGCATTTTTTTTCTATAAGTCAAGGCCTTGACTGATAGCTTTCTAAACATTTAACATGTATAATGAGATCCCTCGTACCTCTGCTCCTGGTAGCTGTAGCATACCACAGTTACACTTAAAGCAATTGACATGACTAACACTGTGAAAAAGAAAGGTGGACAATTAAAAGTTTGAGTGAGTTTTAATGAGGATTGGACATAGAAGTGTGCATTTATCTGATTGCTGATGTCAGGCTCCTGTCTTTGTGCAACAAAACTGTTGCGAGAGAAGAATATAACCCTGTCATCTGCGTTGGAGAGATGTAAATCTCCTGGGGAATGAATACTAAGGAGTGAAATTTGCATGTGAAAGAAAGCGATATGATATTATTTAATTAAAATGAGGTGGTTTCAATTATCAGCTGAGATTTATCTTGTGATTTTATCAGACTTCATTTCAGTAACAGGAGCTGTCTATAATGGTGTACTATAAAGACTCATACATGGCACAGAACAACACAGTTTTCTATTTGCTGTTCACATGGGATGGGGATATTCATTATTATGTGGTGGTATGGTAAATTAAATTCCACTGTCATTTTTATTGGGGCTTCATGGGGCTTTATAGCTTGGCTTCTGGTTTCTGATTGTACTTCAAATTTAAAAGTTCAGAGAACATTCAGAAAATATTTAGGACTCAGAGTCAGAACACTGCCTGCACACGACTCAACATGGAGGTGAGCTGGCAGCTAGCAGCTAATAGTGCTAACAGCGTGAAGTGTGATGACAGAGTTAACAGTGTTAACCTGGGAGAGTGGGAGGGGAGGGGAGAGAGCTATGCTTTATTAAAGACACAGTTCGGCCTCCGTGGGTTGAGAAGCCTAATCTGTGGTAAACACCATATGAACACATTGCGCAGCAGCTGTGATCATCAAGCCAGTGTGAAATACACACAGGGAATCAAATGCACTAAAATGCACATGTGCTTGGACCGGCTACCATAACAAAGAAGCTTTGATGACAACATACAGAAGTAGCATGACTTTAATCTCTGCTCAGAATGCCATTACAAGTAATTCTACTATATCTTAGCGTGGCAAACTATTGTTTGCTGCTGAAATAATGCTCCGTATGTTGCATACAGCTCCTTTAAAGCAGTATTATTTTATGTTCTTGGCAGCTTGTAGCAGAACAAGCTGTGAACACTTTCATATTATCATTTATCTTTTTTAAGTTTTTATAGCAAACATGCTAGCAAGCAGTTGTCTATTAAAATAGCCAACAGATATGAAGCAACATGAGGCCATATTGGGTGGCCAGTCAGTTCAATACACACTCTCATTTTACCTCTGTTTCTCATTTTACCTCTGTTTTTGGTCTCCTCCAATCTCTGAAACCAATATCTGGCTCTTTAGTGGATAAATGCCCCACCATCTTCACCAGCTGGCTGAACTGTGGCTTTTTTGTAACCTTTTCACTGAAAACAGCTCTGCGCTGTGGCTACAAATTGATGAATTATGATATTGAAACAAAGCAGAAAGTGAAACGGTAAAAAAGCTGCATGCTGTAGTACCACAACAATGAACAGAAAGATGTTGAAAACACAGCAGAGCGAAGGGGAATTGCAGAGTCAGGGAATAATTCTCTCACCATCTATATAAATTATGTATTGCTTATATTACAGTATATCTGTATAGCTAACTAACAAGCCAGCTATTAGCTTGTAAGCAAGCTCCCGTTAAAACACCACTAACACATTAGCTAATATATGCACTGTACATGCATAGTATGTGTTCTTGAAACTTACACCAGGTGCACCTCCTAAGCTTCCTCTTTCACAAACACCCACACACTTGCCTGCCACAGAAAAACCCTTTACCTCTATAAAAGCAGATAAAATATTGAACATATTACGTGACAGTGTGTGTTTTAAGATTCTAGCTGAGGTGTTTTTAAGCTGGCTGTTGCCACGCCGCAGGAGGAAGCTCTTTGCCATCCCGACAAACCCCGAGACACTGAAGTAACGCCCACCTCCCCTGCCAGTCGACACGCTATAGTAAACAGAGAAGAGGAACAATGACGGCAGTGTAGAGCGAACAAACAAAACACCCCCAGTGGAGCCCAGCATCAATAAAAACTGGAATTAATGCCGAAAAGATTGAAAATGTGTGTTGCTTTTGGTGTGTTGTTGATTTTCTGTCACTTTACTTTGTCTGCAAGTTAAGTTCTGTGTGTGTGAGTGTGTGTGTCTGAGTGACTGACATCAGCTCTGAAAAGAATTCATGTGTGTATGTGTCTGAAATCTGTGCTGATGTCCAGAGTGAGGCTACCTTAGTTCTGTGAGTGCATGTGTGTGTTGACTCTGCGCTCTGTTTGCCCTTTCATGTTGGTTCGGTCCCATTCAGAAAGCTTTTCTGTCATCGTGGAAACTGCAGGTTGCCAATCAAAACGTTCAGCTGCCAGCAGGGCGCTAATATACTTCTGAACCCCCCCCCAAACCTGGCAACGCAACACTGCCAACCAAACATCCACTCTGCCTTATTCATCTCTAAAACCCTCCCCACTTGTCTCTGTCAGGCAAGCAACTCAGAATAGTTTGTGATTAAATAAAGATTAGGCTCTCTGCATTAAAGATTCAAACACACACATACACATTCACATGCACAGAACGAGTGAACGGAACAAACACACACTGTCTAGATGCACCCACGGATGCACCCGTGGCATGCTCACATGTATGAAGACAGATTTTCTGTACACACACATACTCACTCTTTCACAATCATGAATGGCCAAATTTAAAACCTTACCCTGTAAACTGATCATGACATCATTAATCAAACAATTCAGTGATGTGTGTTGCAGGGAAATATCCCTTTAACTAATGCACCACTGATTTAACGCCAGGCACACCAAACCAACACTAAATAACTTGTGGCAACAAAGGTCGACTGCTATGTTGCCTCACGTCACCTGTGTCTGGGTCAAAAAGTGTCACTGAACGCACAGCAGACTACAGCCAACCACCAACTAGCATGAATGTTCTGCGCCTGCATGAACAAGAATAACTCTCCATACCAGCAGGCGGCAGAAGTCTGTATTTGTTGTTCAAAAAGGAAAACAGGAAGAGCGATAGGACGGATTTAAGGTGCCTGTTAGCCAGTTAGCACATTTAAAGCTCAACCCGATGTTGAAAGGACAAATGGTATTTACTGTGAGCTTGAGAAAAATAATGCAAACATTTATGAACCCTTCCTGCTAAAAAGCTTCATGGCTAGAAAAAAGGATCTTACATAATCTAAGTTTGTTTTAATCTCACTTCCTCTTGACTTTAGCTGTTTGTTTATTTTCCTCACTTTAGTTTCTCTTCTCATCCACTAAGTTGAACTGCCAGTCAGTTATTTCATTCACCAACGGGCTCTGCCGTCTCCAACGGCAATTCAACATGTTGAATCAGTAGAAAAAAATCCAACAAGGCCTGACTCGTGCCAATGGTGCAGGGCACACCATATAAACTAGGGCAACAGATGCTCACCGACAGCCCAATGTTGACCAAGTATATATATATATATTTATATATATATATACAACCTTAAAGCCACGCAAAGAAGAAGAAGATGCCAGCCAATCAAAAACCTGAATTGAACTTGAAACCCTATTCTTGGAAGGTATCTGAAGCAGTAACCACTGTATTTTGATGACTCTATTCCGCAATATAGTGGAAGTGTAACTTTACATTTATATTTAAACATGTAAAAAATGTCCTGCAAAATTAGAGCCAGCACTATTTTAGCCACGTCAGCCATTGTATGAAATGTTGCAGCATTTGCGACACCTGATCTGTTTTTCTTGTCTTCACATCAACGCTGAAAACACAGTTTCTGAACATATATACCCTGGAAAGAGTTTCAGTCTGCATGTGGATGAAATGCATCGAAAAAGCTGTTTTCAAATATACCTATGTACATGTGAAAAAGGTCATAGTATTGCACTCTCAAAGTCAGAAGAAAGAATGGTCCAAACCTATGCATAGATATCCTGACTACTACCCCTCATATGAATCAAGAGCTGCTGGATCACACTTGATACTATACTTCCCATAATGCAACTTAATTGCACTTTTTTGTCAGACTCCCTACCTGTTAAACCCTCATGTCTTTCAGAAGAGACAAATTACACTCAGAGATGGAGGGTGGAATCAGTATACAAACAAGTCCTGCAGCTGGATATTAGATGTTAGCTAAACAAACTGAGGAAAGACTCTCCCATCCTTAATGCTTAGTCAGTTTTCCCTGGATAAATAATGGTTAAAAATAAATTTCATCTGAGTCAGACTTCACCAGATGCTACAAGTCTGAGTTGAAGTTAATGAAAGATGGCATCCTTGGCTGACGGCTGACTAGCTTCATCTCGTTCACCCTCTTGTTGCTGTCTGATTCCTCCCCTTCTTGAGTGTTTTTTGGTCCCTTTGCTCCATCTGCTCCAGCTTTATGTGATCTGACCTCAAACGAACATCCTGCTCTCTCTGTCCTCTCCATCAGTGTATCTATTTCTGTGGCACCTCACCGATGCGTGGTATCACAACTGATTACCTAATCCCCCCGGCTCTCGCTCTGCTTGAGTACCATGTGTGTTCCTATGCAAACACATAAAGACATGCATGTTTGCCTCGGCCATGCATTAGCGCTTGTGTCAAATGAGCCGCTAACGCAAGTAGAGTGAAACAACGTGATAAGGGATTTTTGTATGGTCACATTTTTCAGGGTTTTTTTCCAGTCGACTTGCAGAAAGCAGAGGTAAAAGCTGAAAGGTAATGGAAGTTCTCCTTTAACCAGCAGCTTTGGCTGGATCTGATTGCGGATAATCTGTGAAGTGAAACAGAGCATGGACAGTAGGGCTGATTCTGAACTACAGACATTGCTGACATGCCAGAGGGAAGTAACACTGGTCTCGAAACCCTCATGTAGAGAACAGACTTGGCTGAGCCTGGTTCAATGGGCTCTAAGCAAACAAAAATGAATTTTTTTGCACAGGAAAAAAAAGCCCAAACCATAAGATGAAAGCTTTCATCAAAGTTACATGACAAAGAGACAAGAGATCTTAAATTCCACTTTCTTTTCTTGCGTGTTCAGCAGCAGTGACTGTCACTTCGTTTCAAATGGAATAAGTCAAGTAAAACTCATCTTGACATTCTGAAAATGTAGGAGATGAAATCAAAAGTACACACGGTAGGGTGCTGGAAATGGATGAACTTCAAAGATAAATTAATACTTCCATCACAAAAGAAAACCAGAAATGACAGCACATCTAATGGGGATTTCTGTTAGCTTTTGAGATGTTCATATTTTAAAGAGTGAGTTGAATTCAATTTACTGGAATGAGCATTGGTGCTAGTTTTTCTTCCAGTCCATCTTGTGATTATGTTAATGGGCCTCTATACAATATTCAGCCGATGGATATAGTAGCAAACCAATATTTGTAATGTTAGAATATAGTGGAGTAATGGTGTCCTGAGCTGAGAATGAAGTCGCACTTCCTGTGGTTGTGTTGTAATCCGAGCTTCTGTGTTCTTTGATGTGGTAGAGGGTTCGGCCGCATGTGCATGTTAGTGCATATGAGTCCCTGTGTGTGTATCCCACTAGCTAGCTTATTGCTGCTGCATACTTAAATGGCAGCTACTGTTATCAGGACGGCAGAAGCATAGCGCCCATTCTCCGGTTTGCCCCAGTTTACACTGGTAGCTCTGTCAGCACTGTTGCTGATGTTAGTGCTGATTATGGAGTTATCACCATTAGCTGCCAGCCTACGACTTGTCACCTCCATGTTGAGAGCCTTGTGCAGACAACCTTTGGGTCATACGCCACTTTTCCACCACATTAGCTCTGATTCTGGGAATGGAATTGGTTCCACGTTGGTGGAAAAGGGGCAGTAGATACGCTCCAAATTCAGCAGTTGGTCAGCTTAGCTTGACTAAGCCATGACTGGAAACAGGAAAACAGTTAGCCTGGTTCTGTCCAAAGGTAGCAAAATCTGCCAGCAGCTGTAAAGCTAACTAACTGTTTGTGCAATCAATACAAAGTTGAAGTATGAAATCAAAACTCTGCCTTTTTATGGGGATCTTGTGCTGTGCTACACTATTCCTTCTATTTCAGTAACTTTGTGGAGTTTCTACTGGTTACCTGGCATATTACATTGTGCTGGTAGGCAGATTTTGTTGCCCTTGGACGGACAGAGCTCATTGTTTACCCCTGTTTCCAGTCTTTGTACCAAGCTAAGCTAACCAGCTGCTGGCTCCAGCTACATTTCTAATTTATGGATGTGAAAGCAGTACAAAGCAATGACGAAAATAAGTGCATTTCCCAAAATGCTGAATTAATGCTTTCATTGATACGCATAGCTTGAGGTGTGACGTGACAGTCTTTATCAAAAAACAGTGTCGATGAGGTGTGTTTGTCTTCACTGCCTCTTCACTTTCATTGTGCCAGCCCTTCATGTTTTCCCAGCCAACTTCAACCATCAGGGCAGAGAGGAGGCTAATTTCAGACTCTCCCTCAGTGACTTTGTTCAGCGAGCAGTGCTAGTTGTAAGCCGTGGGAAGGCAATAATGAAATTGAGTCACTGCCAGCAACCATATTGGATTGACAGGCTGGAGACAGAAGGAACTCTTTGTCTGAAGCTCGCCAAGCCTGTAGAGCTCAGGAGTGACGATAGTGTGTGTCGCTGACAGAAATACCCCTGGCACTGCATGTGTGTATGGGTATGTGCCCTTACATGTAGACTATGTGTCCACGCAGAAATTCATCTTGTGGATGATGCTTGTTGGCAGAAATATGTTAAATATGTTATCATATGTTATGCATATGTTAAAACTTACAGAGCTAATGTGAGATATGTGAGTAAAGCAGATTGCTAGCACAGCTTCCAGTGCACTTCTGAAAAAAAAAGCAAAAACATCAAATGGATAGAAGTAATTGGCTTCAAAATACACTGGACTCTGCCACCAGTGAGTATCTGTATTCCTGAGTGTTGGCGTGTCATTAACAGGATTTCTTGCACTAGAAATAGACTGGAATAGACAAAGGTAATTGGCTTTGCCTGTCAGTTAATCAGATTAAAGGCATTGTAACATTTCACATTTACCTTTTAGACTTTTGGCTGACAATCTTATCCAAAGAGACTCAGAGGGAAGAATAAGCAGCTTATTCTCATTGTGAGGTAGATGCTGTATCTAAAACTGAACATTGGTATTTGTATTTCCAAGAAGCTGGATTCTTTAAGAATATTTAGGCACTTGGAACCACAGTAATTTGGTTGTGGTAGCTGACTCCTTGGTTGCACACCATTGCACTTGTTTTCTCCTTTAGTGCTTCCTTTTGGGAGCAATATAAGAGAACAGTAGAGGGGGATTCATTTCCCCCCAGACACTAAGAACTATGCATGAAGTCTGTATAGTAAGTGTTTTTGGACAAAAAGTGAGAGACTAAATCTCATTACAGAGAAAAAAAACTATGGACAGTAAGGATTCACCATAAACTCCTGCTGGGCCAGATTAAGAGGCAGACTACCTGCTAAGTAACTGATATAGGCTGTATTTAGGGATTAACACTAACATTAACTCTCACACACTCTGTCCAGGTTAATAGGTTGTGTTACCGTGTTAATGTAAAGGCCTACGGCTTTTCTAAGGCTGAAATAACTGCTGCTCATCAGCATCCTGGCAGGACCTCAACTGGAGATCAACTTGGACACCAACTGCACCCCTGCAGCTTCACTCGTATTGCCAACTCTTTCTGCGAGCAGGTAGTCTCAGGGTAGTTCCTAACTTTGACTTAAAGTAAACTAAAATATTGCAAAAAGCTGCACACAGCTACACATTTTTACTAACAATGATTCTCATTAATACCCTAACTAATGCCATTTTCATTCTTACCCTGCTTTAGGGTATACTGTAACCACACATGAAGGAAATTAATGCTAGCAAATTGTTCACCTCCGTTCAATGTGACCAGAGAGGCAGTAAAACATTTGCTTCCAGTAAAAGCAAATGCGCATCTTCACATCTTGGGGCATTCGACTTTGGTGAAGTTTGTGAAGTTGCAGCCTCAAGCAAAAGCAAAGAAGTATGTATGGAAGAGCAGTGTAAGATATTGGCCATGCCCCACATGAGACATGCTGCCTGGGTGGCAGTGAGTCAGAAGACAGGCACACACCATAAGAAAATATAAAATGTACCAATAAAGTCATATCTCATGGTATTAATTAGCAATACAGCTATCATTAGTGAGCAAGCCAATCTTCCATGTCTGTCACATCAGGTTCTGCCCACATTCAGCACCATCTATCTGTATGTCTGTATTTTGATTTTCTCCGACACCTATTCATTCAATCGAATTCACACTTGGCGGGTATATTATTGACGACCGAAGGAAGTGCAATGTTGAGCGCAAGCTCTTGAGATCTATGGGAAATACTCACTTGTAGTGAGTTATGCATACACTGTGTATTGAAAGGTGACTTCTATTGACTCCTACACCTCTGAGCAGCAAGCTGGGTACAGCTCACTCTCTGTTGCTTACAGCACATTCAATGACAAATGAAGAAAGAGAGATGCAGATGTTACAATGTAGAAAACTCAAACTTTTCATGCATCAGATGGACTAAAATAAAAGGAATAAAAGCTTTTGTTCTGGGAAATAGCTGGGCTTTGACTTCATTGAGGCCATGAAATGTTGTGAACAAGTGAAACATACACACTCTGGACAATAATCTTGACTCAAAGAAGTGCGGTGTCAGGCCGGACGCTGCAAGCAACAATACTGGAGACCAAGCAATCGGCCCGCCCTTCAGGATGAATTGTGATCATTTTGGTGACTAGCACCATAATTGGTTAGTAAACTCTAATTTTAGAGCCTAATTTTTAAGCCTTAATAAAATGTAAATGTGTGAGTTATAAAAAATTCATGACCTGAAAATTTATGAAAGTTATTAGCTAAACAGACAAAAAAAATTTGTTCCAGGTTGTAAACATGATTATTTCTGCTCTATAGTTGAACATTTTAACATGGGGGTTTATGGGGACTGACTCGCTTCTGGAGCGAGCCTCAAGTGGCAACTAGGGGTACTGCAGTTTTTAGCACTTCTGTGTTGGCTTTATTTTTCAGCCCCATGAGGTCAAAATATATATTTTTTTCAATGACCAATTCCTGCAAAACCTATGACACTCCCATCAGTCTCAGCTGTACTTTTTTGTGCTAATAAGTAATGCAAGCATGCCATCCATTATCTATCTACTATGCATTAGGAAGTTAACTTGGTCATTGTGAGCTTGTTAGCATGCTGACATTCGCATACTGTAATACTGTAAATCTTACTTTTACTGCAGTGAAAATTGTGTATAATGTAAGTTATGTATGAAATGCTATATACTGTATTAAATACTGCATGAAAGCTGTTGTATACTGTAAGAAGAGTGAGATGTACTCCATTGATCTGAGATCAGAACGAGTAATCATATCCATTTGTAAGACGAGCAACACAGATGAAACAAAATAATACATCTACTTTGACATCAAACTGAATTGGAGATTCAGAGGCTGTTAAAATATTCTTTACATTCCACAAAGGTAAGGAAAAACAGAGGAAAAGAAACACAGATTTAAACCTACAAGTTTGTAAATGCAATCTGATGGAAAAGGAGGAGCACCTGAGGACGAGTTAATCAATAGCACAACTCTGTTCAATTTACTTCCAGGAACGGGCGGCAGTGAGGATTCCTGGATGAGCTGCATAATGAGTCACGGCTTGTATTGATGGAGTCTGAAAGCTCTGGTTTGATCCAGCGCTCCAAGGCTCTGTGTGCTAAACCATCACATGCCTGCTTCACCAGTTTTATCGATTTTTAAAACGACAAATTCAGTAAGCAGGTCTATGCACGGAGGAGAATTTCAGACTGTGTCTTCTCTGCAGACACTGAGTCTCAACTAGTCCCAGATGACCTCTGACCTCCCTGTGATACAGCTTTAAACAAGCTTTGTAAACTGCAGTGAATAAATACAGAAACATGACTGATTTAAGGACAACAACAGATGTAAGCCTCTCAAGGTTTTAAACATTCAGTGCAGTATCTGCAGTCTACGTTTACATGTGCTCAAGCTACATGGTGGACAGTATCACTATGACAGTGATACCCAAGCTCAGGGGTACTTCTGCTCGGGGGGTGTATGTGGAGTGATTGTGGTCAGGCTAAACTCATTTAGAAAACTATAAAGTACAGTTAGATTAATAAATATTTGTCCACATATTGAGCCAGCTGTACCTCAGCATGTACATTAACTTAACAATTAGCTCAAACTCGTTGATTATTATATTAATTAGATTAATTGGTTGAAATAGAGAGCTAAAGCAATGAATATACATGTATTTTATTTTATGTATTTAGTTCAGCCGATACACCAGAATAAAATGTTTGCATCATATTTTTCTGCAAACGACAGATGTGTTACATTTGTATGTTTCATACTAATCATATCAACATTTCTAAAGTGACATAGTTTAGATTACAAGTACAGTTTCTCATCAGGAGGAGGGGATAGTGGATAGCTTGACACCTATCAAGACTGCTGCCAAACAGTAGACCACTGTTCGACACCAACAAAAGTGGGAATTTATTCACATATTGGGACATTTCTAATAGTACTTGTAGGGACCAAAGCAGGTATTTTAAGCCAAAACATCATATTTTCCCAGCCTTAACTACGTGGTTTTTGTGCCTTAACCTAACCACATGTTACCACAGCGTTGTCACAACAAAATACTAACAAAATGACACATAAAGAATATAAAACATAAACATAAATGTAATCATATTCACAAAGACAAAGAGTTGAAATAGTAAGCTAAAGGGTAGAGGGCAAATGGTTGAAATAGCTAAAAGTAAAGGTAAAGTGGTTTAAATTTCTAACGTCTGCGCAGACGTATGCATGCAGACTTAACCAAACCAACCTAAACAGAGACAGCGCTGTATGTACCAAATATTGCAACAAGATCCACTTTATTATAGTTAATGGTGTCAAAATGATGCTAACCTTACAGAGAAAAGGGAGAAAATGGGCTGTGGCATTCGCTTTTGGTCAAGAGGTAGAAAACCTACAACCAAATGCACTGTACCACATTGGAGCAGTAAACGTGTTCAAATGCTGCTCGAATTACAGCCAAACAATGCACTAAAATATGTTTTGGAAGACATTTTAGGTGAAAAATAGGGAATACAGTTACTGAATCTTCAGTTTGATCGAAGTGTCATTTGAGTTTAAGAGTGAGAGAGGGGCAGGTCTCTCTGTCTCTATCCACTTCTGTAATTTTTGTGTCTGTGGTGGCATTTGAAAATGCAGAAGTACATTCTGCATTTTGATCCCCAGAGCCAGCAAAAATTGGAGAACAATTTTGAGCCAGGAAATGAACAAGGAGATCTGGGCACTGATAAAATGGAGGGAAGTTTACCACAGTTCTTTAACACACACTCTGCACATTGTTGTTCTACAAGGCTGGTTGACAATCGGCAAAGTTTCCCTCTTTTCCTTCACATCTTGTTAAAATCAGTTCAAATTAGCACATTTGGGATATGGGTGGTGTTGATGAAGGTATACTTGAGTTCATCAGATAGGTCTGTGGTGTTAGATCTGGAAAGAAAACATTTGGGAGCCACTGTGATAACATCAACTCTTCCTGGAAAGTCACGTCTACATCTGTCTTCATTTGGCTGCTTTATACATCATCTGTATCCAAAGGCTTTCCACGTACAAAAGCCTTCTATATTTAACTGGATTTATTTTTGTCCTGTAAATGACAACTGAGGCTGGTTTTATTCTCAAAAGGCTGAAACTAAAATGGCTCAAATGTCCAAACACAAACGCAGTATTGCTGCTGTAATCCAGACCTGAAGGAAAGAGTCAAATAGGCTTAAAAATATGGTGGGAAAAAGTAAACACCATGAGAAGCGCTGCTTTTATCTGTTAATGCTAGCCGGAATAAGCAGTTTATACTGTCATACACACACACACACACACACACACACACACACACACACACACACACACACACACACAAATTGGGTTTTGGGAACGTTGATATTAATCAAACCTCCAGGATTTAGATTTTTTGGAAACTCTCTCAAATAAAAGCTCTGCTCTGGCATAATTCATGCATGTGGTACGATGTAGCAATCCAGCTGGTCACCTGCGTTTGTGTGTTTGTGTGTGTGTGTGTTATTAAAGTATAAAGTGCTTATTCCTGCTCTGTCAGACACAGAGCTGCCGTTATGAAACGAGCAACTGTGTTGTTTATTCTCTAAACCTTTAAGAAGATTGGTGTCGTTTGGGCCGAGTGCGTCCATTTCCAAGTGTGTATATGTGTGCGTGCATGTGTGTGTGTGTAATGTGTGTATTAGGCACGTGACGTTTGCATTTTCTCATCTGCTGTAGGCTATTTATGCATACACGTGAGGATATGGGCTCTGTGAGTGAGAAGGGGTGGGCTAGGGACGTAAGAATAAACATCAGAAAAGGAAAGAGAGAGAAAGAGACACAGTGGAAGGAAATAAAAGAAGAAGTGGCCGACGCTCAGAGAAAAGAAAAAAATAAGGGAAAAACAAGAAGTGGGAGAAACGCAGAGTGACAGAGGGAGATGGAGCAATTAGTAGAAAAGGGGAGACAGATGAGGCAGAGGTGGGCGAAAATAAACAGGGAAGAGAGAGAGAGAGACAAATAGAAAGAGAGGAGGGAAGGAAAGAGAGAGAGGAAATGGACAGAGCGAGCGGAGGAGAAAAGAAAGGCAGCTCATGCTCCAGTGGAGGTGAAGTCATGCGAGCGGTGCTGCAGCTTTCTCTTCAGGCTCAGCAGCTCCAGCCTGGACATAACGAACTGTCTTTAACGGCATCACCTGCCACCTCACTCACACACGCACACATACACACACACACAGGTGCATATTTTCTTGTATACACTCACTCCTCTGTATTTCCCGACAAGCACTCCCAAAGCAGCTCAGACGTAAATGCACACATGTAGGAACACTCAAGTGTGTACTCTGATACTTGTACAGACATACTGACATATTACAGTACATAATAAAACATTCCCAATACTTAAACCCTAAAACTACCCATTGAAGAGGTGAAAACTGCACAAGTTGTCCCCACTTTCCAAAAATGTTCTCACTCTTAGAGATATACATGAGAACACACACATTCGTGCACACATCAAACTGCAAACTTGCTAAGTACACACACGTGGATCTACTATAATCAAAGCGCAACTGAATAAGTACATGTGCACTTGCATACACAAACATTTCAAGGTACTTACAGGCAAACACACACACTAGAGCATACGAGTCTACTTGAACACATCAAACTTTGTCTAAGTTTTTCTTCTAGTTTTGAGAAAATTTTCTCATAGCATCTAAAAAAACAGTGGAGGTTTTTGGAGTGAGAAAGCCTCTTCTGGGTTGGAGGAGAGAAAAAAATCAAGGCACTTCAGCAAGAGGGATGTCTTTGAAGCATATTTTTGTGTGTTCCTGTAGCACACTGTCTGTAGCGGGAGTTAGGGAGAGGTTTAGGGCCTTTTCACACCTGAAAGTCCGACCCAAGGTTTGAACTAAGGTTTGCACTAAAGAACTACACATGACACCTATATTTTGTCATCATCGCCCACGTGAGTTGACATTGGTTAGTTTGTAGACAGGCTTTCTCGTCCTCTTGTATCAACTGTCTCTCATTGTCTCAGAAGATAACGTGTTTTGAGGTTTTGTGACATTTTTCAAACTGGCTCTTGATAAAATTGTCTCCTTCTCTTTCCATGTGCGACCATTTTGGTCTCATTCTGGTATTTTGCATTGGTCATGGACAAGCTGAAACCTACACTGTACATTTATTACTACTTAACAACTTCACTGCTAATTCCTTCTCCGTTCAGATCATCAACACCTATCTACTCTCTGTTTCTAAACCACACACGCACGCACACACTCTATGTACCAAAGTGCTACACTACTCTTATCCCTTGACGATAGCATGCCAAGACTCTCTAAAATTGGTCTGAAAGTCTGAACCATCTAAAAAAAAGATCCACACCAACAACAAACTGAATCAAGGTTCAAAGACCACCTCCTTTCATCGGATCACGGTTTGGCTCTTTGGTCCGGGCCATGGTGCAGGGAGGATTTTACACTCTTAATTTTGGTTTGGTTCAAACTGAAGAGTCCAAAAGTCTGGACCAAATGAGGAAGGTGTGAAAGGGTCCTTAGTTTCATGTTAGTATCACAAAAGATACTTTGGGTTTAGGCTAAAGTCGTGTTCGAGTTAATATAAAGAGAAACACAAATCAATGGGGAAACAGATATTGACACAACCAGTACAATTGGAAGAACTTTTAGGTACTTACTTGCATACTTACTCCTGCAACTTCCTTAAATCCCCATTTCTGAGAGTTTTAATGCCAATCAGAGGCCTAATACCAAGACTTGTGATCGTGTAGCAACCACTAAATTTCTAAGTCTATACACTGTGGAGTCAGCATCTTTGGTATTGGCAATCAAAAGTAGACCGTGGCCATAACAAGAATTCTTGAAGTCAGTCTGTCGTTGCATAATTTGCCAAATCTTGATTTACCACTTGGTCTATATAATGTCAGAAAACTGAAAATAGCCATTATTTCCCAGAGCCAAAATTGACATATTTGTATCCTTTTTTTTAAATCCAAATACACTCAAAAACACAAAAATATTCAGTTTATTCTCATGGAAGACTAAGAAAAAACTACTATTCAGAGGAAGAAAGCTGAAAATGAAACTGAAAATGTCTTAATCGATTACCATGTCGATGATGATTCACCAACTAATCATTTCAGCTGTAGTCAAAGAATACTTTCATTGAAAGGCAGATTGAGGTTTCATAGGTTAGAGGTTTCTGCAAACACCGTCTACCAAGAACTTTTTCCAGATGACTTTTCAAAGGAAAAGTGTGGTCCAAACTCTGTAATGTTTGGATCTCATTGCACAAAATATTTCTTTCAGTGTGGATTCAACTTTGGCGTGACACAAAGCTAGAAATCATTAAGTCATGCTGAAAGTTGTAGCAGGAAAACAAGGAAGAAATCGATGGGTGATCGTCAGAGAGACTAACCTGTATAGTTGCTGGTGGTGCTCTGAGTTGGCAAAGCCTCTGTCAGTGCTTCCGTCTGTGCTTCTGTCGGCACCTGGGCTTCGGTCTGCAGGTCTGGCTGCAGCTGGATGGTCGTGCGGTTCCAGTCCTCTGGCAGCGATGTAGCAACGGTGCTCTGTAAGTCCTCGGGGCTCAGCGAGGAGCCCCTAGCCAGGACCACAGCACTGAGGAGGGCGCATAGAAGCATCCAGAGGTGGGTGCCTGTGGTTTGAGC
This sequence comes from Epinephelus cyanopodus, assembly GCA_026686955.1. NCBI lineage: Eukaryota > Metazoa > Chordata > Actinopteri > Perciformes > Serranidae > Epinephelus > Epinephelus cyanopodus. The sequence goes on from CM048936.1 coordinate 9,598,466, forward strand.
GCTGGATCCCACTTTGGGTGACATGGGGACAGGTAATGAAGAAGAAGAGCTCTGCAAGAGGAAAGAAGGAGCAGGGACTCACAGCCTCATGGTTGGGTGCTTTGACTCGAGCCTCTGAATGAGGTGAAAGATCCTTTAGAAGAAAGTTTGCTTTCCTTCCGTCTCTTTTTCCTGTCTTCTCCTCTGTGTCTCCTATCCCCTCCCCTCCTTTCCTCTCCTCTTACTTCTTCTCTTTTCTTGTTATCTGTCCTCTTCTCTTCTTCTTCTCTCCTCAGTCCCTTGGCAGAGAGAGGAAAACCCCCTCTGCACTCAAACTCATGATGCTGCCGTGCTGCAAGAAGGTATGACAGAGAAAGACAGACAGTGAGGGAGTGTGTATGTTAATGCATGTATGTGTATGGTAGATCCAGCTGTAATCTGCTCTCACATGCTGCTGTTTCCTCTCCAGCCCTCGCCTCTCTGTCCCTCAGCTCGTGTTCTCGCTGCTCACTCGCTCCGCTGCTCTCTCTCTCTCCCCTCCTGATCTCCCGCTGGCTGACTGAGCTCTTGCATAACAGTAACTCATTCGCTGAGCTGTGCTGAGCTGTAACTCATGCAGCCTTAAGTCCTGATATTCCTGGTCGGTTGCTGCTCTTTCCCTCTCTGCCCCTCTCACAGTGTTCCCCTCTTGCTTTGTAGTTGCACTGTATTGACTGTACACACAGTTGAAGGTGTCACTTCGACTTTTACCGGAAAGCCATTCAGACTGATCAATACTTGCTATTGGATCACGCTGTAGATCACGAGCCAGAAGGTTAGCTTGTCACCCCAGCTTAGCCAACGTGCATTCAGTTTGAACACAGAGTACAACTGGTAGAAGGGGACTGAAAACTAAAGCACAACCTATAGTTGTGCTTAGAGATTGTGGCATAGCAGTGTACAGGGTACATACATAGCTGCCGTAGATTTGGCTAATGTGCACCTATAAAAAAATACTACATGGACAAAATGGCTACCATGAATATAGAGACATCAAGAACTGTATCCACAGGGGCTGCCGGTGTTTTCTAAGCAAAATTGTGTATAGCAATAGTGTAAAGAGTCCATAGGCTATAGTCAGTGTTGGAAGATGTAGTGAGCTACGTAATGAGCTACTCTACATCAAAATAAAACTTTCACTACATAGAATCTATCCCTACTTTATGTCAAATTAGCGTTATCTGAGTGCAAAGAAAAAATGTCAAACATATAAGCATGCAAAAAATGTCCAGTTGTACGTTTATCATTAAACAGACTTAAAAATTCCAACTTTTCTTTTTTCTCTTTTTTTTGAAGACTTTGTGACATTTGAACATGTTCTCCAATAACATTGCATCATCAGTCAACCTATGGCTCTCCCCCTTTCTCTCTCCTCTTCCTACTCAATGCATTTCTCTGTCTCTTTCATTAGACTACCTATTTCAGTAATTCAAAAACAGAATTCCAAAATATATTTTTCAGTCAATAAAACCATTATAAATAAAAGACTGTAATATAAACAATAAAAACAACAGATTTCAATTAAATCTTTTCTTTTTGGGGCAACACATTCTCACTCTAACCTCGTCACATAGTGACGTTTTGGTCATGGACTTTCCATGTCCACATCCAATATGCAAGGTACCTCAGGTGCAAGTTCTGGGACACCGTGCCAAGTTCTGCCTGTTACATGCATTGTCTTATTTAAAGATATACTTCCGTTTAAAAGGAAATTTAATGTTTACATACAGTCTCTTTCTTAATAAACCCACTGTCAGTACAACACCATAAATTTACTTTTTTCCCCCTTCAACATCAAACACACATGGTTGGGTTTGGGAAACAAAAGCAAGTGGTTCGGTTTAGGAAAAAAAAAACAGGGTTTGGCTTTAGAATCGTACGGGACGCGAACACTGCTCTCTCTGGTGAAAGTTGGTATTTGTTGGACCCAGGCACCAACCATCCCGCCCACCCCACTCTGACTTTCACCACTTTTTGTCCTTCTGCTGGGTACTGTTAAATTATTATGGCAACTGACCGCTTATCATGCTGACATTAAAGGACGTCTTTTTTGTTGGTGTCTGACCCTGCAAGTCACTGATCAAGCACCGGATTTCAGCAACTTCGGAGAAAGACCAGGCTCTTTGGAGGGACATTAGAACATAAACATGTCCTGAAAAAATCACTCTCTCCTCTCTTAATACTGTTCTCTTTCTCTCTAGGTCGTTTCTTGGCCCATGGTGTGTCTATTTCTCTAGTCTCCACTGCAAATCTTCACAGACTATGGGCAAGGCAAATAAGAGACACATCAAGAAGTGCAATGTAGCCAAACAGGCAGAGTATGGAGGGTCTTGCCAAGAAAAGCCAATAGCAAAATGGCAAGCAGAATAAACGAAGGGATTCGTATGTGATGTCATACTGAGGTGCTACCTTCGTCTACATGCCTCGGTGTGGCACTAATGTCAGTTACATTTCTTATCCTCAGTTTTATTACCCCTACTTTTATCCAGACCTCAAAAGTCTGCTGTAATTTGGAGTTTTTCCTCGGAAAAAGAGCTTGTAACTTTTTTGGATGCTACTGCACTACTTGGTTAACTAATCAACTTCGCTAATGAAAAGCTGTTTGACTCAGAAAGTAGTGATGTTACCACCATGCTACTGAGAATTGTAGTTAGGTTAGTAACGTCGCTACTGGTAGTGCCGCTACTGTCCAAAACTGGCTATAGGGCAGGACTAAGGGGTAGTGAATGGGTCAAACAAGCACAGCACTTACACGGCCTCCCATAAGGTCAGTTTGCAGAGATATACTTTCATTTTTTCTTTTATCTCTGCTCTCCTTAATGACATTCAATAGAAAACTTTTTCTGGGACCATATAGAGCCTAGGAAAGTGAGTACTATATGATTTAAATAGTTGTTGGGTGAACTATTCCTCGAAGTGACACACAGTCGTATAAATTCAACTTAAGGAGGACTTAGGGGAACTTGTTGGCAGCAACTATTGGATACTAGCTGTGATGTTTACAGCTCTATAAGGCTCAGACACAGTTTGACATATCAGGGTAAAAAAATATGCCATTTAGGTCAACTCTCCATTACAGATGGCTTCAGTTACTGTGGCTGTTGCATACTTACAACACACAAACCCTTGTATTATTGAAGAACCGACTTGTGGCTTTGTGCCAGTAACTTTGACATAATTCACACTAATGTTTTACTCCATGCTGGTGTGCCATTTTTCTTTATAGCTGGAATAAATTGCTATCACTTTTGCACAGTGCTGTGTAATGTAACATTACAGAAATGGACTAGCCGATAAAGAAGAACATTCATAATATGCTTGTCTGCATTTCTTATTATCCCCTGTTAAATTTTATTCAAAAGATTTAACGTCAGACATTTTTGTATGGTCACAATGTCAGCTAACCCACAAATTTTGCTTTGCTCATTGTGATGTATTGACTGAGCCCAGCATCCAGTTGCTTAGCTTAGTCCCAGTGAATTATTTCCACACATAAACCTTGAAGCACAAGCTGAACTCACAAGATTGGCATATGCTCTGCAAGCCATAAAAATACTGGCTAAGGTCTAGTGCTGCCCCCTGAAAGCCAAAGAGTCAAATCATCAGCTGGATACCCTCCAGTCAACTGAGAGTCTTTCGGACATTTCAGTCCCTAGAAGTAGCTGACAAGTCAGCAATCCTTGCTTTAACGTGGCTGTCCAGGGTAAAACCACTACTCTACGGTGATTCATCCCCTCCACTTGGTGAAGATGTCTGCACCAGGTACAGGCAGCTGCAGACTCTGACCCAAGGTGAATCACAGTTAGAGGGAGGCAGCTGCCCAGAAGAAGAAAGGCTTTGCTTGGTCAGGCTCCAAGATAATGTTATCTTCTGCCTTCTGCATAGAAGTGGTGAATACAATAATATAATAGTCTCAGACTTTTGTTTGATATGTAGTGTGAGCAAAAAATGTTGTACATTTCCTATCTGCTTTTAGCATTGTTGGCACGCATTAGCTTGTTTGGCTAACTTGGCTTGTTAACTATTATTTCGTAATGATGTTCGTAATGAACAGTAAAATCTGACAAAATTCTGAGTCAGGTACAGCCCAGAAAAGGCGAAACCACATCACAATGGTCATCTGCAATTATGTCTCCATCAAAAACAACAAAAACTCTCATACAAAAAAAAATTCTTACAGTTTGTCACCATTATTGTACAGAATTCAGAGTGCTGACCTCATACAGTATCTGACGATGAACTGTGCACCAAGGCCTTGTGGCACAATGGTAGTGTGTCTGACTCCAGATCAGGAGGTTGTGTGGTCAAGTCACATTGAGGTTATATATTTGGCATCATGTGAAAGAAACAGGAAGAAACAGGAAACATCAGTAGAAGAGTTAAGTGTTACAAACTAAAACAAGCTTTTCAGATACTCAATTAATTCAACATGAGTGTTTTTGAATCTCTTGTGATTTATACTTGCAACCATGCGGTGAGAAAACGTGACTCCAGTACCTGCCTACCCTCCCCTCTGTCTCTGAGTGTGTACACCATCTCCCATTTGTGTTGTAGCTGTGTGCATGCATACTCATGTGGGACTGTAAATGTCACAGGTGGATGCTCAGGTGTAATATGATGACCCTGATGGCTCTTGTTGATAGCTCTCTGGTCAGAAAGTCATGCATGCAAAGACATGAATAATTGAGGCATCTGGGACCAAAAATAGGAGAAAGAGATGGAGAGAGAAAAGAAAAGAGATGGAGGTGGGGAGCAATTGAAGAGTGAGAGAGGGGTAGGCAGAGTGAGCAATGACATGAGAGTGGGATGAAAACAATCAGAGAGAGAGAAGGAAAGACAGCGAGAGATTGGACAAGAAAGACAGATGAAGTAAGATGCAACGCTTTTAGCCTGAGAAAACTGCCATCTATCAAATGTTCGGCCAGTAAATGGGGACGCGGTGGGCTCTGCTGCCGCGAACTACATTATTTACAGCCACAGCTTTGCCAAAGTGGACACAGGAAAGGCTTCAAAGGACTGATCCAAGATTTTATTTTAAGACATCAAATTATAGCTGCACTAGGCAAGGTTTTTATGGTAAAAATACACCCATCCTATCAGTATGAATCAGAAAAAGGGGTTTGAGGGTGGTTTCAGGTGTCAGGGTTTAATTGATGTTGGGAAATGGTCTTAATGCATGGAAAGTGTGAACTTAAAATGTTGGAGCAAAACATAATAGTGATGAGTTAGCAGTCTTTGCAGGAAAAGCCTCAGTTTAACATTGAATCCACTGTCCACTATGAAGAAGAACTGTTGTTATGTGATATCTACATACAAAATTCAGCATTTAAACATTCATTTTTAAAGATGAATCAATTAATATGTTTTTTGTAACGTGGAAGAAGTCCCTCGTAGAGACACACAGAACCCGAACTGAAGGAATTCTAACCAGGAGCTTCAGCTGGTTGCAATCTGCATTCCTCACCACTAGATGCCACTAAATCCTACACACTGCTTCTTTAAAAATAAATCTTTGAACAGATTTGTTTACCAAATCATTTAGAGCGACTGCATGTAGTCCCACTCACTGAACTTAAACACAGCTGATCATCCATTCCAGCTTGCTAGCTGTTAAACTGAGATCAGAGAGTTTATGTAAACCATGTATATTTCTGTGACACCTAATTATGAATAAAATATTAGTACCCCTTCCTTCTTCAAGACTACAAGACATCGGAGGGAGGCAGAGGGGCAGGCTTGAGCGATTCAGCAACTCACTGAGGGCTTATGCTTTTTGTAGTACATTCAGTAAACAAATCACTGAGTATACACCATTCCCTCGCAGTGCTCGACCAGAGCTCCGACTGCGTAGTCCCATGCACTGAACTAAAACATGGCTGAATGTTCAGTTCAGTTCATTAACTAGTGAAGTGAGAATGGCCACTTGTGAATAATAAGCCAGTGAGCTGAGAATTTAGTTGGATCTTGTGATGCGCGGGATCGAACCAAAACCAGGGCAGGTGGGTTTGGGCAACCCTACTAGATCAGTGGCTCCCAACTTGTGGGCCATGGGTCCATTCTGAATGGACTGCAAGTGACGTCAAGTTTGTAAAAAATTAAATCAAAAAATTTTTGCACAGTGAACTTCTAGCACAGAGTTTTTGTTTTGAAGTGCGGTTTCCTACTGTAGAGTGAGTGACAATCAAACGTCTGCTTAACATAAACAGGAAACTAACTCAATGACATGGCCAAACAGAAGTGTGACACTAAGTATATTTAATTGTATGGATGTTGAACTCATGACGAAGAAGAAATCTGGAGCCTGTGGTTAGACCAGTTGGGAACCACTGTAATAGATAATATCATAGTTTCAGGCAGGCAAGCCAAAATGTGACAAAGCAGCACTTTCAGTAAGTTATTAATAACTTACAGAAACATTGTCCCTATTTTGTACAGCACATTTATTATTGCAACACTTAATTAAAAAAAAAAAAATTGGTACTAATTCCTACTTTGAGACTTCAAGACATGAGGAAGAGGGAAAAGGGCTGGCTTGACACAGCGATTCAGGGGTCATGTCCACTGTGTTGTATGTTCAGTGGACAAATCACTGAACATACAACACTCAAGGACCAAGACAGTCTCAGGCTTGAATCACTCAGTGAGTCCCTGCACGTTCGCTCGCAATTGACTGAGAACTCAACTGAGCTGAGAAACAAACAGATAGTTTTTAGGAAGTGATTCAGTTCAGTTCCTTCACCCAAAAAGATTTGTTCTTTTGAGAGAAATGTTCACAAACAGCACAACACCACTCCATTGTCATCAATCTTAAGTCAGATGTTTTAAAAAAGCTCTGATAAACTCATTGCGTGTTATCTGACCAGCACCAAACAGTAGACAGACACAGTTAGTGACTAGTTAAAGTGTAATATCTGATAGGTAAAGAGCTTCGGATTTTTGTCAGGGGGCCAAAACTTACACTCCGACTAAATGTTTAAGTTCTCTGTGTCTGCTGGATGTGTATGTAGGGAATTGATTGCTAACATGGTCACCATAGCAACTTAATGCCTCGTCAGCGTTGCGTCTTCAGTTTGTTTCACTGGCTGACAACAAACGTAAACACAGTTTGTTCATAGGGCGATTATTTACTCTAAGGCCCGCATAAACATTAACACTGAATAATGTATAGTGTCCTTAATATGCTACTTGCAGCACTATTTCACATAAATAAATCATAACCACATCAATAATGAAACACACTATACGTATCACCAGTGCAAAGCAATGAAATCATCACTGGGCAGGCTGTCATTCTCTATCAGCCTCTAGTCTGAAATTCAAACATGAGAGGAAGCACTGCAGAAAGTGACTGACAGATGTCCATCACTTTCTCACACTTTAAAGACCACAGTGTTAACTTGTAGGATTGAGTGTGTGTTAATATGTACTGTCAGTGGTACAGTTTGAGTGGATAGCACTTGTGAGAAGGATTATAAGGATTAAGGAAGCAGCTTGACAGATCGGGATGAGACCGATGGAATTCACATTCATCACGCTCCATTCTGTGGAAAATCTGAGACTGAGGCTTTTTTTTTAATCGTTTATTGAACAAAGAAGTCTCTCCAAGAAAACAGTAAGCATAGCATATCATGGATCTGACAGCATTACAACTTACCGACACACTGTTATTAGTTATGCTGAAATGAGAGAAATGAAAAGGCTGTAGCTTTTGCAAAACACAGTAGTAAGCACTGTTTAAAGCTGTGATTGAAATTTTGGCCACTTGGTGGCGATAGAACAAGCTGTTAACATTTAAAATGTATAAGTTCATTAGCTAACTTTTTAGTTGCTTATTTACACATTACAGCAAATATGGTGCAGTGGTTAGCATTGTCGCCTCACAACAAAAGGGTTCTTGGTTCGATTGCCAGGGTGGGGGAGCCCTTTGTGAGTAGTCCAGAGACATGCTGGCTAGGTTAATGACTAGGTTGGTGACTCTAAATTGGCCGTAGCAGTGAATGTGAGTGCGATGGTTGTCTGTCTCTATGGGTCCAGGGTGTACCCTGCCTCTCACCCAGTGTCTGCTGGAATAGGCTCCCCCCAAGAGTGTTGGAAAAACACAATTTTTTTAAAATGTGAAACTGCTTGATTCCGTTTTTTTACCGGTTTAAATCACTGGGTTGGTTCGTTTTGGAGAGGAAGAGGCCGCTGTGGATAATTCAACTCCTGGCAAAAAAACATCTGGATCTTAAGTTATCAGAAAAAAAGGTGAGCACAGATTAGCAGGTGCTAGGCCAGTAGCCCGTCTGCGACATGCCAAACAGCATCAGAGAAACACTGATTTGTAACATAAAACTGCTTTATTTGGTGTTTTTGCCTGTTAAAATCCCTGTGTCCGTATATTTTGGAGGTAAAGAGACCTCTGTGGATAATTCAGCTTGCAGTAAGGACCTCCTGAACCTCTGGATCAGAAATAAGGTGAGCACACATTAAGTTATTAGAGAAATAGTTGAGCACACATTAGCAGGTGCTGGGCAAGTGGACCACCTGCAGTGCTATATCTCCCTGAATTTTACACACTGGACCTTTACCTGAGCTTTTGAACTGAAGACAGCTGCTTAGCTGGAGACATGGTTGATGAGATCTGTGAGAGTGAACCAGAACAATAAAGTTTTGGCTGCAAAGCCAAATCAGTGAGTTAAAAGAAGCTAAATCGCTACATGGGCTGATAATTCTCTGTGGGTTTGTTACAACAAATGACAGCTTTCATGATACATTTTCATAAATTCTATCTATTTCCAATACCAATGTATTGAACTGTGCAGCTGTAGTATGTGCATTCTGAAATGTGGGGCTCGCTGCGTCTAATGCACTTGCACAGTTGATATTGGTTAACAGGGTACAAAGGAAATTCATGTGTATTTAAAATATTATTAACAGCTAATTTTGTATGCCGTGGTCCAGAGAAAGTTCAATTAATTTTAGATTCTGCCATCTAGAAAAACATGCGACATCACTACATAAAAAGACAGACAGAGCTCTTTTCTGAGCTTATCAGCCAGAGGGAGGAAACAGGCACTCACTTTGTTTTGAAAATTATTAAAGCCACATGAATGTACAGTGTAATTATCTTGAAAAGTATTAAACATAAGAAATCTATTTCTGTACACACAAACACACACTCACAGAGGCAGTGGCAATCTGCAGCTTTGTCACTATCAACCTAATCCCTAATGTGACATCTTAGAGCACATTAAATACTGTTATATAATATAAAAACGCAGCACACCAACGCACACAAATACACTCACATACGCACATGCACTTTAACTCAGCCTTGCCTCAGTCCACTCTCAGTTTGCATTGATACGGAAAATTACACATACATATATTATGTATTTGTGTATCATGCTTATTTGAATGTGTCATGTCTGTGTCATGTGTCCTTATACAGCACATATTCACTATGGACCCCAGTTTGTATATTGACATGTAAGTGTGTTTGTATGTGTGGAGCACGGCAGCGTATAAAGCCAATAATCAGTACTAAGTATGGAAGTGCAGGGTCACACACAGGACAGAGGGGCTTTCCTCTAACGAGAGGTGAACGAAGGACAAGACATCCTTTCTCACCAGGGTTCAAGTAATCTGTGGCAGCAGCTCAAATGATGGAGATCTGGAGGAATTCTTGTGAGGAATCAGGGGATAATGAGACCGCACTGAGCCAAGAGCAGCACTGACTGGGACGAGGCTTGAAACAGTATTTCTCTGCAGTGCCTGGAATGCCCTAATTCTGTTTATTCCACTGACACTTTCTATATATTTTACTTAAAGACTTCATTATTTGGTCCAAACCACTTAACCAAAACTGCTCTGCATACATTTTAGTCTGTGCCTGTTTCTAAATTTTACTTCTAAAGCACCTTCCTAAACAAGTTACAAGGTGCTCTGCAATAAAAACACTGAAGAAAAAGTAACAATAAAATCGACACAGAAAATAAAAGAGATTAAAACTTGCAGAGAAAAACAATGAAAGGCATTAAAAGTGCATGGAAGGCAAAGTACTTACAAAACAAGGGGTTTACAAAACAAATGAGTTTTTAACAGTATATTCAGGTCTAATACGGCTTGAAGTTTTAAGTCTGTACATTTAGTTTCCTCTCTGCTAACTCTGATTTGCAAATGTGTTTCTTCATTTCCATGCCTTCAAGCTTAAAGCTGCACTAATCAATATTTAAAAAATGATTTTATGCAATCTGGAAGAGGCTGTTCATAGTCACAAACCCAGCCAGACTTATTACCAAATTCTGCAGTTCCTGTCAGCTCTACAAAAAAATTTAGCATCTTTCAGCTCATTGTTTTGGTTTTACTGACTGTAAATATACCATTTTGGTTCACTCTCACTGCTCCCATCAGCCTGTTTCCAGCAAGCAGAATACCTCTGATAAAGTTAGTGATTAGCTGGTGAACATAGCGGCGCATTTAGCCGCTAAAGAGCCAGATGTTCCTCTCAGAAGTTGATGGAGACCATTGACTTTATCAGAATTATGGATGTGGCCACTGTGTCATCACCCATTGGTTTTTGGACTCCCATTTTGTATGTTTGGAGCCAGAAATCACCATATTTGGATGAGAGGGTGGAGCTGTGGAGGAACGAGGGGTAGATCTAACTTACAGGCTGTTGTGATACCTCATAGACAGTCTGTCTGTCAAAGCGGCCTCATCCTTAACCATGCAAACCTTTAGGTAAAATTCAAACGGGGGAGTCGGGAGACGCCCTGGGCAGGGGCATTTATTGATGCTCCTTGCATCTAGCTGGTAGAAAGAGTGAGAAGGTCTGCATAGGGTGGATGGGAATGGAGGTGAATGGGTCAAACAAACTCTGGACTTTCACCCGGTAGCCCTCTCTTTGTGTCCCAAGTGAAACCAAAAGTCAGTCAAGTTTATTAACAATGTAACATGCTAGTATGTGTAGCATGCTAGCGATTTTACATAAGTACAAACCTACTTATTTAAACTAAACCATGATGTTTTTTACATCTGACCAGGTGTAACTGTTGCCTAAACCTAAGAAAGTTAACCTAAAGCTAGGTTTTTTTGTTACCTACCCTCAAAGTTTATTTTGAAAAGACACTATGTATTTAACAAGCAGAATCTGCACATTTCTTGTGAAAATGGAAATTTATTTTGAAGGAACTCATTGCATATACAAAGTCGTCGAAATCCGGCGCTCGGGCAGTGACTTGCCGCGTCAGAAGCCAGCAAAAAAGGCTCTGGTTGCTGTTAAAGTTTAACGAAATGGCGGGCAGGAGGGGTGGTGGATGGGTCCAAATAACACTGACTTCCATTCGAGAAAGCGGTGTTGGTGTCCCGTAAGGTTCTAGAGCCAAACCCTGTTCTTTTTTCCTAAACCTAACCACTTCCTTTTATTACCTAAACCGAAACCGTGTTTTTGTTGTTGAAGGAAAAATATGTCAATTCGCGATGTTGTACCAACATAGTGCATTTATTTTGAAAGAGACCGTAGCCTTTGTAAATGATAAATTTCCTGTGTAAATGGAAGCAAGCAACGCTCTCAGGGTACTTTGTACGTCATATGTGGACGTGGAAAATCCATGACCAAAAAGTCAATATGTGACGAGATCGGAGTAAGTATTTGAAATTGACATCTTGTTCCTGAGTATCCAAAACTGATGCGGGAGGGGAACCTAGTGTTGTGCTTGCGCATTTGGTTTTGTTTTTCAGCCTTGGAGGTTGTCGTTTGGCAGAGACCAAAGAAGAGTTAAAAGGAGACTGAATATTGCACTTCAGAAACACAACTCCAAATGAATGCTGATGCTCTATGAAAACAAATTAGCTAACAAGTTCACCATATTAACTATAGGGGTATTCATATCAGTGTTCCCAAGTGTCCAAAAATCAGTTATTGTAGGTTTAAGTGTTGCAGGTCTTTGTCTGCAGGCTCTTATAGATATGACGGTGCTTTACATATTGAAGTTGATGTGCAAAGTGCTTTGTAAAGAAAACAGAAGGTCCACAACTACAGCTGGCTGAATCATTTTGTGACAGTAAGATCAGGAGCTGAAAGATCCTGGACAGTCTCAGTCTCCTGATGGGATTAATCTTAAATTAGCCATTTAGTAATTTTAGCATGACATTAGTGTCCATAGTTAGTTCAAGTTATTTTTAGTTTTCAAAATAGAATTTTCAGACACATAGTTACAAGATGAAAAGTTTGTAAAGTTCCCCATCATTAATAATTTAATAATTCATACTTATCATTTTTGATGTTTTATTTTTAGTGGGAATCTTTTACTTTTGCCTGTTTCTTTTCTGGACCTGTCTGCTCCCAGACTAAGCCAACTCATTACTTTCAGTACATCTGCACTCCATACAAGTCTGCTCCTGCAGCCACAACATCATTTTACCAGCAGTAAACAACTCTCAGGATCTTACCACAGCACAGTGGGATGCTGTGGATTGAAGAATCTTCACTGGTTGGATTCATGTTCCTCATACTTTACTGACAGTATTTTACATTTAACAAAGTGTTTTTCTGTAAGCACTAATGGAGTCCTGGGGCTTCTAAAAACCACATCTGACCTCAGACGAGCGAAGCAGGGGTCAAACAAGAGGAAGGGGATCTAAAGGGCAGGGATCAGGATTGGAAGGCGGCTGGTTCAAATCCTTCGGACAGCTGGGAAATAATCCTGCACAAGAAACCACCGCTGGAGTGTCCTTGAAGTGTCCTTTACCACTTAGTAAAATATTCTGCTCATGACACTATATTGCACCATATTTTGGTGAGGAAAATCACAGGCCATACGTACAATTATATGGATGGAAAATGATGTACATAAATAAATGGATAAATAATTGCAGGAATAAATCAATGAATGTATAAAATAAATACAGGAATATGTAAAGAACTACAGAAATAAATAATTGAGAGTACAATTGTATAAATAAATAGAGAAATAAATAAATAAAAGTCTAAAGGAATACAGGAAGAAAGGAAGAAAGACAGAAAAATAGAAAGAATGAAATAGAAGAAATGCAAGAATATAAAAAGAAATACAGATAAGTACATCAAGAAATAAATACAAAAATAAATGTGTAAATTAATACAGTAACATATAAGAAATACAGAAATAGATACAGAAATAAATGTGTAATTAAATACAGAAGCATAAAAAGAAATACAAAATAAATGTGTAAATAAATACAGGAATATTTGAAGAAATACAGAAATAAATATAGAAGCATATAAAGAAATACAGAAATAAAATTACAAATAAATGCAGAAATAAATACAGAAATAAAGAAATGTATAAATAAATAAAATAACAAATACATATTGAAAAAACTATGGAATTAAATAGATAAATGAATGAATAAATACATGAAAGTTGATAAATAAACAGGACATAAATAAATAAATATCTTAAATTTATTTCTACAACTACATTTATTTATTCCTGTTCATTTATTGATACTCTTGTCATTTTTAACCCTACGTATAATTATTTGTATGTAGATTATGACACATCTTGAAAGAAAAACTACTGCTAAACTTGGTTGACTTGGGGGCACTGAGATTGGAGTGTAGCCTCAAAAAGCAGCTCCTCCATCACTGAGGTAAGTGTAAAAGATGAGATAAGATGAAATTATTGATCTCTGCTGGGAAACTGGGACAGCACAGCATCTGAGGAGAGGAGTGTAAGATGTTGAGAAGTGAAAAAAAACAAAAAAGGACCGAAAAATATGAAACCAGAGGAAGCAAAACTTTTAACTAACTCTAATCAGGCGTTTCTCTGGTTTCCACACGTGCAGATTACCGCTCAACTCACAAGACCGAAACACTTCAATCTGTAAATCTGTACTCTGAGGATTTAAGTGAAGATCCGAGCTTTGGGTGACTCCCTGCAGCTTTGACGTTAATTTGGGAGACGAGCAGCAGCGTCAGATTAGAAATAAGCAGTCGGACAGATAAACATGCAGTGACACTGTGTGAGGCCAGGAGACTTTGGGACCCCTGGAGCTCGTCTGATCTTCCATTTGATCTACGCTGCGGGGACCTGGCTGCAGTAAGAGTCAATAACTGGGGAGAATTTGGTATTGTTCCAAGAAAAGGTCAATGAGAGAGCAGCAGCATGTTGACATGAATGTAGAAACCCTAAACTGTCATATTTCACTTCTCACAGTGCATAATATATGTATTTTATATGCTGAAACTAAAGGGAGAAGAGCATTTACACACATTTTCCAAAACAACAAAAATGAAACTTAAACTAAAATTAAACAGATGAAAAAAAAAAAACTATATATATGCATATAAAAACTGATAAAGGACAAATTATCTTACATTTGGGACGGCTGAAGGTTCAAAGACTGAAAGTGCTGGGGAGCTGGCAAACAGCAGACTCACATGGATTTAGATTTGTTTGTGTGTGTGTGTGTGTGTGTGTGTGTGTGTGTGTGTGTGTGTGTGTGTGTGTGTGTGTGTGTGTGTGTGTGTGTGTGTGTGTGTGTTATGCGTTTTGGATGTGATTCTTAATCTGAGGTCAGAGTTCGCTGCAATCTGGCACTGCATTTTCTATTTACATTTCAGGTCTCTCACTAAGCTGTAATCCAGAGGGAAACGGATTCCTCTTCTCCATCAGCAACACCAACAGAGTGCTAAAAAGCCTGAATTAAAAAGCTTGGAAATAATAAGAACATGTGTGACCTTAACCAAAATAAATAAATTTGAATTTTTAAAAAACTCTGTATTAATACATATATATAACTACAGCCTGTAAAAAATAACTGACTTACAATAGAATACATCTTCCTTTGGCCCAGACAGTGAGAACTCTGGTGGCTCTCATAAACTAAAACTTGTTCATCATGAACATAAAATACAAGCAGAACATCTCAGCTCTAAGTTTGCAGCAACCTCTTGTGGTTATTAGATGGCATTGCAGTTGCATTCTCCCTCCACACTTCAATCAAAAATATAAAGCTGCTCTTTTCCTTTAATACTTTTGTGTTCCTTTACAAAAGATGTTTGACAAGACTAAGAGGTGCCAGGTTTCAGGAGCAAGGTAAATAATGTGTTGCTTACTGTAATTCATGTAAAATGTTGCTTTCTAAGCTTTTTCACCCTGACCAGAATACAGTTCTTACTGAACATTGTGCAAAATATTGTCAGTCAGTAGCTTCAGTTCAAACGAGTCAGGAAGTGTGTGGATAAATGCACATGTATCGACAGTGAGGAGTAGACTGACTGACTAAATGTGGAAAACTGAGACTGCTGAAATTGCACTAAGGACGCCTCAGGCTGTAAGTCTGTTTTGTAAAAAGATGAACATCTACAGAATGTACTTATAATTCTTTACACATAAAAAAGGAGAAAATATTGGAGCTGATGGTACTTAGAGGATTTGTGCAATGGTTTTATTGGTCCGGCCCATCTGAGATAAAATTGGGCTGTATGTGGCCCATGAACTTAAATGAGTTTGCCACCCCTGATCTAAAGGATTTCCATGTGATGGCAGGGTGCACTCAGGTTTTGAATATCTCACTCAGTGTTATCAAAGAGCCTCAATGATGAGTTGGATCTAACTGGATCTACCCATTCTGTGGATGAGGTATTCCTTTAAGGAAAACTGGATGTTGCTATTGTTAACTATTGTGAGTGAACACCAGAAAAAACACAGAATATCCCTTTTCAGCCTTGGCAGGAAAGGAAAGTGAGGAAAGTGTGAGATAAATTAGACACACCTGTGAGCTGGGGGAGGGGAAAAGCTAACAAAGGAAGCATGGAGGAGAGTAGGGAGGGTGACTTAATGTTGAATTCAGTTTCTGGACATCTTTGCTAAAAAGAAAGAGAAACAGTGATGTATATCAAAGTAAACAGAGTGGCAGTTGTGTTAAGAATTCCCTGGATTCCCTGGACTTCACTGGGCTACAGTGTGCTGTTGGAAGTTTGCTGATCCCCGCTGCAGGTATGTATTAATCTTGTCATGTGTGTGCCCTGCTCGGATGTGGCTCCTTGTCTTAATTGGACCTGCACATGTTAAGATAAATCTCCTTTCCTGCAGCTTCCCTCACTTCTCTTATTCTCCTGCCTCAGTATACTCCTCATTTTGGATTTTGGGATAGCAAGCTATCTGGTCAGAACTGTGTTTATGCCCACCGTCTGCACATTTAGGATTAGTCAACCCTACAACGTAACCATGGAGGCAAAGTAAAATAAGCTGGTGCTCATGAGCAGGATTCAGCACCACAGCAGACTGGACAGCTCCGCCTTGAGCTCACGTTTACAGGAAGCTTACAGTGTATTATGACATGTTTACACATGATTAGTGGTTTATGCTGATGGTAGAATATTGTGCAACAATAGTTTAAGGGTCACCATATACTTTTTTACAATATTAGGATGACTGGATGAGGCTGCAGCTCAACATATCAAAAGAACATCAAAGAGCATCAGTGTCCTGAGTGGCAGCCTCAGCATTATGTAAGCATTACTCGGAAAAGGATTGCAAAATAAAATAACTGCTGTGATGGGATGAAAAACATTACAAAAAACCCTATGTGGCCTTTTGGAGACTACATTATGGTGTTCTGTTAGGCCCTAATATTCTTTTATCCTCTTTAGTTTTAATGCTAAGTGTTTTTTGCTCTGTCTAAAGGGGGAGATGGTTTTAGGAAAACTTCAGCAATACGCTTATATCTACTTGGAAGCCATTTAAGTAAACAGAAAGCCTTAAAGTTGGGGTAGTCAAAAATCTGCAACAGAAAAAAAACAGGAGAATTTGAAAATATAGCCCTCCTCCCACAGCTGACTTGAATGTGGCCAACACAAATCGCCCAGCGTTGGGTGTCACAGCAGGCTGGTGGCCTGCAGCATCACCTGGTCTAACTTGTGTAACAGCAGTAACAGAAAGTTTGCTGATGCAGCAGGGAGTCGGGGCTGTCCATTCCCCTGGAGGTTGGGATTGGGATTGTGCAGGCTGGGGGTCCATCTGTGGAGATGCTGCTTGGTATTTTTCTGATGAGGTTGTCCATAGTGGCAGGGAGTAATTTGAGGCTCTAGCTAACTTATGCTACATTAATGTAAACTTGAAGCCGCAGCTGTGAGCTGTGAGCTACAATACACAGAAGGCTAAGGCCCCAATCACACAGTTTGTTTTGCAGGTCGCAAAATGCGCCTCGCGCCACACGAATGAATTGAATGTCACTTGTTGAAATCTCTTGCTGCACCTTTTTATTAATGCCAGGCAACCACCCCATCATGTCCTTACGCTAACCTCTGGTTGAGGGTAAGAGGCTGTCAGCAGATTGTTGGGCACAGGGAAACAGATCTGTGCGGGTACATGAAACCCTAAAAAAGAGGGTGGATCACCACCAGCTGGTCCAGGAGCTTCGTCTCCTTGATGGCCATTTCCAGGTATAATTTAGAATGACTCATGGGCAGGTTGGCAGCCTGCTGTCTATCGTCAGGCCATATAGCTCTGGGTATCCAGCAACTGCTACTACCAGTATCTCCTCCATTGTTTATCAACTGTAAAATTGTTGTCGTGACACCCACAGAAGGCCTGCCCCTCAAATCATCTGATTGGACAATGGGAAAAAAACATGACAAAAGAGTGATGATGTGGGGCACTTTTCCAGTCTGTCAAAAATGCCAGGCGCCTAGAGCGCAGAAACGTGCGCACTGCAATGCAAAAAACACAAACAAACTGATTAATTCTCATTAATGCGAATGAGCAAAAAGATCAAAGTTGTTAGCCATAAAACCAAAACAATGAACTAAAAGATGCAAATAAAATTCTAAATGGGTTGGTTATGCCAAGTTAATTCTTTCAATTTACAAATAGGCTATTAATCCACTGAAATAAATTTTGATTTTAGCAGTTTTAAGGCTCATTTTAAAGTGTGACTGTTTTGTGGTAGAACAATAAATAATTTAAATAAAGAATGATTTTATTATTTCTCCACCGGAATCACAGTATACTTGTTGCAGCAGCATTTAGGCGATAATGTAAGAAGATAAACACATATGTTAACACCTGGACAAATACTGTAACTACTATGTGAAACAAAATAGAGGAGCAATACTACATACGATCTGTGTCAACTTCTGTGATAATTAAACTCACTAACAAGTCTATAGCACTTCCCATTATCACACACACACACACACACACACACACACACACACACACACACACACTGGGAAATCCTTGTGAAGAGTAAAGCCATTGACAAATTTTTACACAGTTTAAGACTAAAAGAGGTTTAGAGAGAATTAGCTAATAGTGTTTGGGTTATGTAAGCTCAAAGGTCCACTGAAGAGGAGACAAACACACAAACACACACACATGCAGGCAGGCAGGCAGGCAGGCACACACACACACACACACACACACACACACACACACACACACCGAAGAACTTAATTTGTGGAACTCTGGAGCTAAATGATATTCAAACCAGTCAGAGGCCAGTTGTGTAAAATACACAAACTATTTCTACATGAAATGCGACATTTCCTTCATTCTTTTGTACTAAATCTCCCTACTTCTTCTCCATTTTCACACATTACAGGAGATTGAGTGGCTAATCTCTTCAAATGTCTCCCTTGCTTTCACCAGGCAGCCAGGGCTTTTGTTTGTTGAACGAGAAGCTAAGAATTAATCCTCATTACACAATGAACAAAAAGCTGTTGGTGAGTTCAAATGCTGCATGTGTGAATATTCATCATGTGACAGCCCTGTGTATATGGTTTTAAATACACCACTTTCATGTAATACTCCATGAGTTTAAGGTGTTGTGTAACTTCTGACCGAGGTCTGCTCCTGGCAGGAAAATGTCAATTTATAGACTTGGTTAGTCAAGCATTTTCTTTCCATCAAGCCACATCTGCCAACCGTATCACTGTGCAGAAGGAGGAGTGCATCTACTCATGGACAATGGCATGGCGGGTCTTCACAGCCAAATGGCCTTAAATAACCCTAGATAAAGCCCTTGACCAGAAATGATTTGTTTTTCACAGACACAACAGGTGGCAGTTTAAAGGGATAGCTCATCCCCAAATCAAAAATACTTATTTGTCTTCTTACATGTATTGCTGTTTATCAAGCTAGATTGTTTTGGTATGAGTTGCTGAGTGTTGGAGATATTGGTCAAAAAGATGTCTGCCTTCTCTCCAATGAAATGGAAATAATTGGCACAAAAAAAATCAGAAAAACTCAACAGCAACGTCTCTTTCCAGAAATTATTACACGGTCACTCAAGTTAATCCACAGACCTTGTTCTGAGCAGTTTCGTAGGAACTATTTTTTATCTACTACACCCACCATGCAGGAGGAAGCATGCATCTACTGCTAGCTCACCTAGCACCACTGAGCTAGCTAACGTTACAGCTCAGCCAAGGAGGGCACCATTGACGTTTACATTTTGCTCTGTCAGGACCACAAGCCGCTTGTCCATGAGTAGATGCACGTTTCCTTCTGCGTGGTGATACAGTTGGTAGGTGTAGTTCAATAGAAAATAAATAGTTCCTACATGAAAGCCGCGTACCATCTAGTTTCATTATATGTGAGAGAAGCTAGACATCTCTACGGCCGATAGCTTCAACTCACACCAGAACAATCTAGACTGATAAATAGCACTACAGGTAAGTGGGAAAATATATATTTTTGGCTTTAGAGTGAACTGTCCCTTTATGGTATTTAATCATATTATTTTCTCTTTAAATAACAGTATAGATTGAATTGTGACATTTATGTTAAAATATTTCTACAGTGATGGTTCTCCTTAACCAGGCTCCTATCTGAGAAATGAACCTGTGTGCACAACGTCAGTGAATCCTCTAGAGGGCGATGTTTGACTGCAGCCTGTGGTCCCTCACCCTGCTCTGTTTGGTTCAAACTTTGTGATATATTAAAGATCCTTGTTGAGGATTATATGACTGAAAATGATGCAATTCAAATAATTGTTATTAATAAAACCACTGATTTTAAAATTGGTCTCTCTCTCAGACACACACACTAACATACTTCATAGCATGTTGTGTGATTAACATGGTCACTTTTTATCTATTGTAGTATCCTGTAAGGCCTTTTTCATCTCTTTAAGTATTCTGTAATATTCTATTTATATGTCTTTTTATTATTAATCTATGCAGAATTCCACCTCCCCTTCTCAAGCATCCCCACTATTCTAGTACTGTTGTGTTATGTTCCTCATTGTTTCCCTCTTAGCTTGATTACATTCCTGTGTGGAGAGTTATGCTGCAAAAACCCTAGTATACACGCACACGCCCTTGTGCAAACTTCACTCACCCTTGATTGGTCGATACATAGCCAGAGAGGGTGGGGGAAAAGCCGTGATTAATTAGCATACCTATCCAGGCTCATAAATGCGCCGGCAGCCTTACCTGATGCTTCAAACAGCATCAAACACACGGAGGAAGAAAGGGACCTCGAGAGTAGTGCATAGCGAGAGTCCAACACAGTGGAAGTAAAATTGGGCAAGTTCAGGCAAATTCACTCACCTCACAGAGACGCACATAGCCAGGTCCGGTCACCGTCTGCAGTCTGTGCGTAAAAGCGCACAGCCAAAACAGAACTTCACGCGCCTCCAGGAGACTGCTTCCCTCTTCTTCTTCTTCTCCTCCTACCTCCGCCGCCTCCTCCGGCTCTCCAAGGTCGGCGGTGGTCTGAGAGTTCCCTGTCGGCCGGTTTGTGACTTTCACACCCGGTTCTGCTGAGTTGTAGCCAGTCCGACCCAGAGCCCCGGGTCACCCATGAGGCTAGAGGCCGCAGCCAGAATGGATGTGTTCAGGAAGCTGTGGAAAGCGCGGAAGCTGATCGTTGTGGTGTTCATCCCGCTGTCCCTGCTTCCATTACCACTCATCCACCCCACCAGCGTGAGTAAAATACAATATGATTTTTTTTTTTTTAGCCTATACAGCCACAGAGACAAAACATCAACTTCTGACAGAAAGTTGTAACTTTCAACCTAAGAGCACAGTTGAATTTTATGGTGGAATTTAGGGAAGATTACCAATAAAATATGACAAACTAGTTACACTACTTATTACTGTAAGGGTTATTTTATTGGCTATTACATTGAAAATTAATTACATATAAGTGTGAGTTAGTTAGATTGTCCATATAGTTAAAATAGGTGACTTTTAAAGCACATGTCACAGATATAGGGGATATAATTGTCATTTTTAAGACATAAATACAGGAAATAGATGAGTAGCACAAAGTCTAATACGAATATTATATGTGACTAATGATACTACAATGCGTGTTTGTTTGTTTTTTTAATTTCAACACAAAAATTAGTTTAGTTAGTCATTAGATATATCAACAAATCACATAAATACCTAGAAAACATCCGATTCATCAGTAAACAAAACATCCAGTTGATCTGTTGGTCCTCCTGGTTGTTGCTGATGGCTATAGTGTCCAGACTCTGGTTTGTGTGTATGTATGTGTATGTGAGGGAGAGAAAGAGAGTATCAATCAAAAGGCACACTGTCTACTGTTTTGATGAATGCTTGTCCCGAGCTGTCCCGATCATCAGCTGAGCTGTGTGTGTGGAGGGGAGATGTCGCGATATGTTGATGAGATGGAGATCAGTGTGCTGCTAAAGAGCAAAGAGGGAGAGAGGGGGGCAGAAACAGAGAACGAGTAAACAAGTTGATACTTATTTAGGCTCGTGTCCAGTTGAATTGTCCTCTGTGAAAGTCACTGAAAAGATCTTATCTGCCCTGTAGCTCATGTTTGTCTTTTTAATGACAGACGAGAGAAACTGCATTTGAAATAATAGGATTATCTTAATCTGGGTAAATCCAATCTCTGCAGGAATTCACATTTTATTGAATTAAACTTTTTGTTCCAAGAAACAGCGTGGCTGCCTTCAAGACTAAGTCAAACATTAAGATAAAGATCTGGTGATGCAGGGTGATAATGTGTAGAAATGCCCAACGAAATGAGAGCCAACAGCATATTGCTTCTAAATTAACATCACTGCAACTCTAGATGTCTTGTTGCAGTTTGGCAAGTTTGTCTGTTGTATCAAACTTTGAGATTCAGAGGAGTTGCTTGTAGACAGGATTGTGTTTAGTGAGGCTCAGACCTGTGTGATTTGTCTGGTTAGGTGTTAGGAGTGAGCTAAAACCCCCTCACTTGTCAACATGCCTTCATGCCAGATTAAATTGTATCCTGCAAAAAGCACTCACAGCTGTATCATATCCTGAGGAAAGCTTGACTGAGAGTACATTTTCTGGCTCTAGTAAGTGACAGAAAGGGTGACAAGCAGGAAACTTAAGCTTGAAAACGTCCTTTCGTAGGGTTTTTCTACAGTTAAGGGTCTAAATGGTCCCAAATTAGCCTTTCATATACTACCATTACATTAGAGTAATAACGCTACCTAAGAGTCCATTTCCCTGAAAAATAAGTACCTCTTTGACCTTTGTAATAGAGCTGGGTGATATGGGGAAAACCAAATATATATGTTTTTGACCAAATACCTGGATACTGATATTGCCACAATATTATAGGATTGACTATTGGTGCTTTTACAAGATGAGATTCTGTAATTTGATAATCAAGTTAATTGTCATATACACAGATAAAAAAAAAAAGTTTCCCTGTACAATGAAATTCTTCCTTTGCCTTCCACTCTGAATGCCTTTAAACAATAAAGCACAAGTTAGGTAACTAAGTGAGAAATAACAGAGCAACTAGAACAGTCAGATAAGTTCAGAAAATTACATCGTCTACCTGGTCCTTTTCTTTGTCGGAGAGACAGTTTAATTGCTTGAAGTGAAGGTCAACAACTACGCTGAGGACACTGGTCCATTCGTGTCTGACACTTGCCAAGTGCTTTCAGTTTCCTCCTCAAGTTTACTGGTGAAAAAACAAATACAATACAAAAAACAAAGCATTCGAACATTTATTTAGGCATTGATGGGAGAGGAAAAAAAAAACATTCAGTCTGTTGCTCTAAAAGATTTGAATGTGTTTCTCAAGATCTACCTGTTTGTCCCAATCCAAACAAAGATGCTTGCTAGAAATTACTTCTAGAATTAAGAATTAATTATGAATTCTAACATCAGTGATACTGGCTCTTTCTTTCGTTACTTCCTTTTATTTTATACTTTATTACGAACAGCCTTGGCTGAGTAGAATTGGGCGTCCACTGATCAGAAAATCAGGGGTTCTCTTCTTTCCCCGTCTCCTCCAGTCCACATGTCAAAGTATCCTTGGGAAAGATACTGAAACCCAAATTGTTCCTGAAGGCTGTGCCACTGGAGTGTGAATGTTTAACTGAGTAGCAGGTGGCACCTTGTGTGGCAGCTTAACCACCACTGGGTGAACGTGTGTGTATGTGTGTGTGTGTGTGTGTGTGTGTGTGTGTGTGCGAGAATGGCTGGATGTGGCAAGGAGTGTAAAAGTTCTTTGAATGGTCGAAAGACTAGAAAGGCACTATACAAGAGGAAGTCCATTTAGCATCCATTCACAAAATTACATGCTTGTTTTTCAGAGAAATCAGAAGGCAACACCATTGTAGATAGAACCCTTAAAGCTGCAAAGAACATACAGGACGTGATTTTGAGTCTAAAAGGTATTTAAATGAACTGTAACAGGTGTGTTTGTATCTGACATCCAAATAAATAACCATGCAGTCACATGTTTATATCACATCATTAATAGGACCTTTCAGCCAGGTTTTTTTTAGCCCTTGCTAAATGAGGTTGTTACTAAACAACCAGCGTGTCAATCAGAACAAGTGGTGACAGGTTATAAATGAGCTCTCCTGTGTCACACGTATTTGTGTTCCTTGTAACATCATTATTATTCAAAGGAACTGTTATGTGCTCACAAGTTGTCCATCAGCCAATCAGCTCAGTCGCGCAGGAGCCTTGCTGTTATGTCAGGACTGGTGGATGTTTGGCACGAGTAGGTGGCGCAGGATGAGGCCAAAAACACCCAAAGGAACAAATACTTCACTACAAAGAAAAGGAAAGAAACAATCCAAGCAATTAAGTTATATAATCACCCACCACCATGCTGGATTTGGGCCCCACGTGGCTTGCTTACGACACCAGAGACCCCAGACTGTGACAAGAATGTGACAGGGGTTTGTAGCGTGTGTTTGGAGTAGTACTGGGTCCAGCTGCAACAGAACAGAACATCTGCTGGATGCAGTCAGGCGAGGTCAGAGAGAGAGAGAGGGACGCAGACTTGACAGAAATTCAAAGCCAATGGCAGAAATGCAGAATGCTCATCAGTCATGCTTGTGCCATTTTGCATCCCCTTATAAATAAGGTTGGTTCACTTTGGTTCAGACAGAAATATCTCAACAGCTGTTGAATGGAGTGACAATAAAGTTTGTAAAGGTATTCATGGTTCCCATATGATGAGCCACAATGACTTTGTTGACTTTTCCTCTAGCACAACTAAAAGGTTCATATTTGGGGTTTTTTTGCTCTCGAGTAAAAGGCTCCACAACCATTGGATGGATTGTCAGGGAATTGTTGCAGAGTGGTGCAAGAATGAGTTCTAAAATCTGTGAATGAGTTAGCATTTTAGCACTTCTGGTGCCCTCGTCTTGAAGTCAGTGGGTTTTTGGTTAGATACCTGCAATAAGGTCTGTGGTTAACATAAGCATAAGAGACTTTGATGTTTTGTTCTGCAACATAAAATATGTCAGTAAATACCCCACTTATGACTCTGAGGCTTTTAAAAAGACAGTTGCTAACAGGTAGCTAGATGAGACATTATCAGGTGTCAGGGACATAAAAGGCCATCACACCAGACATTGGCATTACAGTTTCTGGTTGTGATGTTGAAGTCATGTGCCCGTGGTGTTGTTTGTTACATTAGCTGTTTACTTCTGGCTATTTCACTTACGCTTCAGAAATCATAAAAAATGTATTTATTTGTGAAGATGACAATCATCAATTCGGAATATCTATGAGGCCAATATTTTGGTTTATGATCATGTATTACCTGCAAAAGTGATGACATTTCCATCAGCCTCAGCTGAGCTAAGTGGCCAATGTTAGCATGCTAACATGCTAAACTAAAACATTGAACTTTAGATTGTATAAATAATGGACGTAGCTACCATGACATCACCCTCTGGTTTATAGACTGTCGTTTTGAAGCCTCAAGTTTGGCATCTTAGCTGTCGCCATCTTGGGGGGGGGTTTGTTCGGAAGCAAAAGGGACCGTATATGGATGAGAGGCTGGAGCTGACTCAGACTGTGGCTACGTCTCGAAGACAGTCTGTCACTCAAGCAGGCTCATCCATAAATTTACATAACTTTGGGCTTTAATAAAATATAAATGGGTTAGTTGTTTTTTTTTTAAATTACGCCCCCTTCCGTACAGTTGTCATGAAGATAGAAATTAGCTATAGAGACTGAAATGATTTTTTTTTGGGCGCCAAGTGGTCATTTGATGAACTGCAGTTTTTGGCTCTTGGCTTCATTTTACAGCATCAGAGGTTACTGCTTGTGTTGAACATGTTTAGCATTATACCTCACAGATGCAACAGTGCTTTAGACTCCTAGTCTAGTCAAATTTACACTGATACATTGTACCCTACATGACATAGCAAATAACATTATGTTGCCTTTAAAGCACAGTCAGAAATATCATATTCAGAATGATTCCCATGTTGTTATTTATGAGCAGAGAGCACTAAAACTCAACCTCTGATGGGAAAATAGGTGTTTATTGTTGAGTTTGTGAGCTTGTGTGTGGGTGATGTATGAATGTGTCACAGTGCCTGTAGATAGTGATTCTCACATCTCACTTAATTTAGCAAAAATAGATATGGTGACTAGAATTTAAGGCTTTACTATGCATTATGTATGTGTTTGATTTTATTTGTGATGTTGGTGTAGTTTAGTTTGTATATCAGTGTGCTTACTATGCATTTAAAACAGATTGTGTATGTGTGTTTTTGTTATCTGTCATTTTAAACACCCATTTAGCCCTCTGCTGATTAGTTCAGTGAATACAGGTTTCAGCTAGGACCTGATTTGCCTGTCAGGGGTACATAAGTCACTGTGTTTTTTCCCCTAAAAACTAATCATCTTCATTTCCTAAGCTGTCCACAGATAACAGGGAGTTGATGAGCGAATCAATGGGCTCCTGTTACATTTTATAACAGCAATCGGCCTGTCAACAGTAAAACTGTCAGAGTTCGAGGAATTGTCCCTCTGGTTTGTTTGAAGTTTTTAGGCCATTAATATTTAATTTACTGGACACAGTCCCTGAAACCATATGTGGTTCCATCAGAGATGAACAGTTTTGGTTAGTTAATACTGTCAGATATCTGCCAGCCAGAGACACTGATATGTCTATGTTTAGATTTTGTCAGTATGAGATGGAAAGTCAAAGGAAAGATTTGATTGTTCCCAATTAGGGCTCAACCCTGTTCCTCTAGTGCAGCCTGCTGAGACACACACAAACCTTGTCCTTTTCACTTCAAGCAGTCCAGCATCACATTCTTTTTAAGCCTCAGAAAATCGAGTGAACTTTCGCCTACATTTTCTTTAAAAGCCCTTGAATTTTCATGCTTGTCACAGCAGCTGTTGCCTCTCTGTCATTCACTATTTCCCTAAAAACATCAGTTAATCTGAAGGAAATCTCCAGGTAGGGTGACAAAGATGCATTTTCATGTTTCAGTCTCACTTGTTTTCATTGAAATTTAGTACATTGCATTAAAAGAAACTGCAAATAGTTCTACTCTGCAAGTAAAAGAAGCTGAAACCTTAGGTCTGACCTCAAAGCAAACACAGGCTTTTCTTCCATTAGAATACCAATGTATATTGACTTCTGTTCATTGTCTCAGTATAAAGTCTGGTTATCACAGAGGTCATATCAGCGACTCTGCCTTTTCGCTTACCCAGCACTTTGCCCTTGACTTGCAAAACAGATGGATGTTTGAAGATCGGATTGAAGTTGCAGTCTTTGTGTGGCAACTATCAGAGACCAATAGTCAATGATCAGTGATTGCTGAATCAGACAATCTCTGGTGTGTATCTCTGTCCTATAATGACACTCACCTGAACCTCCTTTCAGAGACTGAGCCCTCAGTCACAGCTTTTTAACTCACCATCTAGATTAAAAGAGTGTATTTGTTGGGATACAGCTTCATGTTGCTGGCTACCAAAAGCATTTTTTAAAGCATCATTACATACAAAAGTTGTGTACCTTTTTAGTCATCACATTGTTGCCATTAAAAAGGTACATAAAAGTTTTATATCTTAAAAACAGATTTAATTTAAACAACAAACAGCAGAGAGGCAGAAAGCATCAATAGGTCCTATGACACACTTGGCAGTGACTTCTGTAAAGTTCATGGTTTGAGTGGCTGTGAGGTCTCAACAGGTCTGGACATGTTGGAGTCCCGTGGCTAATTCTCCCCCCTCTGGGTTTATTAATTTGAGATTAACTGACCTGTTGCTGGCAACATGTTACACTGAATGTTCCTCTTACATAAAAGTACTACAAGCTCACACAGCATGTGGCAGAAGTGCGTAGTTCTTTGTTTAATACTATTGTGGGGGGGCAGTTTAACAAATTAAACTCTGTATCCAAATATTACATTAAACACAAAAGACACGTTTCAGTGCAGGTTCAGTACAGTGGGAAAAAAAAAACCTAAATGTTTAAGGACATTTATTTGAGACAGACAGAAGTGCGATAGTCACATGCAGACACAGTCACGTTTTTTTTTTTTTTTTTTTTTTTTTGGGCTTGTTTCTAAAGCGTAGTTGCTTATTTGGGCTTGTTCCCAGCTCCATAATAAGTTGTCAAGCAGATATTTTCGATGTAGTATTTAAACGTAGGATAGTTTGTCTTGCCTGTTCTCTCTGTCCCTCCCCTTTCCCCATACACACAGGAGAATTTTTTCCCACCCGCATCTTGCTTCTAATTGGCTCTGACCCTGATGGCAATCAGAGGCAGAGCAGGGCAATGTGTTTGTTTTCTGGTTAGGAAAATGTCAGTCCTGTAACTAAAAGAAAAAAGTTAGATGAGTGCAAATGAGTATAAATAAACCTTGTACCGTGGGTACAGTTTTGCAAAACTGCGCAGTTTACTTATCTGTCCACATGGATGTACATTGACAATCTGTACCCACAGTTTAAAATCCGTCCCCATGGACTGTAAAACCGTGCACACAGTTTACTTAATTTTCTCTCCCCGGAACCTAGGGGGGCTCTGTAGAAAAAGTTGCTTGTTTTGGGTTTGTTTTCACAGGCCTGGTTGCTTATTTGTCTCACGAGATGTGGCAACACTGATTTAAATATTCAAATATTTATCCTGCCAGTGTTTGGCACAGCTGGTAGATGCTGTCAAATTAACATTAACATGTTGGATGTATTTCATTCACACACCATACGACGGTGAGGAAATGCCAACACACTGTCCCTGTGTTATATCTTGCATGCAAAACTGCTTGTTTAGCCTTAGCATGTTGCTAATGGCGTAACTACCACTGTATTCTGCATGCACCGAACCACGACCCCCTGTACTAAGACACTTCAATATGAACACACAAACTGTTAATCTCAATTAAAAGTCATGGTGGTGACAATATTTTTCTGCAACTTGAATATCAACTGTAGAGATACATCCTTGAATTAGCTAAGCTAACAGTATCCTGGCTATCAGTTTCTTTTGTTTTTCAAAGTTTTCTACGTTTCCATAGCCTACATGTTTAAATATATCTACTTTTGATGGTAAGTATAAAAAACCTGTGTGGTCAGTGTTGAAGCATTAACTGTTTCTCCCTTTGTGTTTTCCGACTTACAGGAGGCATGTTGTGCGTACGTGCTGATGGTGACGGCAGTCTACTGGGTGTCTGAGGCTGTTCCCCTGGGTGCTGCTGCTCTGGTACCTGCCTTCCTGTATCCGCTCTTTGGGGTACTCAAGTCCAGCGAGGTGGGTCACGTCTCATCAACGTGGAAAAAAAAAATAAAAAAATAAAAAATTCCAGCGGATGTCTGAGTTACAACATGATTGAGCTAACTGGAGTAATTTCATGTCGTATCCGACAACGGGAGGCTTTTAACAGATGACGTCCTGATGTTAGCTTTGCTGCTGCTGTTAGCTGTCCCTGTCAGCTGCAGATGCTTTCTAGATTGCTTTCGTGATTTCCCATAATTGAATAAATACCACTAGCAACTCAAAACTGCTTTGCTAGCTCAATCATGTTGTAACTAAGATATCCGCTGGAAAAAATATTTTATTCACGGACCGTTCATTGAATTATTACCTTATATTTATACAGTCTATGGTTACAGACACAGCTAACGGCTAACATTAAAAGCTAACGGTTAGCCCAGCTTATCTACGATAACCATGTCATTAATTACAAAACATGCACACAGAAATAGTAACGTTTGTTTAATCATTGTGTTTATAGACTTAACAAAGATCAGATTAGTCTACACGGTGATATAGTGACGTGAAAAATGTGATATATAGCTAAACTCTGCTGGTTTTCTAGCCAAAGTATTTGTAAATAACAAAGCAATTCCCTGGGGGCACTGCCAGAAGTGAAGGGTGTGAGCGATATTGCCGAGGCCCCTGCACTTCCGTTAGTCGGAAAACTCTGGGCTGTGCCTCCAGAGGTAAAGGAAGGGGAAAAAAGGTTGTTTTTTTTGTTTTTTGTTTTTTTTTACCCGATGGATTTCCAGATTGGACAAAGTGTGTCATAGTCTATACATTATTTTTATTCTTTATCTTAAAATTTTTGCCCCCAAAATGGGTCAAATTCTGGTTCGTATCCGTTAGCAGCACTAG
The DNA here is from genome assembly GCA_026686955.1 of Epinephelus cyanopodus. NCBI lineage: Eukaryota > Metazoa > Chordata > Actinopteri > Perciformes > Serranidae > Epinephelus > Epinephelus cyanopodus. The sequence goes on from CM048936.1 coordinate 9,628,303, forward strand.
CAAGCTGTAATTGGAAATATGGCTCAGTTTCGTACATCTCTACTAATTCAAAGCTATGGTGTTGTTTTTTATTGCCACTTAAGATTAAAAGAGCTACAAAAACACACTGCCTTACACATAGCATTGATATGTCATTACTATTTACACATATAGCAGACACAGAACAACATCAGCATACTTTCTGAGTTATGTTTCTTTAAACTTGACAAATTCATGTATTATATTCACTGTTGTTGTTGCTTTGTTTTGGTTTACACCAACTCCAATGAAAAATGTCTGACTCTTTAGCTATCGGCGCATTTGCCTTCCTTCTTCAGCTAATGTTAGCTGCAAACTTTTGCTATAGGTGTCAAGGCTAGCACTGTCTCTGCCCAATCCATACTTAACCCAATTTGTCTTAATGTGTGCAAAGATGGTTGGGGTCATATTGACCTCAACGATCAGGAAAAAGGATCTTATTAAATCTTGTTTCCAGTATGCCTCAGGTAGTGACTAATACCAAATGGTGCCAGGCAGCTTACTTATCAGAGCTTTTTTGCTAAAGGAAATGGTTGCTGTAAACAGTGAGCTTAAAGAGGTTAAAAAGGCCACATAAGGCCACAAAGTTCGGTGATAATTTTCTGTTGGTTTTGTCACTGCCAGATATCGTACATCCACATCAATCTTTGACAGTCAGATAAAAGTTTGAGTGGCCCTCACCACCCTCAGTGCTCTTCCCTAATTACCTTTGATAACATTATCTTTTCACAGACTACATTAACATGGATAGCAATTTCCTGACATCAGTGTGATTAGAAATTATCTTGTAAACACAAAATTCTGATTGCTTCAACCCAAAGGATGATAGGCTAATAGTTTTGTAATACTGGAGCTGAGACAAAGAGAATATCAGTTTTAGCTGCAGTATTGACAGATATGTAAGTATTGTATTTTAGGTAGAGAGCTGCTACTATATTGTTTCATTGGTTTGTATACATAGTAAGTAATGAACTCTACTGACCCTAATCTCAATAAGATTATGTTGAAATGTGCCCGTTTACATGGGGTATTTACAGAACTGTTCCATTTGTATTTCTAAATTAACATGTTGCAGACCAAAGAGCTCATTTGATAATTGACGATACACACACACTGTCTTTACTGTTTGTCACAATCCTTTCCCTGCAAGAGACGCAAAACTTTTTATCTTTGTTTAAGTAAATGTATGGAGGGGAAACAAGGGTTCAACGTTCGCCAAAGAAGGAAAAGTGAGAGTAACACTTTTTTAGGGTTGAACCATGTAGGGCTTAACAGCAATGCAGGGAACCAGCGATGCTGGGATATCGGGTTGTGACAGCATATTACGGCACTGGTAGTAAGAGTCAGCTGATCAGATTGCTGTATATGCGGATGTACAGTAAGTCCAGATCAGCAAGAAAATGGGTGAAAGGCCATTCTGTCCTCTGCACTAAGTATATGTAAAGAACTCAGATCCACCTGCATGTGTCTGTAAGCTTTTAACTATGCGAGAGGTGTCTTGGATGCATATAAGTGCTCATGAGGGTTTTATGATGTGGTATTACTTATTGTATTACGTGTCTGTGTCAAGCCCAGGTGTCTTCACTCAGCTTTAGAGGCTTTATCAGCCATGACTCTATGGAGAAAACCCCATTAAGCTGGCACTTATCATCATCATCCCACTGATGTCTCTCAGTGTTCTTTCATCTTTGAGTACATTCACTCAAACGTGACACTCAAACACTTTACCAACCATCGTCCCCACCGCCAAGTCTGCATCTTAGTGACACTGGATTTGTGTGACTGGTGACAGTATCACATATTTTTATACTGGTAACACAAGTTTCCTCTCCATTAAACTCACTTTCGTATCAGCATTACATAAAAAGTGAGCTGTACGCCTCATATGACCAAATCGCATTGACAAACAGTGACAAAGCAGCCTGTTAACACTGCTGTAAGCCTCTTGTGATGGTGTTCTGTAAATATGCCAGTAGAGAGGTTTATGCAACATTTCCAGTTTATTATCGTAGTCCCAGTCTCCCCCTAACACCCCCACTTTCCCAAATGAAACCTCAACTAAGTGTTGGCAGAGTGCCTGTGTAGCACATTACTACTCATAGTGCGCACAACTAAAGTTCCTGACTGAAATGATTAACGCTGGTATTTCACATTAGTACAAATTAGGCTCATATTTGATCTGGTTAAGTTTTCCACATGTCACTTTCTAAAGAATAACGCCTCCTAAGTTTTTCTTCAAGTAATACTTAACCCACCAGATACATCAGGTTGGCCTGCTGGAATAATTTTCAAAGTGATTTGATATTAAGCCAAACATTAGACCAGACCAGTATACTGAATTTTACTTTTAGGTATCACACTTGACAACAGCAAACAAGTGTCTGATTATCATGACACATTGCTCTGTCCACACTGAATCCATTAAATACACACTTCTGTTACATCATATAAACTAACCACGTAAATATCAGCTGTGTGCTTGAGATCAGACTGGACACCTAATCACTTAAAAGATGAGTGAGTAACCTACTTGCTGTCTTCCTACATTTGTTATGTACTTTTTAAACAGAAAACACAGATTTATACTGTGATATTTACTGGATGTGACATACACAACACCGACGGTAAGTAGTCTAGCTTGTTGTTAGTGAGGGTCGTTTACCAGAAGCTTTCAGCTCCCAGCCAGCTGACACTGTATCTTGGGGTTTGTAGTGAAATAAGGAGGCATTGTGTAGCTAACTCCTTATTTCAGCTTAATGAATCACCCATTCCTCGATCATTGCTTACAAAGCGAGCGTCCGGAGTAAATAGAACCAGTGCATCCAACAAGACAGCTCAAGACGATGCTCTTCATCTTACACCACCAGTTTAAATAGTAATGGTTAAGTGAAAATGCATATGTAATTGACACATAGAAATCATCATTCAGGTATCATATAAATATTCCTTTTGGCACAAATTCGTGCTAAAATTTATTGAAAATGGCCCTGTGTGATTATGGCCTCCAAATTGGACTTCATATTCATCAGGGAAATTGCTCTTTTAGGTGATTTTACCATTTTAAGGTAATTATGTAAAAGGGAGGGGTAGAGTTAAAACCATTACCCTGCATCCTGTGCAGTTTCTTTCCTGTGTTACTCTGAGTTCATGGAAATGACAGAGAATGAGAGTGCAAAGGAGCAGCAGGAGGAAGTGCAGCAGGTTTTAGGTGAGAGGTGAGGAGACGCAGGCTTATACAACACTGTGAGGCCATGAACCCTGCAGGTGGGAAGTAGAGCAGATTAAAAAGAACAAATGGCAGACTGTAAGTGTTGATCCAAACGAAGGAGGGTGAAGTGGGGAAGTGGGTGAAGGGAGGGAAAAGAAAAAGGCCCCATTGCTCCTTCCTGTCTCCTCAGATCTTGTGCTGTTTGATTTCCTTAATTTAATTTTGTGTCATCGACCAAGTTGTAAAAGGTGTTGAATATTTTGATGTTATATAAAGTTAATTTTGAAACATGTGTCTTTGTGTGTGTTTAGGTGGCAGCAGAGTACTGTAAAGACACCACTCTGCTGCTGATGGGAGTCATCTGCCTGGCAGCCTCTATAGAGAAGTGGAACCTGCACAAACGCATCGCTCTGCGCATGGTGATGATTGCAGGGGCCAAGCCTGGCATGTGAGCAGCACACATATGTTCACACAGTCACCGTACATACTAAATCCTCCTCACACTCAGATGTAGACACACACATCATTCTCTCTCTCTCTCTCTCTCTCTCTCTCTCTCTCTCTCTCTCTCTCTCTCTCTCAGGTTGGTGCTAGGCTTCATGTGCTGCACAGTGTTTCTGTCCATGTGGCTCAGCAACACGTCCACCACAGCCATGGTGATGCCCATAGCAGAGGCCGTCCTGCAGCAGTTGATCTGCACGGGCCTGGCCGACAGCCACAATGACTCTGAAACTGCTGAGGCCCCCGAGGATGACAGCGGTGCGTCTGGCTTCGTCACCTCAGGGGGAGGTCACTGAACTATAAAAGCTTCTTTGCAAAAAACTCTGAAATTAAACAGATGTTGATAGCAATACTTGCACCAAAAACCGCATTAAATGGATAACCCATGGGAAGTGCGGCAGAAGTTAAGCAAACTCAAAGTCAAAATATTGATGTGTTGCGAAAATAGTTCTTGGATCAAACTGTAAAAACACAACAACACTTGTTAACAGAACATTGTGATAATGCTAATGCTAATGTTCGCTAGCAAAAACCATCACAACAAAATGTACTTACCAGAAAAATTGAACGTCTGAGGCTCGTCAGAGGGTCTTTTAGTACAACCAAATATTAAATAAGACTTTTTAGGCGACTGAAATGTTACATTTACACTGACATAGCAGTTACACAATTATGATGAATGTTTTTGTCTGCAGCTGTTTCAGATAAAGAAGAGACCCTGGACAAAAACCAGCTAGAACTGCTCTATCGCAACGACAGGTGTGTGTATGTTGTGTAAGCAAATGCTGTATGCACTCGGTGTGGAGTAAATATCACTGATATTCCTACAATTTCCCTAATTTTCTTCTTCCCAATTGCATGTACCTGTGATGGTCAGTATGTACCACAGTTCTTGTCACTGCCATCTTAAGCTGTTGGCCTGATAGAGTGTAGTGGAGCAGCTTTTAAGCAATACCGTCCAATGCATTTGATTATCAGTAATTATAGTAACCCTAATCTTATACATCTATTGTGAAGTCTTCATTGCCTCTTATCTTCTCCCTTCAGTAACGACTGCACTAAACGGGAGCTCTCTGCACTAAATGAGGTGAGACCTGTAAAGTCTTTATTTGTCAAGTAGACAGAGGTCAAATATCAGCCACAGAGCGACAGCAAAATCTGTTCAAGTCTTTTTCTCTGAGTCTCTTTTTCTTATTCTCAGGTACAGACTGGGGAGGCCAATGGTTTGGGTCTACAGCCAATCTCTAACCAGGCGTACATCAGACACACCAATGGACACCTGCCGCAGGTGAGAAACTCACAGGTAAAGAGATGCATGTGTGACTGTATAGTCGCTGGAAACAAGGAAGACACACTGCTCCTACCTTTGCTGTTATGGTCAATTCATGTCATTATTAAGTTCAATATTCTCCTCACTCACTCTCAGGTTGCGATCGAAATCCCAAATGTGAAGCGGGTGAAAGCCAGGAGAGACTCCCAGTATCCCACCAAGAGGGATCACATGATCTGCAAATGCTTGTCGCTCAGCATCACTTACGCTGCGACAATTGGCGGTCTCATCACCATCACCGGCACATCGACCAATCTCATCTTTGCTGAGCAGTTTAACAAGTAAGTACACGCACACACTCAGCATCCACCGTCCACTGACAGAATAAATATAAAATAAGCTTTAAAAACTGGTGTCAGACAGATGTTTTGGTCTGGTATTAGCTCTAGTAGACACCATCACAACTCAAGCATATTTACAGCCTGATTGATCTCTTGGCTGCAGTGCTGGTCTGACTAAAATGCTAAACTCAGTGTTTGGGGAGCTCACAGGGTCTGAGATCAAACTAATCAGCCCCTTTAGTCCTGACAGAGCCGATTTCCTCCAGCCGCAGCATTAAGCCTGGCAGAATGGCCTCCTTCATGTTGCAGCTTGTTGGACAAAGGTCGGGTTTTGATTGTGTGCATGTGTTTGTGTGGGTGTGTGCAGTAGTAGTTGTAATCTTAAAATGAAATTTCAATCAATCCAAGCAATGAATATAAAACAGTCTCCCAAAATGATACCTTTAGAGATTTGAGTCAAATAAAATCAAATTGTGTGCAAACACGACGCACTGTACTCAACACCCTGAGTACAAAAATAGCCTGAGGTCAGCGTCTATAAGTGAGGGGCCCCTGGTAAACAAGGTTGGTGTTGGTGTGTGTTCAGGTCAGCAAGTCCAAATCCTTTTTCTGCAGCAAGTCCGTGCTAGTAATACAAGGTCAGGCGATCACACTGTTGCGTACTCAGCAAATTTCCCTGTATGTTGTGCCTTTTGTGCATTTTTTTTATACACTTCTTTAGGCTTAATGTTTCTTTGTTGATAAATATTTAGAGTGTATGCAGTGAGTAAAGGGGGGGTCTAATACTCATTTTCAGGTTCATACTTGTATTTTGGACATGTTCACATGCTTTAACTTAAAAAAAACACTTTATTTTCTTTATACTTACTTTGTTGGAACACCTGTATTTACCCTCTGTCTGAAACGCTGTATTTTAGCACCTGTCTGCTCTGACTGGTCAGTGTTTCTGGATCCTCTGCTTCTTAGCATCTCTGCACCATCATTGCAGCCAGGGAATGACTGTAGTGAATTATAATGGCACTTTCTACTGTGAAAAATCACCAATAAAAGCTTCTAAATACATCTGGATATGTTCCAGTAGGAATATGATCCAAAATTGGAGAAATTCACAACATCAGCAACTAAGACCACGTTTCCCTGACGTTAGCATGTGGCTACATGTAGCAGTGTAGGCTACATTGTGTAAAAACGTTGACTGTATACAGAAATCTTTCATGAGTTTGTCTTGAAAGTAAAAAAAAACCCAAAACATCGGAAACAGGTTGCCTTTTAAGTCAAAGCTTCTTTGCCTCTATTGCTGTTGTTTCTTGGCCATCATTAGTTTACCTAATGTTGTCCTTAAAACCAATGGTACATCACTTGTTATGTCTTATTGCTTTGGTGTGATTTTCAGTGTCACCAGGTTTTGTTTTGTGCTGCTTTCGGGGTTTGCTCATGTTTTTTCTTCCATATAAGTCAACTGTAAGTAAGTAGAGAGTTAGTTAGTTTCAGCTGCAGACACACGATCGTCATTTCTGAATCTCACCTTTACCCTGCTTAGTGTCGATAGGGCTGAGAGCTCAGTGAAGCATGCCTTAGCAAACACACTTTATCATCTGTATAGCTTTGAATGACACAACAGTGGGGACTAAGAGGAGCTCTGCTACAGCTTAAAGTGGCCCAAAGATTAATGACCACTGCTACACTGCACAGGCAGCCGTTTGAATTGATGGCACTGTATAGTATGCTTGACTTTAGTCTGTGCAAACTTATCTGACAGTGACTTTGATGATGTGTTTTGACAACTCAGTGACCTTTTGATGCATTTCTACTGCATTGTACGTTACAGCTCTACTCAGGCTGTTTTCATGCACTTTTCATATGTATGCATATGGAAAGGAATGCGCCAGATTTGGTATGTAAACCACAAATCATGAGCCAATTATTCATATACAACCTATGCAATCTGAAAGGCTGAGATCACATTGACTGGTGTTTGGGTTCTGTGTAAAACCAAGTGAACTTTGCTGTAAAGTTGGACATTTAAACATGGGAGACCTGGGGATTGACTCGCTTCTGGAGTCAGCCTCAAGTGGCTTTTCGAGGAAATGCAGTTTTGGCACTTCTGTCTTTTTAGCCCTGGAGGTTTCAGCTCAGTTTTCCTGTCACGACACCGAGCAGTGATACTCACCTCTTATCAGTGTGGAGAGTCAGCTGTGTTGCTGCACAGATAAGCAAATGGGAATGACAACAGCTGTCAGTCAAAGCAAACTGACCAGAGGCCAGAAGTCAAGGTAGTCTGTTGATGGGGGACAAATGTCTATTTTTAACTCGGATAAGCTCCAGTTTTTATCAGTACAAGTGCTGTCAGCGGTTACAAGGTTCAGCCTTTAAAAGACTATGTGTAGTATTCAAACAAAAATCTATCAGATATTCACATATCAAATCAATATTTTTAAATGATTGACCCTGTTGGTGATAATTGATTACCCTTTGCTAATGTTTGTGCTACTGTTCCTCTTAATTAAGACCACATATCCCATCAGCCCTCTTCCTCCCTGCTGCAAAGGTCATTTTTAGCTAACATTGTATAAAATAACCCACACTCACATGTGCAGACATCCTAAAGTAACTCTCTGTGTCTCTCTTTGTTTCTTCAGTCGTTACCCAGATGCGAAGGTGATAAACTTCGGCACATGGTTCATTTTCAGCTTCCCCATCGCCATCATCATGTTGGTGCTCACTTGGCTGTGGCTGCACTTCCTCTTCCTGGGCTGCAAGTGAGTGTGTGTGTGTCTATGTGTCTGAGTGTGTATTTTACAGATCATATCCTTCTGTACTGTGTGATTATGTTGGTGTGCATATCCTACTTGCCCCCTTCTTACCAGCTGGGCAGGAGTAATGCATCTTATCATTACAGACTCATGATAATCCTTCTGTCTGTCTACCATTGAGCCACGGCGCCTTTACGTGACCTGTGGCTGAAGGTTTGAAAAAACAGTGTGTCAGGTTGCCATGTGGTTAATGTTCTTGTGTGTGTGTTCAGCTTCAGGGAAACATGCTCTTTGAGTAAGAAACGCAAAACAAGGAGAGAGATGCTGTCAGAGATCAGGATCCAGGAGGAGTACGCCAAACTGGGACCCATCAGGTGTGTATCTGTGTTTTAGTGTGTGTGTGTGTGTGTGTGTGTGTGTGTGTGTGTGTGTGTGTGTCTGATTTCTCTGTCCTAGTGTGTACATGTGTATATCTTACTCACACATCCAGACGTGACATTGTGGCACAGGTAGGGTATCACTCATGTAATTGTTGCTCATATGCTTTTGTGGTTTCTGTGTGTGTGTGTGTGTGTCCCAGTTACCCAGAGGTGGTGACCGGTGTTTTCTTCATCCTGATGACTCTGCTGTGGTTCACCAGAGAGCCTGGCTTCGTGCCCGGCTGGACGTCTCTCTTTGAGAAGTAAGTGCCCATAATATTGCGACACACCTTAATAGGTGTTGTTATCACTAACAGATGTTAGTGATCATACACACACTCATGCACAGTAAGAGATGCACAGACACTTTAAGCATGCACATTGAATCAGTACCTTAACATTGACAACGAGATAAATAGGACTCTTTTCTTCTTCTGTATCTTTTATATTTGTGTTAAATCTGTGGGTGTTTTCCCCCCTCAGGAAAGGCTACAGGACCGATGCGACAGTATCTGTCCTTCTGGGCTTCCTGCTCTTCCTCATCCCTGCCAGGCGACCCTTCTCGTCCTCTAGCTGCAGGAACCCAGGTCAGGACCTAACACTTGACCAACTGGCAATTTTTGATATAGCTCTACTACGTTTTGTTTGTCTTTGTGGGGCACATGCCGGGTTAACATATTGGACAGTGTTAAGGGGGACAGTGAAGATGTTCAGCACTACAAATCAACTTTAGTCACAAATCATATATTTACTATGGTGAACCAGACACCACAAAATAGGCTATTCTATTCATCTCGTACACAAAGAAGCTTTACAATAGAAATAAGATGTATACCTACCACAGATTAAAATAACCTTTAATATTCTTGTAATCATGTGACAAAGATGGACAATCTTGCTGTTGTTTCAACAGGCCCCTGTCTGTGTTACCAGCCTGTGCAGGTTGATTTATAGCCTGTTTGCCGCAAGTTCAGTGGGTCAGAGAAACCTCTGCTTTAGCAGAAAAACAGTCCACTGTTGTTTTCCACAGCTGTCTAACAGTTTGAAAAACACTGGAAAAGTCTGACAGTCCATAAACCTCTAAGCACTATAACATATTAGAGACGCAGACGTAGTTCAGGCTTGCAAACAGCTGCAGGCCATGTGTCTGTAGGAATTTAAAGACACAAGGAGGTAAACAAAATGTCAAGGAACAGGACATTTTACTTGTATTTACTACAGCAAAAGTGTTAGTAAAAATGTCTTTATCATACATGCACACCACAGTACAGTAAAGTATGCTAAATTTCAGTCATTACCAAAAAAACCCCCCAGTAAATACCAAACTTAGCATTCCAGCTGTATTGACCTTTTTTTCTGTGGTTTTAAACCATCAGATGATGACTCAGAGTCTGACCCGCTGGCTCCCATGATCACCTGGAAAGACTTCCAGAGACTGATGCCATGGGAGATTGTCATCCTGGTGGGAGGAGGCTACGCACTGGCTGCTGGTTGCAAGGTACGATACTACGATGTATTTGTGTTTGTTGTCTGTTGTATTACAGCAAGGGTTAGGGGGTTAAGGGTTAGGAGCCAGAAAATCAGGGAAGCCTCTAGATGATGGATTCATATGATCTGATTTTAATGTCAACCAGGAGCTCTTATCTGTCACTGTCTGTCTGCACCACCTTGATTTAAATGACAGACTTGAGGTCAAAGCAGCAGAGGTTCAGGTGAACATAATTGCAGCATGAGACTAACTGTACCCTTTGTGGATGCTCACGGGTGTTTTGTCTGTGTGTGTTTGCAGGTGTCAGGCCTGTCAGTGTGGATCGGCAGACAGCTGGAGCCCATGAGTGGTCTTCCTCCATGGGCCGTCACCCTGCTGGCCTGCCTGCTGGTGTCAGCGGTCACAGAGTTTGCGTCCAACCCAGCAACCCTCACTGTCTTCCTGCCCATTTTGTCGGCGCTGGTACGACACACACTACCCTCTACATGCTTACTCTCAATATCTGGTCCTTTGATACCTAGCAATATTTGCAAACAAGCTGGAGGATGTGCTGAGTTTAAGCTCAGGGTTTGGAAGGTCTGCATGGGGGCAGTAGCCCATAGCGATGCTCTTCTTGTGCTTTTTTGAAGCCCTGTATGTGCAGATGAACCAAAGAGGGGACAAGCACTGGCAAAAATGAAGACTTGTGTGTTTAGATAAAGCACTGATAAAGCAGGTACTTTACGTGAATAACAATGCAAAGGGGTCCTATCTATTGTCCAAAATATATTGTTAACATGATGCTAATCGAGTGCTCCAAGGATTGCCATTTTTCTGTTGGCCAAGGAGGAAGTTAGCGTTGCCCTGATTCGCTCATCAAACAGCCCATTAGATTTTTACATTGAATTTTAGATCATTGCATAAAATGAGCTCTGTAGCAAACAAACGTTTATGATACTTAGATGTTTTGTTCAGCAACATAATCTTCACAGATGAGCACCACCATTTTTTAAGCCTCAATGCAATTGCCATAAGTAAAAAGCTAACGGTAGGCTATAAATGAACTATACTCAAAACACACGACAAACACTCCTACCACAGAGAAGTGGTAGAAGACTGAAAACAAGAGAAAACAGCTAGGTGGCTTGGTCCAAAAGTAGTAAAATCCCTAGACTTCATAAATCAATGGACATAGCCACCATGACGTCACCTATTGATTTGTGGACTTCTATTTTGAAGCCACAAGTTTGGCATTTTGATTGTTGCCATCTTGGATTTTGGGAGTTAGAAGTGACCACATTTGGACAACAGGGTGGAGCTAACACTAATGCTAGCTGCTAGCTTGGTTAGCACACGGTATTTACAGTCTTTGGTTAATTGTGATAATGATAATGCAGATGTTGCCTAGCCAAAACAAGCTTAAAACCATAACAACTAAATGTACTTACCAGGAAAACTAAACATCTGACTCCTCATAGGGTCTTTTAGTACCAACAAACAGTGAATAAGACACACACACACACACACACACACACACCACACACACACACACACACACAAGAGTATCAAACTCACACAAGAGTAAAATGTAACAATTAAACTTTCATGAACTGAGCACATATAGCAACAGCTACGGCTATGCTATTCCTTTGTAATTCTGGTGCTTACATCATGGTTGACCAGTGTTGTTGTCATGGTTGCAACTTGTCAATTGATGGTACCAACCTGTCACACAATGCCCTTAATTATGCTTAAGGTTAAGCCTAAATATTATTGAAATGTACAGTTGTCGTGAATGTTTAAATTAGCTACAGTGACCCAAACTGTTTTTTGTACCAGGCTGTAAACATGTTTATTTATGCTTTAAAGTTTGGCATTTCAACGTCGAGATCTATGGGAATTGACTCGCTTTTGGAGCCAGTCCCAAATGGCCATTTGGAGAACTGCAGTTTTTGGCACTTCCGTGTTAGCTCAATTTTTTTGCTGCTTGACTGAAACTGAAATGACAGTGACTTTTTGGAGTCACTGCCATTTGCCCAGGCAGCCACACAATGATGTCAAGACTCCATGAAATAGTTTGGTACATTTTTTTATACTTCAGTTATCGCAAAGAGTAAACTAACAAAATTGAATTGTTCATCAGAACCAGGCTAGCTGTTTTCCCCCCACTTTCAGTCTTAAACATTTTCTGGTTGCAGAGTCAGGGACAGACAGCTATGAGAGCTGGGACAATGTTCTCATCCACTGTACCTCTCAGTAACAGAGGGAATAAGTAATTTCATAAAATTTTTAACAACTTCTTCAAAAGATTTAAAGGATGCCTCTAATTTTCTTTTCAAAGGATTGTTTTAGCTTCATCTGAGACTTACTCTGTTAATGCTCATGTTTCCTAATCATAAGTAACTATTTTGCAATAACAGCATCACTTGGACTTTGCTTCCCCCATGTGGATACTTGTTTTTTTCTCTCAGATTGCTCACAGGGAGAGTTAATGTCATGTGCACGTGCTGGCAGGGAGCATTAATAACCCACACCCACACTGTTAGTGTGGTGCACCTAATTCTGAGAATGTAAATAGGCTGATTAAAGCAGTCATTGACCTCTGACTCCACTTTTCTCCCTCTTCATCTTCTTTTCCTTTCTTTCTGTCTCTCTCTCTTTTTACCCCCTTTGTTCTTTTTCACTCACGTTTCTCCAGTCAGAGACTCTGCGCATCAACCCCCTCCACACGTTGATCCCGTCCACCATGTGCGTGTCATTCGGGGTCATGCTTCCAGTGGGGAACCCCCCCAACGCCATCGTCTTCAGTTACGGCCACGTGAAGATCAGCGACATGGTACAACCCACGCGCGCGCGCACACACACACACACACACACACACACACACACACACACACACACACAGGCACACAGTCACATGCTCTCTCTGCACCTGCAATATCAAACGGATCAAGAGAACACTGTGCCAGAGTTTTTTTATGTAATCAGTGGGATAAAACTTTTCATTCTTAACTCTTGCCGACCTTAATTCTGATATTTATTTTCAAACAAAACAATGCTCACAACGACACATTTGTTAACATGTAACCATTTTGTTTTTCATCTACTTTCCCTCTCCCTCCAGGTGAAAGCAGGGTTTGGGGTGAACCTGATCGGTGTGGCAGTGGTGATGTTGGCCATCACCACATGGGGGGTTCCCCTCTTCAACCTGACTGAGTTCCCAGCTTGGGCGGAGGCCAGAAACATCACCGGTATTTTATAACCACCGCTGGGTTCAGGGATGAGTCACTAAAAGACAGAAAGAGATGGGGCAATGTTTCAATAAAGAAAGACAAGAAAATGACGTCAAGGGGACGGTCTGGGTCAGAGTTCAGCCCTTTCATAGATGGATCAAACTGGACCTGAAGAAGGTTGAAGAGAAGGAGGAGAAGAAGAGGAGAGCGAAAAACCATTACCTGTTGCGTAGATGTAATAATTAGAATTATATGTTATTGGCCACATGGGGGCATCACAAGGAATGCAGAATGGCCACTGTGTGGGGCTCCGACCTCCAGCAAAAACTTTTTGTATTGTAACTCCATTAACAAAGTTTGATGGAGATTCTGCTTTCACTGAATCACTGGGGATATTTCCAAGAGCTACAAACATATTTGTGGTGATCAGGAAACTGATATTTTGTTTTTTTGATTCATAATAGAAACAGTAAGTGTTATCAGAGCCACATTATGCCCTGTCCTGTGGATTAGTTGATATTTAGATAGAAATAAGCTATATAGCCATTGCAGATAAGCCTCTTTTTTACTGCATGCTTGCTAAACTTCTGCTGCACTTATTGCTCTTTAACCAGGGCACGTACATTAACACAGTGGGCTGGTGACAAGTTTGCTGAGAGAATTTAAAATATTGTTTTGATATATCACTTTGGCTAAACTGTCCAGTGTAAAAGAGACAGCTGATCGCTGTATTAAAGCAATATAAATGCACGAAAAGAGGCTTCTGCTATGGCTGATGATGTACTGTATACATAGAAATACTTGCTGTCAAGCCTTTCACATGTACCCAGTGTCTTATGATATATCTAATATGATTTATTATTAAAGAGGTAAAAATGTACCTGTATTTAGGAGGAAACTGAAAGCTTATGCACTGTCCATGCATGTTGTTAGCAGCTGCCGGCCTTCATTTAAAAATCTTGGCTTCTTAAAGAAATACTTCACCCCCCAAATAATGATTTGTACATCAGTGACTCAATCCGATTATACTGAATTTCTGAAGAAAGCATTTTTTTTTTCGTGTGCTCCCACGGTGAATGAAGAATCTAAAATTGGAGAAAATTTAAGCCAAAGGCTGCATTTAACAAGAGCATATCTAGCAAACAACATGTAATCCTTTAAACCACCAAAATTACCAAGATAGCCAACTAACTGATCAAGTCAGTGAAAGACCAGCAGCTCCTGTGTTCTGCGAAGAAAAATTACATGTTTTTTCAATGGAGTCTGGCTTTGGCTTTGTCTGTTTGGGAAGTACTGAGCATGCGACTGGATAAATAGACTTTAAATATACTACACTAGTTTGCAAATAGATGTTTTGTTTTTACATGGTTTTGCTGTTAAACGTAGACCCCATTACTTCAATTCATCAAGAATTTTGATAATGTTTGGATTCTTCATAAACCATGGAGGCATGCGAGGAAAACAAAGTTTTCCTCATGAATTCAATGTAACACAGGGTGAGTGACTGATATACTGGTATATAATGGTCATTTAGGGGTCGAAGTGCTCCTTTAATATCTGCCTGATGTCTTAACCAAAGTTTCTGAAGCTGATTTTATGCTCCATCATACTGTGAACAAGCATCTTGCAGTACCACTAGTGCCTTCACCCTAATATTGCCTGTCATATGACATTTTTAACTTGACTGTCCATGTGGGAATCAGACCTCCAACTCGGACAGTGTTAACGCCTTGCTGTAATCTCAGAGCAGTGCAGGAGCAGCTCACTACCACCCTCCTTACATGATGGACAGCCGGAGGGTAATTGCTTTTTACTGTGCTGTTTCTCAGACATATGCTTTTACTTGATACCATTTCAATGTTAAGAATGTAAACTGTACTGTATTTAAGGTATAGACAGTCCTGGGTTGGTTGATTAATCATACCACCTTTCCTTGTAGCTTTTCCTTTTCTTGAAATTTGGAAGGAGATTTGAGAGGTTAGACACTATTCTGTGCTAGGTGCTCAACTTAATTACTTATTTGCCTTTTTTTGGTCATATTGAATACATCTGTAAACTTCATAATCAGATTACTAAGGTCTGGACTTGTGCCAGTATAATCTTTAAAGTAATTTCTGTGTAAGTCAGCCGGTAGAAAACACCTTCATCAAGGAATAATAGCGACTGTAATTATCACATAAACATGTATGTTTCATGAAGTGTGTTACATGAGCATGTAAAGCAACAGGATCACCATGTTTGGTCTTTATTGTGGTCACCCAGGAGGTGTGACATTTCTCCTGGTGCGTGAACGTAAAAAGAGATTTGGAAGGCTGCAACGTCCCTCCAAGTCCTGAGTTATTGTTGAATGCAGCATCCAAAGCCTTTAAAGCAGAGAGAACGGAGAGTAAGGCAGCACAGGGTCGTATGATACAATTGTTTGTTCAATCAACTGTCAAATTACAGTAACTGTTGTTGGTGGTGAAAAGGTTTGCACACAGCATTTACTGTACTGTGTCAATAATATAAAAGATATGCTTTATATTTTTACACAAATTTTCAATGCAATTTGTGGCTTTTTTTTATATATACATATATATATCACTGCATTCTAAGTTTAGGTCCTAGTGTGGGCAGAATCAAGACTTTTATTTTGTAATTTATTCAGTTCTACTGAAGGTTTCATACATCTTGATGGTGTTGCCGCAGTGACCTTTGACCCAGGGGCCACACTCCTCTGTAAATACATACAGATTTGTAATATAAAGATCACGTGCCTTTGCCTGTTTCCAAATGAGCTGTAATATTCCTAAAATATGTGTTGTACCTTGATGTCTCATCAGACAAAAACTAGAGTTAGGATGATACATTATACATGCACAAGAATAAAACCACTAAAACAACTGAATGTATTTATTATTTTATTTATTTACACACACCATCACAAATCAGCCACACTGAGATTTTCACTAATGAGGTACTGTCTATCAGTAGAGCAGCATTTATCTAATCACACTAGTATAATTTAATTGATCAGGACCCTTGACTTCGACCCAAACCCCAAGCAGAGGAAGAACACTGCTGTGGCTGCTAACAGATATGATGAGGAGGTGGTACTTTCTTAAAACACAATCGCAGACAATTCATCTTGTACAGTGGTAGGATGAGTGTTGATGTAGACGCAGTATTTATGGATTCGTATATGGGTTGAACTGATCATGAGTATTACAACATCATTTAACATCACAAGGAACAATAGTACAGTCCGTCCACAGTGACATTACATGTAATATCCAGGTGAAATCCAACTGACTGTTTTGTCATTTTGATTTCCTTTGTTGTCCAACATCTCAGACCAGCTTGACCGATAGAGGGAAGCTCAAGTTACTTTCAAAAAGAGCTGCTAACATGGATGATTTCTTCTTTTATCTCTGTAGAGATAAATAAAGGTGAAGTTCAGGTCCACAATAAAGTTAGGAAACTCCTCTCCAAGTCCTGCTCCTCTTGCCCTGGTCTGAATAAGGCTGAAAGTCAGTCTGCCGATTTGGACAGGCTGCAGTCCAGTGGTTAGGAAGGTTGCTTGGGGCCTTCGGCAGGTGTGAAGCCCTCTGTCTCCATCTTCGCTTTGTATTTCAAGAAGTCTCTCCTCTTGGTGAAATATTTCACCTGCCAGGGAAAATGGAAAAGATAAGCACTCTGCCATATAGCATTTCATCACCTGAGTAAAGTGCGCTTTCTAGAATGATGACAGTTGAGGACCATTCCAATTTCTTAAGTAATACCTTCAAAGATTGTTAATTAACTTATATTGTGATTTTGAAACTGTTCATCCTTTCTATCATCAGAGCACAGACCTCACTGATCACAAAGCTAAAAAGAAGGGATCATTTACCCACTGAGCAGGGCAATTTGCCTCAAACTCGCCCTGGAACATCTGGCAAGGAGCAGCTTGATCATTATTGTCATCCAGACATTTCCACAGCTTGTCCCTCGCGTCCCAGCAGGCCTTTCTTTCTGCTGAGTTTGGAGCTGCCATCACTGCTTGACCCTGGGAGAGATGTATGATAAGTAAAAGCTGAGTAAGTTAACAGGAACTAATGTGGCTCCTGTTGTGTGTAGGATAAACTGTTTATATATATTATGAACAACTAGGCACTTAAAAAAAAGAAATCTCAATATAGTCCATCAACAGCTGTAATACTTATACTTTTTGCAGTGTGTTAACTGGTCCTCGTCATGCAATGTCCCTCAAGTGTACACTACTTTATTTATGTGTACGCTGTCAATTTACATACGTACTTCAGCCTCAAAACACCAAATATCTTATATCGATCAACATGACACCACTGCACCATGTTTACTTTGATATTAAATTTCAATCGCTCTGAACTATCACTCAGCTTATTAAAAGACAAGTTAGCAGTAGCTGAGACCGCTCATACAAACTCGACAGTTACTCACCGAAATGAACGCTAAAGCCTCCAAAATGATATCTTTGCTGCAACCTCCGCTGCTGTTTGCTTCTGTCACTCCATAAAAGCCAGAAAAACAGAATAATATAGCTCCTAATTGACAAACACGGGACTTATTTGACGCGCTCAGGTGTTACAGCACTGAATAAAGTGAAGGACGTGCTGAGCAGCACTTCCTCGTCGCCTCGTGATGACGTCAGGACGTGTTTGACAAATTACACCAGGTGATGGCGCAGTTCGTTAAGAAATTCAAACTTAGGTGACATGTTTGAAAGTTTTTAACACTATTTGTGGATATACTAAGCTGAATAATTTAAGGTAAATTAACCAGTATTTCTCCAGACGACATATTTAGATATAATGTGGCGTTTTATGTAATTCGTGTGGCGTATACCAGACTCCTCAGGCTGCCGTGATAAAAGGATGCAACAGGTGAGAGGGAGTGATTGACTAGCTAATGTAGCATCCTTTTGTAGCCTAGCTAATAGTTCTGTTGTGTGTCTCATTCACTATATTTCATCAATGCAACAGTATTCAGCGTTTTACACTGCCAATATTGTTTTTGCAGTTAAAATGTCATCTTAGCAGAAGTAACGTTGTTGGTATAATAACTTACAAAATGTCCAAAAATGTTCCATAAAGACTCAGTGAAGTAAACCATAATCTGAATGTGGCAAACAATTAGTTTTTTTTTTTTTTTTGTTGTTGTTGTTGTAATTATTAGTTACATATCTTTTTGTAGGAGTAAAACCCTTTTTCCTGTCTGTCTTTATTCTGCCCAAATTAGCCTAATTTACATAAACAGATGCATAGACAACAGAAAATAAAACACAAAATAGAAATACACAAACTAATAAAAAAGCCAAAAGAATAACACATTTAACGTTACATTCTCTAATGCCTGAGTTTTTCTTACATGCAACTACTATCATCATTTAATAACCTGAAGGTGTTAATGGCTATTTTGTTCTCAGCATTAGACAACATGATGCTATATCGTTAATGCTGGTGCTAATTTGACTTAATTTGAAGTTACTAACGAGAAATAAACTAATAAAATTAACTAACAATAATAATAATACATATTTAATTAATTAATTAATTAATAATTTCATTGCAAATCTTATGTTCTTATTTTTTGTGCATTAACCCTTTGTGCATTGACAAGGTTATGGATGAACTGGCTGTGTGGTGTGTGAGTGTGGTGACTATCACATGTATCCAGCCTGAAAAAAACTTGGATTGAAGGTATGTGCCGTCATTGAAAGGGTGTGTTGTGTGCATGCTAATGACTACAGATAAGCCAGGGACAAAGATACTCAGGATGCAAACATAGTCTTATTGGTTGCTGCAAACCTTAGTGGTTGGAACCAAAGTGCCAAAAAAATAATCTAGCTAAGTGACATTAAAGGGTTTTGCTGAATAACTCTGACCTTAAGTAACCCATATGTGCTGGAATATTATGCTAGCATGGTAGAGTGGACATCCTATTGTCAAAATGAGAGAAATAAATAAATTAGAATTAAACTGCAACAGAAATAAATGCATGGTCTAAGTATCAGTTTGTGTTAATTAACATCTCGTTTGTTCTTAATTAAAACTAATTTTGCACTGTCTTTCCCCAAGTATTTGCAGTGGCGTTAACTAGATGCCGAAAGTTAGATGTGTGGTTGTTTGTGAGTGCATTCCTAATCCATTCAAATCAAGTAGGAAAAACTTTTCGAATGTTTGTTCCTTCCCTGGGAGCCTCTTTTCCTCCACAGCACAACAAGTGCTTGTCACTGAGCTACGTGAATGAACAATAAAGATTGTGTATGTGTGTGTATAGCCTGGCAGTGAGTTAAGGCGGAATGAAAATGTGTGTTGTTGATTAACTCCCTCTCTCTTTTTCTCCCTCCCTCAGCCACAGAGACGGAGAATAGCCCCGCTGGTTGCCATGGCTCCCAGCAGCAATCCATCTCAGTTCGTGTGCTTGCACGGACTAAAGGGAATAAAAAAAAACTAAAAAAAAACCAAGTACTCTGATGCAGGGGTGAGGAGCTCGCCCTCTTCTTAGGAAAGTAAGTGTTTGTCGCCCCGTGCGTGTGTGCGACTTGATGTGTCTCTAGCTGCTTTAGAGACAGAACTTCATTCACTATTCATATCCCACACCATTTACTGACCTTGCTTCAAGTTTGTTTCCTCCGCTGTCAATGAGTGTTTTTGTTTTAGTCTGCTTTAGTATAGAGAGTTAAGACCAAAGTTCCTGTCCAAAAACATGCTTTTAAAATGTGCCCTTGTTCATGAGAGTCTAAACAGTACCTGCAAAGGAGCATACAGAATGTAGAAGTTACCGCTGTGATGTCAGCATCTTCAGAGCATCAAAATTGAATACTTGTTTCGCAGCACAAGCACAACAGAATTGATATTTTCTGTAATTGCTCCTGCTCTCCAGCGTTGATCAAAGACCAGATAGAAAAGAAAAGTTGTGTTTTCCAACAAGTTTTTTTTTTTTCCCCAAAGAGTTTTGAAGTGGCTGAAATTGTTACCAGACTATATTTTCTGTTGATGGGCACAGAGGACACATTTCAAGCTTTAAAAAGAAAATACTGCGTAAAAGAACACCCACATCCCAGCTATGTTGTACTTTTATCTACCAGGATGCACATCATACTAGTGTTAGATGCCTTATAATGCCTTGTTTTGAATGTAAAGTGTAGCACCGATGGCCCCACAGAAACAGAATGTAAGGATGCAATGTTAATACCTGAAGTGATCATTCAGTGACCCTTGACCTCGAAATGGCATCTCTTCTAGCCGTGATTTTCAGAGGTATCAGCAAAGACGGATTAGCATTTGACACATTCAGAAAAACTTACAGGATATTAGGAGTGGTGTGAAATGTTCAAAGAGGAAATATATGCCTTATAAAATGACTCAGTCTGTTGGGTATTGCAGGCTCTCCTCACCACATAGCTGTCACAGGTTGCTGGCTTTAGATGCTGTGTGAGAGAGAAGCACTCATAAGACTCTGACAGCTGTTGAAGTTATTTTCCCATTCTGTTTGATACTCTTATTTTCTGAGGGGGTTTTGAGCAAACTAGTGAGGCGGCTGATCCACAGTGCCATTTTGAGACTATTAAAAGCACTAAAGCATTTCCTCTTCCTGCCTCTATTTACAATATTGTCTACAGCAGCAATCTGAGGTAGCAATTAGATTGCAGCAGTGTGATGTATTATCAGTTCACAGACATCATGACTAATATTTCTAATGGAAAAACACAGATGTATTGGTGACAAAAATAGTGGTAATTTTGAGATGAATGCCTCAGGTATGAGTACCTGTCCCATTATGACTATCACAGCCTGGAGCCAGGGCTTATCTCCGTACCTGCTGTGTCTAAAAAGTAATGAAAACACCATTAATGGATCAGCTGGCCTCTTCATAGAATTAATTGCTCATCTAAATTCAAAGACCTCAAAAGCAACCTGCCACCCCAGTGTTACATACTTCATGGTTAAAAGAGGATTTGCAGTGGTCACGAGCCAGTTGTCACCCATCAGTCAGTGTCAGCTCAGACAGGATGTCAAAAGAAGGGTGACAGTACTTGACACAAGACAATTAGGTATACTGCAAAGCCTTGTGCCGTATACAGTAGTCGCAAGGGGTTGTCAGACATAGCCTAAATCCCTAGAGGATGGCAAGGTATATTTATCGATTGTCACTACAGTTTCACTAAGGTGTTATTACACAGAAGGTAAAAATTGGTAAAAATAAGTGATCTTCTGTGTTTCCATGGCTATCCAGTCAGTCTGTTTCTTGTATTACGAATTAAACACCTCAGTTTTCCAGCTGCGTTGACCTCATTTTAACTGCAGTCATTGTTCTTCATGGTCGCTGCAGGTTTTGGTCTCCAGCTGCTTTCTGACCGTTATACCCCTCTCTCCACTGGTAAGTAGTGTGAATGTACCAACAAAACTACATTAAGTTGAAGCTGATTTATAATTAATCTAGAGCTTTAGTTTGTTTGGATCAAGTGTAACTTTGTATGGTTAAAATGGCAAACAGTCTCAGGCAGTTAGGGTATTATGGTATACTGGGGTATGCAGAAATCATGAAGGTATGACTATCAATACTATACAAAAAAAATGCAGGTGCTTTACTTTCTATTAAACTGATACAGAGATGCTGCATGCTGTTGGTTAGCTTGTGGTGCTCTGTTGTGTGCCGGTGGTATGTGCAATACATGAGTGGTCAGATGTACAATACTGTTATCTGTAGTATGTTTTTTTGGTGTATGTTTTTCATTTCTTCTGGACTATTATTGTAAGGCAGCAATACTTGTGCAGCTCCTGAGTCTAACACAAATTTCCCTATGAGGACAATAAAGTATATTGTATCACACCGTACCGTATCATATCATATTGTATCGTCTCGTCTCATAATGCATCATAACGTATCGTATCGTATGCAGCGATGTAGTGGATAGCATGTGCCACCAGAGGTCAGTCTCTACAGGCAGCCGAGCTGAGAAAGATGGCGACTGTGAGCAGTGGGAATGACGTTACAGGAGTAGTAAACCGAAAAATGTCTCTGCCCTTTTTTGGGAGCATTACTACATAACTTTATACTACGATGACTTGTTCCAACTAGAGAAGCAGTTTATTAGCCACATCATTTTATTCAACGTCATCTCCGTTCAGCCCAATGATGTGTCTGTAGCCACTGCAGGACCAAGTATCATCAGGTCGCCCAGTAAGAAGGGCGTTCATTTCCCATCTATTCATCATTTTATGGGACATAACCGTTAAAGCCCAGCAGGACTGTTGCTAATTGCAGATTAGAGACACAGCATTATAGGCTTGAAAGTAAAATACGTACTACAACGACTTCTATCACCAGTGAGTGACTGCTGTTTTCCAAAGCTTACCCAATTCTTGATAGATTTCCTAATTTTCTTGTCAGTAGTAATCAATAGTATTTTCCTCACCTTTATTGTTTTCAATACAATACAATTTAACTCAAGGTAACCAATGGCTGCCTAGGAAAGAGAATATACATAAAAACTGATGTGCTTTGCCAACAGCGTATAAGATTTGTAATTAAATGGGCAAAACCACATTAAGCATCTTTTTGAATACACTGGTTGATCCACCTATGTGTCTCTCTACTTTACTTTACCTCCCAGTGACTCATAGAAACAGTTATATAAACTCTTTCATCTGATTCATTGGGGTAATGTTAATGAGATGATAATGTGAGTATGTAGAACATGATCGACACATCTACATTTCTGCTCTGTCCTTTCATTTACCACTGTGTGCTAGACACAGTTATATTGTATGTTGTATAATCGGGTGTAAATATATGCAGTGCATAAATAAATGCAAGATGGTATCTTTTCCCGAGAGACAATTAAGAACTTGAAAGAAGAGTGAAAATGAAAAATTGCACGGGCATGATGCCAGTAATATAGATAAATCGTGTTCCATAAGGGGATAATGTAAAATGTCTCAATAGTAGACAATTCTCATTCCTCACATGATAAGTAGAGAGTGTGAGATGAGTCATATGACTTTAAGATGTGTAGTGGAACCTGCCAGGAAGGTAAATGTCAGATTGCAGTCAGACACATGTAATCTAGCCAAAACGCACAATTAAAGATCCACACTCTTGTTCTCTTTGCAGGCAGGTAGCTCTTAGTGTTTTCTCTAGTTACTTGATGCCAATGCTCTGATTTCTTGTTTCTTTCTTGCTTTGTATCCAGTGGATCTACAAAAATAAAAGTTTATTGATTTCTAAATAGAGCAGATTCTCCCTAGGGGGACATTTTCTTTCAACACTGACTCATAGGTCAACCTGCATGTTAATTAATTAGAACACTGTCACCGAAATCAAGATAGTGCTTACAGTAAATCTCTGGCTACAGTGTTGTTCTGTTGATATTTAAAAATAAGTCAGATAATAAGAGGCTCCACCACTTAATACTGTACAAAGAACCAGTAAAACCAGTTATCAGTTACACAGAACAGTGTTTGGAGCAATTCCACATCTGCATGCACACAAATGCACATAGACATCAATTAACAGCACTATTCACCTAAACACCAAACAAGTGCACTACTAACAAGCCACACACACAGTGCATGTTGATCCATAGCAGGCATCGACCACTGATGGCATCTCTCCCACACACACTCGCACACATCGACCAGTATCTGTCAGCCCAGTGGTGTCCAGGATGCTGACCTCCAGTCACCACTGCTGGAAGTCAATATCACTGTCAACTCAGAAACGACATTCACTGTCATGGCAACAGGGGCTCAGGCACACACACGTGCACACAAGCAAAACATGAGGTGGATATAGCGATTAAGAGAGGAACCCAAGGTAATCAAATAGAGATGACCTTGGGTTGGTAGTGGACTGAGCCACCAACCCAAAGTGTTGGTGACTTCTTAAGTCAAACTTTTAGAGAAAGTGCATATTTTATGTTTCCCACATGAGTAACCTGACCTACAACATAGGACTGATAGTAATACTATACAATTAGGATAGAAAGCCTACAACTGAAAGTTTGAACTCACCATGACCCTTTGCTTTGTCAAACTCATGATGTGCATCTTATCCGAAAGCTTCATGAAAATCTGATCAGTGCAGAGCAGAGCCAAATACTTGGCAGAGGATGACCAAAATGAACTCCTGTAGAGTTGCTGACCTTGCTCCACTCGTGGTGTAAATGCACAGAAAGAGAGAGGAAAGAGGGAGCAAACACATAATCCATAATCCATAGCTGCCTGTGTGCAGAGAAAACCGAATCAGCTTTTCACAGCAGCAGGTTCTGAAAAAGCTCGGGATATTTTGCAGGAGGCGACAGCACGCTGTGATCATTCACCACACAGCTTGTGTCTTCACACCTGTCAGAGCAGAGAGTAACTCTGTGTGTGTGAACATGTGTGTTTTGTTGAGAGGATGTTGCCTTAGCTTTCTTTCTCTTTACTCTCACATTGTATCATTCAGCTTTGGCTTAAAAAAAAGCTGTGCCCATGAAAGTGTGTGTGTGTCTGTGTCTGTGTGTGTGTGTGTGTGTTTGTGTCTGTGTCTGTGTCTGTGTCTGTGTGTGCTTGTTATATAAGACTCAATAAGTGTTTTTTTTCCAGTAACATTTTTTTTTTGCTCTATTCTCTATTTTAGTCTGTAATTACACAGACTGATGCTACAATCAACATGTTGTTATTCCACAAGCCAATATCCTATTCTCCCACCAACGTGCATGCGCACACGCGCTCTCACACACACACACACACACACACACACACACACACACACACACACACACACACACACACACACAGGCTTATGTCCCGGAAGCACGGAGGCAGAGAGGATATTGTAACAAGCATCCGAAAAAATGTTGGTCCAACAAGTGAGACAAGGCTCCCGCCTGAATTAAAGAGGATTATCTCTCTTAATTTATGCTAATTAATGCACACAGAGTAATGAGCGCAGCATGTTATTGTGTGACTGAAGCCTGTCTCACTCTCACAAGCTCCCACAACTGTGTTTTATTGCACCATTGAAGCCTGTTGCTTGTGGAACTACACTTAAGACACACACATACACACACATACCCACACACTCAGCACAATGTCATTGTGTACTTCATGGGAATCTTATAGTCCACAGCCACTGCCAAATCTCACCACCATCGCAAACACACACACACAAGCTGATTCCACTGTGGGACAGTCCTGGCTTGGTTGGATCCACATTCTTGTTTAGTTTCACTGCTTTATAAAGAAATTAAGAAACTGGTGAGGTTTCTCCCTTAAAGCTTTGTGAAGCACTCAAATGAAACCTTTCGTGAAAGTCACCATGATATTCCAAGAGAGAGTTGTCTCTATTAAGCAGTGTGATTAGACATTTGTGACCCAACTTTATTTTTTGTCTATTTCCTATGATGTCACAGCAGTTGTATATACCTGTAGGGACTTCGTGTGGTGTTTGTCATCCTTATGTGTTATCCAGCTTGTCTTGCATGATAATAATAATAATTAGATCCAATATACTGTGTAGATACAACATACTAGCCAATCATTACTGTATGATCATGGAGAAGGTCCCTGCAACTCATTGCCTAACAGTGATATGTGGTATAAAAATGTCATAAAGGAGTATATGTATTGAAAAACCAATCCAACAAACACTATAGAGATACTGTCATTGTAGTGATACTGTAGATACTGTACTCAACTTACAAGGCTGTCCACGACCACACTGGACATTTTTACAGGCAGGAATTACAACCCACATTTATTTGTTTTGTTTGGCTTTGACCTCTAGTGGTCATAATGATTATTATGGGAGCAAAGTAGAAAAGAGAGAGTCTGCTTAGTGGGAGGAAGAGGGGTGGATGGGTCAAACAAGCACAGGACTTTTATCCAGGAGACAGGTGTAAATGTACTGTGTAAAACCAAAAGTCAATGTATTGTTATTTTAATAAGGTGTAGTTTGTTGATGTAAGTTACGACGCATGTCACAAAAGTGATTTCACGTGATGTTTGTCACATGAGGTACAACAAATTACCTTACATACTAACAAACCTACGTCGCAATCATACTTTTTTATATCAAACCATGATGTTTTTCCAGACCCAAACAGTTTTGGTGCAGCGGTGACTGTTTCTTAATGTTACCCACGCATTTAAAATTGCAATTGTTAATGGGCATTTGAGCTATTCTGTCGTCCACTGGTAGGTGTGCTAATGGTTGGGTTTTATTGTGGGTCCTATTCAGAGGTATAAACATAGAACTTATGTGGTGTTATGACTTGAAGGACTTGTTGCGACTTGTTGCAACTTGTTGCCTCTGGGCCAAATCTGGCCTGCGATTGGGTGCCATGTGGCCACCAACCATTTCCTATTTCATAATGAACATAAACTGACTAAGACTGGGATTATTTTGTACTTTGAATGTAAATAAGGTGCCAGAGGACTTTTAAAAATATTTATATTTATTAAAAACAAAGTGCCAGGGGAGGACTCTAGACACCCAATAGAGGTTTGGGCTAAGCCCAGACTGTCCTTATATTCACTAAACACCCCTTTATACACCTGACCTGAACAGGGGTGCTGCATTGGATTTGCCCCTTGGCAAAACGAGTGAGGACAGCAAATCTCCATTTTGTGTGATAAAGGCCCCTGGCCTCTTGTCATTTTGCAAAAGTGGCTCTCAGGCCAGACAAGTTGAGTGTCTCTTCTGTAGGAGATAATAAGGTCACAAAAGGAACAAGCATGGGTACATTTATGTTTTTTTTATGTTGGTCATTTATGCCTTTTTTCTGCAACCCCTATTTACATTACTGTGATACCATAAAGTATGACAAGTTCAATTCAAACTCATTGTTTTGTACCACAGATACTGCACTATAGGAATATAGTGGGATTTCCATGCTGC
This sequence comes from Epinephelus cyanopodus, assembly GCA_026686955.1. NCBI lineage: Eukaryota > Metazoa > Chordata > Actinopteri > Perciformes > Serranidae > Epinephelus > Epinephelus cyanopodus. The sequence goes on from CM048936.1 coordinate 9,655,401, forward strand.
TGCCAGTGGAGATAAAAGCCTCTAAATCGCATCTGCTTGCTGCAGACACACACCATGTCCCTGTAGTAATATCATAAGAACATTACAGGAGTGATACAGTGATTTCCATTAAGGGCAGTGGGCGGCGCGCACACACAGCCTGTCTTATTGCGATATACGTGAGTGCGCGTTCGTTATCAACCAACCAGCCAGCGAGCCCGCACTCCTCCAACCAAACCCAGCCGAACCACACCGAGCCGAGCCAGAGCCACTGGAGCATTTAGCCGTGCCGCCCCGCACAGAGGCAGCAGAGGAGGAATGATGACCTGGTAGCGCATCTTTACGCACCCGACCCGCCGTCAGTCCCTTATAAACCCACAATCTGCCTCTTTTCGTTTAATTCTCTCACCGAGACCATGGAGACGGCAGTTTCCAGGACCGATATTCTCATCTCTCAGCTGCTCCTTTTCAGCCAAATAGGTAAGAAACTAGAGAGGAGAAAAATCCTCATTTAATTGGTGGGTGACATGTGATGCTTTGGACGTTTAAAGCTGTCAAAGATTGAGCGGTGCCTCTGATTTATTCCCTCGGATATTTCCCGCACACTTAAGTCTGTTTCAAAATCTGCAATCGGCGGCAAAGGCTGATTAATTTTGCATGTAGATGGCATTTGTGAGAACATGCATAGGCTACCCGACGTGTAAATGTGTTCGCTAAATATTCCCGTCCACTCAAATTTTGTTTCAGTCAATCCTTCGCAGTACGTGCAGAGATTTTTCTTGTCATGCTTTGAACATGTTGAGCTGTTTTTCCAAACACAAGCAAGTTGAAGTATGAATGAAATGTGATGCTGTGCAGTGTGACGACGATCTGTGTTTTCTGATGTCTTTCCTGACTGCTGAAGAAGACGGTGCTCAAACAGCTCCCACAGCGTCTGTTGAACTTATTTGATGGAGGCGTTCAGTTCAAATGTTGCTTTAAATCACACGCTTCGCGTTTCCTTTGGGAGCTTAGATTAATAACATCCTTATTATTTTTTCCAAACACCCCTATGATATTTTATAACAGATTAAGTGGCACAGGATGTATAATGCAGCATTTATCTTAAATAATTGCTGTATTATCCGCATGTAAATTTAAAAAAAGGGTAGGCTTATGTATTTTTTCTTGTTTTGATGCTAATTATCAATCAGTAAATTTACCATAACTCTCATTGGAAAGTCCACTGGCATCAGTACACCACAAGTCCAAAACTTCTCAAGTACCGACACATTAATACTTTAGAGAGAAAGCTTGTAAACTAATGGTTAGTTAAACATTTAATCACTCAGGATATAAGTCAGAGCAGCTGTCAAAGCACAAATCCTCCGGTAAAGAAAGCTGAGAGCAGGACTTGGTTCTGATTTCAGTAACAGGTGCAGAAGTAAGATAGAAAAAAATCTATACATCCTGTCTGTGTAATCTCCCAAGTGTAAAAAAAGGAAGACACGAATAAATATGTTGTTCTGCAGTCAATAACAAGATGAATCATCGCTTTCAAGTTTCATCCAAACCAAACTGGTAGTGGAGCAAATACTTTCATTTTTTGGGCATTCAAAATTTCCAACAGTAATTTGTAATCAATCAATCAATAACTTTATCTGTCCCTGGAGGGGAGAATTTGGTGTGCAGCAGTCGAATGCATACATTTAGTACACATAAAACACAGGACACATTATCCAACTTTAAGACCAACAGACAACAAACAAACAACAAACAAGTTATTGATAAAAACAAACAAACAAGTTAAACACTGGGTCAACAGGGGTTCTGTGACCCCTTGGGGGTCCTCAGAGATACTGCAGTTGGGCTGGCCAATCATTCTTTGATAACTTATTTTAAGTTTTAATTGAAAGATTTTTTCTTTTTCATTTTTAGCGCCAATAAATTGGCCTATGCATAAAAGGCATTTGATTTGGAGTACACAACATTGATTATAGGCTAACTGTTACACGTGAATTCTTGTGCAATCATGAGCCAGCTAGGACCAAATCATTGTGTGTCGCTTATCCATAACAGTGTGATGAACTAATTAGCTCACATTTACATACTGTTATTATTATTACTATTACTGGCCAACTAGCTGTACTATTATTGTAGCTATTATATCATTAGTGTATAGACATTCTTGTGAGCCCCAGTGGATAGTTTTATAACTTTTCGTGCAAGAGACTCTGACACACCGTCCACCTCAGAAACCACCGGCGACAGTGCAGAGGGTGAGGCTAACACATGCTACAACTGCTGCTGACTTAGCAGCTACAGACAAGCACAGTGCAGAGAAGACCTGGAAATATTCAGAGAATTATCACAAGTGCTCTGTGCTTCTTTGAGCGAAGGGGTTCTTGGCCTGAAAATCATTACAGACCCCTGAGTTAAACCATTTGCAAATACCTTCCTATTCCTTCCCAAGTTTAGGAGGGAGATGGCAGAGGATATAAAGGAGTGTTTGAGTCTAATGGTTTTAGCTAGTGAAAGTCAGGAGGGTTCCAGATGGCAGAAACTGAAACTCCTGATGAAAGGATGGGAACAATAAGACAGGATGGATTCTACTTTCTTATATAACTGTCTTTTTGTAAAGATCCTGCAGAGTTTACTGTGCAGTGCCAGCTATTTTGCTGCAGATATTGACCACCTTAATGGGTTCATTTTTGTTTGTTTTTTTTTCCTGTCTGACATTGAGAGATTGAAAAGAGAAGGTGAGCACAGACTCATAAAAATCGATAAAAGGTTGTCGTGAAGATCCTGGCAACCTGGAAATTAGAGTTTCCTGAGACAAAGAGATGCTGCTGGCTTTTCTTGTGGGTGGCATGGTGGTGCAGTGGTTAGCACTGTTGCTTCATAGCAAGAGGGTTCCTGATTCGAACCTGCTGATTGCAGCCTCACTGTGTGGGTTTTCTTCAGGTTCTCTGACTTCCTCTCACAGTCCAAAGATATGCAGGTTATTTTGATTGGTAGCCCCTTTTACACTGCCTCTTTAAGGCAGGAATTTCACGCCGTTACGCCACCTCGCCGGTCTATAGAAAAGGTATGACCATGGAATGGGCGACCAGAGTTGTCTCACCTTTAAGGCGGCATTGGAGGTAGTAACAGTCTCTAAGATGTGTTATGTGTGTGACCCATCACGGAAGATTTACAAAGTAGCTGTTAGCAGTTAGCAGCAAACTCAACAAGGAAGAACAGCAGTCAAAAATGTCCGCAAATTGGGACAACAGTAAGATCTGGGTGCTCCTTACCCTCTGAGCTTGGGACGAGATCAACCACCATATTACAGGGATGGTGAACGATTGTTTTTGCTATTGTCATTGTTAAGTGTGTTACATGTCACGTCTGTCACGCTTCTTTTGCTTCAACATTGCCTGCATGCTATCTAAAATTACACACTGGGGCAGCATGGTGCCTCTGTTGTTTGGTTCCATGTAAAAATGCAAAGGTGGCATAAGGGTGGTCCTCTGATGTGAATTCTGTGTAAAAAGGGCTGGTGACTCTAAATTACCTGTAGGTGTAAATATTAGTGTCAATGGTTGTCCTGTCCAGGATTTACCTCGCCTTTCACCCATCGTCAGCTGGTATAGGCTCCAGCACCCCTGTGATCCTGATTAGGATACGCAGTTACAGATAATGGATGGCTTTTCTTGTATATCATGTCAGTATTAAGGCTTATTTTGTGCTCAACATTAGATACATATATGGACACAGACTGAGTCTTCTGTCTGTGAACGTTCATGTCCTCTGAATTTGTGCACGTTTTCAGAGAACGTATGAATACTGACTTAAAGCTGTAGTTGGTAATGTTGGAGAGCTAGCAAGATTTGAAAGCGGCACCTCCTCTAAGCTCCACCCGCTCCTCCCCCACCTGTCAGTGCTCCGTCCAAAGCCACGGTTCCACAAACTTGAACGCGCATCCTGCAGTAGGTAGGAGTCAGCAGGGCAGAGGAGAGCCGAGCAAAATAACAAATCCCCCCGAAGCAAACAAATAATTACCTGTCCAACAGAAAGACCGCAACCTCTGCATCATTTTTCAGGCCATTCAGCTTCCTCAGTTGTCTCCACCGTTCAAAAGCTGCACCAATGTTGACGTCTGGTTTGTCCTCACGCTTTATCCAAAGCCTTTTTCGTCACAGCATTTTCTGCCTCCGACTTTCTTTTCTCAGCCTGTTTAGCAGGGCGAGCTGTTACAGGTAACACTGGAAGTGGTACTTTTGGCTGCATTTTCTCTGCCATTGTTCAGCAAACTCCTGCTAACCCAGTATTTCTACTGAGGAGTGTGCTGAATATTTCCGGCAATGGTGACACGTGATGAGTGCACGCAGGGAGGAGGGAGGGAGGGAGGGACAGAGGGGGGCTTGGGCAGGACAAGACATGAAGGCATCTGATTGGTTCTTTCCATTCGCACTGAATGCCAGAGATTGATCAGAGTTTTTACAGGCAATTCTCTGTGTGCATTCAATTTTACCTCATGTAATGGTTCATCGATATCCTACGAATTAGCACCCCATGAATGATGTTACTTACATATTGTAAAGTTACATAATGAATGTAAAGTTATGGAGGTTAGGTTTAGGCAAGTAAAATTGCTGTGGTTGGGTCAAGGAAAAGAAAATGGTGAGGACGTCCCTTAAAAGGAGTCAGAGTTCACACGGTTCCAAACACCGGTATCCTGGGCAAAACTCCTGGGGTAAAGTCCTGTGTTTTATCACCCATCCACCACCCCAACCTGTGTCCTTAATGGACTGTTAGGGACTGGTTCCCTTATCACTCCCATCAGCGCATTGGTCACTTGAACGCATCCTTCTAACTAGTTGGGTTATACATAAATTACTAGCTTTTGAGGAAAAATATACAAACAGTGTATGAGAACAACCTGTTGTATTATGTGTTTTTTTTTCATGTTTAACCATCACATACTTCTTCTGCACAAATTCAGTGTTTTCATCTCCCTGACCACGTTCCACATTCACCCACCTTCAAGAAAGCTTTGGTTGACAGTTTGATTTGACCTTTGAGAAACCAAATAGCATGTTAAAAGGTTTAACATTGATCCTCAACAAGGCTATCTTATTGTTTTTATTTGGTTGTTCTAGGAAAGTGAAGGGATAAATTTCATGACATTCAACTCAAGAAATCGAGATCAGAGGTTTCCAAATGTTTTCATGTCCTGAGCACAAACCTGCGTGTTTCCATTTGATGAGATTTTGTGTGATCAGATTAAGTCAGATGAGCCCACGAGATGTTCTTTATCTGATATAACTTGGAGCAGAAATAGACAAACGGTAATAGATGAGGTGAGTGACCTCTGTCATTCCTTAAGCATTCCCTCACTTTTGATTGGTTGTTTTTTAATCACAGCAGTGTTACTGCTGTTGCTCTTGTTTCATAGAATTAAGATCACATTGCCCCACAGATGCCAGCGGCCTTTAACTCCTTCCTTCACCTGCTGACTCCAGAAGAAAAATCTGTCCTTTATTAACTGGAGATGATCAAATGATACCTGGATCCCAGTTTGGGCACTAATGTCTGAGGTCATTTTCTGTTAGAATTTCAAAGGTCTCATTTTTTCCTTCTTTCCTGACATCTCGATGTACTTTTGAGAAACGGCTCTGCACAAAGTTTGTCTATGCACTGAAGCTGCAGCAGTCGAGCTTGTTGATTCACTTTGCTGTGGCTGCCAGTTTACATGCTCTGTACACAAACATCCGATGCAAGTGGTTCATTTCCTTTAAAATGTTTGTGTTAAATATGCTGTTTAGATACATAGAGGGAGAAAAATTGTTTCCTTTAGGGAAAGGAAATAGAGCATCTCTCCACCATCTGTCCCACAATATGCCTGGACACCACGCAGAATCAAACACAAACACACGTTGTCTTGCTCGGCCTCTCACTTGCTCTCTTCCATACAAACACACACATACAAGTCGCTGTGATGTTGTGGGTGCTGTCATTTTGGCCATGTTTGTCCAAGCGGTTTTGCCAGTAAACGCAATCTTCTAGCTGGAGTTCTTCACTGTACCATATGCCTTTTAACAGCATGGTTTCTCCTATATAGTACCTCATTCATCTGACTTCTCAGCGGTTATCACACTTTCTGCCTGTCGTTCCATATGTGCACTTCAGCAGGAAAGGGATTTGAGCTTATATTAATTTCTGAGGCATCCAATGTATTTGAAATTGAATATATGTAGATATAAGTGTTGGAAAGCCCTGTTACTTTGGGTTTTAGTATCCTGTGATCCTGCCGTTAGAGATTTAAAACTAATCTGATTCGGCTCAGCATGATGGTTCTATGTGTGCTCGTCCCTTCCTCTCTCATAGCTCTTCTCCACAGACCTCCTTTTATTCTGCTCAGCTTTCCAAACATCAAGCATTTTACTCCTTCTACCCATAATCACTGCATTTTGTGGTTGTATTAGTGGTGATACATTTACTCTCCCAACAGACTGCTCTTCAGTTCTGTTGTTAGATGAAGTTTTGGTGCAATAATGTGGTACCACCAGTGCTTACATGGCATGGCTCTCAATGGCTTAAACAACACGTAAATTGTGCGTTGTCTCTCAACAGATGGTACTTATTTTGAAGTATTTTTAATGAGTTTTAAGCCACAGTGTTTGAATCAGAAGTGGTGGCAAATACGTTGTGGGATTAATAGATTGTTGGTGGATGGTCATTGGTTAGATGGAGTGGTGCAACAGCAGCCTCTATGCCATTGATCATTCAACAGCTTAGCAGAATCTATACTGGAGTTTGGTGCAATTCATTGACTGTGGACTGTGTACTTAGTGTACTTTGTGCGTGTGCATGTGTGCGTGCATGCATGCATGCATGTGTGTGTGTGAGACTAAAGATGTCCTGTATGGGTGTGTGTACACATGAATGGCAACACAAACCAAGTACTTTCAATACTCATATTAAACAGTTACTTTTCACTGACTGGTCAGGTAGAAGCATTGAAACAGTTGGTATCTACAAGTCATACAAAAATTCCAATGATAAAAATCCCACCATCAAATACACTTAATAACACAGGTTTCCAATATATCTGGCCAACATACCAACACATACTATGTCATAGTTAATGTGTGATGGTTAATGTGAGTTCTGTGATCATATGTTCTCCTTGTGAGATACCATCTGGCCACCCAGTGCACTCAGTGCATTTGAACCGGAGGGGTTGCATCCGGTGGCAAAATACGATGCCTGGTGGTGTAAAAGCAATTTCCTACAAGATACTGGCACACACATCCTGGCACACATAGCATACTGAATGTGTAAATAATATGTAGAGACCAGTGACGGCGGAGAGTCAGATACATACTGTAGTAAATTACAGTGGAGATGATACCATCTGTCTGAGATGATGCTTCCTATTAAGCTTATAAACAAGCCTACTTACTACTAAACTTGCAAGCCTTTGTGAGGACAAGATAAAAAGTTGCTGACGATACACCCTACAATTTCAAATTAGCCTTAACAGGCTAATTATTTATTAATTAGCATCCGTAGTGGTGGGTCCAGTATGTTTTAACAGTGAATAGAACAAGCCTCTACTCTGCAGTCATGTTAACTTTTAGTGTTAAATAATAACTGAAACCAGGGATGCACTGATCTGACTTCTTCTGTCCTGATAATCAATTCTAATACCTAAATTCAGTGTATCTACTTATACTGAGTACCAATTCAGTGCCATTGCCCTCTTCTCTTTTTTTTTTCAAATTTTAAATCTCTATTACAGCTTGAATCTCACTGTGTGAATCTCATTGGGATAAATAATACAGTGTAATACACCAGGATGCTTTGGTGGTCATGGTATGGTCAACGGCCCATTGTGACTTATTGGCTGGAACTTGATACAAGAAAAAGTGACTTTTATAATGACATCTGCACGCACTAGGGCATTAACAGAAAAGTCGATTTGTCGATGCATCGACGTCAGTGGCACAAGTCCACAAGGAGTCGACAAGTCGTGTGTTTTTTACCTCGCTCTCTCTCTCCCTCTCTCTCTGTGTGCTTATGCTGATAATTTATCCTTGACTAAGTGAACGTACTCGGGAGTACTATAAGCGGAGCAGACTCTGCGAAGAATGTCCGCAGTCATTAGGGCTGTCATAGTCGTACGCACTTCCGCGTTGTAGTTTCCTGTAAAAATGTCCGTGAAAAACCCCCCGATGTGAAAAATACTGCGGACGTTCCTCGTGGAGTCCGCTCCACTTATAGTACGCCGTCGCCGGAGTATGTTCGGGCCTTGAGCTTTGCACACACAGGGCTTGCGGACGTCCGCAGAGTATGTTTGGACCTTCACAGACACACATCAGGGGTCCATCCCAAGTCTCTTATTTTTATAGTGCTACTGCTCGCTCCTCGTTTGAACCAGAAGTCATGCGAGGTCCGCCATCTTCTAGGCCGTCCCAAGTATCCCTTTTGTGCAGCGAGGAGCTAGCGCTAGGAGCTAGCAGCAAGTTTTAAGCAGTTACGAGCTAGGATGGTCGAGAGCTTCCTATCCGGAAGAGTTTTTCAGCAGAACGCCGTGATGTATAAATACCCGCCCCCTACATCTGGCTCATTTGAACAAGATGGCGGAGAACCAGCGCAAGTGTACCCGTTATATGCATTCTTTGCAATGAAACGCTGTAATTCACATGCCTACGTGACTACAAAGAATAACATTAATGATATTTTGTGCAAGACTGTCATGTTGTAATAAAGTTTATTTCATTCACAACCCGTTGCGTTGTTCAGCGGACTGTCGGTGATGTGTGGCTGTCAAATGTGCAGCTGCTCATGTCCCGTTAAAGGTTTTTTTTTTGGGTGTTTTTCCTGATCAGCTGTGAGGGTCCTAAGGACAGAGGAATGCCGTATGCTGTAAAGCCCTGTGAGGCAAATTGTGATTTGTGATAGTGGGCTTCATAAATAAAATTGAATTGATTGAGGCAGACTGACAGGTCTGATGTCTTATTCACTTAGCAGCTGACTTGTTGAATGATGGCGAGTGGATTTAATAATAGTGATAATGATGATGATAATAATAATGATAATGATGCTCATCACAGTGACAGTGGAATAGCAGGGCTACAAACTTCGGCAAATGACTCAATAACAATGGTAATACATGCGAAACTGTGTGACCAAAGTCATGATGGGGGGGCGGGGATACGGCTTTGATCAGCGAATATAATGGGACTTGGGATGTATGGCAAACGCTGGCTCAGTTGCAGCAGATCCAGCGGTGCCGCCGTCATCAGGAATGGACGTCGCTTCACGTGACGCTTCAGAGTAAGGCCGTCTCATGTCTCATAAACTGACAATGTTATGCAGTGTACATAACCAGGGCTTTTACTGTGAAAGGTATGAATGGAAGGAGTGGATCTTGTGTGTGAGCTGCATTTGTTAAGATTGAAAGGAGTAATACAGTTTGCCGTCTTGGTTTGGATCAAGGTTTCGACTATGGGGCCACTGTGGTATTTTATAATCCTCATTAGTTGATGCCTTGAGTTGCGGTGCAAAAGCTGGAAAAAAATCAGCTCCACTTAGCTAAAAAATTACATCACTTATTGGCCATGTATTCGCGTGCTATGTGAAAGTTCTCATGAGTAAAATAATAGTTCAAAAAATATCTATTGATGTGCAAATGAATTGCACATTAAACCCTACCCGTGTTTAAAGTGCCTTTAGGCCTTGTCCAGACTTATGCAGATATTTCTGAAAACTGACCTCTACATTTTGGCTTCTTGTCCAAAAATTAGAGCTAAGGTGCAGCATTTTGAAACCTTGATTACTTTGTTTCTGTGCCAACATGCAAAACAGAGTGTCTGGGAAACAATAACCTCATCTCCCCAGTTTGCGCATGCCAAGTGTTGCTTTGTGTAATGAGCACAGCCAGAGTTTACAACAATGGAGAACTACTGGTTTGTTTACCTTTGTTATGTACCTCGTCTTCCATCAATGAACATGAGTCAAATTTCGGTTTTGCCATAGCACCTTGGGCCATGTTCTTGGAAGATGCTGAATAAATATGTATCAAATATGTTTAAAGAAAGAAATAATAAGCCACGATTGTTTTACTATTGTTTGATTTGTTAATGCCTCCAAAGGAAAAATAAGCTCACTACTTGTACTTATGGTAGCTTTTAGCACTACCTGCTAGCATGACACTAGCATTTGGATATTTTCTAAAATGCAGGTCGTTTGGACAAATGTATTTATTTATTTTTTTAAAGAAGGAATGATAAATATTTATATACTTGTATACAGGGCCTTAAACATCCTGAAATCTTCTAATGTTGCTCTGGACAGGTCTTCTGACCTGGGACGTATGGTGGCACCAGCATCATATATCACCGTTGCTTCATGCTAACCATAGCACACAGTACAGTCCATGCCAAGGTGTTGACTTGTATGTTTCACCACTGTTTATCCAATTATTTCTATTTTCAACTCCTCTTTTTCATGACTGTATATCGCATGTGAGTTATAATTGTGTCTTCCTCCTTTTAGCTTTAACTCCATGCTTAAAATGAGATTATGTGTTTTCTAACTTACAAACATGCACACACACATACACACAGCCTGATGGAGTCAAGCTCTGTAAACCAGCCAAATCAAAAACCTCCGCTGAGGGAAATAAATCTTGTTAAAAAGATTTTCCAAAGCCTTCTTAACTGTCTGGTTTTTAACGGAAAAAATATAATCAGATTTCCTCCTGTTTTTGGGCATACAAATTTTTGGGATTATGATATTGTAGAGAAAAATTTCGTTACAGATATATGTAATTTCTGAACATGGATTGTGAGAATGGAGAAAAAAACTTCCATATGTCCTCCTTAGAGTACTATCATGAATCTCATTTTGATGAGATTTGGGATACACAAGTGTATTGTGAGTGGACTGATAAGAGTGTGTTGCACTGTTACAGTCACCACAGAGTTGGCATTGCTAAAAACCACAGATGTTTCATTGAATAATTGATTACCTGCTTTCTACCGTGATATTTTGTCTTCCTTCCCTCTGTCTCTCCCCCTCTTTTTACTGTTTTTTCAGCCTCTCCATCTAAAGCATTTTATTCATAAGTGCTCTTATTCTTTAATCCACTTAGCTGCAGTCTGCTCTTACTGTGGCAGCGTGCGGTCACAGTTATTTTAAAGCTGGCCTGTGCCATGAGGACGGTTGAGTCTCTTTGATGCTGAGCGGCCTGGACAGGGAACTCGGCTCAGTGAAACACTTATGTCACTCAAAAGTTTTGTCAGTAGTTAGTGCGGTTGCTCTAATCGGCAGTGATTGGTAGGAGTACAAAGTCTCAAAGGTAAAGGGGGAATACAATAGTGGAAAACTCTCTTGCATTACAAAAGCCAAGACTCAGCAGAGTAGACAAAAATGTAAACCCTCTTACTGGTAAAATGTAAAGTTAGGGTGTCTATCACTTTTAATTTTAATCAGTTTCTCATAGAGCATGAGTTGTTTGCACAAATAAATTGTGTTAAAAGGTCCCTGGTTTGAGTTGGACGTTAAGGAAAGCTTCTTCTTTCTTCTGTCTTTCATTTCTTCACTTTCTTTCTTCCTGATTTGACGCCAAAAGGATTGCTTGACTCCAAATCTGCCAAATACCAAGTACTTACCTCGCCTGTAGATTTGCTCTGACAAGTTTGAACTTTAAACTTTACTGCAAAACAGCAGCATGAGTCACCATTAGTTAGTTTCCAATGGTGACCCAGAGTTATATGACAAAAGAAAAGCATCCGAACTTCCATAGACACTTCTCAATCATCTTCTGCAGCTTAATCCACATCTCCACTGATGAATCACGAAATCAATAAATTCTGGTGGAGCTTCTGTGTTATAAGGACATGAAGAAATAGTTTATTTAGCTATGATGTGGAAAAAACTGTTTGTGTTTGGAGCACGCTGAATATGAGGATCAACAGTGGAGAAGTGGATTGGGCTGCAGGAGCGGGTTGAGAAGTTTCTTTGAGTCTCTGCTGGAATCCATTGTAACTGCTGTGAATCCATGATAACAGCAGCTGCTCTCCTCTACAAAGGAGTAAGCTAAAACCTTTGCAAAGCCACTGTTCAAGACTATACAGGAAGTTATTATTTGACAGGCTACGAAAGGGAAAGATTTTCAGTGGGGGATTTCTCTAACACTAGCAGCAAAAGTTTGAAATTATGTATATGAAATAAGGTTTTCAACAGTTAGCCATTCATCCGTTATCTGCTGAGAATATATTTGACCGGTTACACATGTCATTCTAAAAGTTAATTTAGCTACTCTTCAGTTTCAGTTTTTGCAGAACATGTGCTACAAAAACACAGTGGGCATCTCCAGTTTCTCCCTGGTTGCTCCTGTGAGTAAGCTGCTTTATTTTGAGACGCCCCTTCAGACCCCTTCAGCATTGTTAACTATGTTATCACTATTAGCTCTGTTAGCACTATTGGCAGTGTCAACACGTGCAGTGGTGCTAATATTGTTACAGTGCTAAAGGGGTTTTGCGCTCTAATAGGAGTCTACTACTTACTCACTGGGGCGACCTGGTGGGAGACCAGAGGGTGGCCACCGTGTTTCTGCAGCATATGTTCTGCCACAAGGACAGTGTGGCCATCAGTGGAGCAGGCAAGGCTAGCATTAGCTAACCAGTTGAAACTGGAGGCTGAGCAGTGGGCACTCTGTTTCCGCATTTTAATGTGGCTAGCTGGTTGTCTGTCAGCAAAGTCAACAAAAAAAAAAATAAAGGGAAGACATTTACATCACAAAACATTAAAATTTCACCACCTCTAAATTGATAGTTCTTTGGAAAGCAGTGCTAAAGCTTACTGAGTCAATTGAGCACCAGACTAAAAGGAAAGGCATCTTGTATTTGACTTATCATTTTTTTTTCTTAAAAATTAAGAAAGTTAAGATGAGTTACTGGTTAACGGATGTTGGGCTATCTAAAGCAAAATTAACCTCAGCTGACATCCTTGATACGAATCAGAATGGCTGGTCTATGTCCTGAGGTCAGCTTTTTGAACAGTTCCCCAGTTTATTGATTTTTCCACAATTTTTTTTGGTTTTTGTCAGATACATTGACTACTGAAGGCATAGGCATTTCTAGCCCATTTTTGGGTGTGCTGAAGCACCCCTAAATTGAATCGCAGCACCCCTAAAATTTGAGAGATTCTTTTTTTTTTTTTTTTTACTGCATGTCCTTTCATATGTGTGTATATATATATATATATATATATATATATACATATATATATATATATATTATATATATATATATATATATATAACTCCTATTGTGTATTGTGTGTGTGTGTCTGTGTGTGTGTGTGTGTGTGTGTGTGTGTGTGGCTTCTTCTTCTTGAAGAAGCTTCTTGGATGAAACGCAAGCAAGTTCAGTTGCCTACGATATAGCACTTATGATTACCATGACCTGGATGACTGAGAATTATTACCGACAAGTTTACTGTCTAAGGCATGAGTCCTATTTATTTTTCCCTGATAAAGCTACATTGTGATAATGTGATTGTGCCACTGAATAATAGTTTAGATGTGTGGTTAATGGTGTGCGTTTTCAGGCACTATCTGCTGAAAGGCATTCATAGTGTTGCACTTGTTTGTACATACAAAAAGTGACAGAAGTTGCTGGAAAGTCGCAGGACCAAGTGTGCGTGAAAGTCAGATTGTCTGTTACAGAAAAAATGCCCAATTCCAACACTATTAAGGTGTGGAGAGAGAAAGTCTGGAGAGCTGTTCAACCATCTGACAAGCACCTCAGTTTGAGCATGCTGGTGCCTTTGGTGTTTAACTTCTCCTGAAATAATGACTACCTAAAGTGTAAAATAATTCTTGCCTTTAGATTGAACATTTGAGTCTTGAGGAAGTAGCGAGGGATCACCAGCATGAAGTAGAAAAAGAGGATGGCAGGATCACAAGGGACAAAAGGTGAAAGGGAGAGGAAGAGTGAAACTAAGTCGCTGAAACCACAAAATGCCAGTGCTCTCTCTGTGGTCTCTCCAGTTGAAGAGGTCTGTCTGAAGTTACAGCAGCTGACAATGGCCGTCTGTCTGTGTCGGTGCCCACATACAAAAGCCACTGTTGTTTTTTAGAAGGCTGGCACCAAGGACTGATGCAACCGAAGAGGGAGAGAACTTTGCTACTACTCGGCTAGCCAGCTGATGGGCATTACACATGAAAATGCACACAAACTTCAGCTTTTAGGTATTTATGTAAAGAAGAGAAGTGCTAGTAAAAATCAGACTATGGACCTTAATCTAAATGAGAACTGGTTAAATCTGCTTACATGCTCTACTTATAGAATGATTTCATTGATAGTTCGCTTTCTCTGTGGGGAGCAGCGCTTGATTGATGACAGAAGATGTCTTATTCACAGTGCGTCACATCCATAGGGTATCGTCGTTGTATAGTATTGTTCTGTCTGTCATGGTGCATCTTTGGTGTACCCATATGACTCTTGTCTTGCAAATTTTGCAAACCCTCTGCTTCAAGGTCCTTTGTGTAACAGCTATAGACCAACATCAGAGGTCACACAGATCATGACAGCATGAAGGCTCATCCCTAGGATATGCTCTGCTCCTGTGTATTCAAGTTGTGCTATTGCTGATGGTGTGAGCTTACTTGCCATGCTGTCACAAAAGCAAATTCCACCAAACCAAGATATCTTGTCATTAAAGTGAGGTAAAGCGAAGTAATCAGAGCTACAGTCTCAAAAGGTGGAGTTTTATTTCATACATAGATATCAACAATTGACTTTACATATTGCATGTTATTTTTGATTTAATGTGCTCTGCAAGCACTGTGATGACTAGTCTACTGCTGCATTGCCCCACTTTTGCATAGAGCAATAAACTGCAAACACCTTTTGACACTTGAGATGCAGTATCTGCCATTTAGTGATTGTCTTTATCCAGATTATCTTACTGTACAATAGTTGCATTTTGGCAGTGTCCAGTGGAAATGAACCCCCTCGTAACCTGAGAGCGTTTACAGGGAATTCGTCCAATACCAGCCGTAACCTGAGAGCGTTTACAGGGAATTTGTCCAGTACCAGGCGCTTCATTTATAACTGTACAAGAAAGCTTCACATTTTAGCACGAAGTGTCAGGAACGGATGCAGAAAGATCTGTGAGTGAGAGTGAAATGTGAAATGTGACCTTGTCCAATCTGAATGGGTCCGTCTTCGTGAGCCAATCTTTATCTAGATGTAGGGAGTTCTGATTTTATTCTTCAGCTTTGATTCATGATGTCTTCCAGGTTGAGAAGATTTTGAACAAATGTTCACCTACAGTGAAATTATAGGAGACAGAAAGGGCACATTTGCAGTGCTTGTATTAGTGGAGATGGATGGTCCTTTCTGTTGTACCTCCACTGTGTGACTTAATCTGAATCATCAGTGTTACATTACTTCAAGTGAGCAAGTCAGACAGAAAACATTAGCGTTCTTTGAAGTTTACTGAGCTTCTCTTTTTTCTTCAAGCTTTATTTTATGTTAGAGCTTGCTGGGATAAAACATTATGAAAAAACATTATAGAGGAAGATGCAGTTAGGACAAGAAGTTGCTAACAAACATCCCCTTCATTGTTCAAAGACTTTGTGAGTTCAAAGAGAGAGACAAACACAGATATCACAACAGAAACCTCTCAAAGTAGAGCATTTTTTTCCTCCAGAAAAAGTTGACATTTTGTCACAGGGCTTTCATCTGATGCTCTGCAGTTAGGTTTGTTATTTTCGGCAGCGATGAAGTTAAGTGGGGACCAAAACCAATTGGTTTGATAAAGGTTAATGGAGGCCTGTCTATTGCTCAGTGAAGCGTGGAATTCAGGGAGGAATGGAGTGAAAGTGAACTGGATCTCGGCACAGAACAAACTTTCTTTTACCAGTGAGAAAGTTCATTGGGGGGCTGCTGCTGTGACCAATCAGTGGGTTGAAAGTTGATTAACCCCAACCCCCACCAGCCGACCACCCCCCTCAGTCACACACACATTTCAATAGAAATCTTTGGGTGGCGCTTAGAGTCCATACGTACTTGCAGACACATTCTAAAACAGCACTCCAGTGCCTATATGTGAGTGCACACATGTATATGCATGCTTTTATTTGTACAGGGGTTATGCTTGGAAGTCTATGAGTGCATGTATGTGTGTCTGAATACGTGTCTTTGTGTTATTATCGCTGCGTGTCTGTGTGTGTGGTGTTTGCCAGACAAGTGAGGAATTGGGGGCGTGACCTCGCATTGAAAGATAGAGAGGAGAGGTGATGGTTTTGTATCCATGGCAATAGAGAGAATCGGAGCAGGAAGCCGACAGGAAGTCAGGGTGTTCCACACGCCATCGGGGGCTCTTCCGTTGTCATGACGCTGTGAACTGTTGTCATGGAAACTCTGCTGATTCAGCCTGAATGCTGATAGAAAACGTGTCGACTAGATTCTTCAATGAAAGTATATCATCCACAGCCTCAACTCTTGTTGATAAGCAAGTTCAGTGATATTAATGTTGAAAGTTTGAATTTATAATCTGCAATATATAACCCGCATTTCTGCCCTCTGCCATATAACTGAAAACTTTAAACATGAAACAAAGCAAGGACAGAAAATCCGACAGCAAAATAAATTCTTAACGCCCTTTAAGCCACATGTTTTAATGTTTCTCTGTCTTCTTTGCTGCTGGTTTAACATTAGAAGAGGAACACAAAAAAGACGCAGACTTCAGGCTCTGCTCCCCTCGTTAAAGAGTGATCAATGCTTTCAGATAAATCTTTAAAGAGTCTTTTTTTTCACCAGAAGCTGCTGTATTAGTTTGCAGCTCTGCTTCACTGAAATGCTACAGGATTACTAATCACATACATGCACACACACATACACACTGTGCTGTATTTTCTCAATTTGTGCCGAGCAGATGGAAATGGTGCGTCTCACTGCTCTAACTAGGCAGGCAGATTAGAGACACACACACACACACACACACACACACACACACACACACACACACACACACACACACACACACAGTTTCCTCACAAGTGAGGTGGACATGTGCAATCATACATGCTCAGTGGATAAACCAGAACTCGCTGCCTGCATGCACAGAAAACACACTTTGGTGGGGGGGAGCATTTGGGGTGTAACATTAAACACACACACATGCGCGTGCATGTGCCAATTGGCTGGCTTCCCTCAGTCCGCCATGGTTTCTCCCTCTTGTATGTATGTGTCCTAAATGTCATCTCACATCACACCCTCCTCTCTGTTTACACATATATCATGGTTCCATTGATCTTCTTTGATGTCTGTGTTTTCAATTCATTTGTCAGAGATATGGATCTGTATACATCCATGTGTGAGTCCCTGCGTGTCTGTGAACGTATGTCTAATGTCAATACACGTCACTTATTCATAGCTTCCTGATAAGATGTGTCCCGCCCGCCTGGTTTGATTTTTAGCCCAGAGCAAAGATTTGAGGTCAGTCCCCCCGCAGGGTCTTTACCACTCACAGCTCAACAAAAATATCTCCGCTCTATTCTCAGCATGGACAAAATACTGGATTTGAAATGCAGCACTTAAGACGGACTACACTTCCACACTGAAGCTGAAAGAGGCAAAAAGACACATTGTGAACCCAAAGCAGCTGTGCTTGCATCACTCGCTGACTCAGGCTGTCAGCGTGGATATTATTCATTTAAATTGCTGGCGGTCATTAATTTGCTTGACAAGGAGTATTTTTCACTGCTGGCATATTGTAGTGTAATGGATTACAATAAACAACGGATCAGAAATGAGTTTGGCTTAAGGGTCCAGCTACAGGATTTAGTATCAACACGTGGTGAGGTTGCAGACCGGAAACTTCTTCTATGTACCAAGCATGTAGGAGAATTACGGTGTCCAATGTGAAAATGCAAATGACGCTATCTAGAGCCAGTGTTTGATATGTCTGTTATGGGCTACTTAAGAACAACATGGCAGACTCCATGGAAGGGGACCCACCTAATATGCAAGGCTATTACAGGCACAGTCTTTGACTCCATGGGAGCTATGGGGTATGACACATGTGCAGTGTCACATGAGTTGTGATGTTGGAGGGTTACAGCATTGGATGCTGTAAATAAAGGATGGTCTCCACTCAGATGCTCTTTGGGTGCACTCTTTTTAGCCTCTTTGCGTGTGCTTGGCCCAACAAAACTTTTTGGGTATGCTCAAATGAATGGTGGGCAACCAATATACTAGGGCTGTAATCAACTGAAGAATCTTGGTCAGCTGATATTCCAACTCTTCTGTAACCAATTGATTGGTTGATGTGGGGAAAAATCAGGGAAGTGGGATGCCTCGACGGAAAAATAAATGTGATCTCCAGTGTAATACATCTGTGTATCTTTACAATGTGTTGCACCCCATTGATATAATGCATTATGATGTTGCGGCCTCTCCTCTTTTTAACCTCCTTGTCCATATGTAGATATTGACAGCTCATTCTAAGGTAAAAACACAACAATTTCTTTACAAGTTATCACTACTGAAAACATAGTTGTAAAAATTATATACCATTTCTTGATGCCTCTCTATCCCACATACTGGACCATTAATAAATGTCCAATAGACAAAACCAGTAGACTAGTCGGCACAGCTGTCCACAGCACTGCCTCTGGTAAATGTTGAAACTCCATTCTGTTATCCTGCAATATATTAAACCTTTTGTCATGTAGAGACCCAGGAGAATATGAACAGTGATCACTTTTCAGTTTTCACCAGTGTTCATGTTTCTGGTTAAAGCTGAGCAGTGTTAAATGACAGAACAGTTTGGTTTTATTAGATATTTGTGGAGCCAAAAAAGAAATTGGTGATACCCCATCTGGCTGGACATAGTGGACTGTTACCTGACACTGAGTGTTTGTGTGTGTGTGTGTGTGTGTGTGTGTGTGTGTGTGTGTGTGTGTGTGTGTGTGTGTGTGTGCGCATATGTAGGTTTTTTAACCCCCCAGCTGTTCAACTGTATTACCACTTCCACCATAGGGCCCCAAATTCTCACGGTCCCCATCCATACACTCACAGAACTGACTCCCTTGTCCCCACCAGAACAACTGGAGTGCTACAACACACTCTATCTCTCTTTCACACACACACACACACACACACACACAACACAACACAACACAACACACACACACACACACACACACACACACACACACACACACACACACACACAGATCCCAGTGATAGGCTTGTCTGATAAGGTTTTATATTGCGGCTTTAATGCTGTCGTGTCCCTGTGGAACAATGCGCGGTTTGTTTAGCACTCAGAAACAATATCCTCCATTTAATGTGGAGCCTAATCTCATTAAGTCATAACCTGTGCTGCTGGACTTCACTGTGAGGCTTCGTTCATTCAGCTGGACAGAGGAGATGAATGGGAGATGTCTCCCATGCTGCAGTATGAGTAGCAGGGCATAGACCATAAAGGGTCCCAAAATGCCTGGGCTCATGCATATGTGGACTCAATTGTGATTTTAAAGTTGTACCAGGCGACAGTTATATATATCACTATATATTCTTATTAAATTAAAATGGAGAGAATTGGTAATTAAACGTCCTAGTCATTAAATGGATAATTAGATGGGTAATGATGATGTGTGCATTCTCCTGTCAACATTTAATTTAAAGTGTTCACTACTTAGTTATACATCCCCTGTCTCTGCTCTCTGCCTTGTCTTCATGCAGCCATATTGTTAATGGCCCTGTGCATAGTTTTTCAATATGACAGAGTCTGACAGAGTAAGATAAGGTGACAGAACAGTGAGACAGTGAATGAGAGAAGTCAAGCGTACTAATTTAACCAGCTGACCCTCAACACAGCTGAATGCTATATAAGTTATAGTCTGGCCCCTGGAGGTATGTGCCTGTATATATGTATAAGTGTAGATGAGTGTGTGTGTGTGTGTGTGTGTGTGTGTGTGTGTGTGTGTGTGTGAGAGTGACACTGAGGTCAACAGGTGTCACGTTTTATGTGACTCAGATGTCGTGTGTTGAGCAGTGATCAGTTATGGCAGCAGTCTCGGAGTCCTTTCACTTGGCAAAATATATTTAACAGCAGTTAGTTTAATTTGTAGTTCACGGTAGGAATGCCATTCATCATGTGTTGACAGCGGGTTTCGTTGATATACTGTATGCTGAGAGCTGCCCAAAGAGGAGGAGAAAGTATGTTTTTAAGGTCACCAGAAGATGAATCCTGAATGACTTTGGTGAACCCTTGACTTTACCTCTACCACCACTTTGTTTGTTGATGTGTTTGTCAGTGAAATGTCTCAACAACTGTTGCATTGATTGCCTTAAAATTTGATACAGATATCAGCTATTCTGGAAAAATGAATTCAAATGACTGGTGATAACGAGACTCTTCTTGTAGCCATCAAGAGGTTTACACTTTTAATTCAGCACTGCTTTAGTTTCTAACCAGTTATCTGCAAAACTAATTTTATTCCCCATCATTCTCATCTGTACATTGCTAATGCATGAAAAGGTGATGAACATGGTGAAAACACCTGTGTAAAGAAAAGCGTGTTAACATTCTGAGCATGTTAGCATGCAATTAGCAATTAGCTCAAAGCACCGCCTTACTGAAGCACCAGTGTAGCTGTAGACTCTGAGGCATGGTGAGGCATGGACATATTTTCTATTGAGGTCTAGGAAATGTTTTATTTGCTCTGACAGTTCCGTCTGTTCCCCCTCCCCTTTTGACAGATTTCCATCAATTTAGATCTGACAGGCCAATCACAACGCTTTATGTAATATAGAATGTATTTGAGAAGAGGACCGTAAAGAGGAGTGCCGTTGAAGCATTTTTCAGAAACAGCCAGGATGTCTGCAACTGATATTGTACTTTATGTAGGAGCTGCTGTTGCATCAGTATTGAACAAACTGGATGGTATATTTTTGCTAGTCACTACTAAAACTAGTCATCAGGGTGAAAATACAATAGTGGGGTGAACTGTATGTTGTGACAGTTTGTTTTTTGTATCAAAATCAAATGTTTTGTACACTGATTCATCCACTTGGATCTCCACAACTGTAGTTTTTGCTGCTCTGTGCAAAGATAATGCTACTCCATGCCTTGGTACTGAATAAGTTCAAAACATGGTTTGGTTTTAGCTGTTTGAAAAAAAGATCAAATGCCGTCATTTTCCCATAGAACTCACACAACATCATTTAACAGCCTTCAAGCTAAACCCTTCATACAGGGATAGATGCACTGAACCATACAGACACTTCCACTCTTGTTGGTTGAACACAGGCTTTCTGTCACTGGAGGAACACAGAACTTCATTTAATAGGACAACAGTAATCACATCTACTGTTAAAAATCAGTTTGTGTTGGTGTAAATGCAGCTGATGAACATATTCTTCATATCAAGGATTCTGGTTAAATCAGCCCCAGGAGCCCTGTAATCCAACACGGTGCTATTCATTAGTGTTCAGCTGGGACTGGCTCACTTATCCCAACACTAATAACACAGAATCCTCCCTGCAGCATCTCCATCCCAAAAACTGCCATCTAGGGCTGCTGCTGCTGCATGCATTTAGAGAAAAAAAAATTGTTCTAAAACCAGTCATTATGAGATTCGAATTCAATACAGTTACAAGAGTTTTGATTACCAGGGATGAAAGACACGCTCCAGGGTTCACAAACTGCAGTGCACCAGCTAGCTATATTTCTTTGCACATAAATCTATTTTGATTGAAGGCAACAAGTTCATATCCCCTCTTTCTGGGTTGTTGAAAGGTCTTCGAGAAAACATAAGAAAAAGGTAACTGGTAAGAAGTACAAAGATCAAGGCCATGTGGCTACAACAAAACAGTAAATTTCAACACTTCATTACAGAATCACTCTTGGAATGAGCGGAACGAAATAGATTGATGTAAGAGGATCTGAGCAGACAGACTAGCCTGTCTGGGGGGTGTGGAAAAAAGGTTGCGGTTTCATGACCTTTGCCTTAGTGATCTTTGTCAACGTTTTTGTGTGAGCACCCGCTTTAAAGATGTAATCCTTAAGATTTTAATTAAAGTTTATTTGAGACACTTGCCTGGTCAAGCAAGTGAATCAGAAATCTGCTATGCTATGACAATACATTTCGCAATTACTTAACTTTCCTCAGCAATCATCTTTCGTATAAGCACTGTCAAGGCCTTGAAAGAGAGATTGTCGGCAGTCTTAGCTGTATTGTTATGCACTTAGCCTTTATCGGTAACTTAACTGCCTTTGAAAAATGACCCCGTTTCATCCACCTTGATCTCAAAATTTTGGAAAACTGCGCAATACGTAGTTTGAGTTTTGCTCATATCCTCTGTCACCACCCAACTAAACTCCTGTTTCCAGGATAATTGAACACTCACTTGCGCTTCAGCTCATAAACATTCTCTCAACAGAAATGAGAAGGTAGCAAGATGGCTCATTCTTCAGCTACTTCCATCATCATCGCCTGAAAAAAATGTGTTTATTTCTGTTTTACCCCTTCCCCGATTGGACAAGTGAGTTGCTAAATTCACTAGCCTGATGTGGTATTTAACTTGTCCAGGGCCTTGGGCAATCGGGCAATCTTTATTGTTGAGCCCCGAGTACAGATTAATACCATAGCAGACATTGCAGCAGATGGCCGCGGCTAGCATTATATTTGGTGACAAATACATTGGTTTTCTCTGGCTGCTCCACGATAAAAGCCACCATATCTTTCACCAGGTGGATGCTTTTAATGTGAACTATCAGCAGTAGGAAATGTTGGGTAAGCATTAGCAGTTACTGATTACAGCTCTGATAGAGTGAACAGTTAACAGTGACCCTGATATCACTGAGATAACATTACAAACAGCAACACTGAATTGATCAGCATGCATCATTTTGTGTGAGTAACTCATGTGATGGTAGGCAATTTAAAACCAGGGCAGAAATGGCGGACTCCACCACTAACAACAAAATCTACAATGTATCTATAGTTAAATATATTAACATTTCTATTGCTAAGGAAATGCCGACTAAAAGTAGTGTGGAGGAAAAACAGGGTTATATGTAAAAATATAAATCTCAAGGATTTTATTTAATTTTTAAAATGAAAATAAAACAGCATAACTTTGAGTACCCGCTCAGTAAGATCTGCAATGATATTTTGGTATCATTGAAAATCTGTGTTTGCATTTTGTCCTTTCCCCTTACAGGGCTTTTAACATCCATCTGATTGACAAGTGAGAGCTAATGATCTTCACTTGTGCGTTGCCTCACCATGTTTTGCCATATTCCATGTTTATGAGTGGAGCTCTTGTAGTAAATTATCCTCAGTGACTGACACTTCAGTATGAGTGAAGCTTGTAGTCAGAGTATCAGGTGTCTGGCTGACACACATTCTCATTTGGCTTTTCATTTCACTTCATTATTCTGTCTCACACTGACAGCTGTGGAGTCATCCTCACTCATGCCAGTACACAGGGCATAGTAAAAACTGGACCAGAATGTAGTTTTGTTACATATTTATAAGTGTAAGCCCGTCCTTTACTACATCCTTTTCCTCTTGGGCAGCCTTGAAGATAGGTGTAGGAATGTGTGACGACGAAGCGGAGCATTGTTGGAAAACTGCATGTCTGTTGACCTTTCCTATATGAATAAAACATTCATATAAATGTCTTGTTGCCACCGCCGCAGTCACCTAAACCTTTAATGTCAGGTCTCTGAAGCCCACTGGGAAATCCGATAAAGCAGATAGAGTGCAGATGGGTGGAATAATACAGTGATTCAGCTGTGAGCTTCATGCATGGCCAGCCTGCAGCGATAAAGTCCCATCACTGTCCGCTGTGCTCTTAAAGCTGAGCACCAGTGTCTCTTTGCTCTTGGCTCTTTGCCTGTGCAGTACTGTCTCATCACCTCATTCCTCTGCTGCCTCCGACAACTAACAGCTACTGTCTGTTAGCTCTTACTACTACCACTAAATGAGGAACTTGCCTGTATGACCCAAAAACTAGTGGCTGTCATTTTATCATTTCCCATACCATGTAACTGTGTTTAACCACATATTGAAAAGCAACAGTTATTAACTTTTTACTAATATAAAATTTGTGCAGGTTCCACTGACTGTAAAACATATGATACAATAACATATCTACTTTAAATAATAGGCCTATGTAATATACACTGTATATATCCACCTATTCAATATTTATTTGTCTCCATTATTTATATTGTATACAACTTACAAACACACTTAATGTGTCGATAGACATTTTATGTATGTTGTTGGCCTCTAGAACTGTATATGTATATATTTATCACACTATTTTTCTCACATACTTCCTGCCTTTTTCTTAGCTGTTATACTTCTTTGTAACTGAGAGTAGTGCAAAAACTGAAGTCAGATTCCTTATATATGCACATTTATTTGGCCAATAAAACTGATTCTGATTGACTAAAAATAGAATATTTGATGGGCTAGATATTAATATTTTATGATTTTAAAGAAACCATATGGAGTCATGATGCAGGAATGGCAGACTCTGCCACTACTACTTCTACTGTATTCATTATTGTGCTGTGAGAACCTGTTCCTAAATGCTAGCAGCAAGCATTTTTGGGAGCATTGTTGTGCCTTAGTTACAGGAAATAGAAAGATGCCAAGAAACAAAGGAGAGAGAGATGCAGCATAAGGTCCCTGTTACAGTTTATGGTCAGCATCTTAAAGGTAAAATTGATTGAACTTAAATAACTTCTTATGATGTTAGCTGAAACTGTCGCTACATACACAAAGTGTTATATGAGACAGATAGTGTAAAATAGTCACGTCCCTCCTCCTCTTCCTATTTCTTTTAAAAGCATTTGCCAAAATCTGCTGCAGCACTTGAAAAACAACCAATCAGAGTCAAGAATGTTGCGCTGGCTGGTTGGTGGTGCTTGGTACTTCGCTTAACTATATCCAACATAGCAGCCAGATCACAAACTTTCTCATTTTATAGCGAAACAGTACACTAAAATTTAGCAACTGTAACTTTAAAGAAATATGTATATAATCAAAGGAATATGTTTTTTTTTTCACAAATCTTTGTCTCATATACTTGTGCGTGGAAACTTACAGTTTAAACAAATATGGCAAAAAAGGTTATTTCTGTAAAAATAACCAACTGGGGCACCCTGACAGGTACACTTTTGATGAATTTCTTCCTATGCTGTATACATTTTTCAGTTGCATTATTTGTACCAGGTCTTGTTGACCACTGACTGCTAACCAGTGTTATGAGAAGCTAAAGGTAATGTGAGAATCAGAGCTTTGGCCCTTTATTGTACATAGTTTTAGCAGATCAGAGCGCTATATACATGTTATAAAGTGAATATAAAATGTGAGACAGGTTTGGTGACTTTCATGTTCTTACATGTACTTTCAATGCCTTTGTGTCACTTTACTGAGTCAACCTGCTCGTACATTGAGATTGGCTAAGAGGTGTAATCCATCACTCGGCCGACTCCTTTCCAGTGAGTACAACTTCACTAAGTGTTTCAAAGAAACTTTAAATGGTCACATCAGGATTCATCAGCTGACTGACCTGAATAAAGGGTGAATCATGTCAAAGTTAGTCCATCTGGTTTTGTGGTTTCACTTCAGTTTTTCAAGACTTAGGTGAAAGAGAAGAGATAGGTAACATGAAAAGGAAAATGTGTGTGGCCACACTGACCACACGGGGACCAATTATGTTTCATATACTACATTAGTTATTTACTTCAAAAGGTGTATTATATTTCTGGTAACGTTTCAAGTGCATTTCCACTCTGATTATGCAGTTCTCACACATAAAAGTACATTCAAAATCCATCTCCATCAAACAATTTCCCTATTTTAGGCCAACAAACTCTCCCAAATACATTTCCTTTTCAAAGGGATTTTTTTTTTTGTAAGCTTTCAAAAATCACACAGAAACAACAGGTGATCCTTTGGTTTGTGTGTGTGTGTGTGTGTGTGTGTGTGTGTGTGTGTGTGTGTGTGTGTGTGTGTGTGTGTGGGTGTGTGTTGCACGGTGGTTTGCCAAGGGCTAATTAGATTAAAATCCGTCACAGTGTGATGTTAATGAAGCTATTATTGACGCTACAACGCCACAGTCAACTCCATTTTTCACTCTTTCCCCTTTTGCTCACTTTCATTCATTACTCCCATCAGTCTTTTCCTTTTGTGCAACGATGAATGTAATCATCAAATACACTGAATTTATAGATGGCAGTCTGAATGAGAGTGTAATCTCACACACACATCATGCTGGGAAACAAGGCCATAAATAAACTCCTAAATGTGTGGTGTGTTGCAAATCTTTCTGGGGGTTTTCTGTCTGTATTATTTTCCAATCAAGTCTTTATGTTTTTGTCTCTTATAGCATTTTATTTTGTGAAATTCTTTTCTTTATTTTTGTTCTTCCTACCTTCCTTTCTTCTTCTTTCCAAAGTCTTTCTGTCTTTTCACCATCCACTTATATACAGACACAAAAGAATATAGCAAGCAGTATGTGGTCAGCTCAGTCTGGTTGTGCTATTTATAATATAATCGCCTAGTATTTGTCAGTCCTGTCATGTCAGTATGGCACAGCGAAGATGCTGGTCAGGTGCCCCAGACTCAATTTCTCATTTCTCATTTCCTTAAACACATTCCAATTCATTTCTTATTTCCAAAATGTATTTTCTTTTAAGGAGAGACTATTAACTCCCGAAGTGAAGAATGAACTTCCATAAATATTAACCACCAAGACATGAAACATTTAAAGACCTTTTTTGAGCTTCTTAAAGATCCATAGAGGGTCTGTTTTAGCTTATTATCCAGCCATTCAGCATAGAGCTTCCTGTAAACTCCAGAAACAGAAAACAGAGAAAATATTTTCTACTTTAAGCATCTTTCACTCTCTTTTGGGAAAAACAGGGAAAGAAGCAAAAGTGAGTTAAACAAGTGTGAAGTGCGACATTAAAATCCCCCTGTGGCTCCATGTGTATCAGGGTTTGTTGCATATTCATTGATGCAGAAGAGTTTACAGAAGGATGCACTACATTGCATGTCTTCAAGAGTTCAACAACACATAGTTAGATAAAACTATGTGAACAAGTGCATGCTGTCACACGTGCAGTGATATTCTCAATCTTTGTATCTATGCAGTTTTATATGGTAAACAATAGCATACTGTTTTCATCTCTGCCACATGGATGATCTTAATGTTGTGGATATGGTGGTAATTGTCCATGACCTAAATCTGACTCCACACAGGGCTTTCATCTTTTTAAAGGATCAGTGTTCGTTTTTTTTTTTTTTTTTTTGAAAAAAGAGGATGTATTATTTTCATCCCCCTACTTTTTATTTGTTCATGTTGTTTGTGTGCCAGTCTCCTTTATGATGAGTTTTTAGGTTTTATTGACCCCTGCTCTTTCCTCCTCTTCTCTACACAGAGGCTCAGGAACAGGCTTTGTCAGATTATATACATTATGCCTGTCTGCACCAGTTTTGACCCCACAAATCACACGAAATATGCCATCTGGTTGTGCATGAAGTGCTTTACAGTGTCGCTGTTAATACCCATGCACAGGCTTTAATTCTGGCTGTGAAAACTCCTAAGGATAATTTTCATGTTTGAAACATGACGCACATGTTTTTATGTGTCACCTTGATGGGAGTTAAATCTTGGCAGGGTGAGTGTGTTAATGTTAGGATTTTTGGAAGTACAACTTTCCCACCAGAGAGTCACAATTGGTACTTGCTGACATAATTACTCCATGTGTTATTATACGAATATAATGGATTCTCTGTTATCAGTTAATTTATTGATGAACACAAAGAGCACTGACTTTTTCCTGTTAGTAGGAGGTGAAAGAGTGGAAGAGACGTGCATAAAGAAAGTGAAAACTGAAAGAGACTTGAGTAGAAATAGCTTGGGGAAGAGAGAGTTGTGCATCTATGTGTGTGTGTGTGTGTGTGTGTGTGTGTGTGTGTGTGTCTGTGTGTGTTTGTGCGTTATTCAGTGCCCTCATATGTCATGGAGCAAGAGAAGACAGCTAGTGAGGGACACAAAGCTATTAGTGGATGTCCAGCTAGTACGACACACAGATACACACACTGAACTGTGACTTCATACATCATTGTATCCTTTACTGTCCCTGAGTGAAAATTACTACCATGAAATAGATAGGTGTGCGTGTGCGTGCACTGAGAAAAATGCTGTTAATGGTGATGCAGCTCCCTCCTGCACCCTCTGAAGTGCTCTACTGTATGGTGATAACAAATGATTTTTGTACTGTGTGTGTATGCTTCTATTAGCAAGACTAAAGGTTAGTGTTCTGTTTCTACTCCAGCTCAGAAACCTGTGTGCTGCACACAAATTATTTTACACCTTAGAAAAAAATGCTCCAGTGCTCTGTGGCTGTAGGGGGAATCATGTCACTACATGCACAGCAGCAGCTGAGCGAATGCCCTAGTAGTCACCATCTTTTTATCTGTTGTAAATTTTGCTGTTGTTACCCAGGCTATCTCAAGATTGGCCATTCATACACAGAAAACTAATCTCACACCACTCTGCTGGAACATGTCCAACACAACACAGTGAAGCCACGTACGACAGTGTTAGCACATTTGACTTTTCCTCTCCAACTGAATGAAATTGGTTTATTACAAGGCAGGCAAGGTCGCTGTGAAATGTATCCCATGAATGACAGGAAAAGCCTGCCACTTATCATGTGGCACACAGCAGCTGGTCACGGTTTCACCTGTCAGTCTGTGCATTTGTGTGTGTTTGTGGAAATGCGAAATGACCGTAATAACCTGTCTCTCGTTCTCTCTGCTGTAGTTGTGGCAGCGGAGCCACTGGTCCGAGGCCTGAGAAAACTCCCTGAAGATATCGACTGGTCATATTCAGGTCTGTGTGTGCATTTGCTTTTTTTTTCTTTCCTTTGTAATGATAATAGATATTCGACTGCCGTGTGTGTGAGATATGAGCAGTTTGCCTCATAAATGTGGAGTGACAGTCTCCTCGAAGGTGCCTTTTTTTTTTTTTTTTTTTTTGGTTGGTTGGTTGGTTGTTTATTTTTTGTAGGGTGGTTTTGACAGAAAGGGAAGCTGAGCAGGAGTGTTTGTAAAAGGTGGCAACATACCTTTCTACCTAATAAAGAAAAAAAAACAGAATACAATAACTATTTATACGTATAAAACAGTAATGAAATTATAATAACATTTACAGCTTGTAACCGTAAGTACTGGTGTAAGTTCTGTTAGTATCTTAATAGAGATGTACCGATCAGTCGGCTGGTGATATTGCAGTTGACCAATTTTCAGCTTAATCTGCCATGACCAACGTGCGGCCAGTCAGTCTCTGATATAGTTGATCCTGTAGTGGTAAAATTTACATGCATATGCTGCATGGTGGTTCATGTAACTGTAATTGACTATTGTCAGACGCTGCAACCCGTTCTTCAACGTTGTAATTCATTCCCATGCATGCTGCACATGGTTTGAAAGCTACTGTGTTAAGCTAGCTAGAGCCTGGGATATACCACCCAAATATGTAGTAATCAGTTGTATTAATCAAATCTGTATTAATCACAGAGTTGATGAGTTGTTCAAGTGTAGCTTAGCAAAGCTAACGCTAACTATTTTATCTCAGTGGATGGAAGATGCTAAAACACTTAGCGTCTTAGTCCTGGAGGTATAACTCCATAAAAACACAAATATGGGTGGTCTGCCCAAGTCTGCTTGTTAGCTGCTAGTTAGAATAGTCAAGGTAACGAGCAGACTACTGGGGTAGTTGATAATAAGCTTAAACCACACATGGAGTTCTTAGACAAACCAAACTTGAATGCTCAATCATCAGGAGACAGGAAGCTTCTTGGAAAGCCCCAAAGATGGATTTTCCCTCTTCTTACTTTTCAAAATCATAGTCACTTATTAAAACAGACAGCACAACGGACAGCTCCATGAGACTGGTAAATGTCAGTCTGAATATCACATGAATCAAAGGAATTATCTGTTAATACCTCCCGTGAGACAGCCTTGATCTGCCACGGACCATATGGTTAGATGGTATCAGCTCCTTCAACATGAAGCCCCCACTGGGCTAAGCTGTGGTACAGCAGAAACAAAGAGTGGACACAGACAGAGTGTAATGGTCCCAGCAGGAGAGATTAGCTTCTTAATGGTCGGGGTGGTTAGGAGGAATGATCAGGCTCAACAGGTCATCAGTGGGCTAAAGGTAGAGCTATTAAACTTATTAACCTGCACCCAAAATGGATCACATTTGAGGAGCTTAATGCAGGAAAAAGATATGAAATCCAAGTAGCCCTGCCATAAAAGACACATCATTTCCCAGAGTCCCCAAGAATAAAATAGCCTCTTTACAAGCCAATCTTCCAAACCATTAATTGACCAACCAGCTTGAACTCCCTCCAGCATGACTGCAAACTGGATTTACTGATGTTACTAATAATAAACATAACTGATAATTTAGCTGTGAATATTTCTCTGAAATAAGTGTTAATGACTTGTACAGACATTTTGAGCAGCCACTAACGTTTTTTCTTGAAAAACAGATGGCAATGCTGTTCTCTGGTATGCTACATGCCGTGTTGGGATCTTTTCAGCCTTAGCTGCTTAATTGGGAAGCTTGCAAAGTTGCAGAGCCAGTACTTGCTTAAAGATGAATTCTGTTGTTTTTTTGTTTTGTTTTTAATTCAGTTTTATTTTATTTCCCGTTAGGTCTTGAAAGGCAGATGAATAATCATCATACGTACTTCTATCTGTTATACAACTAACTAGGGATGTCAGTGGTTAATATTTTTGACCAGTTACACATGTTGAGCTATAGGTTAACTTTGCTGTTCTTCAGTTAACTGCATTACACACCGACCATGTCTGGTGGATTCTAGCTAGCGGTGCTCATTCAGAGATTACAGCTAGTAACACCTTCCCAACCCACAGTATTGTTCTGTACCCACCCCTCTGTGTCCCCCAGGTTGCCTTGGTAAGAAAGTAGCCTAATTTTGAGCTACAAACACTTCATAGCACTATTAACTGTGTTATCACTGTTAGCTTTGTTAGCACAGTTAGCAGTGTCAGCATTACAAGTGATCCTAACATAGTTAACAAAGGTAAAGGGGTTTCGGGGCTTAAAATAAATCAGCTAACTCATCAGGCTATGAGGAGACCGGAGGTGGGGTACAGTGTTTCCACAATTGCAACACTGTGCCACCACTACAGCGCTGGGCACTATATTTTGGCATGGTAACATGGCTAGCTGTGTCTGTCACCAAAGTCAACAGAAAATGAAATGATGTTTACATGACAAAATGTTAACGTTTCACCACCTCTAAATGTATAGCCCTTTGAAATGCAGCGCTAAAGCTCACTGAGTCATTGGAGTGTCAGACGAAAAGGAAAAGCATCTTGAATTTCAAGTCACTGTGCTTTTTTCTTTCGTAAAAATTTAACATTTAGTTACCACTGAATGGGTATCAGGCTATGGAAAGAATAATTAACCAAAACTGACATCTCTACAACTAACACCTACAATCCAAAACACCTTGATTACCTTGAAAAACTGAGTAAAATACAATATATTTTAGTTAATGGAATAGATGATGAAGTGTAAAAGCCCAAACAGGATCAAATCATTGTAGCTAATTTGTCCTCCAACAAACACATCACCTTATGAATTGCTTTCATAAGTCTAAGCATCATTGTTTCATATGAAATCTGGTCATGAACCGTGTTTTAATGGACTTGTATTGATGCAATGACTCAAACTTGATTCACACACACACACGCAGCCAGTGCAGCCGTGAGATTTTGTTTATCCGACTTGTTCCTACTTATATTTGTCATAGCAGCATGAATATCAATAGATGCACATGCATTTTCATCTTGGAGATTGTTTTCTGTCCCACTGTCAAATCTTTACAATCAATTCCCAGGCACATACACTCTGTTTGACAAAGTGTAATAGGTTTTTTAGTGTGATACACTGAAATGGCCATGAATGATGAAAAGCCCATCTGCAATGGAAACGAAATGGAGACGCCCTTTTTTTCCCTCCTTGTCTTCTTCACTTCCATTTGTAATCTTGCTTTATGTGTCTTGATCTTTCTTTCTGAGTCTATACTTCTCATTTTCCTCTCTGTTGGGTTTTGAAGTTCATCATCACAACTGAAGGAGACTCAGTGGCAGTTCATTTGGATTGCTGTAACAGTAGCCATGTGTGCATGTGTGTGCAATCTTGTTTTTCTGACCGGCTCTGTTTCTTGTCTTGTGCTGTGCACTGAGCCGTGAGTAAAAGCATTAACATGTGAAAGAAGTGCACTTCATTGTGAGGCACTGTGCACAGCTTTTTAGTTGGGTCAGAAGTAGGGAGGGGGGGAACAAGGGAAATAAAGGGGAATAAAAGAAGGGGGAGGGGGGGGCAGGAGAGTGAGAGAGTGAGTGACCAAGAGGAGGGTTGAAGAAAAAGAACTCAAGTGAAAGGAGGAGAGGCAGAGGAGGAAAGTTTAAAATTAGGCTACATAAAAATCACAATGCACCTTTTCAAACAGCTTGCCTCAAACAAACCATGGTTGTTAAGTTTGATTTTTATCAAAATGTTTAAATGTTTAAGTAAGTAAAATACAATTTCATGCATATTTTTTTTGCCTTATGAGGAATTGCAAGTGCAGTTGTCGTCCTACACAAGTCACCAGATCGTCCTGGTTTGTCATCCACGCTGGGATAATAACTTTTCAAATTACAGATTATCATTGTTACAGACCAAAATGAGTTTGAGGATGTAGTAACAAACTTTCAAGACATAAAATATAAAGTCAAATTGTGTGTGATGCTAATAAGGAACATCTAAGACATTCCAGTTCAATTCAGTTTTATTTATAAAGCCCAATATCACAAATCAAAATTTTCCTTAGTACAACATACTACAACATATGAAATACAAATTCAAGAATTTTGAGTTACATATTCTCTGTGTTTAACAGTTGATGTGAGCTAACAAAGACAAATCAAAATTAGTATTTGCGAACTTTCTGGGAAAGGTTTACAGTTTGAGTGCTGGAGCACAGTGACTGTAGACTGGTGATTAAAAACATATAAAACAGTTCTCCTGTCTCTGCTCTGACATTTTTATTTATCTCTGATCACTGATGCTTAGTTCACACTACACAACTTTAGCACCGATTTTCTGCTCGCCAACAATTTTTGGAGCTCCCAGACAAAAGCCCCAGATTAGAGGCAAATTGGCATTGGCTCCTCAGATATCAAGCTTGCTAAATATCTTGATCTGTTGGTGAGCTACAGCCAATCAGAGCGCAAGAAAAGTGTCAGAACTTTTATACTTGCTGATCATCTATCTAGTTATGGCAGAGAGGGATTCTCAGTTAGTAATTGTGCTGCTCCCCCTCCTCCTCCATGTTGTCCTCGTCATTCCCCTCTGCTTTGTCTCCAAGGGATCCCTGGGAGCCTCCTGCCTGGAGGACACCCCCCAGGGCCCCATCTGTTACGTGTGTATGTGTGCATGTACAGTAAGTGTTTGTGTGTGACTGTGCGCTCTGATAACCCAGACTTTCCTCTCCCAGGCAAATGCAATGGGATGCAATACGGTTTTCAAAGGATACTGTTCAAATATCACAACAAAACTACAGATTCTCAGAGAAATAATATAATGATACTGCTACTTGCTTTTTTAATTGTAGTAACACAGCATTATATATATCCATATTAACTGTCAGAACAGCAGAAATGTCGTATTAGATTCTGCATAATTGTTTCCTATCAGTGGAGCACCAATGACAGAGACAGAAAAAAAGAATGTAAAAGAATCAAAATGTTCTGAATAAGTTGAGTGTTTTTTGTCTGTTCTCTTTTTTTTGCACCTCTGTATCGGTGTTTCTGTCTCTCTCTCCTCGCTGTGTCTGTGTCTTCTCTCTTCTTGATCCAACTATGTCTTACCCAGGAGCAATACAAGCTTCAGTACTCCTCTGGTGCTTTGTCTGGGGAATACACACACACACACACACACACACACACACACACACAATTTTTAAAATATGAATACATCTTCCTGTCCACATATGTTCATAATATCTTGTCCTTGAACCATTTCCCCATGTTTTTAATTATCTTACTAGAAAGATGACTGTGTTCACATTAAGAATCTGATCACACTCTTGATTAAACAGAGCAGTAGTTTCCAAAAAAATATCATGTATCTACCCTTTAGTAGTGCATCATATTAAGGATTCGACTAATAGGACCAGCATGAGAGACTGTGTGACGGCTACATCTCATCAAACCCTAGAAGCATTATTTTTGTAAAATTGACACTCATCATGGCATGGCAAATTTTGGATCCTGATATCCAGATTCCTGGTAGATACCTTTGTAATGTTTATTCTTCTGTTTATCTCATGATTGTATACACACATGAAAAAAATGCTGTGCTAACTTTCCACAGTTGTAAAGTCCTGTCCCATAGTAGCGTACCCCACAGAGCAGTGTTTTGTCATTGAGCTGGTCTTCTGGGTATTTTTTTCTTCTCAGCAGCACCTAAAGCAATATGCCCCCACCAACACTGCCCCCTGTTTTGTTTTTTTCTTGGTACTGTGCTATTTTTTATTAGCCTGACATCGCCAGACCAAGTCACAAATACAAGTTTATCTGGAACCCCTCAGTTCATCTTCAGTTTCCAAGCATTGTTATCAGTGACTGTAAATCAAAATGTATCTGGATGAATTGGATGGACCTACAGCCAGTCAGAGCAAAAAAACATTTCATGTTGCAATGAGCAACAGACAAATGTAAATGGACTACAGCGTGCAGCGATGAGCTGTGATCATGTAACATCAATATGTCTGAACAAGTGCCGTTTTTTACCATCACAATTTGAAAATACTACTACTACAGAAAGTTCAGCTTCAGCTGCAGCCATCTTGGTTGTTTATGAAAATGCCTCAACAGTGCTCCTCTTTACTGAGCTAGGTTTATGCTTGACATAGTGTACCTGGTGCGATGGTGCGTGAGCTAAAATTAATGTCATCATGTATTGTACATTAAGGCCAAAGGCTCCACAAGTTGTCAGTTACTGTAGCAAACATGTCCATAGTTGTGATTGGCCTGACCCATCTGAGGCCGGCTGGAAAACTGTCTAAATGAGAGAGGGACCAAATGATTTATCAGAGCACTGATAAATCACTTTTTTACTCCTCTGCCCTCTGTATTGCCTTGTAGCATGCTGCAATGGCCTCACTGCATGTGAACAAAAACAGTTAGGCAGAGCTGAGGAGTCTCTAACACAGCTGTTAAAACTGAGGTCAAACTGTCAAACTAGGCAGTAGTGTTGTCATGGTACCAAATTTAGGACGCACGGTACGATACCAGAGAAAGTATCGCGGTTCTGAGTAGTATCACGATACCACGGCAAAAATGAGGCAGATGTGCCTTTTGTCATTTATAAAAAGATTAATCACTTTTCTATAATACATCAATGATATTTCAATGGCATATATTACTTATTGACTTATTCATACTTCAAAAACGGGGTCAACATAAAATAAATAAATAAAATAAAGATCAACCAGCCACCCTCCTCCTCTGACAAGTTAAGAATAGTCCCTTAAGTGTGGTGAGGTTTGTAGACCGTTACCTGCCACAAAGAGAGAAATGTAAATGGCTCGTTTCTCCTCTGACACGTCACATACCTGTGTGCCGTCATGGCTTGGCTGTTCAGGTATTTCTGGGCAGTCATGACACCAGCGAAGGCTTATTGGACCTGGAGCCGGGCTTCTCGGTTGCCGGTACGCAGTTATCTTGCGCTGTGGAGCGCTATGGCCATCGTATTTTACAGGAATACGTATTCCTGTCTGTGTCTGTGACCCGTGTTCAACCCACAACCGGCAGGATTCGCCTTTCGTTTCTGCTGCTGGTTGAAATCTGTACTCGTACAGCATGCTCCTGAATGATTTCCTTTGCTTGCACAAAACTATTTTTAGTTGCAAATGCGAGTAACATGCTCGCACCGTAGAGCTCTGTGGAAAACAAATCACTGTAGCATAGCCTATAACAAATCTAGCCTACAAGTAAAAATAAATAAATAATAACTCTCACTGCTCAAAGATACTCAATAGCTCAGCTAATACCTGAAATGTCACTGGAAAACAAACCACTGCAGCAGCATATTGAGTGCCAGGTGGCCAGCGGGCACTGCTATTGGCCAGTGTGCACCGCTATTGGCCAGTATGCGCCGTTATCGGATGGCGCACGGACACTCACCCTCTTGTGATTGGACTTTGAACTTATCCCACAGTAGTGGTTCCGTGAGGTACCGTAGTACTACGGTATTCCAACATTATGGTATTATATGTACCGTGGTGTTTTAGTACCACAGTCTACCGTTGGTACCAGTATACCGTGCAGCACTACAAGACAGCACTGATCAAATTTGAATCAAGATTCTGTTACTGCATTGCCTATTTCTCTTGTCAAATGTTTTCAGAAACGTAATTTAGTGTACTATTTAGCTGTAAAATGAAAAAGTGTGTGACCTGACTGCCATGTTGGATACAGTAAAAAGGGAGTTGGAGCACGGCCCACGAGCTGGACCAACTTTGACATTTTACTTCTGTCATTTTTTTAAACAGGACACTGAAATATGTTTCTGAAATTACTTGAGATGAAATGATTCATTTTTGATCAGTGCTGCCTAGTTTGACAGTTGACAGAGCAATTGACATGCGTGACAGCTGCGACAGAGACTCTTCAGCTCTGATTGGTTGTTGCTGCCATGCGACCATCTGATTTTAGTGCAGGTAGTATTAGGGGAGGCGGGACATGGTTAGACTAGTTAGATCTGTCTTGTGTACTTGTTTTAGAATAAATAAGTTTCTGTAAATATGTTATTTTCATAAAAGTTACCAATTGTATCTTTGAAGCTACACTAATCAATGTTTTTACATCAACAATGGATGAATGACTAATCTAAAAGGAATTGCTTATAGTTATGAACCCACAGAGAATTATCACCCAACCCTGCAGTTCTCCTTAGATATGTACACTGAACAAAAATATAAACACAACACTTGTGTTTTTGCTCCCATTTTTCATGAGCTGAACTCAGAGATCTAAAACATTTTATTTATACACAAAATATTCTCACAAATATTGTTCACAAATCTGTCTAAATCTGTGTTAGTGAGCACTTCTCCTTTGCCGAGATAATCCATCCCACCTCACAGGTGTGGCGTATCAAGATGCTGATTAGACAGCATGAATATTGCACAGGTGTGCCTTAGGCTGGCCACAATAAAAGGCCACTCTGAAATGTGCAGTTTTGCTTTATTGGGGGGGGTCTGGGGGGGGGTCAGAAAACCAGTCAGTATCTGGTGTGACCACCATTTGCCTTACGCAGTGCAACACATCTCCTTTGCATAGAGTTGATCAGGTTGTTGATTGTGGCCTGTTGAATATTGGTCCACTCCTCTTCAATGGCTGTGGGAAGTTGCTGGATATTGGCAGGAACTGGAACACGCTGTCATATACGCCAATCCAGAGCATCCCAAACATGCTCAATGGGTGACATGTCCGGTGAGTATGCTGGCCATGCAAGAACTGGGATGTTTTCAGCTTCCAGGAATTGTGTACAGATCCTTGCAACATGGGGCTGTGCATTATCATGCTGCAACATGAGGTGATGGTCGTGGATGAATGGCACAACAATGGGCCTCAGGATCTCGTCACGGTATCTCTGTGCATTCAAAATGCCATCAATAAAATGCACCTGTGTTCGTTGTCTATAACATACGCCTGCCCATACCATAACCCCGCCGCCACCATGGGCCACTCGATCCACAATGTTGACATCAGCAAACCGCTCACCCACACGATGCCACACACGCTGTCTGCCATCTGCCCTGAACAGTGAAAACCGGGATTCATCTGTGAAGAGAACACCTCTCCAACGTGCCAGACACCATCGAATGTGAGCATTTGCCCACTCAAGTCGGTTACGACGACGAACTGCAGTCAGGTCGAGACCCCGATGAGGATGATGAGCATGCAGATGAGCTTCCCTGAGACGGTTTCTGACAGTTTGTGCAGAAATTCTTTGGTTATGTAAACCGATTGTTGCAGCAGCTGTCCGGGTGGCTGGTCTCAGACGATCTTGGAGGTGAACATGCTGGATGTGGAGGTCCTGGGCTGGTGTGGTTACACATGGTCTGCAGTTAGATGGTTGGATGTACTGCCAAATTGTCTGAAATGCCTTTGGAGACGGCTTATGGTAGAAAAATGAACATTCAATTCATGGGCAACAGCTCTGGTGGACATTCCTGCAGTCAGTATACCAATTGCACGCTCCCTCAAAACTTGGGACATCTGTGCTGTGTGATAAAACTGAACATTTCAGAGTGGCCTTTTATTGTGGCCGGCCTAAGGCACACCTGTGCAATAATCATGCTGTCAAACCAGCATCTTGATATGCCTCACCTGTGAGGTGGGGAGGATTATCTCGGCAAAGGAGAAGTGCTCACTAACACAGATTTAGACAGATTTGTGAACAAAATTTGAGGGAAATGGTCTTTTGTGTATAAAGAAAATGTTTTAGATCTTTGAGTTCAGCTCATAAAAAATGGGAGCAAAAACACAAGTGTTGTGTTTATATTTTTGTTCAGTGTAGTTTTTTTAGGGTCTTCAGCTCATTGTTTCAGCTCTAGGGCCCACAACTTTACCGTTTTGTTTCATTCTCACGGCTCTCATGAACTTTGGTTTCACCAACAGCTGGCAAACCTATGATATATTACCTACCCAGCAAACAGCAGGCAGACCAAATTAGCGAATCAGCTCGTAATTACCATGCTGTAGTCATCTGAAAGTCAGATATCAGCCAGTCTTCATCCTGTAGTGGTACTTTGCAGTTTGTTTTATTACATATTTATTGCAGACTTTATCACTGATAATCTGTTGAAAGCCCTTAACCTGAATTTTAATCCTTCTAAGTATGCATTATCATGTCTTTGTTGTTTTTATTATCACAATGTTGATTAGAGGAATTTAGTGTCCCCTGAGGGTCTAAAAGCTGTTGGAGAGGCTTTTTCACTATGACAAAAAGAGAAGCCGTGATCCCAGTTTTCTGAGTGTCTCTCGACCAGCTAGCTGCTCGTCTTCTCTCATCTCATGTGTCTGTTATCTCTTTTTCTGTGTACATGCATGTGTTCACCACCCACTATGTTCTCAACGGCTCTCTTAGTCACCAAACACTGGCTTCCCTTCTGCTCCAGTTGTTGCTCAGTCTGTGTGGCTGCTCCTGGAGCCTTGTGGGAGACATGAGGTAATGATGCAGAGGTGTGCTCCTTTATTCACAAGCACGCACTCTCTTTCCCCCATTTTTCATTCCTTGTTCCTCGCCTACACTCAGTACGTGGCTGGGTTAATGAGTTCAGTTGCTGTAATGTCTGCAACCAACACAGTCATGAGAGGCAACTGTGTGTCTTAAGTATCCAAAAATTAGTAAACTTCATACAGCATGCTCATGTTTAGGTATGTAATCTGTCTTCCATGACAGTCACAGGTTGAAAACAACAAATGTGTACTCATTGGTAGGAGTAATCTCAGTGGTTACCCTCAGTAGGCAAAGACAAAGAAGCACAAGTTTTTTGTTTAAGTTAAATTCTGAGCCATTTTATTTTCTACATACCCGTAACTGTGTACGTATAGATAAGCAGTAAATCAGTTCAGAGAGCCAAGCCTGCCATTGTTTAATATTTAACTACGTGACTTCATGCAGAGTCTTGTCCCGGTCGCCTCTCACTGCAGAGACCTTTTCATATTCACATGTCTAGACGGAGTCGTCAGAGATCACAGGAAGAGCATACGGGGACTCTGATTCATACCCTGAGTTTTTTCTCTCTGCTTTATGAATAATCTGACAGGTCTGATTGTCAGATACACCGGCTGCTGAAGTGTGTGGCAGTCCGTCATTAACATAGTAGATCTCACTGGATGAGTGATGTGTGTGTGTGTGTGTGTGTGTGTGTGTGTGTGTGTGTGTGTGTGTGTGTGTGTGTGTGTGTGCGTGTGTGTGTGCAGGCACGTGTGTGTTGTAGTCCTTTCTCTGCCATTCATAATAGATTCATTTAGTAGCTCAGATCTTGTCAGCCTCAGGCTCACTCCTTTATGTCAGTTAGTGAGTGTGTGTGTGTGTGTGTGTGTGTGTGTGTGTGTGTGTGTGTGTGTGTGTGGGTGGGTGTGTGTGTGTGCCTATGAATGCATTCATACATAGACATTGATTCTGCAGAATGGAGAACTGGAGTCTCCTCTCACACAAAGGAACAATACTTATTTCTCTACTCAGGCTTCTATTTTGTTATAATCAAAGAGTTTTACCGCAAATTGAGATCCTGATCGAAATACATGACACCAGCTTAAAAAAACAGTTTCTCACTAATAGTAAGTCCACCTCTGAGAATTGAGGGTTCATAGAATGGGCAGGTTTGTACTGTCCAAAATGTTTTGAAAATAAAACTTACAGAAAATCTGTTTAATAAGATTAAATAAGATGTATGTAGCACAATTTGTAAAACCAGGGACGTCCTGTGATGAGCGACTGAGAGCGAGTTATACTCAGCATGCAACACAATGTATACATAACACACGAGAAATATGTCCTGCGAATTTGCGTTTCCTAGGATGGTAAGGGCATGTCTTGCCCTACTCTTGCTCTGATTGGCTAGTACTTGTTGCCTTTGTCAGTTGGGTTGGTTAGGTTTGGGCAAGAGGAGTGAGATTGTTTGAATATCAGGGTAAGCCAATCAAAGCAGAGAAAGGCAGAGTCGGGTGGGTCATGTCTTTGCTATCTAAGGAAACACAAATTCCCACCCCATAGATTTCAAGAGCTTGCACTTCCTTTGGTCCTCAGCAATATCTACTCCAAGTAGGAAGTCTATTGGATGAACAGATAATGAGCAAATTCAAGGACAGACAGTCAGAGACACTTTCCATTTTCATTAAATGAATTGCAGTTGTTTGTATCTCATGCTAGTCCTGATGTTTGTGTTTTTCCCAAAAATAAAAAGATCTCATCACCTTTTGTGGCCTCCTCAGCTAGCATGATAACCAATGAAGTAGCGTACTGGCATCTTCGGCTGTCTCTGCTGGTCATGTGACCCTGGCATAGCAGATCGTACCATAGTAACTCATAAGTCTCCCAAATGTGACCTGGTGACTCACAAAAAACCTTTTTTTATTTATATATATATTATGTACAGTACAAACACCTCTGGGAACTCCTTCAAGACTGTTGGAAAACCATTTCAGGTGACTACCTCTTGAAGCTCATCGAGAGAATGCCAAGAGTGTGCAAAGCAGTAATCAGAGCAAAGGGTGGCTATTTTGAAGAAACTAGAATATAAAACATGTTTTCAGTTATTTCACCTTTTTTTATTAAGTACATAACTCCACATGTGTTCATTCATAGTTTTGATGCCTTCAGTGAGAATCTACAATGTAAATAGTCATGAAAATAAAGAAAACGTATTGAATGAGAAGGTGTGTCCAAACTTTTGGCCTGCACTGTATGTTTATATTATATTATATTATTTTGAACACATGTAATTAATGAATCAACTATATTTGAACTTTTTCTGTTGTGATGTTTCAGTGTATCTGCTAAGATAAATATGTATTATAGAGGTTGCTAGAGGCCTCCTCATTGGTGCTTACAGTGATTCAACTAATTGCTAATGTGGTGATACATTATGTTGGTTGATTGATTCATGATTTTTTTTTATGTCATTATAAATTGAACATCTTTGGGTTTTGGACGGTGGATTGGGCATTGCTATCGTTCTATATGTTCATTGATTCATAGACCGCAGAGCCAGGGGGGCCAGGGGGGCCATGGCCCAAGTAACTTTTGTACTCTGACATAGAGGACTGCATTGGGACCTGGTGGGACCCAACGCAAATAGTAATAGTCATTTTGATCCACACTTCACCAGTTGGTGGGAGTAATGGGCCAATTCGCTGTTTGCCAACCACCATTAAACAGTAGAAGAAGAAGAAAAAGAAGAAGATGTAGTCTAGCGACAGGATGTCAACACAGGAACTTGGTGCACATGCATGAGCATTTCCACTCCATATTTATTCATAAATGGACGAATATGCCCTGAACCAGCTTTCATACCAATTTGCTGCTTGCTCCACCTGTCTGTCTGTCTGTCTGTCAGCCAGCCAGCTCCATCTGTCATGAGACAAACATGAAAGAAGACGTGCAGTTTATCGTGTTTCACCGGTGACGAGCTGTCATTACATGCGACTATTTACACACGGCTGTGCGCTCTTTATAAGTCACTGTGTGAACCTATGTTGCATCCTGGCACCGGGCTTGCCTTAACCTCAATCACTGCTTGATTAAATAAAGGCAGAAAAATAAATAAATACAGAGGAAGAGAATAGAATATGAAACAGCCTTTATTTCATTAATTTCACTAAATGAATACATTTCACTAAATGAAAACAACGAAATAGGAGTGCTATTCCTGACTAGTGCTTCAAAAGACATGCAGACCAGGGGAACGAAACAAACAACCCCATGAATCTCTTTATTAATAGCCCATAAAATGACGTGTTTTCTGCTGCGGGACGGGAGAAGACACAAAATCAATGCATCTCTATTACTATATAGAGTTTTGCGGGAGCGGGCGGGAGTGTAACACACACGTTGCGGTTGCGGGCGGTAATGGTCAGAAAATCAGCGGGAGCGGGCAGGAGCAGGATGAAGAAAACAGTCCCGTGCAGGGCTCTACTCTGACAAACTATTTTATATGAATAGAAATTTAAGTTGTAGCCTGTCTGTGTTTTTACGAGTCAAATCACCACTCACCTTCACTCACTCTCACCAGCTGCTGCCAATAAAAAACTCCCACTGACTGCTGCATTTTGATTTGATATTAGTGTGCCTATCAAGTGCATTGTTTATCAGTAGCCTACATTATGTGTGAGCGTCGGTGGGCACCTGCGCTGGCTGCATCTGGCAAAATGAAGAGACAGAAGTCGATATCTGATTTTTTTTCAGGTAAACAGACAAAACAAAATGATCAAATTACTCCAGCTTGCACTGTGGCCTCATCTGTGCATTTATGTATAAATAGGCTTGGCCTGTTGTGTGTGAATGTTAGAGTGGGATCAGAGGGGTTAATCTGAGTATATGTTCGTGTTCATGCGTGTAGGCTGCTGTAGATGTGACACACACACCCGCTGCGTGACTTGAAATTATGGCCCCCCCTTGTTCAGATGCGTTCCGTGGTCCATTCATTGATTGACCAATTAATGAAAAATAATAGAGTAATCTCTCTGTTGTTCTAATCTTATATATCTAAATTCACAAAATGCCACATCTAGACCATTTTAGGGAATGAAGGGCACTCGCTGCATAAAATGAGGTCAAGCTATTCAGCTGTGTTTATTCTGCCAGCCAGACAGTAATGCAGATTCAAAAGCACCACTGTGGGGTTAAACTGAACCAGCAGCCGTTTTTTGCTTTTAATATTTGATACATATTCAGCTATTTTTGCCAGCAGTGATGCAAACAGGAGCCGACAGTCGCCTAAAAAGTCAAACCCCACATTATTCAATTTAATAATCCGGCATGTTTTCTGAACAGTTAGCTCGCTCAGCAGTGCAGAACCTTTTCACAGAGGGTGAAATCATATCTGTACTG
The DNA here is from genome assembly GCA_026686955.1 of Epinephelus cyanopodus. NCBI lineage: Eukaryota > Metazoa > Chordata > Actinopteri > Perciformes > Serranidae > Epinephelus > Epinephelus cyanopodus. The sequence goes on from CM048936.1 coordinate 9,699,128, forward strand.
TACGTTGGTGCATGTAAACACACACACACATTCACTGTCCTCCTTGTGTCTCCTTTCTGCCCTTTCTCTGTCCTCTTTTGTCCTCTCCCTCTTGTTTCCTACCCCTATTTGTTTATCGATTTCCTTTCCTTTTCCTGCTCTTCTTTCCTCTCTACAGTCTTTTCTTTATCACCTCCTCTCTGCTCCTCTTTGCACTCTCCTCTTTTTATCTCCTTTCTTCTCTTTTGTCCTCTGCACGCACTCCTGCTCTTTCGTCTCACCTCTCCTCCCTCGAGAGCAAGGGGTGAGCTGAAATGATCTTGGTGTTGTGGTAAAAAGAGCAGCAGCAGGTGTAAATGGTTTCTGTCTTGACCACTTTAACAGCTGACTGCTCTGTGAGCTGCTGCAGAGCACAAAGTTTCTTTAGAAAGTTCACAGGCGTCTTTACTCCTTTAGTCTTGCAATGTTAGCTTTAGTTCAGAGATCAAAATGTATTAAATGTACATTTTAAAACATATCATCATGTAATATTGGGTTATTTTCGTCTTGTCAACTTTCTTAAATGAAATTCCAGAGGGCTGAACACAAAATACAGTTTCTTCTTACAAAATTTGAAATCTGTATTTTATAGTTTGTGATGTTTTCTATCCTTTTCTTTTTTGTGTGTGTTTTAAATTGATTTGCCATTTAGATGCAGACACAGAGATAGGGAAGGTGGAGAAAGGACAACAGCAAAGAGAAATAAATTATAATACTGATTATAATTTTTCATAAAAAATTGCAGAGTCTCAGCTTCAAAAGTCTCCTGTGTGGATTTGACAAGAGTAGGTACACTGGCAGCATCAGCAGACTTTATTCTGGGAATACGGTGAAAAAGCAAGTGGGACTCAGAGACATGAAATGTAATTTCCATAGTTAATCATCTAATTTTACTCCTTGACTGGATGCAAGTGGATGTGCATGCATTTTTGTGTCTATGGATTTAAAAGAAGACAGGAAAGTCTAGCTTCAGGCATTTTTTTATTCCTTTCTCCAACCTGTCAGCTACTTGTTGCCATGGTAGCATTATGTCAGAAGAGTAACTCGGTATGTGCGTTTGTATGTATATTATTATGCTGACGAATGCAGCTGCAGGGGCCAGATGTGGTCACTGACACATTGACAACCCTCTGTCATTTCCCCCGGCACACATACATACACACACACACAAGTACAGTAGCACTCATAAAATGCAAAATATAGGTCAGATAGTGTGGAACATAGTTGTGATACTGGATGTTCAATTCTGTTTTTTTATCTTTAATTGTAACATTAAGCGTCAGTCACCTTCAACATAATTTCAATAAAATGTCAAGCAACAGCTCTATTGTCGCTATGTTATCTGCGCAGTTATGGCAGATACAGATAGCATGGATTCAGCATGATGAAGATGGAGCTGCAACGCTATCTACAGAAGCCACATTTGCCCACGCAGGCACCTCGTGGTTCAACCCTAGTTTTACACAGCTGGTTTGTTGTTTTTATGCCAGCTTGTCCGTACATCCCTCCTCAACGTGATATCTGAAGAACACCTTGAAAGATTTTTTTCAAATTTGCATGGGTGTCCAGTTTGAGCCAAAGATAGACTGATTAGATTTTGGTGGTCAAAGGTCAAAGTCACTCTGACTTGACTTTCTCAATCTCGTCAACACAATATCTCAAGAACACCTTGGGAGAATTTCTTCAAATATGGCACAATTGAACAGAATAGATAACTGTGACCTTGTCTGTCTCATTTTTGTGAACGCGATATCTCATGACAGCGCTTAGGGAGTATCCTCAAATTTGGCACAAACATCCACTTGGACTCAATGATAAACTGATTAGAATTTGGTGGTTAAAGGTCAAAACATGAAGAAAATAAGAATCATACAGTGATTATAATAAAAAATAGCACAGAAATATTTAATAGAATAAAATGATGAAGTGACATTTTATATCCCATACATAACTTCACCATGACATCATAATGTTCTGCATAAAACACATGTCTGGCCATTATTCAACAGTATGTCAGGAACATAAGTGGTTAGATTTAGTCAGATACTGAATTGGTGACAATAATCTTGAGTGTCCATCATGACAGTGTGCTGATTGTATTGACCTTTGTTGCTGCCGGATTGAAGATACGTGTGAAGTATTCATGTTGTCATAGACATAGATGTAAACTGTAAGGACAACTTGACTTGTGCACATAAGCAAACAACTGCAAGGCGATAATATCATTCTTGTTTATCTCTACATGTTCAAAAAAACTACTTAGAACTGTGATAAAAATCAGAGGCAGTGTGAAGCAGAGCAGTGTGTTTTTACATTTCACATTAAAATAAATCAATCACATCAATGCATACTGTTGTTAAAATGATCGCGATGCTTGATTCAGTACCAGTTAATACAGCCTAGCCTTCCAAACCCTGCACAACCAACTCAGTTATCACTTCTATACACACATCATGAGCTGACAGGCAACCAAATTTTACAAAGATGACTCTGTGTAGCAGATAATAACCCCAATCCCCCCATCTGTGTGAAGTGTCACATTTTAGGCATGTGTATTATGTTGTATTAGGACCAGGAGTCAAATAGCTTAGCTTAGCATTAAAGTGAAAGCAGGGGTAGACCGCTGGCCTGGCTCACTCCAGGGTTCAACTAAATAAGTAAATAACTTTAAAAAGCATGTAATGGTCGAAGATGCCATTTTAAGCCAACATGATTGACAGCCCGTAGGTGTGCTCTCTGTAGTTCACTTTAACACACTGTTATTAACAGGAGGTTATAGTAAACATGGCAGTGCCACTGTGTACTGTAGTCTGTGACTGTGGAAATAGCTGACAAACAACTGAAAAATGTTACAAATGCTTCTGACTAAGTTCTCTCTGTCAGTAGACATTTCCTCACAGGAAACACAGGTGTCCTTTTTTCTGTTGGGCTAACAGCTGCTTATAAGTAGCACCATTTCGGTGGGTTTCCCCGTCTCTTCCTCACTCTCTGTCGCGTCTGTGTAGTCTGTTGTTTGTGTACAAGATATTATACAAGATTACTGTGGTTCTAATGTAATGGTGTAGTATAATTTTGTGGTTGTTATTATTGTTTGGATCTCTCAGGGGCTTAGAAAAACGATCTTAACAACAATCCTGCCGGTGTCTAATATGTGCATGGTTTGGACTATAATCCATGATTTATGACAGGTTGGTTAAGATTGTTGTATGAATACCCTCTAATCGTTGTCATTAGGGTTTTTAACAAGATATAATACTGAAATGTCACTCCAGCTGTGTCTAGAAGCCACAGTATTACAGGAGGAATTTAAGAAAACTGTTACTTGTTCAAATTCATATTTTACCAGTAAACAACTCCTGTAAATAAAACGTGGCTGGAACAGTGAACCTCCCCGACATGCTCACCATCCTCAGGCTATCTGTACAGTTCCAACTGTAGCTGTCAAACCGAGCAGCAATACATCGAAGATGTAATTGATTTAGGTGAACTTGGGTTAAACAATCTCTCTCTCTCTCTCCCTCACACACACGCATGACACACACAACAAGGAATGCAAAGCTAGTACCTGTTTAGTCATGTGTGACCAGTTACAGTTAAACCATCTGCTCTGACCTCATTAGACCCATTGTCTTAACTGTATACTGGGAAGCACACACACACATACAAAAAGCACTACATAAGAAACAGCTAATGATGCATTTCCAGTATTCAGTGAGTCTTTGCTCTGCACAAATGACGTAGATATAAGGAATTTATTCCATCCGAACAAATGTGACATTGAGTTAGATAGAAGACCCTTGTGCATGAAAATAAAACTTTTATGATGACATGCAGTGACTGTTTCTTCAAATATTAAGCAATGAGCACAGCTTTTTCCCCCATGAAATCAAACCAAATTCTTTATCATATTGCGTAGTAGTGTATCTTAATATTTATGCTGTAATATACTTCGATTTTTTTCTCTATTCTGACTCTAACTCAGAATTATTAGTTGGTGTAATTAATGCAGTTAAGGCAGGTTTACCCCGAGACCTCTTTGAGTGTACCTAAAGGAAATTACTGAATGTTGAGAGCAGATTAATGCGTGCACAGTAAATGAACACAGTCACTTGTGCAAAGAAGCTGTTCATGCTTGCACACAAATATATACTGCCGTTCAGAGTCGTAACTTGGGCGTATGACTGAATATTTTACACACATATGCACACACTGCATGTCAAAAAATGTGAAGGTACTGAATGTGTATGCTCCAAAAAATAAAATATGAATTAATAAGAGTATAAGCACTTCATGTGAGTAGGTACAAATGCAGATTTGTGACAAGCAGTCATGAATAAATCACACATATACTTACTCACACGCTGCACGTCTTTAAATTTAAACACCAATTCTAGATTCAGACATGCACTCATAAATAAACAATGCTTAATGATTTTGAGGCAGAGCTTGCAATATTAAGCGGAGCATTTGTGCTAAATGAAAGTGTTCTGAGCACAGAGAGGGAAGAATGTAACTTCTGCTTTTTTTTTCATCTATTGTGATTGGGTTTTTTGTGTTGCATGTTTGCCTCCAAATGTCTACTTGTCCTGATGCTGTTCGAATTCTGTTACATTATTCATGCGGAAAGCAGAGCCTTGTTAAAACACACACACCACATCAATAAGTTTAACCAGAATTCATGCTGTGCAACCCCCCCTTTAAAAAAAAAAACAAATCATGAGCAACACAGTATACGAGACATGCACTCATGCATTAACAATGCCCGCTCACACTCTCAGAGTGCGAGGATCAAGTGTGACCTGAGGCCAACCAGTCATGTTTCACCTACAGTTTGACCATCTGCCCTCGTTAGAGCTGTCCTCCTTTAACAGTTGCCCCGCTGTTTTTAAACAGCAATACACGCTTCTAAATGTATTTTGCATGTATATTAAAGATGCTATGTGGAGCATTTTGACATCCATGAATCATGACTGAATTTAAGTTGTATTTAGAGTCTCAGTCTCAGAATTCTACATTTGGAGGCAAAGCAGGACACTGTATGTCAAGCCCAAACACTGCTGAGCTTCCAGATTTTCTGATGACAGCAGATGAAAAAGAGATTTTGTAACAAGCTCTCAGGGAGTTTGACATTTTCAGATCAGCAGACCCTGAACTTGTCTGCCTCCTCATTTATCAGCCACTCTTTCTCTTTCTGGTGTACAGGTGCCCTGAGCCAGCGCAACTGGGGTAAGAAGTACCCAGCCTGTAACAGCGCCAGGCAGTCTCCTGTGGACATCGACGAGACCTTTACCCAAGTCAGGCTGCAGTACCAGAATCTACAGTTAGAGGGCTGGGACAAACTGACGGCAGAGTCCAGCACCATCCACAATGACGGGAAGACAGGTAAAGTGATGTTTTTCTTCTTTATTAATCTTTTTTGCAGAGCCTGTTTTGTTCTTTGAGAAGTAAATCTATAGGAATATTAAACATTATTTGGCCTTTTCTCAACTGTAACTTTATATGTCCAGTTCAAGCTGTGGAAGCCAATGACAACAAGCTCTTTCAATTATGTTGAAAGATGTCAACTTCTTTTTCTTTCAATCCCAGACAAGCACATATTAAAGCAGCAACCAGAGGAAGAAAATGTAGTGCCGTATGTTGTAGATTCAATCTATGGAAATGATTCTGACAGTATCCCAGTGCTGTAAAACACAACATCTTAATCCCTACATATGGAAAGAAGCTTAACTTTCCAGAAGCAGAAAAAAGAAGGATTCACAACTCAGAGGTTAATGAGAGAAAGGAGCAGCGAGGATTAAAAGGAGACAATGAAAGAGAGGAGAGAGAGACCAAGTAATTGAGAGAGAGGCAACTATAGGGACAGCAGCACCAAGAGATCATGGGGAGAAAGATTGATGTCAAGAGGCAGAGATGAAACTGAGCAAAAGAAAAGCAGCAACAAATAAAGAGCAAAAGAAAAAAATGTGCAGAGAGAAAGAGAGAGAGACAGAGCAGGGATGAAAAATGAGGATGAGGTGAATAGACAGTGAGAGGAAAGGCAGTGTGTGGAGTGATGTCTGGCCTGATATTAAACAAATGGAGGCTGTCTAAGCTATCATCACCATCTTTGCAATACAGTCTGGGCTCTGTGTGTGTGTGTGCGCGCCTACTATACGTTAATGGTCCTAAAATTAATCTCTTTTTCTCTGTGCAGTCAGAGAGGAAATTGCATATTTAAACAGATAATGCAGGCTGTTATTAAGAGAGAAACATGAGACCTGCACAGCCTCACCAAACTCTGTGTTACCTCCTGTCGTGAGATGTCCTTTAACAAGGTAAAATGAGCATCAGAGAATATTGTGGTTAACAAATATATTCTGTAAGGATAATTACATTATCGGCTTATCATATGATATCTATGGACATGACCTTGATCATTTTGCTAACCTTGATATCGCCTGTTGTGTTTACATGTGTGTGTTTTTACATGACAATTTCACCCATATTTTAGTCAGCATAATGCCAGAATTTAAAGCAATGTTTTCCCGACCATTATAAGACTCAGGTGCAGCAATTCCTCTTTTTTCCTTTCGTCCCCCGCCTACTTGTGTGAGGCCTAGCAAAGTGTGTCTTACAGGTAGTGTAGAAGTACACTCTGGAGAGCCTATGGGCCAGTTTGGCTCTCCTCTGCGTGTTCCACTGCTTCTTGTATATATGCACACCAATTGACTATAATACTGTAGATACTGCAGACAGGGACTCAGAGATACTCAGAAATACACTGGAGTCACGAAGAATCAGGTGCAACGTGAGTTTAATGTGTCACAGCAACAATAACACATCAACTCGTGAGTCAACCCCGGGATTGGACTGAAGACTCACGACTGAACATTCTCTTTTTATGCTTGTGGAGATTCAGCAGAGTCTCCACCTCTTTTCTTAAACCATCCCTTTCGTTGCCGAAAGCTATTGGAAGATAGCCTTTCCTTTTTGTCTAAATCTGCCTTCGCCATGAGTTAATGGTAGCAACCAATCTGGCCTTTGTCCAAATCTGACCTCAGGGCCTCTGGAAAGTACCAAACCTTCTTCCAGTAGCTTCGAACTGGTGTACACTCTGTTTTTTAAAAAGACATGTGAGCTCCGGGGATTTTTCTTTAATTTGATCCCCTGAGCTTGCACATTACACAGACCTTACAAACCTTTGAATGTGTGTGTGTCTTCTATTTCATTTTCCCGGTGATGCATAGTGTCGTATGTGTGTGCTCTTAACTCATACAAATGTGCTGTGTTCTAATCAACTGTGTGGTTACAACAATGATCATTTCCATGGTTATATACTGTCACACAACTTAACTATTGAACTGATTCAGCCTATGCACGATATACTGTATATCTGATTGTTCCATATGATCACATTCAACCTTAATCAATTTATGCATAATAAAGCCCTTTTACTTGATCAGTCATGAGGATATTACACTACAGTAGCCTGCAGCTGCACTCTTTGAGGCTATAAAATGGCCTCAAAATGACAATTATGTTGTTTATTGCAATTATTTCTGGGACAATATATCATCTAACAAAAGTAATTATCGTGACAGACCAGTGAGATTGCTCACTTGAAGTTCACATGTGGCTCCAAGAGGCTATTATGAAGAGGTAAAGTGGACTTTAGGGAAATTGTCAGCCTTGATATAAGAGGGATTGTCTCACAGTTTACATTAAAGGGGACTGATTATGCTTTTTATTCTTTTCTGTCATATATACGAGGTGACAATGATGAATTGGTAAATATGAATAATAAGGTAAACATGCGTAAAAGTAATCCCCACGAGCAAACGTCAGACATCAGACCACTCTGAATACTTTGTTTCCAACTGTTTTTTTCAATGATGGAGACAAGCTAACGTCAGCTCAAGACAGATTTCTTTATATGCCTATCTTCTCCAGGCATGTTAATGCAAATGTCTGCATTATGTGGCCTTCAATACGTAATGTAGCTACATGCTAATGTCAGGGAAACATGTAATCTTGGTTGCCAGTGTTGTAAATTCCTCCCCAGCTTTGGATCAGATTCCTACTGGAACATGTCCAGTTGTACAGATTTCGGATTAGAAGCTTTTATTGGTAATTTTTCATGAGAGAAAGTACAGCTGTATTCTGTTATAGTCATTTGATGATGATAGACTCAAAGATATGGCAGACCCGCAAACGCTGACCAATTAGAGCAGGCTGGGCTTTTTCAGATGGGGCAGACAGAGGTTGAAGACAGGTGTTCCAGCACAGACTGTATGAGGGGGGAAAAAAGTGTTTTTTTGATAATTAAAGCATGTAAACATATTCTAGTAGAAGCCCACAAGACACTATCAACCTAAAACTTTAAAAGCATTTCATAGGTAATTATCACCTGATTCTGTACTTACCTTCACCTGAGGTGTTGTAGTGTCTTTCAGCATTGTTTTGATTTTGTGATACGCATCCTTGCTGTTTTATTTCAGACTCAGTGCTCTCATCTGTTTTTGGTGGACAAAACAGGCAGTTTTTTTTTTTATCAAAGAAGCTCTAAAAACAAACCCTGCCTGTCCAGCAGTAGACACTAAACAGACAGGTAATTAGTAGCTGGTGAGCATAGTGGAACATTTGGCTGCCAAAGAGCCAGCTACTCCCTGAAGGAGTTTGTGGAGACCAAAACAGAGCCAAAAGAAAGGGAAGATTGAACTTAATGTACATCTGTCAGGTTGCCAGAAACACAACTCTAAATGAATACTGATGTTGCTTTGTAGCTGCTGGATGTGTAAATAAGGAACCATGGTCTAACTGTTGCCTTTATATGGTCAGAATACGTAAATGTTTTGTTTATATATTGATTACTCCAAAGTAGCCCAAAAAAAACTGTTATTACGAATATTTATGTTCATTTTTACTGATGTGACGAATGTCAAAGGCCACTGCTAACACTCCAGGTTATCAACATTCAATACATGAACACATGAGCTATCCAAGTTATAGCAGCCAGAAACTGTTGTGTCCTTTTCACTGTAAAAAAAAACAAACAAGGATTTTGCATCTGTGCCATCACTGAAGAAATGAGTAAATATTTTGAGGCTTAAAGTTACCACTTTCCATCATCTTGCCAGTTGCTCAGAGCCAGAAAATTAAAGATTCGGACAAAGCTTTGGAGCCTGGTGGCCAAGCAGCAACTGCCACAGCTGAGTATTGGGGATAGAAAGTCTTGTCAGTCAAGCAAAGCCCTCAACCGTACTCCTGATTGAGCCTGTTGTTGGAAAAGTGTGACCCTGACAGTTTTCAGTAAAACATTTGCATTTGCCGTTTTTGCTCCGTTACTGCAGAGCAGTTGACAGAAAGTTTAAACTAAATAAATGTGTGTGTTTTTTAGTGTCTATCAGTGTGGAGGGGGAGTTCTTCGTCAGTGGAGGAGGGCTGAGCTCCAGGTTCCGTGTTGGTAGGATCACCTTCCACTGGGGGCGCTGCAATGCAACATCAGACGGGTCTGAACACAGCCTGAACGGGATGAAATATCCTCTGGAGGTAACATATATACACAACATCTATTTGTCCATCATCAATACATCTATTGTGTACACATTTGTCCAGTCAAGCCTGAGTTCAGCTAACCTGCCTGTTTCTTGCTGTCTTTCAGATGCAGATCTACAGTTATGATCCAGATGACTTTCAAAGTCTGGATGATGCTATTAGGGAAGGAGGGAGGATCTCTGCGTTAGTCGTGCTCTTTGAGGTAGGTTGGTTTGTGCCCTGTCGTAGAGATCAGCCTGTTCCTCTACAAATAACAAAAATTAAAGTGATTAGATTAAAGGTGAATATTTGTCTTCAATAGACGCTCGTGTTCTTTTCCACAGATCGGATTGGAAGACAGCGAGAACTTCATTCCTGTTATAGAAGCCGTCAACACTGTCAGCAGGTTTGGTAAGTCACATCTACATACTGTACTATGTGTGGGTCACAACTGGGGAAAAATAAAAAATGTATTTACCACAAAGAAAGTAGCCAGGTGCCGGTGGTGACATTATTAAAAATCAAATTCAAGAAAGTATTTTATTTTCATCCGACAAAATCCTGATTGTGTTCAGGAGAGTGTTTGGGTTTAATCAGCAGTAGAATAATGGTGTCCGTGGAAAAAGGAAAAGCAGAATGTGATGTTTGTTGCCAGCTATGATTGGGATAAAATTTAGTAAAGCAAGGAAATAACAGGTTACAAGGTATATCATGAAATTCTACTAACTGACATGAAATTAGAGTCTGAGACAGTGTAGTCCAATGTATCAATGTTCAAAACTAAAAGGTTATCCATAGTTATCAACCACGAATGTTAAAATCAATTGATTTTGCCTTGACTGTGGTTACGTAATGACCCAGTTTTATAAATTTAAGAATTCTAAAAGTTACGATATCTTAAGTGTTCAGATTGTTACGTTGTGTTGCGTTGTTTCGAGTCAAATAACGTGTGTGTGCTTTGGTTTGGTTTGTGTGTGCCACTTACCTGAAGGATTGAGAAGAAGGGCTGTAAAAATTTAAAAGGAAACTGACATCCCAGCCTTATATCTGCCAAATAAGAGCCCCTTTAATCAGCAGTGTGGGAGCATATTGGATATCAACAAAAGGACCACAGAGTAGAAGATATATATCAAATTTACAAAGTGTGCCATTAAAAAGTTGGCAAGTGGGTACCACACTTCCAATATGTTCCAAAATCTTCAAACCCGTGTATGCCCAAGTCAAAGTAAAAAGGAAAAGTAACTATTTAACGTACTATGATCAACCAAACCAGTCAAAACTCTCTGAAAGTAGTTCACAACGTGCTACTATTTACTTTCAGAATCCTGCGGGAATACCATAGCACCAACTAAGGAGGACTGTGGCTGTCATTCCCTCTCTGTCAGTGTAACCTTTGTTCAGGGTAGTCTATTCCCATTTAATCACTGTAAATGATTTTTAAGTAACCAAACATTACACTATAAGAAGTGGAAATAATAAATGTGTGTTACTGATGTATTTTTTTCCTTACATAGTGTCAAGTATAAATTCCCTGATTGATAATTGTGAAAACTATAATATTTCCTCTGTCAATAATTAAGATATCAAAATCTCATATCATGACATACCCATTATCAACAGAACTTGCAGCTAAATTTCCTTGACGCAAAATAAATTGTAGTTTTAGTGTAATTATACCAGAGTGTTGGTGGCTTGTGCCGTCAGGGCCCTAAAACTCTGGAATTCTCTGCCTGAGGAGATTAGGCTGACTAGCACATTACCTGTTTTTAAATCATTGCTCAACATATATTTTTAAAGGAAAGCTTTCAATTTTAATGCCTGATTTGTACTTTTTGATTTGTAACTTTTGTGTTGTATTTCCCTTTGTTCTGTTTTTGCCACTGTACACACTATTTTTCTCAGCTCTCAACATTCTTTTAAATATTGTATTGTTATTCTTGCCTTATTTTCATGCACTCTGTGAAGCACCTTATAACTTTGTTTAGATATGTGCTATACAAATAAGACATGTTATTATAATATTAATATTGTTTGAGGAAGTCAAATAATGATAATGAAAAGTGCACAAAAAATATGCTTTTCTCTCCTACATGATTAAACTACACAAGGTTGCTGACTGCTTATGAATGATATCATGATGCACATCATAGACTTAACATACAGTGACATTTTTAAAATACTTTGTCCCAGGTGATCTTACAGCTTGGGGCAAAACATTTGTTATTGTTGTGACATTTTGTCACTGATGAGACTTTTTTTTAACCAGGTAAGAGCGGGTCGATAGAAGCTTTCACCTTACGGTCCTTGCTGCCTAATAACACAGATAAATATTACATCTACAATGGCTCACTAACTGCTCCTCCCTGCTCGGAAACGGTGGAATGGATCATCTTTAAACAGAGTGTGGCCATATCTGAGACACAGGTCAGTAGGTTTTATTGGGCGCGCGCGCGCGCACACACACACACACACACACACACACACACACACACACACACACACACTCTGTAACCAGTGCTTGTGTTTTTTTCTGAACAAAAAAGTCCTGGAATAAAGACAACTTTGGGCAGCACTACTTCTCATTCACTCTTTAACCCTAAGTACCTTTAAAATGGTAATGAAACACTGAACAATATGACTGTGGTTTGTTTGACTTATACCTTACCAAGAATGACACTACAACCAAACTTGATAGCCACCTAGATTTGCTAGAAAACCAAATAGTTTTTCACTTTTTCCCCGCAGGGCGCAGCCATCTTACGACAAGCTAGTTGGCGGTGTCATGAGAATGGTTGTTTACTAGGAAGCCTAAGTACCACACTGTACTTCCGACTAGTTTAAGTGTCTTACTCAGTAAGTGTTGATACAATGGAGTTTGAGAGTTTTGATGAGATACAAAGACCCAGGGACAAGGTTAAAAACCAACTGCAAATGCTTTTTGAGCCAGTAAGACCAAATATATTGCACAAAAATGCCATCTAAGGCAAAATATGCTTTACAATACCAGGCTCACCAAGCCTAATTCAACAACTTTTACTGGTGAACAAGCAGTTACCAACTAACTTGTTGTAAGATGGTTGCGCCCTGATGGTAAAAAATAAAATGCTTTTTAGTTTCCTTGCAAATCTAGGTGGATATTGAGTTTGATTGCAGTGCCATACAGTATCTTGCCCATAGTAAAAATCAAAGGAACCACAGTCATACTTGTAGGTGTTTCATCTCCTCTTTAAGGATACTCCAGCACAGCCGACAGTCATGAAGGAAAAGCCTCCTTTGAAATCAATGACAGCGGCTTCAACTACTAAATTGATTTATCATTGTGTCTGATGAAAGCCTTGACGCTTTATGATGCAAATTGTCAGTGCTTTATATTTGAAATAACCACAATGTACACTGGCTTGTATTCAGTTTAAAAAGACAAACATCGGTTGTTAAGTTGACATCACTGCTGCCTGTAGTTGCTGTGTCTAGTTGTAGTCTGTGGCTGGTTTCAGGTCAGCTGTCTTTGACATCTGTGCACAAAATAAAAACAAAACCTTGCACTGAAGTGATGCACTGTGACATGTTTAGTCAAAATGTGAACACACAGAGTAGGGTTTCTGTAGCGGTATGACTTTGTAACAAAGGCTTGTCATGCAGCGACAACACAAGCTGACACTGTAACGTTACTGCAGATTGATTCCAGGGTGACAACGTTATAAAACCTCTGAGGAACATCTTTGAATGAAATCATCTGTGTAATAATCATCAATTATGTAGCAGAACAGTGGCGAGTGAATGAGGTCATGAAAGTGGTTGTGTGTGTATTATATGTGCTTGTCTGTTTGTGTGTGCTTGTGTTTGTCTGTGTTTGCATGATTGAAACGGGGGTGGCAAGGCATGACATGTGCACATCGTAGCTAACCAAAAATAGAGCAGTGCTGTCTCTCTGCCTCTGCCTGGCACCAGCACAAGCCTCTTACACACACACACACACACACCACACACACACACACACACACACACACACACACACACACACACACACACTCACACTCAAGCGTCGGATTTGGGTTTGTTTTGGCAACTGCATAGAAACAGGGAAGATGCAACAGACACATCTTTCTTCCCTTTGTTTGACTTGCTACTCTCTCTGTTCACCTATCGTCTCTCCTCTCTCCGTCTGTCTGGCTCTCTCTCTGTACTCAGTTGGAGGTGTTTTGTGAGGTGATGACCATGGAGCAGGCCGGGTATGTGATGCTGACGGATTACCTGCAGAACAACTTCAGGGAGCAGCAGCAACAGTTCATGGGTCAGGTGTTTGCCTCGTACACCGGAGTGGAGGACGTGCTCACACCCAGTACGTCATCAAATGACCCAAGCAAAACGTTTTGTTTGTTTCACTGTTGTTTATATCTTCTCTTCACACATGCTCTCTGAGCTGAAAGTAATTTCAGTTGACATAATTTAAATAGCCAATAGCCCAGCTTGTATCAATATGGTATCGAAGTACCTCTGATGACCAGTAACAATCATGATACCATGCATCTAATCTTTGTCCACCTCTTCCAAACCCCAGCATCTGTCCTTTCAACCACTGAAGTCTGTTAATAATCTCTATAAACTTATGTCTGAATGTGTACACAAAATCACCAGGTAACAGGACATGCTGGACGTCGGAATTACTGTGTTTTCTGTTTGTAGTCATTTGTAGACGAGTGGTATTGACCAATCACATTTGAGCAGCAGGTAAACAGTCCGTGTGGAGAGGTGGAATGCATTGACCAAAATGCAGTCTCGGAATCCGTCAGCTATTGTCTGGAAACGTGAGATGAGATGAGATAAAATAAAATAATCCTTTCTTCATCCCACAGCGGGGAAATTACAGCAGCAGAGGGATAACGCAAACAGGAAGCATCAGCAGAAAAAAACACAAAGCAATGTATATACGAATCAGTATAAGGACAAACACAAGTTGGTGTTAGTAAACTGCACAAAACAAAGAGCAATATAGTAAGCAAACAGTACATAACAAAACATAACGTACTACATAAAAAGTAAAGTATAATACAGGCACAGACTGGCTGATTTCACATTATTGATTCACGGGATAGTGTAGACATTAAACAGTTAATCAGACTGAGAGATGATGTGAGCAGTGAAAAATTAAAGCAAGATATAATAAATAGGCTATTTACATTATTGCATGTATCACGTGTAGATATTTAACAGTTAGTTAGCTTCATATTATCTTTTTTTTAAGGTATCTGGATTCCTATGTAGATATCTGTTTATAGAGATAAGTCAGAATGACTGGCCTCTGGAAAAGGAAATCATTGCCCCAACACTGCTTGCTACACCTCCCAGAATATATGTCGTTGCCCCCAGAGGCTTATCATCTTCAGAACGATAGCCGATGGGTTCCAAGATTGGTCCATGATAGCTGCATTTTGACACTAGAGGAAATCTCTTCAGCAGTAATACAATATATCACTGCACTCAAAGATGCAGGTGTCTTGACTGGAGAATGAAATGGGATCTAATTCAACTCAGTGGGATGTAAATGTAAAAAAAAAAAAACACATGTAAATTTTATTTCTAAAACATGAATGAAAGTCCCAAATTGTAAGCAGGAAAAATGAAGAAGCTAAAACAATTAGTCAATTAATTGATCAGTTGATTGACAGAACAATAGATAGCTGAACGTAATCGTGTTAATTATTTTTTAAGCAAAAATAGTGAATAAACATCAAATCTCCGGTTCCAGTTACTCTGATTTAGAGTTGCTGTTCTTGGTGCTGAGCCTGTTTTGAAATGGGGGCGGGCTTCGTGCCCACAGGCCATCTCGCAACTTGCTATGTGGACTATGAGAACTGATCACTGTGCTACATGACTGCTGGTTACGATTTTGGGTTCACATTCATGTTGTAGATAACACATTTTCAGAATATTTTTATACAATTGCATTCCCCTGAGCTCAATTTAATGCCATACTTCTTAGAATTGGAGCTGATAAGTTGTGCACAATCACGTGTCTTCTTACAGAGGGTTTTAGTTGTAAAACAGGCCAGGAGGTAAGCCTGGGCTAGCAGAGATCTCAGCAGCCAAGTATTGGCTGAAACACTGGTATTGATCAACAGTGCTGTTAACTCTGAGCAGATACAGCATGTTAGGATTTTGCACTATGAGATTTTTTTTTCCTTATTAGGCTTTAAAGAGATCAACCCAGAATTCCCACTTCTCCCAGGCTCAAATCTCTTCAGCTATTGAAGAGACCAAATTCTGGGCAGCATGGCAAAGAAAATTGAATTGGATTACATTATTAATCTTATTTTTTTCCATGACTAAAAATATTGCCCATCGCCTGCCTTCGCTGTAGCTTTAACACTGTACTCCAAGGTCAGCCTCGTCATGAATCATCAAAAGATATAATTTTCTCCATCTTCGTAAAGTCGACCCTCAAGTAAAGTGGGTCTTTTGGGTTGCCAGGGAGCTCGACTTTGTAGTTCTGTGCTCCTGCTCCTCTCAGTGCAGGCAATTTATTTTGCAGCTCTTTTTGAAATTGAAATAAAGTATTCAGAAATTCAGAAAAGGGCCTTTTTGCCTGTAACAAATTCATGCAGCCCTACACACACACATGCGTACACCTCCCACTCATCGCCACACTCACCTCCTGAGCTGGGCTTTTTAAAATGCATTCCTATTTTCTTCCATTTTCAATACAGTCGATTAACATCAAGTTACCTTCAGCAGTACTGAACTAAAAGAGAGATGTGACAGACCATTTCAGTGCTGTTCAGATTTGGATATCCATTTGCATTTATACCATGTCTTGTCTTTGTGTATCTCCTTCTTTCAGGTTTTTTAATTGAGTTTTCTGCATGTTAATAATAAATATTCGGAATTTCCACCAGTCTTACCCTCTTTCTCTTTATCTGCCATCTCCAGCCTGCAGCTCAGAGCCAGAGAATGTCCAGGCTGATGCCCAGAACGACACAACTATCGTAGTGACATGGGAGCGTCCCCGTGTGGTTTACGACACAACCATCGACTGGTACACCGTCACCTACCAGAGGCTGCAGGGTCAAGACCAGAGCAAGCAGGAGTACAGGACAGATGGGGACCAGGACGTGGTATGAAAGATCTCTTCACATGTCTCTACAAAACAAACATCACCCATATGTACAGCTGCAACTAATAACTGTTTTGATAATCGATTAATCTGCTGATTATTGCTCTGAATAATGAATTTTGATAAAAAGAAAAAATGCTAAATTTCCATCAGTTTGTTCAAAAAGCAAAACTTATTCATTGTCTTCTTGTTAAATGCTCTTTAGATTAACGTCAAAATAAAAAAAGAAAACAAATGCTACATCAAGAGTACAGACAAGGCCCCTACAATTAAAAAATGAACCTCTCTTATCTCTGTTTGGTTTTGGATCAATGTTGCTGGGTTTTAGTGTTATCAAATTAGCTTTAAAATAGCTTTATCAGGGGTGTTAGTTTTATCAAGCGTTTATCAGGGGACTGCTGGCTACATTGACTGATCACAAAACAGAGTAACCACAGACAGAAGGTATTTCTGTCCATTGTTCTTGTTTTTTAATTTAACCTGTAATTGTGTGTTTGTCCATCAAAACGGACACAAATCTGCCGGAGATGACAGATTTAACTAATTGGGTGTTAATGCTGCAAGCATTCACAACCTATGTTCTTCTACTACCAAAATTCTTTATTTTTCTTCTTCTTATTCAACATTAAAATTCAGATTTCTATTAAAGCTGATGGAGCAAAAACGGTTGGACCGCTACTAGTTCCACAAACTTCAACTGATGCAACACATTTGTAACTCGCTTCTGTGACCACATTTTTGACTCTAGAAATATAAAACATGACACGTGCGTTCAAAGTGGCTCTTCTCTCACCGTCACTTTATTTTCATTATTAGACCAACGGTTTGGGAATGGGAAGAACTTCTTCGAGGAGTTAAATCTCCGCTAAAAGAGTCTCTTCTCTGTGTTCTGTTGTCTCTCTCTGCTCTTCTGCCAGGTGCACCTAGTTTATTACCATGCCAACCGCTGTGCTACACAAACTAACAGAAACATGATGTGTGTGCGTGTCTACATGTTACATGCAGACATGACAGGGGCACAATCTCCATTTTAACCCTTTACTTGCCAGAGTTTATTGAGGAAAATATTAATTTCAACATTTCAAAAGGCTGTCGCTTGAAAGTGGTGAGAGATAAAGGCACACAGTAAATGACAAAACTATTCATCATGACCCAAATTTTGTGATGGGAGTAAATTAACTCACCCAATTTGCATATTGTGGCGTCACTAGGCGGCAGCCATATTGGATTTCATAAATCTCAGTAAAACATTCAAATATTCAAATCGTTCAAAGTTTATTTTATTACAGGCAGCTATTCAGTGTGGCATCAGCTTTTCAACAAACTTTCAAAGATTCAAATCATTCAAACTTTATTGTATTCAAGGCAGCCTTGCAGCGTGGCTTCAGCTTGCAGCAATCACACCGCAGTTTCTTCAGAAATTGCTTCTCTAGTGTTAATTAGCCTTGCTCAAATTAGGTCAGAGAGACACTGGAGTATAAGGTAACGTTATGAACATTTTAGGAATATTTCACATCATTAGTCAGAGAAAGTCTAAACTGTATCCTAGTATTTCGTCACAAACTTTTTTTGTTTTGTTTTTCCTCTTTTTTAGTTGAAAGAAAGTTCAAACAATCAGTCATACCAGTTTAACTGGCAAAGGTAGAAGGTAATGGTTCCATCAGTAACTATTTGAAATAATAAAAAGTAATGCTAAGTAAAATAAGCTCAGATAAAAATAAACAATGAATTCAAAAAGAAGGGGTCATTTTAGACTGCATCAACACGTCTTAGTGAATTTTAGCTTCTGACATAGTTTGCTTTTTTCTATATAAATGTAAGACCCAAAATAAAATCAATTTCAGTTAAAAACATCCTAAAAAGATGGGGTTGAATCATGAAATGTCCCTAATTATATAAAGAAGTTGAGAATAGTGCATACATTTTAATCATTACACTCAAATTAAATCATATATTTTTTACCTTCTATCATAATTGCGTGTGCTGTTTTGCACAATTTATAATTCTTAAAGTCTTTAGAAATGTAGTACAGTGTGGGCCACAATAAAATTGATGGATACTTGTTACTTATATTTGTTATCAAAATAATAATATAATATAATTGTTTGATATATATAATTTTTGCAATATTTTTAGATGCATTTCTGTCATTTTATTTGTAACACAGTGTCTAAAAGGAACAAGCCAAGCTTTGAGCCAATTAATGTCTGCAAAATTAGAGATTGAAAAGAATTTCCCTTTGGTGGTGTTTTCCTAGTATTGCAGAAGCATTTCCTAATATGTCTGTTGGTGCAACAGTTGCTCATGATGTCAATACCATTTATTTAATGAGTGCAAAAAATCTAGGAACCTCAGGTTGCTTTTTATAGCTTTTCATGAACTCTAATAAGCCATTAGTTATGGATTTGATTACAAAGCTTAATTCCTTAAACTTAATAGAAGATGTTTTCTCTGTAAGAAGAGGTTTATATTTAATAAGTGGACCATTAGAATCAAGCGGGTCCTTTAATTAATCCCTGACTGTCTCTCTGTGATATTGATTTGCTCTATATACTCTTTGACGCTTTCTCCAGCATTCTCCTCATGTTTGGTATTGTCATAGCAAAAAAGGGGGATCATGAGAGGTTGCAAATCAGTTCCTCCTTCTTGCTTTATACGTTGAAGAAATTCAAGATACTCTGTCCAATGTCCACCCTAGGTTTCTTAGGATCTTGGGACCCTTTATTCAACATATTAGAACAGGGCATGTATATGTGCATTTTGTAAATAAAGGGACTTGTTCATTATAACGAATGAATTAGACCATAATGTATGAGAATTTTATCAACCATCCATCCATTCTCACTTCTCTGTGTACATGCTGACTGCTGTTGGCATCTGGATTGATCAAAGTAATCAATTGATTGATAATGACGATCAATCTTGCCTCTTAACAGGTCACTGAGCATCCATAACTGGACCAGCACCATCTGTGTATATGTATCTGTATGTAGGTCTGTGGGTCTGAGTCTATGAATATGCACAAGCCTTTGCATCTATGTATGTAGACTACGAGTCGACAATATTCAGACCACCCTCATACAGCACAAATGAAGGACTGAGAATTTAGTTTACCTGCCTTCTATGTGCATGAAAACATCTAATAAAAACCCACAAGAGGCATAATTAATTATTTTAAGATTATCAATTACTGTGGTAACGCAATTACAACTAGATCATGGCTTGATTACCAATAATAGAGTTGCACTCAAGTCCATATTAAACAAATGAACATGAGGTAGCTTTAACACTATCATTATTGGTATATGTGCAACTTTAAATATTATTCTCATTAAGATAATTTACCATAAATGTCAAATACAGCATGGGTAGCAGTGTTTTGCTTACCAAAACTGTCAATAACCTGTGTTAAAAATAATTAAAAATCTAAAGGGAAACCAACCAGTCATCAATACAATTATTATTACATGATGTATAAATGTGCATTGAAAGTGGAAAGACATTTCAAAGCAGAGATATTTAAATCTTTGATTCCCAACGATTGGTTCTTGTACCCCAGGGGGTATTTCTGCTGTTACCAGGGGCTCATGGAAGGATTTTGGAATAGCTCAGCTTATGTGATGAAAGAAAAGTAATTATGATTTATTTAGAAAAAAAACAACAACATTCACATATTTGCATTTTAGAGAAAAATAAACACTGATGCTGGATTACAAATTGCAGTGATGCTGATCTTGTACATTTATTGTCTCAAAACCACCTATTATAAACCAGCTTCACAGGACGCACCCACTGCTGACCGGAGGCAGCTGTAACACCTAAACACCACCTGCTGCGACTGGGAGTGCATGAAAATTAATTAGCAAGTGTGCAGAGAAATAGATACAGACACTTAAAAGTGCTAGAGCACGTGCTGAAAAGTCAAGCACCGCCTCTCAAATTAAAAGTAGCATGAATGCAAAATCTATTAAGAAGAAAAAAGTAGACCAAACCTAATCATCATCAATTCCATGATCATTATTGCAACATTCTCTTAAATGGGTACTTGAGCTCATCTGATATGGGTTGTTGGTTTACATCAGGCAATAAAAAGATTGTGAACCACTAATTTAAATTCATCTATGTGACTTTACAGGGCGCCATCATCCCCAGTCTGCTGGCCAACAGCAGCTATGTGGTTCAGGTGGTTGCGTTTTGCACCAACGGACTCAGAGGACGATGGAGCGACCAGATTATAGTGGACATGCCGTTAGAGGACCCTGGTACGAACACACACTCAGACAAAGGAAAAAACTCCAACTCCATCTGTTACACTTATTACAGTCTTTAAAAAGTCTCTATTTCTTTCCCCTCTCTCTTTCTCCCTCTAGAAAGTGATTCAGATCCTGACGCTGTCGCAAAAGATCTGGAAGGCACCAGGGAGGTAAGGCGGTCCGTATCTGCGGTTTCACCTGACACCACTCAGCATGTTGGCATTCATTTCGCTGAATTACTTTTGCAGTGCTGAAGTTTGCCCTGCATTTAGTCATATCAGTGAACCTAATTATTATGCAAATTGTTGTAATTATCTCAGTGGAGGCTTGTCACTGAGTGTTTGGAGAGCAGTACAAAAGGTTATACGAGACTTTGCAGCGTGTTTTAGGAGAGATTACCCAAAAAAGGCTCCCATGATTTTCTCACTGAGAGAACCAGTACAGCTTGTGCTCTTCCACACTGCATTAATGGAGATTACTTTAATGCCTTATTATCAGCTCATTTTGAATATTAAAGAAGTAAACAACTGCATCACCACTGTGTCTTTAGTAGGATGTTTATATTCTGTCATTTACGCAAGAGGTGGTGACAACATAAAAACCCTCACGTTTTAGTTGCAACAAGCCTGTCCATTTTAATCACAGACAGTATATAACCAAACATCTTGTGCCACAGCTCCACACAGTAGTGCTTTTTTCCTTGTGTTAGTTCTCATCTAGAGCCAAATCGGAGAGGCCAGAGAACCAGAATCAGGTGGATTTTTCTCCAGACGACCACAGCCCCGTGGAGGAGATCCCAGTGGAGCAGACCAGGGTTTACCAGAACCAACCTACATACCACCACAATCTCCCAGTGCAGGTCAGCACCCGCTCAACCCCAGAGACCCCGTCTGAGTCTACTGTTCTACAGAAAACTCGACTGAACCAGAATATAAAAAAGAAACCAGACCAGAGCAGGTCTAAACCCAATGATATGGATCAGAACTGGATTTACGAGGATAGCGATCCAACGCACCGGCCGATCACTAAAGCAGGTTTTGATGGCAACGGTGCAATATGGGTGACTGAGGTAACAGAGCAGCCGGGCTTCCTGTTTCCAGTTGCTCGGACGACCACACTGCCGACGATCCGACGACAAATCACAGAGGAGGCCTCGCTGTCAATGTTGCCACAACAGGTAGTTCATTGAAGTTTTCTTTTTCTTGTCTCTCAGTGTTATCCTTAAAACCTGATTAAATGTAATACCTAACAGACACCTGGCTGGCACACAAAATGCAAAGTTGTTTGGGGACTATTTTTTTTTTTCAGTTTAACCTTGTCCAAATTGAAGAAACCCAGTGTTTTTGCAATCTGCCTCTTCTTCTTGCAGTCAGGAGATCACAGTTTACTAGACCAAGCTGGAGAAAGTGGGCTCCCTTCTCCCCAGTCAGACCTCTACACCCGTCCTGTGGAGGACATGCAAATCACAGATATCTTCTATGAAGACACAGTCAACAACTTCCCACTAGAAACAACCACTTTTGCTGCAACAGTGTCTGCTGCTGCTGCCGTGTTGCCAGGTCAGATTTTATTGGAAGGGATTTTTCTTTTTTTGGCACCCTTGTTTACAAAAAATATCTCTGATTGGTACATTGAGCAGCGCCAGGGAGAAATTTAGGCTCATAAATATTTAAATAGGTATCAGCGGAAGAAGATTTTTTTTCTTCCACTGGACATTTGCCACTGATTTTGCTCAGATTGACACAATTTGTGTTTGCTTTATTATGGCTTAAATTTGAATTGATACCTGTCGAAATTTTATATATATCTATATATATCTATATATATATAGATATATATATATATATATATATATATATATAGATATATATATATGTAGATATATCTATATATCTATATATCTATATCTATATATATATATATATATATATATATATATATATATATATATATACACATATATATGTACACACACATATATATATATATATATATATATATATATAGATATATATATATAGATATATAGTTTTTGGGTTTTTTTACATTTTTCAAATAAATATTTTGAACAGCTGCTGCTACTTAAAGATATACTGGGCAGGATCTTCCTAAAAACAATGTATAGTGTCATACAGATGTAATCTCTATCTCAGTCATCACTTAGCCTATGACCCAGTAGAAGTGTGCGGTGGTGTATTTGTCTGCCTGCATTTTCTTGATTTCTTCCTATTTTCTGTGTTTGAGACAATCCTGCATAATATACCTTTATGTTGTAATCATTATAACAAGTTGCTGTTGACAACCGTTGCTAACTTTGTCTCAAAAGCCCTGTAAAGAAGTCAAGTTGAACTATTTTATTTAGTATTTACTCTGATTTCTCCCAAATTATTCAGTAAATATTTTGTTAGAAATTTATGATCTTAACATCACTCAAATTGTTATTCTGTATTTTGGACTTTCAGTATTATGACAATTGCAGTATTCTGGATGTGGCTTGTATGAATTTTGTGGGCTATTCGTGTGCATGACACAATAATAAAAACTTCATTCATTCATTTATTCATGTGATGCATCATGTGATGTGATGTCCCATTACGTGACATCTTACATTATGTAATATTGTAGCTATCAGATCATCTGTAATTTCATGTCACATGTCAATGTCACGTAATGTTGTGACATCACATTAGGTCACGTTAGGTCATCATGAAAAATTATATCACATATCATGTTGTGTCATATTTGACATGGCCAATGTCATGTCTTTCATGTCGTGGCTCAACATGTGTCACATCATATCACATTGCATCGTGTCATATCATTATGTACATTCTGTCCCACAGGTGATAAAGTGGACAAAGTCTCCCTGTCGTCCTCTGGAGATGATGATGCCCCTGTGAACAAACCCTATCCAGACACTGTGGCCTCGGTTTCCTCCACCTCATCCCCCGTCTGGATCACGGCGAGGGCGGCAACTGCCAGCAACACACTGGCTGAGTCTGTCTACAAAACATTCACAACCTCCTCTCTTCTCAGGGTGCTGATGCACACAACCCAACCCATGTTTAACGGTAAGATGAAACACCTCAGAAACCCTTCCTAGAAATATATTATGTTCTCTAAAAAGTACAGTGTTTACTTCCAATTAAAAGTGTCTATGAATGTATATTATTAGGGATTTCACACAACAGCAGCAATATAGATAAATGTTTTTTTGTGGTTGGTAGACAGCTGGACTTAATTGCGGTGGATGATTGCCTTTCTCCTCTAATAGCCCACTGCTGCTGCGTGGCTAATCACTGCTGTGCTCTGTGATCTTGGTGGCATGTTGTATAGTGGCATGATGTGGGTAACGCTGGTAGTGGTGGTGGTGGTAATAACAACAATCGAAAAGAATGAGCTGGCGTTAATGATGATTAGAATGATAATCAGCAACTCTCTGAACTGGATCAGCAATTAAAAATGCTTGACTCTCCCTCAAATCTCGCAGCATGTTTCGACTTCACATGAGGTCATATTTTGAGTCCACTCAAGCTCGGTGATTAGCATCTACTTTTGGGACTCCCCTTCTGGATTTGCATTCTTTTCTGTGGCTCAATGGTGCACTCTGGTGGTTGGTTTTTCTTCTATCCTCCCAAAATGCAGGGTTCACTTGAAGGTGTATCAATTGTTCATCTCTTCATTCTGGAACTTAATAAATAGCTTCCAAGTCTTAGCTCTCTTTTTGCATTTGGTGTAAGTTGTGGGCATGATGATGACCGAAAAGTCTACCTTTGCTGAGTCAAGACTCTGTACTTCTGTCTTTCTCACTGCCATGTGCGCCATACCTGGAAGGTTAAATTCTTACTTTTTCTTCCGCCTTTCTTGGCACATTTCAATGCTGGCATCCAGGAATTTTTTTCAGACTTATTTTGGCTTTTCTTACAGCAAATACACCCATGACTAAAGTTGAGGACTCAACCATCGACCTGTCCTCTGGCTTAACAAACACTTATACTGGAGTGATCATCAACCCTGCAAATCCTGCAGGCTCTGTCCCTGAAAGGGGCTCTGCTGAAGGAGATTTTTTAGCCCATCAATCCCCCAACCCTTTTAGTGAATACATCATCAGTTTGGGTCCTACTCCGGCCCTCCCTGAAGATAACAGGAGTGGCCTTATCTTTTCATCATAATGACAAGTCCTCTGAAGAGCTCTCTGTTGTCCATCTACAAATGGATTTAGAGCACCCTCAGATTTCAACTACTTTGGATTTTCGGGAACGTTTGATCACAAAGAATTCCCTTTCTGTGCTGTCTGATTATGACTCGAGTACTATCGACTTACCAAAAACAAACACAGGTGAAGGAAATACCCTAAATATTGAAGGTAGGATTCAAGATGGTCTAAACATTTTGTCACATCCCGATGATGAAGAGGAAGCTGGGACAAATAGACACAAGGACAACCGCAGCTCCACTTCGGTCACATCTTTCTTTGACTCTGAAGGTTTGACTTTGTCCGATCCTCATGATTCGGAGGAAACAGACTGGACAGCAGGGGGAAGTGGATCAGGCTCTGGCCTTTATAACGACAGGCTCAATCAGGAATTTGATGCACTCATGACAGTCAAGACTAACTTTTCCAGTAGTCCAAGTTCAACTATGAGCTTGAATGTGGATAATACAAGGAAGAAGAGTCGATCAACAAGAATTAATATGGATAGAAAAGCAGATGATGACACAGATGGGGCTGGAAACAAAGGTAGCAAAAAAGAGTGGGAAACAGCAGTAGAGAAAAAAATGGAGGAGAATGAAAGTGAGTTAAGTGGTGAGGAAGAAGAAAATATAGAAAAAGAAGGAGCACGCAACATGGGGAATCAGGGAGTGTGGAAAGTGGTTGGTGAAACAAATGAAAGTGCCAGACAGCTCAATAGCACAGCAGGCTGTGACAGGCTGAAAGAGAAAGAAACTAAAGCTGAGAGTGGAGTAGGAAAGACAATATACATTAAGACCGTTAGTGGGAATGAAATTGAGTCCAATTTAAGAGTTTTAAGCTGGCCTGAGGACATCAGTGGTTCTGGAGAGGGTGGTGGAGATGGAGGAGAAGATGGAGAAAGAAAGGAAAGGAGTGATGTTAAAGAAGCTATCAAAGCTGTAGGTGAAAAGGACAGTGGTGACAAAAGTGATGGAGGGGAAGACTGCGACAAAGACAATGTATCTGAGGGAAGAGATGGTCTTCAGCTGTCTGTCAGTCAAGATAAACCTACAGCAGAGTTCCCTCTGTTTGACAGTAGTACAGAAAATAGTGATAGTGATGGACATGATGAAGAGGGGCAAAACATAAGTCTTGACAGTCATGTTGGTGCTCTGGAGGAAAACAAAGAGGGAGGCGGTGATGGTAAAAGAAATGGAAATGTGGAGAGTGAGGAGCAAGAGGAAGGAGGCGGTAAAGAGGAAAGTGATGCAGATGTAATTGAAAAGCAGTTCTCAAGTGTGGACGGGTTGTTGTTTGATGCTGAAAGAAGTCCCCTATTAGGGCGTCTCGTCCCTCTGCTCAGACTGACAGATGGCAACAAGGACACAGAGGAGGACATGGAAGGTAAATGTTTCTCAATGTCAAGCTTTTCATCTGCCCTGTTGCATTCTGTCAGAGAGCCAGAGCTGTGTAGTTTACCCCTCTCTCATCTGTTCATACACATAGGGTATGTCAAAGTTTGCTAAAGTTTGAGTGAGGTGGAACTCTTTGTTTAGGCCATTCAGCCACAATTGCCACAGTGGCCGGATAGACATTTATAACAAACAACACTGTTATTGCTATAACCACCTAAAGCGTAACAATCAATGTTTTTATATTAACAGAGGATGAAATGACTCCATGTAATGTGACAGGGGTTGATCATAGTAATCAACCCACAGAGAAATAGCAACCAGTTCTTCCTCAGCTTTATAGAGCATTGAAACATCTCTCAGCTCATTGATTTGGATCTGCAATAATCAGCCTTTTCTTACAGCCACAGCAGGCAGCAGTTTATAGCCAAAGGGCTCTGATAAACCCATTGTATGCTACCTGCACACCACGAAACTGCAGATAGTTAGCTAGTTAAAGAAGACAGTGGAGCAGGCAGCTAAAAAGCCAGATTTCCCCTCAGAAGCTGGCAGAGCTCCCAAACACAGCTAAAAGCAAAGTGAATATTAGACTTAGAATATTAGACCAGGGAGCCAAAAATGCACCTGTAGATGAATACTAATGTTGTCCAGTTTCAGCTGTATTTGTTAAAGGGATGACTGTGGCATTTTAAAACCTGAACTCTATTTTTCCATGTTTTTTGTGTGGAAGTGACTAAAGGAGTTAGTTTTTGAAATCAGGGTTAGTACTGAAGAAGAGGGCTGCAGCCTGGAGCCACAAAACAGGCTGCAATAGCACACTATGTATGTCCACGATGTATGTCCACAGAAAGTGCTTGTTTTTGCCACTGATAGGCTCATACTATTATTCTAAATGTCTGAAAGCATTATGGAAAGGATCCCTACCAAGAGAGAGCTTTTTGTTAAAGAGTAAGATCCTTTTTCTTTAACTAAAAACAGCCCTGAAATTGTCAGCTCCAAAGCCACCAGACTACTTTTAAATAAACACTAAAAGAAGACTCCAGGGATGAATGGTTTTCTGTAGGCCGACGCAGAAGTCAGCATCACACTGGTTCCTTCGTCAAAAAGCCTATGACATTTTTCCATTGGATTTTGGATCATTGCTGAAAATAAGCTCTGGCAAACAAAAGTTAATTAAACATACATGTTTAGTTTAGCAAAATAATCTTCACAAATGAGCACCACTTTTGTGATTTTTGAAGCCGTAATGCAATCGCTAAAAGTAAGAAGCTAATGTTAGGCTATGAACAAACTACACCATGGTTGCATAACTTAATATCTGTTCAGCATGAAGTCATTCTGTGGTCCCATTTAGCCACTCCTTAGCAAGCGCCTTTTTAAAAACAGTTCATTGGTGGGATATTTGCTGAGGTCATTTATGTCGTAGAACAAAACACAAAAGTATAAGCTTGTGTTAACCACAGACCTTATTTAAGGCATCTAACCAAAAAAATGATCAAAGAACATGTTGGCTTCAAGACAAGGGAGCCATGAGTGCAAAAACTCATTCTATGGATTTTAGGACTTTATGCACTCTATTTACTGTAATCATCATTGATACACACTTGATTCAAAGTCGACAGAAACAAAATAAAACTCATGAAAGCCATCTTTTTCATCTTTACACTTTCCGACAATCTCCAACCCTAGTTTGGTTGAAATAAACCCATAATTCGCCCAGTTAGAAAATATCTGGGCTCTATACATGCCAAAATTACTGTCTGTTTAAATGGAGGTGGCTTTGGTGATGATTTTGGGTCTGTTTCTTGTTTAAAATAAGGATCTTACCCTTTAACCAAAAGGCCTATCCCTGTAAAAACTCCTTTCCAAAAATTTGTCAGATGCTTATATCGACAATCTGAGCCTGTCAGTAGCAAAAACAAGCACTTGTAGTGGATGTAAATAGAGTGTGCCAGTAAACCTGGAACTCCGTTAGCACTTTTAGCACTTCCAGTTCTCTTGTCTAAAAGTCAATACGTTTTTTGAATGGGAGTTTGGTAAAATGCCTCAAATAAGGTCTGTGGTTAACAAAAATTTAAGCGAGTTTCAGGTTTTGTTCTACGACATAAAACACCTCAGTAAATACCCTACTTGTGAATTTTGAAGCTTGTACGTGTCGTAAAAAAGGCGGTTGCTAACAAGTTGCACAATATGACTACAAACCCTGTTGGAGACATTAAACTTCATCATGCCCGAACAGGTGAGAGTGCTGGCAGTCCGCCATTACAGTTTCTTATTTAGCTTAAACAGTCCGATTTCCCCATTACACAATGTTTTTAAAGTAAAGCGGCCGAAATCAGTTGAAAGCTTAGCGGCGGTGACGTCAAGAGTCATGCGACCGTGGAGTAGTCATGTTGTCCGTTAATGCCTAACGTTAGCTTTTTACTTCTGGCGATCGCATTTAAGCTTCAAATGCGGTATGAAAGGTGTTCATATGTGAAGATTATCTCGCTGAACAAAACCTGTAAGTATCATAAACTTATGTTAGCCACAGAGCTTATTTTCTGACATAATCCAAAACACAATGCAAAAATCACATTCACTTTCTCTTCTGGGAACCAGCATGATGCTAAACTTCCGGGTTTTGACGTCAGCCCTGGTATACTCTATAGATGCTGCGAACATGCCCAGAGTGGTTACATTGCAGCCTATTTGACCACTACTGGCTGCAGGCCTCTCACTCAACACTGGACCAGTTATAAAAATGGTTGTCTCCATTTGTCACTTAGACACAAAAACATGGGAAAACAGGGCCAGGCTGAAAAACACCATGTCACCCTTGAATAAGCAAGTGTATATATCAACTTTATAAGGTGTTGTGCTGTCCCCAGCTGGCCAGAAGAAGCGGTTTAATGTGTGACACTTTTTAGCAATTTGGAAATCTGTCATAAACTGGACACAGACTGAATCACTGCTGTGATCAACGCACATTATAAATTAAACTTACAAAATGTATTCTTGCAAACAACCGTACCACATTTGCTAAATTATTGTGGAATTCCTGATAAATAAACTTGCATTAAACCAAAACTGTAGAGATTATTATACTGACATGATCTTTGTGTTATGTGACACTCCCCCACTCTACCCCTCTTTTTCTATATCCCCCTTTGTCTCTATCTCTCACTCAACACACACCATCGCTCTTCTTTGCCTCTCCTCTCTCAGAGGGCAGCAACAGCAGCCATGAGTCTCGGGTCGGCCTGGTCGGAGGTGTGGAGAGGGAGAAGAGGACAGTCGTTCCTCTGGCTGTCGTCTCCACTCTCACCATCCTCTGTCTGCTGGTACTAGTGGGCATACTTGTTTACTGGAGGTACATGCACATGTAAGGTCAATTTTGTGCTAAAAATCAAGTTCACCTGTGTTCTTCACTTAGGTTCTGATTTGTTTGTGTCACAGAAATTGTTTCCAGGCAGCTAATTTTTACCCAGATGACAGCGCGTCACCTAAAGTCATTTCAGCTCCATCTACACCACTGCTGCTGGCCACAGGTAACACACACACACTAATAGGACGTTATCACTGTTATATCAAAACACTATCTAGCCACAATATAAATTATGCAGTTAAACATTCACTCTTTTGTTGCAGACGGTCATGAGCCACTGACAGTGAAGCAGTTTGTGAAGCATGTAATGGAACTGCACACCACCAACACCTTCTCCAAGGAGTTTGAGGTGCGCTGAATGTTCATGATTGGAATATTTGAGTTGAACTAAATGTCAATTGCCTTTATCACAAGGTGAACATAGACAGCCACAAGACAATTTGAAAGCACACCAAGGCTTTCAAAGGTTTAAAGGTTCTGTATATGAGATTCAGAGCATTAATATAGCAGCATATTTTTATTTGCTATGTTAAGATACAATAAGGTAACGGCATCCAGAGCAGAGAATGAAGTCTCCCTCTGTGTGTGTTCTAATCTGAGCTTCTCTGTGGTTTCTTGTGATAAGATGGTCCGGCTGCGTGTGCTGTTTGTGCATGTGTGTATCCAACTGGCTAGCTCTTTGCTGTTGCGTGGCACTGCGCTCAAGCAGCGGTTACCACTGATATCGGGACGGCAATGTAACAGAAAAGTAGCACCCACTCTTTGTTTTCTCCCTGGTTAACACCGCTAGCTCTGTCAGCACTGTTGCCTTTGTTTAGCCCTGTTCATGGAGTTAGTACCGTCAGCTGCTGGCTGCAGGCTCAGTTATCTTCATAATGAGAACCCTGTCCAGACAACTCATATACTCTGAATTTCACATAGAGCCCCTTTAACCAGCACAAAAATAAAGAGATCACTCCATTTGTCATAGCTTCTTAATGCTCCTCCATATCTCTATTAACATCATGTCTCCAGGGATATCACTTAGCAATGTGATTTGTTGCTTCCATGTAAAACATGTTGTGCAACAGTATGTAGGAAGGGTGTTTGCTACTAACCATGGCAGTGCTACTTGGTTTTCCTCACAGACTCCAAGTTCAAACACGCAAACATAAGAACCTTAAGTCAGGATTTAGAATTCAGTAGGCAGGTTTTAATTGATAAAAACCTCTCTTCATAAGATTTAGGCTGGTAAAGTCTTTATCTCTGCTTATACTGAATTTAAAACCAGAGAAATGTCTCATGTGGAGTATTGAAATATCTTATCCTCCTGCAACCCTGCGTCCTCATATTAGGACACTATGTCTTGGGATTGCTACACCTTCATATTCTGCTAAAGTTAAACCTGTTGTCCTTGTGTATAGACACTTTCATGTGCCATTTAGTGGAAAAACAAGATGGCAGCATCTCTGCCAAGTCGGTCACCAGCCAATCGTGACACAAAAGTGGAAAAAAATAAAAAAATAAATAAAACCTGTCACATTTCATGTTTGGAACTTGTTTATTTATGATGAAGGAAGTTTGTAGTTTGATATGGCATGCAATTTTTATCAGTTTTAGCAACAGTAACAAGTGAAGATGCTGTTAGTTAAAGAACTCGTTTGAGGACATCAGACTTTGTTAGTGTATTATTGCAGTATTTCACTCAGGCCAATTAGGTGGGACAAACTGTTCTACAGACAAAAAGGAATTTCCTACACTGAAGGATAAAGCAGGGGAAATTTAACAGAGTAACAAAACTAACAAATCATAAGGCTTTTAGATATGGTGCATTATTTGCAATTTTGCGTTTGCACAGCCGTGTTCAGGAATTGAAATGCACAGCTTTAGACTTGAACAGTGACCCCTAACCCATGGAGTTACAAAACATAGAACAAGTGTTGCATTGTTTGTCATTTTGTTTTGGCACAAAAATTGTCAGGCATTGAAATAAATAATAATAGTAATAGTATTAATTAATAGTTATTGAAAATAAACCCAATGTCCCCATATGAGGACATAATTTTTTCACCACTATTCAAAGATATGATTATCAGGTTCTACTAATCCCAAATACCTAGAAGAAATTAAAAATGCATACCAAGCAAGGTATGGAGGGTCTCTGGAGGTTGATGGAGTGTATGTATTTTAGAACAGTTTGTGGATTAGTTTCAACAATGAGTACATCTGCATGACATTAGTCACCTCTGTTTCCTGGCATGAGCCTCCTGAGTAACGCACACAGATAGGATTAATATAAATATACCTCTCCCTTGTAACTGTATTTGTGTGCTTCTCCCATTTTATTGTAGTGTTTCTGCATTTTCTACAAACCTACATTTTATTTATTTTTTTCTAATTAGAGAGAATTATCTAATTCTCATTTAGAGACAAAAGAGGCAAAGTTATAGGACCATGTGGGCAGATCACAGCCTTGACTTGTAGATACACACACATTTCTCCGGTATTTGCATAATAAAAACAATTCCTTAATATTTAACAGTGTAACAGGAAATGGCTAACATGGTTGAAAGCTACAAGTCTGCAGCTCAGTTGGGAATACCAGTGTATTTCTCATTTACTGTAGCACCGCCTCTCTGTGTGTATCTGAACCCCATATTCCTGTACCTGCACTGACTCCCTGTCTGTCTGTCTGTCTGTCTGTTTGTCTGTCTGTCTGTCACCTTGCCCCCCCCCCTCCCACTCTCCTTTCACCACCTCCACCACCATCGTCGTGCTTTCTGCATCCTCACCACCCTCCATTAGATTGTCAAAGAATCCTATGAGGTAAGACGCCTACAGTGTAGAGGTGTGGTTTTCTTTTTCTTTCTTTTCAACGCTGGAACATTTGAGTTTTGTTCAAAATGAGGTCTCCCTTGTTTGCCCCTTTGTTGACCAACCAGTCAGCTTGTAGACCGTAGCATCTGTATTTCAGATGTGAGAGATTTACAGACATTTCAAGGATGCAGCTGCTTGTTGGCCAGTGTCTTTACTGAATATGAGGCTTTAATGCAGATTTTAAATACAGACCATGTATTATGGCTTTTTCTCTTGAGTAGGAATCAGGGATTAATATATGATATTCTTTCTTTCACAATTTTTTATGTGTTCTCCATACACAAATATTAATTCTTGTTACATCATTCACAAGTGCTTATTTATTTGTTGTTTTGTCTTCACTGTGGTCACTTGATTGTTGTATCGTAATACTATTAAAACTATAGACCAATAGAATATAAATAAATACAGCAAAAACCTTACTTCCAGAAGAACAACCACATTTCATTTTCACTCAGTGGCACCAGTGCTCATTGTGCTAATTAGCATGTTTAGCTTTCTCTGAGCAACTAACTTAAATCTTATTTGTGTTTTATATTGTTTTTCAGGAAGTACAGGCATGCACAGTGGACATGGGCATCACTGCTGACAGCTCCAATCACCCTGACAACAAAAGCAAGAACAGATACATAAACATACTGGCCTGTACGTCACTGTTCAGTCTGATAAAATGAGTGTATAATTATGAAAGGCATCAGTGATGAAGCTGATTGACCTTTTTTCCTCTATCAGATGATCACAGTAGAGTCAAACTCTCCAACAGTTTGGACAGAGACGGGAAATGTGGAGATTACATCAATGCTAACTTTGTAGATGTAAGTATGTTACTGTCAGTCTTGCATATTTATTGGCAGACTGACACAGCACAGTGTATTCCAAGTAAAATCCAAACCAGAAATAGATTGTCAGTCAGGTGGGTCTTTTCCACTGTTGTTACTGTACATTATATTCAGCGGTTTCCTCTGCAGGGCTATGAGCGAACGAGAGCGTACATCGCAGCTCAGGGGCCTCTCAGAGCGAGCAGGGAAGACTTCTGGAGGATGATCTGGCAGCAGAATGTTGGAGTTATTGTCATGATCACCAACCTCAAGGAAAAGGGACGGGTAGGACAAACACCAGCTTCTCCACACAGATCAGTAAAGTTACATCTGGTTTTGCACATGCACATCTGGCAATTTGAGTATTCATGTATTTTTTTATCATCAAGCTGGAGTTTTTGTAGAGTTTGGAAATGATTTTATTTCAATGTAAACATCTCACTTTAATTGTGATGCCTTCTAACCTTCATGTTATCTAAATGAGATACTGAACTGTACCTTAAAGTGAACGTTCTCTCAAGTCAGTGCTTTCTGACTCGTCAGTGACAGTCAGGAGGGAGGAAGTGTCAGTTTTAAAAATACAAGTGAGATGACACATTGGTCCTCATGCAGAAGCATGCTCTTAAGTTCTCTCTCAATTTTCTGTGAATAGAAAAAAGTATGCGAAGTCAACTCTAGATGCATCAAACATTCTTAACCACATCCAAATCTGCTCTTTCCAGGTGTGCTAAATGAAGAATCCTACTTGATCATAAGTACCCTATTAGCATAGATAACACCCCCTGAGTAGTAGAAGTGAAATCAATATGCTATGAAATAAACTTAAATGGAATTTGTGAGCCTCTGCACTGTATCGTTACATAAAAAAAATTAAAAAAAATTGGAAAAACGTTTGATGTGTGAATGCCCTGTCAGCAGCAGCAGTGGAGGAAGTATTCAGATCCTAATTATACAACTAATACTACACTGTAGAATTACTCTGTTACTCATAAAAGTCCTGCACTGAAAATGTTATTTAAGTAAAAATATGTAAGTACAGTCAGGAAAATATACTGAAGTATTAAAGTAAAAATATTCAGTGCAGAAAATTAGAAATCTCTAATAAATCAAAAACAATTAAAAATTGTCACAAAAAAGCAGCAAGTCAACAGATTTGAGGAGCTGGAACTACAAAATGTTTTTGCATGAAAAATAATTCAATTATTAAAATAATTATGAATTCATTTTCTAATCAATCAACTAATCGTGTCAACTGCAGTTGTATATTTTCATATATTTAGTGTGCAAAAATCTTAACTTGTAAAGTAACTGAAGTTATTTTATTATTGTCATGGAGGAAAAAGTACTTTAAGCACAGTACTTGAGTAAATGCACTTAGTTACATTCCATCACTGGTCAGCAGAGGGATGCACAGTAACTAAAATTAAAGTAATTAGGATGGACCAAGCATAAAAGTCTTTCTTTAGTCCTCAACTTAACTTTATGAAGTTGATAAGTCAAACATGTTAGTGAACAGCAGCTTATTTACACAACAAGTAAGCAGAGAAATACTAGCATTCATTTGGCATCGTTATTCTGTCCACCTGGCAAATATAAGTCCAGTATTCACTCTGTTGTAGCTCTGTTTAGTCTCCATTTACTCCTGAGGAAAATGAGACATTTTCTGTTCAGGGAGCAAAAGCTCACTATCCTAAGAATCCTTGGAAACTGACTTGTTTTTAAGGTATTACTTCAGCTACAGTCAAAATGCATGGGTCATATTTCAAGCAACACTAAATACAACAGGTACAAATAAGCATAAAGCTATGGGTTCCCAACCTGAGAGTTTTAGTTTAATAATTAATAATTAATAATTTGCTGGTTTTAATAATAAGGCAAAATAATACAATTGCATCTATGCAAAAGGACATAAAGGACTTGCATAAAGGAAGTTTTTCTGTAGTGGTATGTATATTTTATTTGCATCAGCCAATTTGCTTTCTGCCCTAGAACTTAGCTACTTTTCCTCATTTCCCTCTTACTACATTTCACGAGAAATGGGAAATAGTGTGGATGTGTGTCAGTTTAGTCCCAAAAATCCCACTGTCTTGTTAGCTGAGAACAACTGCCTGCTACAGCTGAAAACCCCGCTGGAGAGAGCTGTGAGACTCGATCAGAACAGTACAGATGCTGTCTGAAAAGCCGAAACACTGAGCTTAAAGAGGATAAAATGCTCCATAGAGCTGAGGGTAACTGCAGAGGTGATAATTCTCAGTTGGTTTGTATCTATGAACGACCCCTTTCATATTATCCATAATCATATGACCCATTGTTCATATTAAATATTGATTGCTACAGCTTTAAGTTTTCAGTGTCACTGCAGGTCGTCATGTATCAGTTTTAAAATGTATGCTATGAAATTGTACATTTCAGTATACCATAATCAGCTAGCAGGAGGAGCCAAGCCTTTTTAGCACTTACGTACTGTGTGATTGCTGCCTCCTTATGATTTGGATTGATTACATCAGCTACAATACATTATTTCTTGTCAAACTGCGACATGCTGAAAAGAGAACCGTTTCTCCCAACAACTCCCTCACAGGGACAAAAGGACCACATCAACAGCATCAGCTCAGACAGAGGAACATGTCCACTGTTCTGTCACACATCTCTGTTGGTCATCTGCTCTTGTTTTATATTTGTCGTCTGTCTACAGACAAAATGTGACCAGTACTGGCCGGAGGAGAACCAGGAGGAATACGGTCCCTACCAAGTGACCCTGAAAAACAGCAAAACCCTCGCTTACTACACACTGCGGACATTCACTGTCAGAGACACCACAAATAAGGTACTTCATACACACACTCCCCCTGTCTTAGTCCAATACGTTTACAATAAACAACACTGACTGTCCAAAGTGAGTTTGGGGTTCAGTTCCAACTAGGTGTTTTCCTACACACATAATAACACCCTGTCTGGTCCTCCAGGCTTCTCAGAGGAGAGTTGAACACACAGTCCTTCATTACCACTACACCCAGTGGCCAGACATGGGTGTCCCAGAATACACCCTGCCTGTCCTGTCCTTCATCAGAGCATCCTCCCAGGCGCGAACACAAGAGATGGGACCTGTACTGGTACACTGCAGGTAAACTGTGTGTGTGTGTGTGTGACAGATTCCTCTTTAATACCGGAGACAAGAGAGCTACGATTTCATATATGCAATATCGTGTGATGTGTGTCACAGTGCCGGTGTAGGAAGGACAGGAACCTACATTGTGATTGACAGCATGCTGCAGCAGATCCAGGATCAGGGTACAGTGAACGTCCTTGGTTTCCTAAAGCATGTCCGGACGCAGAGGAACTTCCTGGTTCAGACGGAGGTAAGCAAACTCACACGCACACACTGTGGCATCCATACAGTCAGTCCTTATTGATAACAAGCTATGTCTTTGTTCCTCCATCTGTCGCTCTCCTGTAGGAGCAGTATGTGTTCATCCATGACACTCTGGTGGAGGCTATCTTGAGCCGTGGCACCTTAGTGACCTCTGACCTTCTCCACACTTATGTGTCTGACCTTCTGATCCCTGGGGCGTCAGGCAGGACACGCATGGACAAACAGTTCAAGGTATAGCATGAACGCATGACCCCACCCCCACCCCCCACCCCCACCCACCCACCACACACACACACACACACACACACACACACACACACACACACACATTTTATAAACCTCTGTTTTGCACTCAGGTTTGGCCTTTACATTTTAGGGGCACTTGGCCAACACTTTGAATATTGCAAATGTAACGGACTCTTTCTGTTGTGTTTCAGTTGATCAGTCAGCGTCAGGCGAAGCACGCAGACTATAGCACTGCCCTGAGAGACGGCAATGCTGAGAGGAACAGAGCCAGAGCTCTGATGCCTGGTAAGCACGGCTCGTTTTCTAGCCCAGGGGAGAGCTGTGAAAGTTTCATTTGATCCACAGCCTGATCAAAAATGACACAGTATCACACCCTTGAGTCAGTGGTAGATTGAGGTGTATGACATATGACCACTGCTGTGACTGGTTACCCATGTGGTGAAAATGGGTTCATGACTCATGTCTTTGTGTTTTTATATAGTGGAAAGATCAAGAGTTTGTCTGACCACTTCAGAGACAAACTCCACGGGGTACATCAACGCCTCCTACGTCATGGTAAGACTGATGGGGAGTGTCTGTGGCAACTGTTGTGAAAGGGTTCTTTTGCTGTTTTTATGACAGCAACAGAACACTACACAGTTTAACGCTGCTTGTGTTTTCACAGGGACATCACCACAGCAAGGAGTTCATAGTGAGCCAGACTCCTCTGAGCAGCACGGTCGCAGATTTCTGGAGAATGATCTGGGAACACAGCACACACACTGTTGTCCGTCTGCCAGACACACACTGTCAGGTAGAACACACACACACACACACACACACACACACACACATACTCTGTACAGTGCTTATAAAACAACTGTATACAAACACTCAGTCTTTTCCTGTTTGTGTTAGAGTGAAGAGGCTGAGTCGTGTGTTTACTGGCCCAGTAAAGACCAGCCACTGAGCTTTGAGGGTTTCACTGTGTCATATTTGGGGGAGGAGCATGTGTGTCTGTCCAATGACGAGAGGCTTTTGGTGCAGGACTTTACACTGGACTCTCCACAGGTAACCCACACACGTAATATACTGTTTTTTACACACACACACACACACACACACACATATATATATACAGTGGTGGAAAAAAGTTTTCGGACACCCTTAAAATCTTACACAATCTCAAATATTATCATGAAATATTTGTGGAAAAATCTTCTTTGTGTTTCAAAAGGTGTGGCTGCATTAGACAGATACAAACGAATATGAATTATATTTTTTTGTTTATTGTTTACAAGAAAAACTAACAAAACTAAATTCTTGACAGTTTCAATATGTCAGTTCTCAACATTGTCGGTATCAAAGTCAACAAATAACAGAGAATGTGTTCAAAACTGAACAAAAAATAAATAAACCATTACATCATCAAATTAATATTTAGTAGTCCTGCCACTGGCACGTAGTAGAGCTCTAATCCTGGCTTGCATGTTCCCCACAAGCCTTTCACACTGCTGAGGGGTAATCTTGTCCCATTCTTTCTTGATTTACTGCTTTTAATTCTTCTAAATTCTTTGGTTTATGCTTTGAAACAGACCTTTTGATAATCCACCACAGATTTTCAATGGGGCTCATGTCCGGGGATTGAGCTGGCCACTCTAAGACCTGGATACTGTGCTCCTGCAGCCAAGTTCTACTGGCCTTGGATGTGTGGCACGGGGCATTATCTTGTTGAAACATCCAGCTTTTACCTCGACGGAACAGTGCACGCGCAGAAGGGAGCATGTGGGTTTCGAGAATGGTACAATACTTGGTAGAGTTCAATGTGCCATCACAGACAGTGAGATGACCAACACCAGCAGCACTCATGCATCCCCAAACCATGATACTGCCTCCACCATGCTTGACAGTAGGTACTGTACATGCTGGAGATAATGCTTCGCCTGGCCTTCTGCGTACCCTCACATTAGTAGGAGGAAGATAAAGCTGGAAACTGGACTCATCTGACCACAAAATCTTCTTCCAATTCCTGGCTGTCCAGTTCTTGTGTGCCTGGGCCCAACGACGCCGGGCTAACCTCTGTCTCTCATGATCAGGGGCTTCTTGATAGCCTTGTAGGACCTTAAGCCATGATCTAAAAGTCGGCCACGTACAGTGCGGGTGGAACACTGGACACCAGTTTGGTTTGACCACTGCTGCTGAAGCTCCTGTGATGTCATTCGGCGGTTTTGCCTGCACATGCGGATCAGGATGTGGTCATTTCTTGCTGAAGAAACTCTTGGACGCCCAGATCTTGGTTTGTCTTCCAAGCTGTTGGTTCGTCTGTATTTCTGCAGAGTGTATCCAACTGCTGAAGGACTGCATCTGCACTTCCTGGCTGGTGGCAGCTGTACCCTTCCTGGCTGAGAATCTTTATCTTCAGGCGTGTTTCCTGTGTTAGGTTCCTTGTTTTAGCCATTTTTGTGTCTGAAGAACTTTCAAATGTGCTGCCTTTATGTAGACACGAAGCTTGGCAACAAAAATTGTGTCTTTTAATAAAAAGAACGACCTTCATCACTGGTACCAAAATGACCCAATACTCAAAATTTCTTATGTATTTTTATGGAACCAATCAATTTTAAGTTTTTAATGGCTTTTTTAGGATTTATTTCGTATTTCGGCTGTGACTGTACTAAAAGAAATTGCACTTGAAGACCTAAGAGTGATTCTTAATGCAATATTTCACAAATGCATGGGGTGTCCGAAAACTTTTTTCCACCACTGTATATATATATATATGTATATGTTGTATATAAACATTTAAAGGCAATAATTTAAGAAACTTGTGCTCTCTTTCTCACTTGACTCTGTGTAGAACAATTATGTGTTGGAGGTGCGTCAGTACAGCGCTTCCTGCTGGCCCAACCCGGACAGTCCCATTAGGAACAGTTTTGATCTGGTCAGCACAGTCAGAGAGCACAGCAGACATTCAGACAGTCCAACAGTCGTGCATGATCCGTGAGTACCATTTAGACAGCATCATTTCTTACATTTTGTTCATTCTTTGAAAGTTAAATTCGCATATGTGTGTGTGTGTAGGTTGGGAGGTGCTACATCAGGGCTGTTCTGTGCCCTCACCACCCTGTCCAGTCAGCTAGAGGAGGAGGGAGCAGTCGATGTTTACCAGGTGGCACGGATGACCAACCTCATGAGGCCTGGGGTTTTTAATGATATTGTAAGCGCACACACACGCGCGCGCGCACACACACACACGTGCACACACACACACACACGTGCACACACACACGCACACACAAAAGATCTCGTAATGCTCCTGTGTCTCTCTGTCACCACTATATGAACTTCAAAATGACAATTAAATGAACAACTTCACCTCAGCCATTCACCAGTGAAATTCCAAAATAATAATTATAATAATTAACAATAGCTGGTGAGGGTATTTTTTTTTTATATATTAAAAGATGGTTCAGTCTTGAAGCTGTGTTTTGCCCCCACAGGAGCAGTACCAGTATCTGTACAGAGCAGTGCTGAGTCTGGTGAGCAGCCAGGAAGACCAGAGAGCCCTGCAGAGTCCAGAAACCAATGGATCTGTACCACTGGGACAGACGAACATCGCTGAGAGCTTGGAGTCACTTATGTAGACACACTCACACACACTAACCCAGACAAAGACACAGACACATGCACACACATACACAGAATTCACACCAGTATAGACTAACTATCATGTCAGATAGAATGGCCAATTGGTCATACTCGTCCTTTTAAAGGGACAATTCACCCAAAATCAAATATACATATTTTCCGTCCTTAATGTAGTAATATTTATTAGTTTAGTTTTGGTGTGAGTTGCTGAGTGTTGGAGATAGAGGTGTCTGTCTTCTCTCGAATGAAATGGAACTAGATGGCACTCAGCCCTGTGGTGCTCAAAATGCCCAAAAATAAATTTGACAGCTCAAACTCAACAGCATTGTCTCTTTCCAGAAATCATGACCCGGGTACTCAAGATAATATAAAGATCTTGTTGTGAGCAGTTTCATGTAGGAACTATTTTCTTTCTATTGAACTACACCCACCAACCGTATCACTGCATAGAAGGAAGCTTATTTTTTTTTGGCCTTTTAAGCACCACAAGCCGAGTGCCATCTAGTACTGTTATATCCAAAAGAAGGCAGACATCTCTACAGCCAATATCTCTAACACTCGGCATCTCATACGAAAACAATCTTAATAGATGACTAGCTCTACAGGTAAGAAGGAAAATATGTGTTTTTGATTTGGGATGAACTGTGAACTTTTAAAAGAGAAAGGTATCTTTCTCATGAGGCATTGTTTATAAAGGATTTATTCTTATTAATGGTTAATAAATAATTTACTTATTCTTTATAGATCAGTTATATGTCTTAGATAAGCAATGGTTGTGTTGCCAGGTTGT
This sequence comes from Epinephelus cyanopodus, assembly GCA_026686955.1. Taxonomy (NCBI): domain Eukaryota; kingdom Metazoa; phylum Chordata; class Actinopteri; order Perciformes; family Serranidae; genus Epinephelus; species Epinephelus cyanopodus. The sequence goes on from CM048936.1 coordinate 9,740,683, forward strand.
GAAAACTCCCATTGACGGGTCAGAAAGGGCTTTAGATGATATGGACCAAAATCTTTTTAGTAGAGTTATAACTCTGTTCTATATGGTTTATTAGAAAGTAAAAACCTCATGTGCATTTATTAATTAATGGCCTAATAACTGATCTCTGAAGCATCAGTACATGATTTATTAATCATAAATAAAGTCATTTGTCCTTTATAACACTGTCATTATGAGGAAGTGGTACCAAAAAAGCTTCACTGCCTTTCCAACAAGAACCTACAAACGTTCCATCTGTGTTTCTGTTGCTGGTCAGCATGGAGCCTGAAGCCGCAGAGCTTCAGCACAAACCTTTTGAGGGGTTTCATTAAAAACTAAATGAATTTCATATAAACACACGTAAAAAAAATCAAAAAGTTCAGAATTTATCACTGGAAATTATTTTTCTTAATGATGGAAGGAGTAAGCTATTTAATTCCAGTAACAGACCTACTTTAAATTCATAACTTCTGCCTATTTTAATCTTTCTTTAACGTTTGTTTCTTTAATTAGTGGTCTCTTTGCCTTTTTAAAATCACTCCCTGTCTTCTAAAAGACAGAAATAAATATGATTAAAAGTAGAAATTGGAAAATAGGCAAAACAAAAATACAATTATACAAATTAGTTACAGAACAACAAGATGACTTGTTAAAAAGAAAGGAAGCAATGCAGGAAATGACATTCTCCTAATTTCTTGTCCTACATTTTTTATGCACTGCACATTAACCAGCAGATTTTGGGGCTCTAACTACCACACATTCTTGTATAGAGAAATATTTTGAATTACCAAAATCTCCTAAGGCCTCACTCGTGACAGTATATTGACTGCTGGTATTTACTGCTGTTGAATTTCTCTGTTTCTGTCTCGTCGCCACTGGCTCCATGGTCTCTGGTACCTTGTGCCTTTTGTAATTCATGTTATTGTACTTTAAACCTGTTTTGATACAACTGTGTGACTAATATGCCAAAATAATGATCTGTGATAATTTGTTTCTTTTCTATTTTCTTAAAGTCCTGTTGCGCTCGTTACTTTCGTACGTAAAAGTCGGAGAGGAGATAAGATGTTGTCAGATGTTTTGTAAAAGATGCAATCTGGGATTTAAAGGGATATTCCACACAAGATCTGACAGGTCGCAGTTTAAATTTATGTCAATTAAAGGAATACTTTGTTCCCCAAATGACCATTTGTTTATCACTTACTCACCTCGTGTTACACTGAATTTATGTTGAAACTTAATTTTTCTTGCTTGCCTTCATGGTGAGTGAACAAACCAAAAAAAGAGAAAATTCCCAATAAATTAAAGTTATCAGGGTCCATATTTAACAACAGCAAAACAATGTCAAAACTCCTGTTTACAAACTTTCCAAACAGAGAGCCCTTTCCAGGGAAGAGCTAAAAAGGGAGTGAAACTTGTCTATGCTCTCTTCAAAACCAGACTCCATTGACAAAAACAATAATGTCACTTTGCTCAACACAGGAGCTGCTGGTCTACCACTGCCTCGATCAGTTAGTTTGTGGTGTTGTGTGAGTTTGGTGAATCCATCCCTTTACAACACAATAGTCACACAATAACACAAACTAACTGATCAAGGCAGCTGTAGACCAGCAGCTCCTGTGGTCAGCCAAGTAAAATTACTGTTGATGTCAATTGAGTTTGGCTTTGAAGAGAGCATAGACAAGTTTCACTTCCTGTTTAGGTCTCCGCTGGGAAGTACTACTGTAAGCATATGACTGTATATATGAGACTTGATTATATTGCATGAGTTGTGTGAGAGTTTTTAAACAGATGTTTTGATTTAGTTTGCTGTTGTTAAACATGGACCTCGATGACTTCAATTCATTAAGACTTTTCTCAGTTTTTGGATTCTTCTTTCACAGTGGAAACATGCAAGATAAACAAAGATTTCTTAACTAATTCAACATAACACGTGGTGGTGATTGATAGATACACAAAAGATCATTTGGGGGGTGAAGTGTTCCTTTACCAATGAATTCCAATGGTAACCAGTTTTGATAAAGTGCAGAAAATATTAAAATCACTACTGCAACAAAATGATCAGTCATTATAATCAGCTATAATAAAACAAGTACATGAAACAGTTGTCATATTGTTGCAAATATTTAGTGTTTGGAAAAATAAAACAGACAATGAAAAGAAAAACCAACAGCTGATATTATTATGACAACATTTTCTACTCTGTTAAAGCACAGACTGAAAATGAAATTCATAAGCTGAGAGCCGTGACTTGCTCTGCATCCCTGTGCCACTTACTGTGACTGTTTTCATGTCGAGGGAGTCTAAATGTCTCGTTGCATCGGACACGATCACTCAACCTCTGAATCACTTTCAAACAATGTCGCAGCTTCTATCTGTACCTATTTTGCATCCACTCTGTACTATTGTTTAGCTCTGGGGATGCAAAATGGCACAAACTATAGAGGCTACTTCTACTGAAGCAGACAGTGATTTATCTAACTGTAATATGTCTGAACTCTTTCTGTGTAAATATCCCTGAATACATCAAAAGGCCAAATTACTGTATGTTTATACTGTACCTCTATATATTTTCTATTTTACTATAAAAAGTGATTTTGTAGTCATTTACACATATATAACTGTGTGGATCCTATTTGATAATTTTAGCCTGGAAATATTGATCATGTTGATAGTTTTAATGGAATGTTATCTCTTTTTATTATCTTTATGATTACAGTAGCAGCTTAATGTCTATATGTTTATCTCCAGCCATGAGCTGGTGCAGTATGTACATAGCAACAGGTTGAAGCAGCAAGATTTAAGATTTGTTTGAAACCTTGTTTATGATTTTAAACTTTTCTGGGAGGGGAAAAATAAAATGTTCTTGTTTAGACCCAAACTTATTCATTTATTTTCTTGAAATAGTCATATAAAGACACAGACAAACAGGATTACAGATTTATCATGCTTTTATTTATATTATCATACATTGTATTGCATTGTCTCCCCTGATCAACCTGTACATGACATGATAGTTCAGACAAACACGTGTTAAATAATCAATGCACCATTAGAGGTTAACAAAGATTAAGTCAAAACCAAAAATATATATTTCTATATAATCATATTAATATTTGTAATGACACATTATACTGTAGCAGTCACATAAGATAAAGTGTATATAGTGCATCGAAAATAAACCTCGTTATGCAGTGAGAATATGAGTGCCCACCCTGGGAGTATTTTTTATTTTTTTTATTTTACTATTTATGTTAAAATATCAAGCACTTAAACCCAAAGCAGATCCCCATCCTGCCTTCACACTCTGCACATCACATCTGGCTTCTCACAGCCCTGTTAGCGTCCAAATGATGCTCATCATGTTTGCAGTGGTTGTGTTTACATGCAATCAGTACTTGAGATAACGTCACAGTACAGAGACTGGATTTTATTTACACCTGGTTCAAGTAAAAAGGGCTCTGGATGTTTTTTAAAAATAACTGATAGTTAGAAAACAGCCATGATGCTGTGGCTTTTTTTAAGTGTTAACATTTTTAGGCAGGGGTCCAATTTTCACTTTAAAAGACCGAAAGCTCCATGTGGCATCAAGCTGTCCTATAGTACAATCAGTACATTTTCAGGCCTATTTGACGGGCATTTTTTAAGTCCTTTATTACAACAGTCATCTTTGTTTCAAACTGCATGTGATCATAAGCAAACATTTCTCTAGACCTCCTTCATCTGAGCCAAAGGACTGGATAAAAACTGAATGCCAAAAGTATACCAAGGTGCATGTAGACACGCTCAAGTCCACTACATCCTAATTAAAAACAAACAAAAACATGATGCTGATGTTTTTTTATCATAATATCAAATTAAAAGTTTATGGCGAGAGTTCACTGTTGGTAACAACTTGGGAGTATTTTAGTCCCACGTCTTTTTTATCTTCCCATTCAAAGTGCCACAAAATGTTTTGAATTTTCTCAGAGTGCATACTATCTACTGAACAGAGGCTAGATATTGTTTCATAATCCTTTCCTATTTTTGACATGAAGCAAAGCTATCACTACTCATTGGGATAGATAAACCTCAGAGGAGTGGGGCCAAACAACTGTTTTTTTCTCTTGCCTTTCTCCTAAGTTATGCTGTCAGGGAACATACACAAGCATAATGCGTTCACTTGAGAAAAAAAACTGCTCTGTTTTTCTGAATTAATGAAATAATACTCTTATTAATTCAGAAAAACAAGACCACATTTTTTCCTTGTAAAAAATTATTAAAAAATCTGAGAAAATAATCTTGTTTGTTTATACAAAGAGCAGAATTTTTGTTTCATAAAAACTTTTCTCAGAAATTTGAAATAAAGCCTCAGCTGTATTAATATTTCTTTCAATAAGCACTAACATACTATACTATGTTAAATGCAACTAAAAAAAATAAAAAAATATTATGGCACATAGGTGTTAAAATCAAGGACACTTCAGCAGCTTAGATGATGGCTGACAAATCCAGTCCTCATGTCATCCTGCTGCCTGGGCCATAGTGGCAATTTTCTGTAACACATCCATATGATTTCATATCCTTTGTGACAATTTGTATCAATTATCATACATTTTCAAATAACAGCCATAAAATAAGTTAAGGGCAGATAAAAAATGCTATTACTAGTACCTGTGCTACAATGAGCTCAATAGGCCCACAGCATTTACTCGATTAGTTTTTGTTTATGTTCTGTTGGGAAACTTATCACTTCCTTTTTCCAAATAAAAGCCTACCAGAGAAGTAAAGGGATTCTGCCCCCTGAACTGAAATGGTTTTTATGTTTAGAAAATAGTAAGGCCTTTTACCAAAAAAACAAAAAGGTTAAAAAAATGTACTGAAGTGGAGAAGTTGGGTGTAACGTGTGTCTCTAAAAAAGGCCTGGCTCTCTCAAGTTTAACAAAGTAAAACCCCATGACCACTAGTTAAAATTTATGGTGTACATTTGTTTAACAACTAAATATTACGTGTTAATTTACATGAAAGCAAAGTTAAAATATGTAGTCTTGTGCAATACACTGTGCAAATGCAAGTAATACAGGCAATAAAGTACTAAATATATTTCTTTGTATATAATATAGAATTTTGGGAAAATAGCTACATTCTCTACTTTACCTAAAATGCTACAGCACCACAACTTCCTCCTGTTTCAAGCACATGATGAGAAACTGAAAAACCCCCAGAATCTCTGTTTAAATTTTTTGTCACATTCCTGTAATATCACTTCTGATGAACTCCAGTCATCAGTTGACCTGCTTTGTAATTTCATTTGGAATAAAATGTTCTCTCTAGAGGGAGACGCTACGGTGCTCTGCAGCTTTAAAATCCAATGTTTCATAATTTGTTATAATTATTATTAACATTATACACTTTAAAATGTTACATTTAGCACCTTTTAAGATAAAGAAAGAGAAGTGACATTTATGGAGAGCAGCTCAAAGCTCCTTTCACTGTGACAAGATCTCTGAGGATCTTTATAAACACTGAATTAAATCCTCACTTTGGGAGAACAAGACAAGTCTGTTGTTAAAACAATATAATATTGAAGCATTATTTTAGGATATGCATAGACTTCTTTTCCTTGTCACCTCTAAATGCGTGTGTGAGCGTGTGTGTACTCCTGCAGGCTGTGCCAGTTGTTCTCATCCTGTCTGCAGCCTTAATTTCCCTGACAACCCTGTAAAACACAAATGAGAAATTAGACAGCAGTATAAAGCACTGGATTAAGCACTGTGTGTGTGTGTGTGTGTGTGTGTGTGTGTGTCCCCTTACAGAGTTGGTTCGTTTGCGTTTCCAGCAGTCTGGGTTGAGTCTTTTCTGTTCATCTGCGAGGGCTTTGGCCTGCACTGTGAACGCCCGTCGCTCCTCACTTCGCATTTTCTTCCATCGCTCCCCGAGGAGGACACTGATCGCTCTGAAACACACACACTTCCTTAGAACAAACACTGACACATACCTCGGCTTCACAACGTACACGCAGAAACAGGGCACACCTACCTGTTGTCCTTGCCCGGGTACATCTGTGTGTACTCCACCCTGAACTTCTTGGCAAACAGCATGAAGGCGTTCATTGGCCGCTTGCACTTTTGGGGCGTGACGTTATTACTTCCTGCTGCACTGGCTTGCTGGGCTTTGGTTGGCTTTTCACGAGGAGAGTGGGAGTGACCTGGACTGTGGGCATCTGCAGGTTTTAAGCACATCCACAATTGACAGGCTTGCCTTGAGTGTATTTTTGTATTGTGTAAACTGAAGGATGTCTGTTCTAAATAAGATCTGAAGCACAGTACCTTGTGATGTGTCTCTGTCTGGAGAAACCGCTCCCCCGCTGGACTGGGATGCACGCCGCCGCCTGGCCATACTGCTCAACACGTAAACAGCAGAGGAGTCCAGAGGAGTGAAATCATAACTGAGGAAGACATATATAAATTCAAATGTTGCACACTCACTAACTAATCTGCTGATTGTCCTTTTTGCAGTTTTAGGTTTACCTCCTAAATGTGTCAAAGACCAGTGAGTCATCTGTGTGTTTGGCATCTCTGTGTCCTGGAGGGAGGCACACATCTCCAACCTCCATTTCATAGCATGGTATCCCATAATGCACCACGGTCAAGCTTGGGTGAAATGACGACCACCCTGATAGAAAGTAAAACAGAGTGTAAAGAAGATGATATAATGTTTTTAACAGTTCCAGTGTTCTCCTACCACTCCTACCTTTGTTTTTGACGTAGAAGGGGTGATCAAGTTGGCACCGTGCGGTCATGGGAGCATGTCCGAATGCTCCAGGGTCAAAGGTCAGCTGTAGGACAGTCTGACCAGACAGCACAATCTCTGAATGTTCCACAAGCTGCAAACCCTCAGAGCCATAACTCTGCAAAACAGAAAGCAGTGCTCTTACTCATTATGAACGACTTCTTTATATTGGTGGATCCTTTTCTTATGCTTACATTACACAGATTGCTGCTGCTGCTACTGTTAAATACAGCACATTATAGGAATAGCTCAGCCCACAAATGATCATTTGTGTATCAATTACTTAACCCGTGTTACATTGAATTCATTTAGTTTCACTTTTGGTTCGGTTCCTTGTTGAAGAGGCTGTCTGTTTGAAAAGTACTGAGCACACAACTGGATAAATAAGACCTGGATACACTGCAGGAGCCATGTGAGAGTTTGTAAACGGTTGTTTCTTTAACGCTGCACTAAAATGACAAAATGAAGATCTCTGAGGGCAGTCCACACACACATACACTGCATTAAGATGGAGACCAAATCAAAAGTCGATTGTAACACTCCAAAGTTCAGCAATGAGCTTCTTTCAGACCGTACCTTCAGAGACCTGGATTGTTCTTCATCACCAGAGTCTTCATCAGCAGAGTAAAGGTCCTCGACATCCTGCCACTCCACATTAGAGCCGCGGTGGAAACGCAGGTGAGTACCTGAAGACAGAGAAGAGCTGCACTGAGATATAAACAATAACCTCGAATAAAATTCTTCCCAGAAGAGAGAGAGAAAAAAAAGAGTGTGTGTGTTTGGGTGTGTGTCTACCTTTGAGAAAGCAGTGCCAGGCGGTGGGTGGACAGGAGAAGCTCCAGCCCATGTCTTCATCATCAGACAGAGAGGATCTGGTTGACACAGCAGAACCACACTCACTGCTCTTCTGTGGAAACACGAGGTGAGTCAAGTCAGTATTAGTAAGTCAAACAGATTAAAAGATACTTTATTTGTTCTTCAGAAGTAAAGAAGAAGCAGGTAAATACGGGCTGTACCCTGCTGCGCCGGCGCTCCCTGCCATGACCTCTAGGGGGCGACGAGGTGCTGCTGGGGAGAGGAGGAGGAGGCCGAGCATAGGAATGTAGATTACTGCTGGTGCTGGAGAGGCAGACTGAAGAGGAGCTGAAAATGACACAGACTCGTGAGTGGAATGGAGGCTGTGTGTGAGCGCGTGCCAATAACACAGAGAATCTACAGCCTTTGACACGTAGGGCTGAAAATTTAAAAGCAAGGTTGTAACTACCAGTGAGGTCATTTGCTCAGTGTTGTCTTCAGGACTTTGGGGTTTTAAAAATTGTTCTACATTCTACAATTACACGCAGTTCACCCCCAAATCAACAATGCATTTATATATAATTTTTTACATCTGTACCATGGTTGGGGAGACACAGTACCGCAATATATTGTTTATTAAATTCATACCCATCCTCAATATCTTTCATGTTTCAGTACAGAGCACGCCTACCTGCTGTTAGCAGACTCCTGCAGCAGAGGGCTCTGAGGTCCAGTGGCGATGTGAGCCAGCTGCGTCAGCCAGTGTGTGTCAGGAGGTTGTGTGTGCGCGTGTCGCTCCTGGTGTGACACACCCACGTCCACCTGGTAGACCGGTGGTGCTGTTGGCTCTGCCTCCTCCTGGACCTCCTGCAGGTCTGGGAGGTCATCTAAGAGGAGGAAACAAACAGTTGCTGAAAAGTTTGGTTCAGAAATGACGAAAAAACTGAAGTGATTCTTGTGTTATATGCTCGTGTTTTAAGTACCGTATTCCATGTAGCTGTCACTTGTGGGGAAGCCAGGTGAGGAGGGGAGGTGTTCCTCAAAGCAGAGCAGGTCATGTGATTGGTCTCCATCTGCATCCATCATCTCTTCTGAAGATCAGACCAGACAAACTACATGAGATCGAAGTGTAGGAAGCACGTCTGGATACTTCTACAGGGTTCACATTTGTTGTTTTGCAGCAGTTTAAAATACATTCAGTTATTCTGTTATGGGTCACTCTGCATAGTGGGTATTTCTACTTTTAGTCCTTTAAGTATATTTTGATGCTAATACTTTTGTACTTTCACTTAAGTAAAAGTTTGAATGCAGCAATTTTACTTGCACCAGAGTATTTCTACACTGTGGTTTACTTGACTGGAGAACTTTGCCCACCACTGATAGTAAAGAACCTTTCTAAAAGTCAGTACAAGTCAAATATAAGACAGTGTTTTCTTAATCTATTCCCAAGCTGTTATTAGTCTGTTCTTTTTATTATTGATATATTAATACTATCATTATTAGATCATCACCTATTATTAGGTATTAGCAGAGGTGGGACTGAGTCATTGTTTTGCACGTCTCAAGCAAGTCTTTGCAGTCAAGTCCCAAGTCCTAAACTTTGAGTTTCGAGTCCTGAACAAGTCATAATGCACTTTTCACCAAATGTAATGCCATTTTTAACAAAAAAAAGTAATAGTATATTAAATTCATAAAAGTCATAATTACTATTTTACTTGTTGACACAAGGTTTTGGAAGTTGTTGCATCTCCATGTGTAATTTTCGACCCCCTCACTTTGTATACTGCAATTTGTTTTTTGTTGAGCACCGCATAGTTTTTGTATGCTAACAAAATTAACTTTGATATCATTTTTTCCAGCTGGTAAGTAATGTAGGATTAGTTCTTCATGGTTCTCTCCTGCAGCTTGACTGATTGATTCAGCAAAATGAGAGGAAATTACTTAATATGTAGCACACTTTTAAAATGACAGTAATAATAGTAATCTTTGTGTTTAGGGGAAAGTATCAAGTATTTTCATGATGCTCAAGTCCAAATGAAGTCAAGTTGTAAGTCTATTCTGATTTTGTCAAGTCTAGTCTTAAGTCATTATAAGGATATTTCAGCCTGGGCTTGGCAACAACACATTTTAATGGAGTGCCTGTGTCACAAACAGGAGGTGCACATGGAGTTTTAAGAACGCAGATGATGTCCGGGCAGGAAGGGACTAACAATGGAAGCTGTAAAGTAGTGCTTTAATAAATATATCATTAAAAATCTAGCCTTGCACAAGGGATGAAAAGTCTGGATATCTCAGCTTTCTTTGTCAGCTGTCTCTTGTGAGTCCCTACACAAATACTCAATCACTGGAAGAGTTTTGTGTCGGTAATTACACATTACACAGTTAACTCTACAGTCCGCTGCTCTGTGATTACCTGTGTGCTCACCCTGAGGCTCAGAATGCCGCACGCTCTGATGTTTGGGGTCGTTGGACAGCACAGCTGGGGTCACCACCTCCCAAACCATGATGTCCACAGGCACTGAAACATGCAGATGGCGAACATCCGTTTACTCTACAGCCAACAAGTCTCACTTTATTAGCATGGTAGTTTTTTATATAAGTTGTCAAATGAAGGGTTATAGGACATATGTTGCAGGTAGAAAATATAACATCAATCTGTAAGTATCAGCATTACATGCCAGACCCGCCACAGACGCACACAGACACAGTAACCCAATCCTACACTGAGCTGTAATGTATATGCTATAAATGGTCGGGGTGACATAAGGAAACCCAGGGTGACGTAGGGTAATGCCTGGGCTAGTTATCTAATAATACATCTAAGATTAGACACATTCTCAAAGCCCCAGGACACTTACCAGCTCACTATAATGAACATGCCTGCATTTAATGTGTTTAAATATTGCGTTTCAAACTTGTAAACATGATAAGAGTGTTTCATCTTATCTATTTCACAATGTTCTCGTCATGTGACTCGCTCTTGTTTATAAACTTTGAGATCCTGCACGCATGCGCATAGAGAGCCCATTCATTCAATACAGAGAAGGGCAGCGATAATACATTTGCACTAAACAGTTAATAAACAGTAACAAGCACGACGTTAAGCACCCAGACTAAACTAACTACTGTGATATTATCGACTGCTAGTAAGTGCTGCTGGTGTCAACGCTTTTAAACGTCGGACAACTTCAGACGAAGCAGCGATGTTTGTTGTCACGTAACAAAAGTACCGTTGAAATACTGAAGTTCCGTCGACGAAAACGACAAAAAGCTTAAGCGTCTGTATTTCAACGGACATTTTCACGACATTAACACGATTCGGGGTGTGAAAATAAGCCTAAACACAAAGTATAGACGAGCCATTTTATTGCGCAAAGGCAGTTACAACAAAACAAGTAACGTCAACAATGAAGCTTTACGGAGAGAGCAGCGAAACTGCATTTACGGCGACAAATACACGTTGTCAGCTTCACGTCGTTACTCGTCTGCCAAGATAAGACAAGAATCATTCAACTGCTGTTATTACTTCTCAAATTCAACGCTTTAAAACCCTTAAATGATTTCAATGAACTTTCCGCAACTCACCAAAACAGTCGCCTTGTACGGGAAAGGGGGCTGGTATAAACACCTTTTCTCCAGCGATGCTATTGGCCAGAGCTGCTGTCGATCTACAGCTGCTCTCATCCTGATTGGTCAGCTCAGTGCAGCTTGTTCTCTTCATTATTATGGCCACAACAGTAAAACACTGGGTGGGTTATGAAGATGAAAGATGGCCGAGAGACAAGTAGCCCACCACAAGTGGCTATTAAAAACATTTGAGCTCCTGTATAATCGGCATATCTTAATTCAGCGTAATGGCAGTATTGTTAACACGGAGATTAGGCTGTGACACAACAAGACAGTCGTTTCTTAATTCTCACCAGGTGCCAAGATTATCTAATCACAATGTAAAGACCTGAAATGTTTAGCCTAGAAACATGCAGTTTCTGATGTGTGATAATAAAACAGACTGTGACACAATAAAAACAAGGTTGGAAAACATGGAATGGTTTAAGACAAATAGCCTTCAGCGCAATTGCAATACTTCCAGTGCAACAAGTAAAACAGGTAGTTTCAAAGATTTGCTCCTGTGTTTCAGACACATGTTTGTAACCCACATGTTAATATCCTTAAATACACTCTTTAGTATGATCATAGATGCTTCACTGCTGTTACCAGGAGAGGGTGAAGCCATAATCAGAGGCATCTTCTCATTAAGTCCTGTTACTTTACAATAACGAATACTCAAGCGATACATGTATAAGTAACAGTTAAACTACAAATAAAAGGGTACTGAATATTTCTGGATGGAATAGAGATGGTCCAAAGACACCCTTGCTTTATTTGTGAATGCACCATATCCAGGTCTCATCAGTCAGTTAAAGTCAAAAGGGGAAAAAAACATCAAAAGTGGACAAATCATGATAAAAATTCATGACAAACACAATAAAAAATGTTATTTCAATATGTCTAAGTTATTATTAAGTTGATTATTATATACATCAATGCTTACATCAGTATTGGTTTGACTTTTATGTTATTTCATTGCACCATAGAGTTGGTTCAACAGTTTCCAGGTTTGCAGATCATTCTGTCACGTCTGTCGTGATGGAGCTGACCCCTGACATATGGAGAATTGTGAGTGTTTACTGCCCCCTAGTGGTCAATGTGAGGAACTACGTGCACTCGTCAAGTTAACACAATTACATCGCAACGCTGTTGTCAATCCTTTCGAAATAAATTAATGAGAAATGATAGAATAGAGTCTAATAAATAAACCTTTAACTAAGCAATCTGAAATAAAGCCAGAGACTACAATTACACATTTAAATGGGCATATTTACTAGTTAATTATTATTATTATGTATCAAAGGAATTTTTAGTCTCAGTTATGTTTTCTATTCTAGTTTTTATTCTGTTTTATTTGTAGGTCCACACTATGTGAACACACGTCATCATGTCAATTGCCAGTTTCATCATCATCAAGCCAGACATGATAACATGAGCCTTCAAACTCAAGAAAAATCTTGAATGTTGTAGTATAGTTTTTTTTTGTTTGTTTGTTTTTGATCAGCACTAATTCTTAATATTCTCACTTATAAACTTAACACTACAAAAGACACACAAATACTTTTCAGCGTGTTATTTATGAGGGGGGAGGTGGTGGTGCAAAAAGGGGAAGCCATGTCATAGTTTTTTTAAGCCCTGAGTAGGAACTTATGTTTTTTATTTTGGCTCATGGGAGGGGTATACAAATTTGAATGACTGTATTTTGTATTCATTTTACCACCATAGTTGAAAGAAAACTAGGCTTCCAAACTACATATTGTCTTAAAAAAAAATCTGCAAAATTGCATCATTTATCACAAAACAGAAACTGTTGTTGAATTTCCAACGGTCCTTTGACACATGATGTGTGACAAACTCTTTCATCAGAAAAATAAATAAATCAATAACAAAATATGAGCTTAAAATAATGACATTTCACCAAAATCACTTTACTCTGTCTCTTTGAAAATTAGGCAAAAAATAAACTATTTGCACAAACTACCCAGGATCCAAGACAAGAGTAAAAAAAAAAAACAAGCCTGTTTTCAAATCCAGGATTTTGTCTTCAACTTTTACCTTTTAATTATCACAATAATTTATTTATGGTGCAGGGAGGGTCTTGCATTTTCCACCAGTCACTCAGGGAGGAAAATGTCTATAGCTTTTGGAAAGTCAAAATTTTAAAAAATGAACAAATGAATTGAAAAAACAAACAAAAAAGGAAGTCACACCTCAGCCACTCTTCTCCCCTGATAACTAAAGAACAGTCATTGTCATGATGACTGTACGTCATCAGCGTGTGACCCTCGAATTTCTGCCGCGTTGCAGTTCCTCACTGCGACCACTGGAGGGCAGTGAACACTCATATTTAAATGAGACAAAGGTGCTTTTTGTTTGAAATCAGATAAACTTCTTCCACATAGTTTTAATTATTTCTTTTACATAATTTCCGAAGATCAAGTGACAACCAGAACATCAAAATATGGCTGTACGTATGTCTGCCTACCTCCTGTAAGACTGTTTGCAGCAGTTTATTTTGAAAGGAAAAACCGGATGTGATGTTCTCGTTACCCGGCAGACTTGACACTGTCCCTGAGAGGTGCAGCGTTTCCTTCATCCAGAGTTGCCGACAAAGTTAAAAACATTTTTCACTCTGGTCTTTGGTCTCTTTATGTAGCATAAATGCCGAAACTTCCGCCCAGAGCTCCGGGTTTCGTCGCCGTCTTCGTCTGCGTTCATTGGTGAGTCATGAAAACCGCTTTAAAGTTTTTTGTTTTACAAATGTGTCGCGTCTCCTTCCGATTATTACGGCAGCTGCACCGTTACATTCAGCGCAGACTAACCCAGTTCCGCTCTGGTCACTTTCAACATTTATATACACTCCTCAGAGTTGATACAGTCGTTATTAATCACTAATACTGACCTAACATTGATTATGACACAGTTGTCACCACAGCAGCAGCCTGTGTGACTGTGTGCAGCTATAGTAACATCCATGCTGTGTCGAGTTTTGCTTCCTGCTTTTCAAAACTTCCTCTGCTGGTGTAAAAGAAGCAGAAGGGAAACTCCGTTTGGTCCTGTGACTGAGGATATTTCAGTCAGCTGTGAGATCATCACTTTGTTTTTGAAAGATACTTGAATAAATCTGTCATCACGGCTACTGCTTTTAGTAGTTTTCCTAAATTGTGTAATGTGTTCTCATATTTTATTCCTTTAACATTAGATTGTCATGGTTATTTTAGACCACAAACAAATGTCCACAGCAACTTTACATTTGTGACAGTGCACAAAACAACTCACATATAACACTAAACAAAATCACAGGACTTGACTAAAACATTGACAAAGACAAACAAGCAAGCTCCTGGTAGTGCAATAATTAAGATATATGCTATTTCATGACTCAGTATGGTATGTTTCACCAGTTTGGGGCTGAATTTTGTTTCTATTACCTGATGATTAGACTAACAGATAAAGATAAGTATTTACACAATACTATACACTAACATTTGTAAGTTTCCATACACACATTTTATGAGCATTAAAAGGAATAGTTCCCAGGAAGAACAATATTCTTACCATGCATGAAGTTCATTACAGTGTATGAATCATATTGTATAGGTCAATATTTCTTGTAGTCTTACTTTGAAAACATGAAAATATAATTAGCATACTGACAATTAGTAAATGCAGTTTGGCATAGAAACAATTAGTCAGTTTTTCAACTAGGGCACAAAATGGGCAAGTATTTTTTAAAGTGATTTATTATGTAAGATGTTCAAGCAAAAATGTCAATCACTTTCTGGTTGTAGCGTCTTGCAGTGTGAAGAGTGGCTGTTTTTTTTGTTGTTTCATTTTTATTATATCGAGCTGAATATGCTCGGATTTTGGACTGTTGATTTAGAAATTATGGATTTTTTTTTATTGATTTCTGGAATTTCATAAACAAAACGATTGAAAGACTAATAGAAAAAATAATCTGTTGATTAAGTCCTTACTCTGGACCTTACTGCAGTTTCTTCCTCTGGAAAAAAAACAGGAGAGTTTTATAGTTGTTAGGTTTTAACAGTCACTGCCTTTATATGTGGTTACAGGAACAAGACTTTCAAAAAGCAGTTGGAATGAATAGAGTGTATTGATGATAGCCCAGGGGTCAGAGGTCATAGATCAGTGTTTCCTGATAGCTAAGTGTGCTGGAGCCTATCCCAGCTGACACTGGGTGAGAGGCAGGGTGCACCCTGGACAGGTCACCAGACTATCACAGGGCTGACACATGGAGACAAACAACCATTCACACTCACATTCACACCTACGGACAATTTAGAGTCACCAATTAACCTGCATGTCTTTGGACTGTGGGAGGAAGCTGGAGCACCTGGAGAAAAAACACACTGACACTTGGAGAACACGCAAACTCCTCATATATCATTATATTTTAATGTACTTGTCGGTGAATTATTTTAATTACAGGCACTCAAGGATGAGATGTGTACGTGATCACAGCAGAGTATTCTATCTGTCCCCCTCCAGCTAGGCGATGGATGGGCAGCAGATCCAGGTGAGCGACGAAGAGCCCAAAGTCCTGCGAGAAGAGACCCGGAGAAGGAGAAGAAAGAAAGCCATCACCTCGTCCTCCTGCACCTCCATGGATCAGATCACTGTTGAGTTCGTCCTGCCCACTGCGACGCGTGGTGGGAACAGCCCCGACACTCTGCTGCTGGAGGTCGCAGGAAACTGGACGGTGGAACAGGTAATGTACAGATGATTCATTAAGGATATTAAAATGAGTCTTAGAGTGTCTTTACACGTTATATTTTATTGTCTCGCAGGTGAAAGCTCAGGTGTGGCTGAAGGCGGTGACTCTGAACCTCTGTCCTGACTTCTACCAGAGATATTCTCCCGATCACTGCATCCTGCTCTATCAGAAGAAAGGCACCATATGTGAGATCTACGACAAGCACCAAGTCTTCCAGACGCTGGACTGCATCCGTTACTGGAGAGGTACACCAACCAGCAACAGAACATGTAGTCAGTAACTAAATCATTCTGTTGCGATGATGTCAAACACATCTGTTGTGTTTTTAAAAAGCCCTGAAGAAAGACGTGGGGCGGATCCAGTTGGCTCCCCGTCCGCAGCCCTCAGATGAGTCCCTGCAGTACCAGCGCTACCTGAACTACCTGATCGGCTACGACGTGACAGATGTCAGCAACGTGCACGACGATGAGCTGGAGTTTACCCGCAGGAAGCTGCTGACACCGCGACGCATCGAGCTGTCTGACCGTGATGCAAAACTCTACTCCATGGACCCCTGGGTGATCCGCAAACCGCTGCCTGACCATCTGCTCAGCAAGGTGTGTGTGTTGGTTGATGGTTTGGTTCACCAGTTTGTTTAGTGCTTTGAATTGCACTCTTTTTACATTTTCTGGTTCATTTATACCTCCTCCAGGTCAGTAACGGTCACATCCTGGTGGTGATCCACATCAGCACAGCCAGCCAGACCATCAAGG
Organism: Epinephelus cyanopodus; assembly: GCA_026686955.1. Taxonomy (NCBI): domain Eukaryota; kingdom Metazoa; phylum Chordata; class Actinopteri; order Perciformes; family Serranidae; genus Epinephelus; species Epinephelus cyanopodus. The sequence continues at coordinate 9,757,360 of CM048936.1, forward strand.
TCTCCATCGATGACACGCCAGCACAGGTAGACAAATGTAGCGACGACCGCTATTCATGTTTACATCTGTTACTGTAATAATTCCTGACCGTGTTCCATCTTGTTCAGGTGCTGGTGAGCTTTTTTGCCAAGACGGCAAATAAGAGAGGTTTGCTGGGGATTCCTGACAACATGTGTGAGGCAGACTTTGTGCTACGTGTGTGTGGAAGGTATGTCACAGGCTAAAACCCATGATAACCACTCATGCATGAAGCCAGTGTAATTCACTTTATGTTTTACAATGTACTGTCTGTTCACACAGGGAGGAGTACCTGTACGGAGATAAACCGCTGCAGAACTTCAACTGGATCCGTCAGTGTCTAAAGAACGGGGAGGAAATCCACCTGGTTCTGGAGAGGCCACCTGATACAGAGCTGGATCTGGTTCAGAAGGAGGACTGGGCACAAGTGGATGACTGCACTGGAGTCGCAGGTAACCAGTTGAATTAAGTGTCCAGTCCACATCTGGCACACCCCAAGAGCTTCTTTAAGAGGTAATAATTATCCTCCTAACCTCTCTTTGTCAGGTACCCACGAGCAGCTGACCATCGATGAGAAGGACCACGAGCGAGTGTTCACCATCTCTATGTGGGACTGTAACAGGAAGTTCAGAGTGAAGGTGCTGGGTATTGACATCCCATCCCTCCCCAAAATCCCGGAGTTTATTGTCTTCATAGAAGCCAGCATTTTCCACGGCCAGCAGCTTTTAGCCCAGGTAATCCAAAGCACACAGAAGGAAAACATCTGATGATGGCGGCTGTGATCTACTTTGATTTTAGGGCAGCTGAAGTCATCTCTGCTCCGTCTTGATGACCATTCTTTACATTGTGGACACATTATTGATGAATGATTATAGTCAGTGATCTTGACTTTCCTTTGATGTGTCCTTTGGTGTGTTTGAGATGTTTGCATGTAGCTATTAATTAATACAGCTTCAATGTGGGTGTAGGAGAGTGAACAGTGAAGCTGATGTCAATGAGATAAAATAAAACAGCAATGTTATATTACATGTTACTGTATAAATCCATTGAAGGGATTTTGCTGCAGAAGTGGCAACACTAACTTGGTTTGTTTTTATGAAAGGATTATAACTTTAACCTAGATTGAGCAAATCAGAACTGAGAGCCACAGCAGTGAAATGTTGCTTTCATAAGCAACAATTTCAGGAAGCACTTTTGGCACAGTAGGTTTAGGACAGCAGTGACGGCAGAGTTAATCCCAAGTGGCATCCTCCGAGGCAAAAAAAAAAGAAGCCAACGCAGAAGTGCAAAAAACTTCTGTAGAAGTGTTCCAGAGTGAGTCAGTCCTCATAGACCCACATGTTAAAATGGCCAATTTTACAGCAGAAATAAACATGTTTGCAGCCTGGTACAAAAAATGCTTTTGGTCTCTTTAGCTAATTTACCCCTTCATGAAACTGCACAGGGGTGACTGGTTGTATAACTCACCTGTTTAAATGTTATTAAGTTGTGAATTTATGCATAATTAAGCTTTGAGTAATAGATGGGTCCCTTTTATCAGTGTGTTTTCAGGTCATGAAGGTAAATTGTAACATTTTGGTCGCCCGAAAAAGTCTTGTTCAGTGTTTGGTTGTACTGTAAGACCTTACAAGAAGTCGAACGTTCAGCCTTTCCGTGAAATACATTTTGTTTTGATGGTTTAAGTTTGTTTTTTGCTAGCAAAAATTAGCACTAGAATTAGCACTATCACGGCTTACCATAGATTGTAATGCACCATGCTAACCAAGCTAGCAGCTAACATTTGCAGTATTTCCACCCTCTCGTCCAAAAATGGTCACTTCTGGCTCCAAAAATTCTAGATGGCGACATAGTGGACTCAAGACTTCAAAACAGGAGTCCAAAAACCAGTGGGTTCCATCACGGTGGCTATGTCCATTGTTATGTACCGTACTTTCTATGGTTTAACCCTGCCTTTACTCTGTCAGGAGAGGACGTCCTCTAAATCCTTCAATGAAGAAGTGCTGTGGAACTGCTGGTTGGAGTTTAACATTAAGATCAAGGACCTGCCTAAAGGAGCACGACTCAACCTCCAGGTGAACATTTAATTTAAAGGACAGATGTAGTGGCGTGAATGAAAGAACTCTGAATTCTTGGTCTTTGTACTCTGTAACTAGCGGTTACTGCTCTGCCCATTTAACCTCTCAGGTGAGCTGCGGGAAGCAGCCCTTGACACCAAACTCCAAGGGAGCCTCAGCCTACCTGGATAATACAGCGGGGACAGGCAGCCATGATGGTGAGGTCTACTAACATTTAAGTGCCAACTGTATCTTGCTGACAATGGTTAGAACAAGGCTGTATCCGTTCGTCTGTCCATCTTTCAGGTAAAACCAAGAGCCGACTTCTGTACTACGTCAACTTGCTGCTGATCGACCACCGCTCTCTGCTGCGCCAGGGCGAGTTCATCCTCCACATGTGGAAAATGCCGGAGAAGAGCGAAGAGAGCAGCAGCAGCATAAACGCAGACAAGCTCACCTCAGCCACCAACCCAGACAAGGCCTCTGCCATGGCCATCGCCATCTTACTGGACAAGTACTGCTACCCTGTGGTGCTGCCCAAGAGTCGAGATGTGGGCCGAGACGTCGGGGCCGGAAGTGAGGAGGCAGAGGGAGGAGAACGAGGTCAGAGAGAGATGCCGAATCACCTGAAGAAACAGTTTGCAGCTATCGTGGCCACCGACCCCCTGCATCCTCTCAGTCCTGAGGACAAAGAGCTGCTGTGGCACTTCAGACATGAGTGTATGCGTGACCCCAGGTACTTATTCTGTTTTATTCTAAAGAAAACAGACTGCAAAGTGTTGTATCATCATTGCTTTTGCTGTTCCTGGATATTCACTTTAGCCTTTTCCTGTACTCAGGGCTTACCCAAAGCTTCTGGGTTCAGTCAGGTGGGGGAAACAGGAAGATGTTTTGGCAATACATCGTCTACTGGAGCGCAGCAGCGCGTGGGACAGCAGGTAAGAGCGCCTTCACACTGCAGCTATACGTCTTTAGGAGGTTCAGCGTCCCTTCACCTGTCGACATGTTGTTCCCGTTCAGTGGTCTGGATGTTGGTCTGGCCATGCAGCTGCTCGACTGTCACTACTCAGACGCTCAGGTTCGCTCTATGGCTGTCAGGAAGCTGGAGACTTTGGGAGATGACGATGTGCTCAGATACCTTCTGCAGCTCGTACAAGTGAGTATGTTCTATTCTTTCTTTTTAAGGCTGATGAGGCACCTCTTCCAGTAACTCTGCTGTTCCAACTGATTCACAGTTACAGTATTTCACAAGCTCGCGGGGAGAGGCAGCTCAGCAGATACATGCTGCGTGTTTGTTTTCTGATGTGTTTCCATAGTTGACTCTGTGGTTAACTTTGCATGAGCAGTATAAATTTTGAGCAGATGCCAACAAAGGGCCGTTTGGTCTGATAGGAAAATGACTCCTACCTTCACAGTATACTGTTGTCTCTGTGTCCTTTGAGCTTTAGTTATATGTGAAGGGTGTAAAATATATTCCAAGCTATACATGTAGAGACATACTACTGCCTAATATTCAGGGTATTATAGATTGTTCCTGAAAAAATGTTCTTTGCTCTGCAAAGGAGTTACACTGTCATTTTAATATGTCTCCTGGAGGCACACTGTTTTCGTGTTGTCCGTTACTCAAGAACGCCCTGAGGGAATTTCTTCAACAAACGTTAAACCGATTAGATTTTGGTGATCAAAGGTCACTGTGACCTTGCATCTGTCTCGTTCTCATGAATGCAACATCTCAACACCTTGAGGAAATTTCCTGGAATTTGGCACAAACATCCACTTGGACTCACAAACGCTTCATTGTCACTTTTTGATCTGCCTGCCCAAACCTGTATTTTGGCAAGCTTACCCAAACACATATTGAGGCAGGCAAGACTAGCCTTCAGTGGATACACTCCAAACATTTCAGAGCAGTATATCCTGCTTATTTTTCAAAATTTTGAAACCAGATTTTATTTGTTGGAGGTTTTTCAAGCATTAATATTTGGCTGGATGGTTAATAACACATATTTCCATGGTATGACAGAACATATTTAACATTGAACATATATATTCTTTAAGTCTGGGTAAAATCAGATATTATTTTAAGATAGTATTGTAGTAATTTAATTCAAAAAGCACAGAGCCCTCAAAGTCCCTGTAGGTGATATTTTTTGTTTTGTCTGCACAAGTTAATCATCCTTTGAGAACAAGCTGATTATCTTGTGTGCACAAGTTAGCCTATTATCTGGTTGGCACGACAAAAAAATCACCTTTCAGCACTTTGGGAGCTCTGTAGTACAGTAAGTGATGTCATTCAAGACATTGTCCTACTGCAGAAGCCTGAATTGCAGTAAAATGTTTGTAATCCTCAGGTCACGTGATCATACTATTAAGCATAGTTTACGGTTTATCTGCATTGCTGCTGGTCTTCATCACTCCTTTTTCTGCCGTCTGTTAGCCTGGCTACACCTCTGACCTGTTGAGCCGCTTTCTGCTTCCTTCACTTAACATTTGAAATGCAGTCCTGTGTGAGCACAATGGGCTCTGTATTTTCCCTGCACTTCCTGCACCAATGTTCGCCTCATCACTCTGTAACCTCTGAACTCAGTCTGTTAAAGATAGCCTGTGAACATTTTTTTGTTTGTTCTGTAAATTTTGTGTGTCCCTGTGGCCTTAAGACATTTTAATGCACTTTCTACCTCATGAAAGATAAAACCGTTCCACAACATATTGTATGTGGCTTTGTTTACATCAGTTTGATCTCTTTGTCATCTGTTCTGTTGTCAAACACTTTGTCCTTTAAATCACAATTTACAAAACAGCTTAATCTCCAGTAAGTCCAGTTTATTTACATATTTCCACCATAAAGCTTGGAGTGTATATCCGGGGGGTTGAATGGGTTTCATGTGACAGCATTAATAGTTTCTTGTGTGTTCTGTGTGTGTGTGTGCGTGTGTCTGTGTGTGTCCTGCAGGCAGTCAAGTTTGAGCCCTACCATGACAGCGCCCTGGTCAGGTTCCTGTTGAAGAGAGCTCTGAGGGTAATCAGGACTAACAACTGTATCTGTTTCTTACACTGTCCTACAGTCTTTCACCTGATGCTAGCTGCAGAAAGTCATTATGACTGACATTTACAGTTAGGTTTTCCCCCTTTTTTTTCTCTTTTCTCTCCACAGAGTAAGCGCATCGGCCATTTTCTCTTCTGGTTCCTGCGGAGCGAGATCGCCCAGTCAATGCATTACCAGCAGAGATATGCTGTCCTGCTGGAGGCGTACCTCAGAGGCTGTGGTGAAGACATGCTGCAGGACTTCAGGAAACAGGTGAGACATAAGTCATGTCTTGTTGATATCAAGGTACTACAGTATACTGAGGTATTTAGAAATCCCCAAGGTATGATTTTCAGAACTGTCAAGAGTACAGATGCTACTCTTTTTATTAAACTGATACGGAGATGCTGTATTAAGGTGATGTATTGCAGTGCACAGCACACACCACCAGAGGTCAGTCTCTACTGGTGGAACAGGCAGCTGAGCTGAGAAAGATGGCACCTGTTAGTGGCAGGGATAACGTAAAAAACATTAAACCCAGCAAGACTTGTCTATGTAGGCTAATTGCATTTTGGAAACACAACACTGTAAACAATGACTTACAAGCTACAGTGATTTCCATTACTAGTAGCTCAGCCTTTATGTTTTTTTTTCTTACATAAGCGGCATCATATACTGTATACCCCTGAAAAAATAGATACTGCCCAAACCTAATGTAGATTTGAACTAAAACACAGTTCAGATTTACAGTCTGTCAGCTCTGTCATTAACTGACATCATGAACTGATGCTCTCCAGGTGGAGATGACGGAGGCTCTGCAGAAAGTGACCCGTGAGATGAAGGCCATGTCTGCCGAGAAGTACGATATTACTGCACAAGGTGAGGAGGAGAAATGAAACTCAGAAGTCATCCTGCTGCACTGTAGCAAACCACTGATAATAACCTGCTATATTCAGTTCCCCTAGCTTATCTGGGAGTTTTGCAATTAAGGAAAAAATAATTTTCTAAGAAGTACAATATATACATTCTATGGAGCAAATTCCTCTACATAGTGCACGAGTTCCTGCCTTAAATGTAGGTGTTAAGAACTAGAGGATTCAAATAAAACATATCTCCTTGTACTGAAGCTAAAGCTGCATGTGTGTGTGTGTGTTTTCCACTTGACAGTGGTGTTTCAGTTGCGTCAGAAGCTGGAGGCACTGCAGTCATCTGGTCTGCCGGAGAGTTTCAGAGTCCCTTACGATCCTGGACTAAGAGCTGGAGCCCTGATGGTGAGGGAACACAAACACATACACACACTGGCAGGTAATCTGCCTTCACATGGAATCAAGCAGACAGCAAAGCAGGTACCATTTTAGTTTAGTTGATAGCAGGACAGTTAAATTAGGTGTGGCCAGCAGAGAGTACTGGCAATGTTAGTAGACAGCATTTCTGTTCAAAGTTAAAATATTTAAACTTCTTGCCATCATTCATGACAGAATTTACAACCCTATATTATGTAGCTCCTTCACACAAGAAGAAAATGTATTTTATTCCTTTCTTTGTAAACTGTGCAGTTTCATCATTGCAACATATCGTCATGCATGTTTCATTTTACCATCTTGCCGTTCCGAGTGTTAGTCTTTCATGTGCCATCTGGAAATTATTGTCTATCTTCTGTCTGCTGTTGCCTGTTTCCATGTGAATGCAGCATTAGGGCTGCATGATATGAGTCAAATATGCAATAACATGTCCTCAGTTCTGCCTTTCTGCTACTTTCAGTTTCCAGCTGCTAAAATACAACAAATTGCCTGTTGAATTACTAATGATTGTTACATTTTAAAGTGTAGTTTTATAATGATACTCTCTTTCACCTAACTCAAAAAATCCCTGAGTGCAGTATCACGGTCTTGCATGATGTGTAACCCTAGCAAGTGACTTCACAATGACAATAAAAAGTATATATTTTGCAGCCCTATAGCAGTGGAGAAACTGTCTGCAAGTAGAAAGCCAGTGATATATTATATGTAAAACCAGTTTCACAAGTGAAGTAAACAACAATGGAAAGTGGATGTGTGAATAAGTACATCACTGAATTTCAAGATACATGCTGTTCATGCACGTTCAGATCGAGCAGTGTAAAGTGATGGCATCTAAGAAGAAGCCCCTGTGGCTGCAGTTTAAAAGGGCCGACCCCAGCACTCTCTCCAAAGACCCCATCGGCATCATCTTCAAAGACGGCGATGACCTCAGACAGGATATGCTCATCCTGCAGGTGAGCCGCAGCACAGCCTCTAACACAGAAGTTAGAAGATTATTGCAGACAGACTCTTGAAAAAACTCATTTACCTCCTGTGTTCAGATTCTGCTGATCATGGAGTCGATCTGGGAGACTGAATCACTGGATCTCTGTCTGTTACCGTACGGCTGCATCTCCACTGGAAACAGAATAGGTCAGATATTCAGCTGGACAGGAAACTGGATGGAAAACAAATATTGCAGTCATTCTGTGAGATTTACCCCTCCTGTGTCTTTATTGTTTTATCACTGTAGGTATGATAGAGATTGTGAAGGACGCCACCACCATAGCTAACATCCAGCAGAGTGTTGTGGGAAGCACTGGAGCTTTTAAAGATGAAATCCTTTATCAGTGGCTGCGGGACAAATGTGTCAGTGAGGACAAGGTAAACATCACAACCAGCCGTCATGAGATTCAGCACGACAGATACCATACAAATAATCATTTGGTTAATTAGATGGACTGTGGAACAGAAACATCCATCCATCCTTCCATTCATCCATACATCCATCTACTCACAAAACATTCAGTCTCCAGCTGCACCAGCTTCTTTGTCAGATGTTAAAGGAAGTGGCAGTGCGACATACAGGAAGGAAGCACCCCTCAAGGGTCTTCCTGTCATCACAGCATTCTACTTTTAGCCATAACACCTGCACCGCTAGTGTCGCTACGGGGGTGCAGACTTGTCAGCTTTAAGTGAAAATTGTTCACTCTGAAAGAGGTCATTTGTGTCATTTGTTTAGACCTCATGAGTTGAAATGTAGGGGTGGTGGGTTAGGATCTGGGGTTAGGGGTTTGAATTGTTTTGATTATACAGTTTGGATGTAAGGTTATTTCCATGTAGTCCTAATGCAAGCTAGCCTACTTGTTATTCTAATTCCCATTTCTATGTATATTGTTCCTGACATTAGCGCTTTGGGACTACTCGTTCAACGTTAACAATGTTAGCATTTAGTGATTACAACACAAGTTAAGCCAATCAGCCAAAGTCCCAACTAACTCAACGGTTAAGGTAAACATCAGCTCCGGATGGTTGAATTGAATTCAATTCAATTCAGTTTTATTTATAAAGCCCAATATCGCAAATCACAATTTGAAAAAAAATGGTAGAAACCACAGGAATGCCTCCGTGCCAGCTATAGCTATAGCCGTGACCTGAAGAGGTAGACATCTGCATTTCCTGGCTGCAAGGTCATTAATGCTGGAGAGGTGCCATTCACCTCCTTGGCACTGCCGAGGTGCCCTTAAGAAAGGCACCGAACCCCCCAACCACTTGGGGCTCCTGACCAAGACAGCCCCCTCACTCTATCATCTCTCCACTTTGTGCATGTGTAGGTCCTGTTTGTGCATGTGTGTGTATTTTGGACCTGTGTGTTAATGACAAAAGAATGAAAAAACTGCCCTCAGGGGGATCAATAAAGTATAGTATAGTTTCTGTTTGTTGTTTTGATGAGCTTAATTTTCAAAAAACTCAGTGGGAGTGTATTAATAAATGAAGCTTTGTGTTAGCTCATGCAAGACACGGAAGTCATACACCCCAGCTGTAATCAGCTGACAGCCAGCTGATTGGATCATTGTTTCTTATGAAACCTATCACCTATCACAGCCCATTTAAATATGGCTTCCTATTCACTTATCACTGCTAACACCCACGCTGCCACACACCGTTGCCACTGCTGCTGGCAAAGCTTTACCTCCACCACCCCAGCCTCCACCTTTCTAATTCAGAGTCCTAACATCACTCTAAGGTCAAAATGGTATTTAATGTCTTGCTTGGGCTCACTCTTCTGTACCCAGGGGGTTTTCCGCATTGCACTCCCTGTTTGGGCATAGCATGCTGCTTGTCTAATCCAGGGAGCACCTCAAGAGCGCAGTCCTCAGCGCCAAGCACAACTGTATTTCCTTTTTGTTGCAATAAAAAGTTAAATCTATGCTGAGAGTGTTCCAATCTGAACTGTAATAATAACCTTAAAACTGGGTGGACTGCTCTGTTCGGTGCCTCCTCCAGCACTGGTGCCATATGCACAAAGTGATGCACGTGCCCATAGCTGAAAGCAGTAAATGATGGCATGGAAAATTAGCCAGAAAGGTGATTTATCATGTGACGAACTGTTTCTCTCGGTCTTCGTAGTTCCAGCAGGCCGTGGAGAGGTTCCTGTACTCCTGTGGTGGCTACTGTGTGGCTACCTACGTCCTGGGCATTGGGGATCGCCACAATGACAACATCATGATCACTGAATCTGGTAAGGACGTTTTTGGTCTGCACTTTCATCTCACTGTAGGACAAACAAATATATTTAAATATAATATATATAATATTTTTAAGCAAGTTCTTATGAAAATATTGATAAGTCTCAATAAATGTCATCATTTTGTTCATCCACATCTACAATTTTTTTGCCACCCTAATTAGCTATAAATAGACTGGACTTCTAAATTTCAATGTTGAACAAAATTCCTGTCCAGTAGGTTTCACTTGTAGTTTTGAAATCAAATACTTCAATTAAACTGCCATGTTCTGTTTTTGAGATTTATTTAGCAGTTATTGAAACACATCCCATGCGGCCTTCAGGAAATACTGAAAGCTCCTTTGTGTTCCTGCAGGGAATCTCTTCCACATCGACTTTGGTCACATCCTGGGGAATTACAAGAGTTTCATGGGAATCAGTAAGGAGTGGGTCCCCTTTGTGCTCACACCTGACTTCCTGTACGTCATGGGAACATCAGGAAAGAAAAGTAGCCCCAACTTCCAGAAATTCCAGGTGCAGTAAATGGCATTTTCAGGGTGGAGCTCGGTTCATATGCATGCACAGATGCACTGATACATGCACAAATATCCAGAAAGTCAGAAAGGTCAACCTATATGAGATGTATTTGCTGAAATCAGATAGTAACCAAGTTACGATAATACCATAGCTGACTACAGCCACTGTTGGCGCGATGTCACCTCCAATGGGACAAATTGAATGTTAGACCTCCTGCATTCATGTGTATGAACAATACAGTCTGTATGCATTACACATCTGTCATTTCCATCTCAGGACGTGTGTGTGAAGGCTTACCTCGCCCTTCGGCACCACACCAACCTGCTCATCATCCTCTTTTCCATGATGCTGATGACCGGTAAGACTTCCTTCATCGTAAAACACAAAACTTTTTGCGTTTTGTGCCCTTTTGCAGCAGCATTATTAAAATCAAAAATCATGTCCTTTCCCTCCTGTCTCACACAGTAACACCCAGAGTACTCATGAGAGTTTTTGGCTTGGTTTAATATGTAGTTTTAGTTTTTCGATTTACTCTAGATTATCATTTTAAGCTTGCTGACTAAGTCATTCAGTGCAGCCTTTTTTGTTTTTGTCTGTCAAAACAATAGATACTGATAGATGTTCATACATGTGTCTGAAAAGTAACATTTATTTTTTCGGCTGTTTACAGGAATGCCCCAACTGACTAGTAAGGAGGATATCGAGTACATCCGTGAGGCGCTGACTGTCGGCCGCAGCGAGGACGAGGCGCAGCGTCACCTACTGGACCAGATAGAGATCTGCAGGGAAAAAGGCTGGATGGTTCAGATCAACTGGTTTGTTCATCTGGTGCTGGGGATCAAGCAGGGGGTGGAGAAACGGTCGACTTAAGACTCTGTATCACTGAGGAAAGATTAAGATTTGAAGGTTTTCCTCTTAGGATTTTTACTTAAGGCATTCCTGTTTTTTTATTTGATGTAAATAAGAGTCTTAAAGGAAGGTTCCAACAGAAGTCTGAAAAGTCTAGAAAGCTATAAAAATGATCACACATTTTTGTTTATAAAGGTTTTTAATTTCAGACCACAGGTCATCTCAAATATGAAGACATTTTAATGAAGAAGATTAATAAGGTCAGAATTATAACTAAGAGATGGCATGTGACCATCCTGTCAATACCACTCATTTCAACTGTGGTAAAAGGCTGAAAAAGTCTGCATGAGAGATTGTGACACTGCATGTCTGCAGACTTGGCATAAATGCTGAATTAAATGTAATTATATTCTATGGTGAGGAGACGTAGAGCAGAAAATAAATTCCACAGGAGTGACTGTTGTCATTGCACTGCTTCAACCAAGTCAAAATCAGTAGCATGTATAGGAGTTGTTTTTTTTCTCTTTTGCCTAACTAATTGTTATGGCAATCAATGCATAAGTCTTTCCCTCTTCACAGACATTTTAAGGTGCTTCTTTGATTATAAACAGTTTGCTATCTGCTTAACCACCCAAACTGTTGATGATAATGATTTTGGTTAAATAAGGAACCCTTTCAAAATAAAAAACAAACTTAAGAGAGGAAACCCTTTTTACATGAGCAAGGAAATGGGTCTCTGCACCCTCTATTTGTATCCTTTGACAAACCACTTCCTGTTCATAATTGTCTCATTCAAAGTCATGTCCTGCTGAGGAAACACATTTCCTTCACATTGCCTTATTTTTAAATCTTAGTACATGTTACACTGTTTATTGGATTATCATCCAGAGCTGTTAGATTTATTATTAAAGAGGGAGTCTGTTAAAAAGTCATTATTCAAAACATTTTGTTATACTGGATATAGATAGCTTCATCAATAACTATTTAATGAGTCTGAGATTGATAATAATGTAATACTGATGAAGCATGAGAGTTTTATTATTTATATCATTAACAGTCTTTTTATTTGCACTGATTGTTAAGGAATACTGCACTAAGATGTCCTGGTGCTCCTGAAATTTAAATTCCAAAACATATATTAAAGGTCAAATTTAATGAAGTTAATATATAACTACTGTAAAAGACTGTTAAAGGCCGTACGTGCTGGCCTGCTGGTGACATTCAGCACATGCTGGTCAGTGCTGGAGTCACTTCTTATTGAATAGTGGAACATGTAAATTATTTCTTTGTCTACTGCCAAATGATTTGGAACATTTCAATTACATTTTAAAACCTGTATGCGAGGCAAGCAAAGTAAACATCCATACAAGCCAAACTTGATAGAATGCAACAAGTTCATAATGAACACATCTCTCAATAAGGTTTTGTTGAAATGACTCCTGACAAAGGTATGAGATGGCTGCTGGAGACTGAAGCAAAAGCTGGGATAGGCAGTTTTATTTTGGCTTCATAGGGCAGAAATCCCATAATAACCTTTAAACATATTGTAATTCAAGTTGACTGAGGGAAAACGTCTGCACCTCCTCTTGGCTCTGTTTTCAGGCTTTAGAAAATCTAGCCCATAATGGGAAACTGTGGTCAATGGCATGTCATTTCAGAGAGAGAGTATTCCTATTGGCTGTTCTATAAATGTAGATTTGTTTACACTTCCCTTCAGATGGTGAAAGCCTGATTCAGTGACAGAGAGCCAACAGCTGCCAACTTTGCAAAGCAACCCCCTAAAAAGGAAGATGGACTTATTAAAAGAGTCTAAAAGAGAGTCTGACAATAAACGCATAAAAAATATGTCAATATTGGCAAAGTGTTTCAGAGAGAGAGAATATGTTGCTAATAATTTAGCCTTCTGCTAACCAAAGCTAAAGGCTCATGGCTGCAGCTTTAAGTTCACGTTTATGTAGCTTAGGTTAGCTAGAGCCTCAAATCATAGTCTGTCCATCACCTCGCTCTCCGCCGCCACAGTCCATCTCGTCGGAGGGAGAGCAGGCAGCAGCACCAGTAATGGACCTACATTCAGTGACGCAAGCAACTTTACTAAAAAACCTCAGCTCTAGGGGACCCAACAATTCGGACTCCCCATTGGATCAGCTAACAGGTTAGACCTGGTGTTGTTGCTGGCCGCCAATACGCATGCCCTCAGTCACCTTGTAGGAGGGGCTTAGGAAAGGGAGGAAAGAGCTGCATGGGGAGGGTGCATTTTCAAATTCTGCCTGTATCTGTTGCCTTTACTTTATCAGATTTCTGCCAACTGCACCTTTGGGAGACAACGCAAAACAAAAACCACAGTTAAATTCTGGAGTGTACTGATCACCACGGATTGTAGATATATAGGAAATGGATCAGATATTTTGTCACACTTTATGAGCATAAGTTATTTCCCAGTTGGAAATGAAAGCTACAGTAAGCATCAGCAGTTTGAAAATCAGTATTTTTTTAAACATTTTTTTGTCAGAAAAATTTTGTAATAAAATCTTTTGTGACTGTAAGTGCTTTCAAAAATTGTTGGTTCTATAAATAAAATTTCTACGTTATTGTATCAGACAATTTAAGTTCTGTACTCTGTGGTTTGTTTTTCACAAGTCAGCTACTGTTTGTTTGCATTTTATAGATGAATAATTTACATTTCCCTTTCTTGTTTCTTCCATTTGTACATGCTTGTCTCAAAAAGGCCTCTAGAAAGCAAGAATATTCTGATGTTGCCCCAGATCCAATTTGAAACTCATTTAAACTGTGATTATTGACTTTAACCACAAGGTGGCGCATCAGCACAAGTTTCAACACTGACACCATATCAAGCATCTCATCCTGTCCTCCTTCGCCTCCTTCCTCCATAATTTACCTCTCCCAATTCCCCTCTTCCTTCCTATCAGTTTCCAAATCACCTCTTCCGTTCTCCCTCTTTTCCAGCACTATTTTGACAGGAAGATTTGAGTGGGTGTGAGTGTACTGCATTAAGAATACGTCTCTTTCATGTTACTGTCATGTGGCTGTAAACTGCTGTATATGTCTTTATGTAGTGTTGAGGGTCTAAATGGATTAGACATATAAGCCTCCTCATTCCCCACAGCTTTACGGCCCCTTCTGTACTCTGCTAAATGTAAGCTTTTTAGCATGCCTATAAACTGTGTGGAGGCGTATCCAGGAAGTGATGGGGTTGAATAGAGCGAAGCAGAACCTTGCCTCCCTTTGTTACCTGTTTCTATTTAGCATTCTTATTGTTGCAGATGCATTTGGTGATGTTTTTATGTTTGTTGCCTCTGAGTGCCAGCTAACGTAAAAAAAAAAAAAAAAAAATGTTTCTTCAAGGAATCAGATTATCTAAAAAATGAAGAAAGGCAGCTTCTTTGTTAAACCGGCCAAAAGCCCTTCGATGAAATTATTGGATTACTGGATTTAAATTTGTTTCTGCTGTCACATGAGCTGTGCTCTACAGGATTATAAAAAGAGAAAAAACATCAACAATTATATAAAAAATGAACAAATTCACACACTGAATAAGATGTAGTCTATAACAGTCACTTAAAAGGAAAAAAAAGGGAAAATCTAGTGTGAACACGAGTGTGCAAGAGATCGACTGCGCTCCAGTACAACAAGCCGCAAGATAAAGATGTTTTTGACAATACCAGTTCTAACCAGGTTAGCCATTGTTAGCAATACTAGTTGATAAGAATGCAGAATGCTTTAGGGCACTATGATGGCATAAATAGTCAACCAAGTATGACATTTGGCAAGGAGTATCCTGACTCAAAGGGGAAAGTGGCAAAATAGGATTCTTAGGCTTGCTGCCATGTTATTTCAAAATATCGCACACAACATCCCCCAAAAAACAAAAAAATAACTGTCTGAAAAATTTTCATCAAATTTGTTTTTTCATCACCTTGTGTTTTATATCACTGCACATAGAAAACTTCCCAAGATGATAAGCTTCAATTTGAGACCAGGTTCACCCGCCTGTCTTGAAAAATTGCACTTGCTTTGGCCTAAATCTGTCACTATACCTCAAATCAGTGAAAACAGAATTTTCAGTCACTAGCCTTCCAGAAAGTCAATTTCCCAGCAAAGTGAACCTGGTAGTGTTGACTTCCTCAACGTTTTATGTTGGAAAGGTACAGTATGGGTCCCCAGTATTTAGAAACTGCCAGATGCTGATTTCCATATGTTGGGTATTTGCATTGTTAGCATAATTAGCACTGATTAGCATTATCATTTATATAGAAATACAAATACAAATGGAATGCATCAGTCGCTCAAGTCAAAGTCATTGCTCAGGAGAGAGATTTTGACTTTACTTTGGAAAGTCACATCTGTTTTATACTGAAATCACTGATGCTAAATATTCTTTGCTAATTAGCATCTTAAAATACAACCATTTTCATGCAGTTCATCCCGTAGACTGTAGAAACAATGGACATAGCTACTGTAATGGTTTGTGGACTTTTGAAGCCTTAAGTTTGGCGTTATGGCCATTGCCATCTTGAATGAATGAACTTTATTTGCATAGCACCTTTCATTCACAAAATGCAGCACAAAATGCTTGTAATAATGCAATAATTAATAATTAATCAAGTAATACAAAAATACATATATAAAAAAATTAAGAATAGTAAAACAGATAGCTGCTAGTTAAAGGCTATGCTAAAAAGATATGTTGTGAGTCGTCACGTAAAACTGTCCACTGAGCCAGCAAGTCTAATATTTCAAGGCAAGGGTGATATTTTTAGGATGTAGTAGGTAAAAGAGGCATTCCTAAGGTTTTTGTAGTGACATTACGAACAGATAAAAGGGCAACTGCTGAGTTTTTGTTAACAACTTAAAATGAGCTTTAAAAATGAGATCACAATCAAAACTGAAATAAAAAAATGACACCAACATGTTTTTTTGGAGCCAGAAGTGACTGTATTTGGGTGAGAGGCTGGCACTGTGTAGGAGCAAGAAGTGGATCTGACTGAGAGGCTGAGGACACAGTTGGCTGACAGCCTGTCGCTCAAAGTGGTCTGCCATTAATTATATATAACTTTAATCATTAATAATATGTAAACAAAAGAGTTATGAAAAAACGTACCCCCGGCCCAAATTTTGTAAATATATTTATTGTTTTTTCAAAGTATTTATGCCACAAGATTATACAAGTTACAGAGCATGTATGTGACTTCAATACAACTACTCATCCCCCAGCTACAAAGAAGCACTATTTATAAAATGTGATGACAAATTGAGAGCCCCAATACACACCCACAAAATTAAATATAGGTTACAGAATACCTTCAGGTGAATAAGGGAAGAACAAAATTAGATAATCAAATAATTGTATTAATTATTCAAACAACCGGAAAAAGGGAGAAGGTCCCATAATGGGATATTAATGGGCTCCAACCTGCTTTTTAGAGAGTTCCTGTAAAGAGTCATAGAAATCCAGAATGGCCTTTCACATATTAACCAAGGTTTAAGAGGACGTTTTGTGTGAATTTAATTTTATTGCTTTAAAAAAAAATGCACAATACCTTTGACCCAACGAGGAAAGGACAGAGGAGTTTCTTTTAAAAAGGATCAAACGTCTTAAAAGGAGTGTTGTGAAAGCTATGAGCACAGGCTTTATTTAACAGAGCACAAATTCCTTTGATGTTAAACCAGAGAGTGCACAGACTGAGTCAGGGTCAAATCTGGTTTCAGACATCTCACTCATGTTGTCAGGTCTGAAGCTTACACATAATGTGTTTTGGTGAGTAACACTGAATCAAACGATGCATGAAAACTCCACAGGTTAAACCATACTGTGACTCCAGTGTGAGAAAAATATAACGTAGCAAGCACTCTAAATGAAATGTCAGTACATTTAACACCTTAGATTTTGTATTAATGTTAACATTTTCTTAATTGAACATGTTTTATGGCATCACATAACACTTTGTTGAATGTCCTCCCACAGGGTTTTATTTTTGTTAGCATGGAAGAGCCTCTAAAATAGCATTTAGACTGTTACATGACTCTTTCAACAAATTCAGATGTATGTTTTTGATACAATATGTCTTGCTTGCTGACAAACAAACTGAAACAAACACTGCAGAATCTTTGTAGTATTAATGACCACCCTCACAGGTGATTATTGATCTGTAACTTTAATTTCTAAGCCATATATTACAAAACCTTTTTCACTGCTGGTAAAGTCACAGCTGAATGCCTCTCTACCAAGGTTTAAAATCACTTCAAAATCCTTGATGCAAAAATATTTTTGTATCCAAGACATACCTTGCTTTTGAAATAGTGACTGACTGACTTTCAAGGTGCCACATTTGTTCACATACGCTGTAGCTTTTATGGAATAACGCCCTCAGCTCTGACAGGTGTGTGCGAGGTTGGTGTGGGAGGAAACTGGAAGAAACTGGAGCGTCGAGAATCGATTCGCTCCCTTTCTCTATTATCTCTGGTTCCTCTCCATGAAGACATGAACCAGATCAGACGACGGGGGAAATCACTCTGCCTGTGTGTGTGTGTGCTGATATGTACCCTCTGTGTGGAACAATTTGAGTTTTAGATCTTCAGGGTGAACGCATGTAGCTTGTCCTCGCTTCTCCAAGGGGTTATTTTAGGTTCAGGACCTGGGTTGAGGTTAATTGGTGTGAAACAGTACATGTTAAACTATGGGTTCAGGTGATGTATAGAGCTAAAGGTTATGAACTAGGGAAGGCTCAGTGACGGCCCTTACAAGTACTGAGATCCTTCAGTACGTGTGAGATTAGTACATGCATGTTTGCACATCTGCATATGGACTTCAAAGTAAATGTAAATGCTGATATACTGTATATGCATGTATCTGATCATGGTGTGTGGGTGTGATGCACTTCACTCTATTTATGTGGGCTGCTGCTGAGTGGTTCTAACAATATAAATACAGATTTAATGCTTTGCCTTTGAATTCACAGTGTGACCTGTGGATCTGTTGAACATGCCTCCATTCACGCATCATCTTTTTTGTAAGTGTAGGTTCGATTTGTTCTCTGTGTTTACATGAAAATGCTAACTGCTAAATGTATTATAAAAAGGTTTATGAGCTAGTTTACAAATCTAGTAATACCACTTGTTTGTCTTCCATGATGCTATTTCATAGGTACTATCAGCACAACTCTGCAACAGGGGTGGCCTGGGTTAGCAAGGTGAACCCAGTTTATTATTAGTGGAGAACCCCAAACTGTGTCCCCACCAGCTAAGCAGGGTAAGGGTGCTTTCAGATGGAATGGAAAGGAAAATGTACACCTTGCTTTATTTATAGGTTAAGTTAATAGGCTACCGACATCACTCTAGCTGTTCGCTAGTTAGCAGTATAAACACAGATTGTGTTTGCGCTGGACCGTAACTTAACCAGGAACTCCACTCTCATTTTCCTTTTGGTATGTCATAAACAAGTGGAGCCTTCAGTTCACATTTCTACTCACACTGAAACATTTTAAACTCATGGTAATGTGACTTTGCCTTTATGTGAGCCACTTAGCGTGAATTTCCCTCAACTGTTATCTTGCTGTCTATAAAATTAGCTTCGCATTCAATCAGAACATACCTTAAAGAAGTAGTATGACACTCCATTCTAGACCATGCAGATACTTTACATATTATGTCCAATTTTAACTCTGAATCAGTCTCCCCCAAGAGGTTATCTACAGGTCTGAATAGTGAAGCCAATGTGAAGTGCTTTCAACTTGCATTCTTTTAAAGGCCAGCAGGTGGCGACTCCACAGGTTGCAAAGTCGCCAGGCTTTAAAGCCAATCTTCATAGTAGCCAAACAGTGGAATTACAAGTTGCAGGATCCATCAGGTGATGGATCTATTTGGTCTAATTACATTTTCTGCTCTACGGGCCACACAGTGAGGATGTGAAAATGTCGAACTTGAGGCTTCAAAACCCTAGTCCACAAATTAATGAGTGACACCACGGTAGCCACGTCCACCTCTGTGGTCACCCCAGACTGATTTTAAAATCAGGCCAAAGTTCTGCCAAATGCTTTGTTATATAACGTGCAGTTTGAGGGAGGTAACAAAAACAAACATTATTAGCCTAAACAACCGATTATCTGGCTGTCAGATGACTGGTTGGATTTCTAGCAAATTGTGGTTTGTGATAAAATGTTAAAATTACATGCTGGCACTGTGGAAAAAAATGTCAATGCAAAGTTAATGGGTATCCTTTTGCACACGGAACCATTGTTCGTGTTCAGTGCAAAACCAAAAGTAACGCATTTAACATAACATTTTTACATCCCGTATGAAACTCACCAAACTGTGACCATATCACATTGTTAGCACCGTATTTAAACCTGCGACTGCTTTTTTGGACAGTAGCAGATGTAAAATGAAATGGTAATTTACGGATTAACAAATGGATTAACAAATTGTGTTTAATAAAATTGTGCAGGAGTGGTGCAGAATGAGGTGACACACTGGTAAATCTGAAATACATCTAGTTATTCAGTATGTAACTGAATCCTTAATCTAATTCATACATAAAAACTTAAATCCAACAGAAGTAACTGTTTTGGGTTTTTTCACCAAAATGAGATCTTGTGACCGAAGCCACTTATAAAATGTGCTTGAATGTGCTTCAAAAAACTCAAAGAGTAAAATTACAGCAGCATGTAGGAGCCAGAAATAATCCCAGTAAACGTCCCTTCTGTGAGTCTTGGGAGACATGTCCCATCATCCACACCCCACAGGGGCCTGCTTTGATCAAACTCTGAAACTTATGTCCTCATTCGGGCTAACACTGAACTTGACTCCTACAAGTCAACATTTAAGAAGCGCTAGCTGGGAAAGCTACGTAACATCCTCAACCACATGACCACTGAGCAGCCTGTACTCTGAACTTGACCTTTTAGCGCTTTCCTAGATTACAACACTTAGCCGTTAATATTACAGTCTTTAATATTTTACACCCTGAACATATCTGCACCCGCTGTAACTAGACACTGAAAGTGAAGGTGTGTTTGGGTGTGCGCACATATGTGTGTGGGCGCTGCTGGTCCGTGTGCCACATTAGATACCCTTATTGACAGAATAAGAGGGTACATGGGAGTGTGTGCTGTGCGGGCACGCTTGTGTGTGTGCAACCTGACACTGCCTCTCACACTCTATCTGTATTTAGCATCAGTTACCATCAGGTAGGACAATTAGTCGCTGAGGAGACTGGCCAAGCAATTAGACTGGGAGGAAGTAGAATGTGCAACACACACCCCTGCAGCAAATTTGATCATTTATTTCATTAATTACTTTCCTTAAAATGTTGGAAAAGAAGCTACCAGTCAGATGGAGTAACACGTTGATATGCAAATGTCACTTTAACGTCAAGAAAAGTAATAAATGTCTACATATTCTCATACAAAAGTTCGCATGATCTCTTACACAAAATGTACACACAAAGGCTGTTCTCACTAACTGTCTGTATGTTTTCCTATGAAAAGTGATACAGCTAAAGTCGTACTTATCCCATATATTTTGAAAGGCTGCGATCACGTGACCAATGCGTTAACAAGGAAGCAGTCGCAAGTGGTTTTGTAACAAGACAGGTTGGGGTGGATGGGTCACAAAAACCTAGACTTTCCCCTGGAAACACCTTATACAATCTGCAGGTTAAATCAGCCCACTTTGGATTTCTGGATCAATTGTGGGTGAATTCAGCCACTATGATGCTGTCTTTTGCTTACATCAGTGATGACTGGGCATTTTTGCTACAACTCTGATTCATGCCTCTGGTTGGCCTCTTCTTCATAGCAATGGCAGCCAAGACTCATAGTAGCCTACTGTGGTATGTAGAGCCATCCATCATGCCAAACATGACAAACACAACATGATCTCTCAGAAACAATGTTGAAATAATTACATAGCATAAATCACTATGATTGTTTCATGAACAGAGTGTCTGTTTTAATTTTAATTTTAATATTAAAATTGAGGATTTTCTTCAAAGAAAAATGTGAAAGAGGAACACATCATTGGGAAAAACACTTTTTTTTAAAGGCTACGTTCCTACTGTAGGGCAATCAGAATCGCCTCTCAAATCAGATTTTGGAGACAGACTTTGATCAGATCGGACTGGTGTGTCAAAACATCACCATCATCTTTGTCACTGACCAAATCCCTATTTTTTGCACTGAAGCTCTGCTGACCATTTTCATTTACTGTTGTTGAAGAGTGTGATGCAACTGACAGCTCTGGAAAAAAAAAGAGATCATGTGGACCTTTGAGTGTAGAGATTATTTTGTCACACAGTACCAGTATATTTAAAGCAATTCTTTGACAGACTGGAAGCCAGTTTAGACATTTGAAGACTTAATTACAACTTTATTAGGAGCTGAGCAGCAGCGCTCAGAGTGAGCTCTCTGAGGGCTTTTTGAGAAACACCTGAGAAAAGCCCTTTATAGTAGTCCAACGCCTTTGAGAAAAAGGCAACGATTAGATCTTTGTCTTTTTTGGAGATTAATCCTCTGATCCTCTGCTGTAATTTTCTGCTGCTAACAGCCTCACTTTGTTGTTGTCTCAATGAGGCTGCACTTGGACCTGTCACCGAACACTTTAATTCTTTATGCAGTGGCGTTGTGAAGGGGTGGCCAGGGCAATCTTTTAAAATGATAGGTGTTTCTAAACTGGCTTGTTCCCAGTAAATGTTTTGTCTTTGCAATTAACGTACTCCTCAAATTAAAGAGGTATATTTGTCTTTTCAAGGACAGGACAACTAGTCTATTGAAGAACAATGAATCAGTTAACACATACAGATACATGATACCTTAAAACAGGATTGTTGTAGAACTCTACATGTCAGCATTGGCTATCCCAAACTTTAGACTCAGCAAAATCCAAAAAGATTTGCAACTTGACTTGGACTTGGACTAACATCAGTGACTCATGACTTCACTTGGACTTCAGCCTTTTGACTTGAGTATGCTTGATACCTTCATCCGATCTCAAAGATTAAAAGTATGTTATTTAAAAACTGAGCCATGATTTAGTTCATTTCCCTCCATTTCCTGACACTTGATTCCCCAAATCAACAATGTTTGAACCAATCAGACATCCTCCAATCACAGTGCAGGAGAAAACCATGAAGAACTCACTTTACATCACTGGAAAAAAATGATACTAGAGATAACTGCATTTGTGTATAATAACTGCAGAGTGATTGGGTAAGTATGCAGGGTGCTTGGCTAGAAAATTAGAGACACAACACATTACAACTTGCTTTAACAAATCAATACAAAAAAAATAAAAATGGTAAATTTAACATATTATTATTTGGTTGTTAAAATGACATTACATTTGGTGAAGAGTGCATTATGGTTTGTTTAAGACTTGGTACTTGACATGGGACTTGAGTGCAAAGACCTGTGACTTGCAAAGCAATGACTCAGTCCCATCTCTGTTAGTATGTGATTCCTCAACTCTCATATTGACACAGTTTTCAACTAGCCTATAAACTATATAATAATAGAAATCATGAAATTCAGTCATGGCTTTTATGTCTGGTGTACCACCCTAAGATTTTCAGTGCCTCCATCTGGCCACCCCTATGACAAATTTCTAAGACTGTCACTGTCTGTGTGTCACACATGCCTCCCTGTTTTGGGTGAAACTCTTTATTGTATAATTTTAATTTGCATTAGGACGTCTCTCCTCTGTCTTAAGCTCCACACAGCGGACCCTTAAGACCCCACAGGTTTGCATCTAAACCTCAACAGAAGGCACAGTAATTAATGCACATTAGAGGGCCCAATAATCTCTGCTTGTCTCTGTGTGGCTGTAATTCCTTTGCAGAACACCCAATCAGCCAGCCGGTCTGTTACCCATGAGCCCCGGTGTGAAGTGTATTAGGCGAGTGTACACAATAAGCTGAGTTGTGGAGTTTCTGCTACCCAGTCAGCCATTTGGAGGAGCGTATTATCTCAGCAGAGCTAAGCCTCTACTGAGCTGAGGATTGCACTACTGAGTCAGAGTGTTGCTGTTGTTCCTCTCACCTGCTGCTGAAAGCAAACCAGCATGGCTGACTGACTGACTGACTGGGAACTCAAAGACTGAAACGAGGCCTGCCTCTCAGCTGGTGTCACTAAGAGTTGAGGCGAAATGGCTCTCCGCAAATCCCCCTCCTCTACCTGTGCAGGTGAGTGTTGCGGTAACGTATAGGAAACCAAGCAGGATTCTCCTTTGTGTGGCCTGTCCTGCCTGTCCCTCCTGTATCCTCACCCAACAAAAAACACACAATAGACAGGACCACCGTAGATTAACCCACCTATTGTCCCATCCCATTTCCCCCCAGTGTGTACCTGTTTGTGTGTGTGTGTGTGTCAGCAGGCCGTGTGGGGCAGCCGTCAACAGGCAGCTCTTTACGGCAGGCTGGGTATACAGTTGCATGTGAGGCTGCTGTAGTTTAATTTGCTTATTCATCCAGACCCCTCTGTGCTAATGTAGTCCCCTCACTGTCCTCAGCTTGTCTCCCGGAGGAACTCTTACACCCAGTTTGAACAGAATGACTCAGTTTTTAGGATGACTTTATCTTAGAGATGTGCTCCCTGGCAGTAAAGCTCAGGCAGGGCGGTAATCCGGGTTAGTGTGCATGGCTGACTGTGGCTGTGCTTTAGTGTAAGTGAGGTGACGAAGCTCTTATGGCTGATTTCAATTGACCTTAAAATTCTCATAAACCTTGAAAGGCAAAGGCTGAGTGAAACATCCCTCGCTGTTTAGAAACTGCCCGGAGCTGAGAGGCTGACTTCAGAAGAAGCAACTTGTGTGCTGTGGTGCATGAGCATTTCATTGGGCTGCTCCAGGGGAAACATTTTGACACGATGGCAGGCAGGCGATATTGACTGCGACTGGGGAATGATTTGGCAGCTCTGGGACGTCAGAATTTACTATCGAGCCTCCTGGAGGTTTTATGTTCCAAAGTCATTATTATACCGTATCTTTGACGGGAGATGGCCCATTGATAGCCAATAATGTCGTCCCAGCTGTTGCATACTCTGCCTTGCTTTGGCATCCAAATCAGGCTTCTGTGACCTTTGTTTACTCAGAATGGAGCATGTGGAAAGTTCAATCAGGGCTGTTGGGTGGAAAATTAAAGACCCCCTCCAGACATGTTTGAAGACATAAAAATACTCTGCTTGGAATAACAATTTGTGGCTGATACAAAAATAATTACGTCATTTAAAAATGTATAAAATTGCTCCTTTGCTGTCATGAAAGAAAATCTATATGAATTTTTTTTTCAATTTAAAAATGTAACTACTAGACTACCAACCCATTCTCATTTACAGATCATCAAACTCTGATGCTTTGTCACGCCCCTCTGCATGTCATAGCGAGGCACAGGGCACAGTTAAGCATATCTATGTCACGTCAGTCGCGATTAGGTTAGGTTTCAGACAAAAAAACTACTTGGTTAGGTTCAGAAGAAAAGATCATGTTTTGGGTTAAAAAGTGCATTTGTTCTCAAAAATGTCCATGCATAAATTATGTAACGTTACATTTAAACAACAGTGACTTTTGGTTTCACACATGAACTGCGGTCTCCTGGGTCTCTTGGGTGAAAGTCTTATTTTGTTTGACCCATCCACCACCCCTTCCCTCCCACCCTGGGCCCACTTTCTCTCTCTTTATACTTTGTCAGTTGCTCTCAGTGTCTAATATTGCTGTGGATTGGTTACACTGAAAGCCCGGTGCATCTTATGAGGACGCAAAGGGGTGCTTTTGGCGTCCATATCAGCCTGGAGTGAGGATGGAATAATACTGCCTACTGTCTGAAAATTTTCAGTTTATGTGCACATGAAACTTCTGGTTTCACACATTTACGTTAGATTTAAGTTACATTTGAGATACATTTTGGATCATGATTGCCTTCCAAACTAGTTGTGATGTGTGACAAAATCCTATTTGTTAGATTCTGTTTTAAAGGAGTTTGGAGTGTTCTTGTAAACCAACAGAAGTTATGTTTATAGTCAGTGTTACTCACCAAAATGCATTGTGTGCTCTGCAAACCTGTTGAATGCATTACCTTCCTCATAAAACATTTGCAAAGCCGATTTCTAAATGTATACTATGCACAAATTGTCTGTTACCGTCTGTTAACAGTATTGCCAATGACAGTGAAAGCCAACACCAGCGCCACTGTCAACCCCAGGTTTGTCTGCCTGGCATTTCGCCTCGCCATATTTGCATTATTTTGTTGCTGTTCCACGATTTTCATAGCTTCCTCTTAGATCTCTTGGATACCTGCTGTTTATTGTCTGGCACTGCTACTCAACCTCGCCTGTGCGCTGTGACCAGGAATGTCCCAAATAAAGCAAAACACAGTAAGAAGAAAATAAAATACAGACAGAAAGCCGAGTCTCTGCAGAAAAATACACAGCCTCACACTTCTTCTTGGTATAAGTGATGATTTTGAGGATAACTTTTGAACGAGTTATACATTGTTTGTTAGGAAAACCCTGCATAGTATATCTTTAAGTCTTTACTTAGCCGTCTTTTCCTCCCCATTTTTCTTGGTGTCCTGCTTTGTTTCTCAGTGCATTACCACCATCAGAGGAAGAGTATGAAACAGGACTGTGAATCACATCACCCACATGAGTGCATGTGCATCCTCGTGCATGTGCCACGGGACAAATAAGAGGAGACCCGTTCACAACAAAACAGCTCCATAGCTTTAATATAGGTCAGAAACTCTACAGGGAACCTTTCAGAAGCTCAGAGAAACTATCTGTCTGCAGTGGATAAACAGCCAACTAGTGTCAAACATCCTTCTGCAGTAATCGAACACATTTTTGAAATTTTTTTTTTCAGCAGATTTCAGCGCACCTTCAAAAACAGGTGTTGCAGAACTTGCACTTCACTTCAAAATGCTGAAAATCTTTACAGCTGCGGTTTTAAATTAATCATGATGGTAACAACATGAAACTAAAATAAGACAGGGTGAAGGCTTTCACACAATCAGCGAGGCAGAGCTGAGACAACATGTATAAAAGCATCAGCATTAAGGCTTGGTGCAGTGCTGCTGCCCATTAGCTGCTCTCTGAAGGATGCCCTTTGTCTCAGCCATTAGAAATGACTGTGATAGAGAGAGTGTTTATCTTACACAATCAGTCTGAGAAGCCGGGGCAGTGTGAAATTCCAAAAGGTCCGGATATTATATCAAGCAACTTTTTGAGGAGACAGAGGAAGCTTTTTAACTCTCGGGCACACAAAAGGGGAAACAAAGTGAAATGTTAAATCCCAATTTAGAATGATAATTCTCTGTAAACACCTTGTGTAAGGACATGTGGTATTAAACATGATAATAGAAAGACATAAATGAGTAAAATGTATATTAATCTTTCCATATTTTCCGACAAATTATGCCAAATAAACATGGGCAGATTATGTTACAATGGGCTCCTGGGCACAGACATCCAAAAGGGCCCCATTGCCTCTTCTGCACTGGGGGGAAGACGCACAGACTTTGTGCTGGTTTTGCCTTCTTTGTTGTTGTTTTGTGTCTCTTGTTGGTAATTTTGTGTGTCCTTGTGGATTGTGTGTGTTTCTGTGTAATTGTTTAATTTCTCTTTGATGTCATTTAGTGTCTTTTAGGGTATATTTGTGTCTATTTTGGTCGACTTGTTTTTCTTCGTAGTCGTTCTGTGTCTCTCTGCACCTCTCTGCATCTCTTTGTGGTCATTATATCTCTCTGTTGTTGTTTTGTGTCCCTTTGAGGCCATTTTGTGTCTCTTAGGGATATATTTATTTATTTATTTATTTATTTATTGGTAGTTTGGCATCTCTTTGTAGTCATTCTGTGTCTCTATGCAGTTCCTCTGCATCTCTTTGTGTCTTTCTGTACTCATTGTGTATCTCTTTGTAGTCATTTTGTGTTTCTCTGTTGTTCCTTAGCATGTCTTTGACACCTTTGTGGTTATTTGGTGTCTTTTTGTTGCTCATTTGCATGTTTTTATTATCGTTTTGTATCTCTTCAAAAGTCAATTTGTGTCTCTGGGGTATATTTGTGTCTTTTTTTTACTGTTCTGTATCTCTTTGTAGTTATTCTGTGTCTCTTTGTAGTGCCTCTGCTTCTCTTTGTGGTCATTTTCTATGTCTTTGTAGTCCTTCTGTGTGTCTTTGTAGTTTCTCTGCATGTCCTTGTTGCCAGTTTGTGTCTCTTTGAGGCCATTTTGTGTCTCTTTGGGGTATATTTGTGTATTTTTGGTCATTTTGTGTCTCCTTGTAGTTGTTCTGTGTCTCTTTGCAGTTCCCTTTCATGTCTTTGTTGTTGTTTTGTGCCTCTTTGTTGTTGTTTTGTATATCTTTGTAGTAATTTTGTGTCTCTCTCTGTAGTTCCTATGCATGTCTTTGATGTTGTTTTGAGTCTTTTTAAAGGTCAGTCTATGTCTCTTTGAGGTATATTTGTGTCTTTTTTCATTCTGTGTGTCTTTGTAGTTCCTCTGCATCTCTGTGTGCCCATTTTGTGTCCTTTTATAGTTCCTTTGCAAGTCAAGGTCCATTTTTGTCTCTTTGAGGTATATTTGTGTCTATTTTGGTCATTTTGTATCTCTTCGTGGTCATTTTGAGTTCCCCTTCTTGTTCATACGTGTTTATTTTAGTGTTGCTAATTTGACATTTTGCAGGTAAAGGCCAGGGGACCCTGACAACCCCCCAAAAATTTTGGGACTCTCTACTCGAAAATGTTCGAATGTCTGTTTCCAACTGCATAAAATGTGTTTGTTTAACCTATTTTATACTTTATTTCAAAATCCAGAAACATTCAGCAACATGTTTTATTCTGTGATGCCCTGCTTTATATTTATACATGAGGGATTTTCTCATTCATTTCCCCTCCTACTAGATTCAAACTGGCGACCTTCCAGTTACAGGCCTGCCTCTCTAACCTCCAGGCTACTGAGCTGCTGTCAAGTGAGCAGTGAGGAACACAAACACAACTGTTGCCATAAAATCTCTGTCCTTGTAGGCCGAAAATACTTCAAAAGAGACATTATAAAAATATTTTCCCCTCTTGACCTGGTTCCTGCTCACTCACTATGTTAAAGTGTTGTCCAACTGTGTGTGGATGAGGGAGAGGAAGATAGAATGAAATAGAGCGAGCTGTCCGTGGTGCTGAAATGAGAGCACAGCACGTGGCCTGGTGCGTTACTATGGCTACAGCTGTCTGTATCCCTAAAATAACCATACACACACATAGTAACCTTATTACTAAAAAATCTGTTGCAGCTCCTGACAACACAGCAATCAGCTTGATAAAGATGGAGGAATGTCTCATTTGTCACCACTGAACTTTAAACTCCTCCGAGAACAGTGGCTGAGCAACAAGTAATCTGCTGGTGTTTTGTTCCCTGTGCTGTGTACACAATCAAACTATTTTACCATTTACAATATTCTCTGTCTTGTGTTTTATTCTTTTATTTGTATTATATTGTGTTCTTTTGTGTTTTGAGACTGATTGTTGAAAAGTGAGCTCTATGTAGGCTTGTCATTTGTGCGTGTTGTGTGTGTTTTGAGACAGGGTTTGTGATTGACTGACACGCATATCAATTTGTACAGTGTAAAACAAAGCTTCACAAGGACACTTTGCATATTTGTGGCTTCAAATAATAGGAAATCGTGAGGTTGCGTCATAACTAAAAGGTCTTATATGTAGGTTTGATAAGGAAATGTGTGTGAGGAAAGTGGGTGGGTACTGCTCCAGCCAGCAGCATGCTAGATTAGCTTAGCATAAACACTGGAAACAGGGGCAAACAGCTATCCTAGCTCTCTCCAAAGGTAACAAGAAATAAATGCCTACCAGCACTGCTATAACTCTTGGTTTACACATAACATCTTGGCTGTTAAATACATACAAAAGGTATTAAAATGACAGATTGTGGTTATAAGAGGAGTTATGTGGCAGACTATTTCTTAGCCGGGAGCAATAACTTCCTGAAGCCTCCGCAGATTTCCTAGCAACCTCACAGTGACGATAAGTCTTCACTCCATCAAGAAATAGTTACATAACCCCACATAAAACCACACTACATCCTTTAAAAATAAAGGTTAAACAAAGACGATATAAGGTGTTAATTCTTGACCTTTAAAGGAACGCTTCACCCCCTAAATGACAATTTGTGTATCAGTTACTCACCCCAAGTTATATGAAATTCAAGCAGAAAATTTTGCTTTGCTTGCGTGCGTCAACGGTGAACGAAGAATCCAAAAACAGAGAAAATTCTTAATGATCTGAAGTAATGGGGGTGGGGGGGCACATTTTACAACAGCAAAACTACATCAAAAGATTTGTTTACGAACTCCACAACTCATGCTGTATAAACCAAGTCACTTCCACATATACTGTCTCTGGCACGGACGAGTGGTGTGGAAGTATTTGAAATAGTGAGGTTTTAGCCAAAATGTGTGTGTTTGGGAAGTACTGAGACTTGGATTATACTGCATAAGCTGTGTGAGGGTTTGCTTGGAATGGAAAGGACATGGAGCGCATTAGAGTAAAGGAAATTTGCAAATTTGCACATAGCCATAGCTACCATTTTCCTATATGATTTGTTTTATTATTATTATTATTGTTTGTTAGCTACGTTTATTTGTGTTTATTTCTTTTTAGCTCTTGTTTTAGTTCATGAAAAATACAAAAAAAAAAAAAAAAGATGATTACAATAATAATGTGGGGGGTGCTCAGGTAGAGCTTGCCCAGGGTGCCGAATGTGTTAAGTCCGGCACCTCCTGTTTCCAGTCTTTGTGCTAAGCTCAGCTGACCGGCTGCTGGCTATGGTCTTATGTAGACATGAGAGTGGTATTGATCTTCTCTTCTAACTCTGGGCAAGAAAGTGAAAAAGCTTATTCCTCTAAATGTCTTGGAGATCAATGGGCTGTAGGGCAGAGACGTTTACTTTTATCTCTGGTGAGAGATGCAACTTAAGATGCAGCAACAAGTTTCTCCCCTGGAGGCTTTTTCTTCCACTCTTAATGTTACCACAACCCATGTATCATAAGTGTTGGCAGTAACTGACAGCTGGCAAATCTTTTCAACCAAATTTGAGAACATTACATTAATAGTCATGCTGTTGTCTCAATTATTTTATGATAGAGGCACATCCTCACCCTTTTTTTATTTTTATTTTACGACTATTCTGAAATTCATAAATGTGAAGCAAGCTTGAAAGTTTCAGTGCAGCTGGTTTACTTTGCCTGGGTAAACAAAAGAAAGCTGCACAGGACAAGATGTGAAAATACACCTGAATCAATACAGCTGAATCATCCAAGAAGCTCCAGTTTCACCCTGTTTCACTCTTCTGTTTTTGTGGCCCTGGTGGGAAATATTTACCCAGAGTAAACTGGACCCAGTGTCTATAGATGCACCTCTTCACCACCATGTCTAAAGCGTTGAGTTTTAGTGACTAATTTCTACTTGCCTCAGCATAGAGTTCCTTTGTGTCCAATCAAGATGCTGAACCCTGAGTTACAATCTTTGTATTTCTAAATAAATGTCTTATAGAATCATGGACCAATGGTGCAAGCTTCATGCGAGTGGCCACAGCCCTCAGCGAGTCCTCCTCCATCCACAGCGACGCCCTATATCATCTGACCAAGGACATGTCCGGGATGGGACTGGACCCCATGTCCTACAGCATCCTGGAACCTGAGCCTTATAAAGAAGAACCCTGGACTGAGGAATCACAGAATTTGTTACAGGTGATTAAAGGAACACATAAAGTGTGTAGGCAAAAAAACAACACATTGATGTACTTTTCCTTCCTGTTTCGGGAGCCAGTTTGAGGTTAAAGCCTGCACAGACACACTAGGAACAACTTGTAAAAATGAGTTAATCATGTAATATTTCCTGTGCGGGAAACGTATTGCATACCATTGCATCATTTTATGACTCAGCATAAAATAGAAAGAATCTCATTAAAACGACTTCATGACTTTTAATCTGTTATGATGATGGAGGGAGCTGTTCTCCCAAATTTGTTTCTCAAGATGTTTATTCTTGGAGTCTTCCAAAATAAAAGTTGTAACTGAGATGTCTGGAACTGAACTGACTTTGACCTGAATTTCAGTAAAAAGCATGAACACATCAGTTCAAGGTTAATGTTAGTTTAGGGAAAAGACAGCTGAGGATTAAGGCTGATATTAGAAATAGGTTAATGGTAAAGCCTGAGGTTAGCTGCGCCTCAGAAGGTATCTGTGTGTGTGTGTGTGTGTGTGTGTGTGTGTGTCATGAAATATCACCTAAAAATACTCATTCTGAGGAAGACAGAAATATATTCCTGGGACAAAAACTATGCTTCAATTACATTTTATATTATATTTGCTTCTGTGATTATGGTGTAGCTATTAGGAAAACACAGGTCTCTCTCCAAGTTACATCAGTGGGCTGTCTAAGCAACCAAGGCTGCTCCCTCTCTCCACACTACAAAAAATATCCATCTTAACCTGTCATTTTTAAAATAAGAGCAAGATAAGTATATCATTTTTTAAAATATGAAATAGGGGGAAAGGGCTGCAGGGAATGATGATGTAGCTCTACATTTTAATGCATTTTTTTTCTCTTTTTTTCTGTCAGGTAAAATTTGAGATATAATGTATATCAGGAGCCGGTCAGTCCACAGAAATGGCTCTGCCCCTGACAAAGTCTATCTTAGGCTGTGTCTCAAATTGCATACTTCTGTACTTAAACTTACTATTTTGAGTGCATAAGTGCGTTCACACTGAGAAGTATGGAAAAATGCAGTACCCCGATGGTGCACTCAAAATGGTCAAGAAGTTGAGTGTGGAACCATGAACACTCCTTGCCCTCAATGGTCGTCCTCTTGGCTACGTAGTGGAAGGGGGAGGACCACTTTTCAAACTGAGGACTGTGCGACCGTGAACGTCACTGCATTGTACAAATACATGTATTTTTTACACTAAGCACCACTATACTGTTGTCGGACATAAGCCAGCAGTATGTTTACTGGGTGTTAGCAGTTAGCAGTCTGTAATGATTTGGTGCTGCGAACGATAATGCAAATGCTAATGCTAGTTTGCTAACTAGCTAATTTGCGGTCATCAATTCCGGTGAGTGCACAACGGCCATGTTTGGTTTGAGACAACACTACCCTGTCGAAATTTGTGCACTACGCCAATGAGTATGTAGTGCACATAGTATACTACATGGAAGTACAAATGGAAATGTGATTTGAGACACTAGTTTAGATCACAGACTGTATAATAAAAATGAATGACATGACAACTTCCCAAAATTGAAGCCAAAACATCTTGATCGCCCCCTGGTGGCTGGCTGCACTATAGGTCATAAATCCTGCCCCCTCCATGTTAGCAAAAGTGAAAGATCAAAGTGCACGTCAAATAAGTTTTTCCCAAAGATGGTTTCAGTCATTTTAGGCAGTTCTTATCACAGTGCTGTTTGTTCAATTTTTGTTTTTTCTTATAAGTTTGGTTCTAATTTGTTATTTGATGCTATAAAAAGGAGGTTTGATGTTACGATTAACAGTTATGTGTGCCAAATGATGCGCTCACGATCAATGGTGCTGCTTGTGATTGGTCTGATGTGTGCATGGATGGGAATTTGACACAGCAGAGAATGCTAGTGTGCAGACTCTGGCTCCAATTGATGTCATCAGCACTAAATGGCTGTGGCCATAACCAGGATATTTTGGCTTCACTTTTGTACAGTGAAAGGAAGTTGAGACGCATCGTCCATCTTTATATACAGTCTATGGTTTAGATCAGCGAACCTTTTAGGTCATGTGGCTGGCTTTTTTTTCTGACAAAGGTTATGTACAAACAAAAAAACATTTTAAAGTGGTTTTTTTTTAATTTTACAGTTTTTTTTTTACAGTGTACAATTGACTGTTTTTGTTGTTTTGTACTAATGAATATTTTAGTTCAAAATAAAAATTGTCTTTCATTTGGCTACTAATGGATGAAGATGTTCATACTACAGGCTTCCAGGGGCCCCTTCCCCCTTTTCCCCCCAATGGACGGCCCTGTCCATATATAGCTAATCAAAAACATCTATAGACAATTGAAACCACACAGAAAATTATTTAAATTTCCACCACCTTGACAGAAATATTCTCTTTTTTTAATTTAAAACGGGATTTTGAGATTCAGCATCACAACCAAAACAACAAGCTGAGGACAGACATTTTTTACAGTGTGGCATACTCCGTGCCAAAAGCGCCGGCGGTACGCAGGCAGCCTCCAGATCACACAGCGGGATAGATGGGTATCACCAGCATGCGATCAGGCTGCTGAGTCTATATGTGTGTGCTCAGCCTCTTCTATCTCACTGATCTACTTTTATAGAAAACAATGAGCCCTGGTGCAGATGAGCCGTCGCTCCTCTTGGACTGTGGACTAACTGGAGTGACCTCAGGTGTCATTTGGGGATGACGGGGGTGAAGGTGGTGATGATGAATCTGGCTGCCTTTTTCTGCGAAAACCGCCAACTTTCACTCCCTCTCTTCTTCTTCTTCTTCTTGTACTTCTCTTTATGTCTTTAAAGCGCAACAGCATGCAGATCTCCCCGACTGAAGACAAGATCCCTGTAAGTACAGCAGTATCCATCCGCCGACACTCTGTTGCTTCTGTCGTCTCTGTCTTGACTTTAATTAGCTTCACCTGTGGCCAGTGTGTGTTACGCCCTGCTGTTTAGTAGTTTCACTGTCATTTTACATTTTGGCGACATTGTTGTGAACTCCGTGCTGCTGTTTACGGTAAGCTGACAAAAAGTCTAACTATTACTGCTGTGTGGGAGACTATTAGACCCAATATACAGGCAGCGTAAGACACGACAAACATTTTATGGTAGCAAACAGGTGAGGTTCTGTAAAAGATTTATAACCTTCTGGCAACCTTCAGGAACATTTTGTTAACCCTTTAAAGAACACGAGCATGTGGGAACCTTCTTGACTCTGCTGGCGAAACCAAAATGGGAATTTTCGCTCTATGTTCTTCATTATAAAGAAGTGTCAGCAAACAGTAAGCCTTTGGAAAGTTCCAGGAGTTTGAAGGTAGCAGCCTGCATCAGGTATACTCAATGTGCTTTGCCCGGGGGCCACTTTTGCAAAATGACAGGAGGCCAGGGGCCAGTTAATAAACAAACATTATTAATGTTTATCGGTATAATACATGCATAGCCTGTTTTAAACCTTTCGACATTTACTCTTCTCACTTATCTTTTCTAAGGGGCAAATCCAGTCCCGATCATGTCAGCTGAACTGTACGCAGGGGCGTTTCTAGGATTTGACTACATTCAGGGCTTAGCCTAGACCTCTGTCGGGGGTCCATGGGATCCCCCCCGGGCACTTTTTTTTTTTTTAAATAAACAGCCTCTGTTTTGATGCTTTTATTAGTGCACTCTAGGACCTTATTATTTACATTCAAAATACAAAAAAAGGTTCCTAGTGTGAAGCAATTTATTTTCATTGTAATGGTTGGTGGGCAAGCTGGTACCCTCTCTGTCCACTAGGGGTGTGCCATATCATCTCTCTCACAATAATACCAGTATAATTTTTTATATGATATGAAAAATTCAGATTGTGATACTCGCGACTTGTTGACATATTTATGTCAGACTGTTACCCATGGCAACAACAAGCTTGGTGAGCATTGAAATTATTACAGACTCTGCAGGGGGTTCCAAAAAGAGGAGCAGCTTCAGTAATGTGGAATAAACTGTGGTGTCCTGAATGTTTTATGAACAGCCCCAGACCAGCGAGTTACCGCTCAGAGGAAACTCTTTCAGCGGCAGTAGCACAGCATCTCTCCTGTCTCGCTGTACACACACGGGAGTCAGTGTCATCAAGTGATTTCGTCCTAAACTAGGAGCAAGAAATTGCAAAAACTTTGCAAAAATACCCTCGAATATTGTTATGGTATTTTCGGGAAATATTGCCCACCCTAACTGCCCACAGGCTGATCACTAGACTACATGTACCTCTCAGCTAGAGCTGTTCCTAATGACTAATTTGCCTGATGTTTAAATTGAAATTTGGGTCGGCTTGTTTAAAAGTAAGAAACACTTAGAAAACAGTCATCTCTTAAGGTACACATTCTCTGAAAGGGGGTTGCTCATTGTGATGAACAGACAAAGTATTATTATGTTTAGAACAGTATATACGCATTCGAGAGTTTCAGCTCAGTGTTTAGCTGTCCAGCCCTCAACTTTACAGTTCTCCCATGGGTCTCGTAGTGTCTTACCAAATGGCAACCAACAGGCACAGTAATAAAAGCGCTAGCTGTTGAACATGGTGGAGCATTTAGCATCTAAAGTGCCATATATCTCCCTGGTTTTCCCTTGAAGTTGGTGGAGACCAAAAGCAGAGCTAAAAGAGAGTGAATATTCAACGTTTGTTTACTTGGTGGCAAGAAACACGACTCCAAATGAATGCTAATGTCACTCCATACGAACTGGCTCCTATACATTCACAACTGCTCGCTGAAAAGTTTACCAAATCAGTTTAAAAGGTGATATGTCAGTGCTGTGTTGATAACTTGTTTCTGCTGCCCCCAAGTGGTCAAAAAACTCATTGTAGGTTTAAAGCATTTCTTCATGAATCTGAGATATGTGTACACATGTAAAAAAAAAAAACCCAAATAGTTAGGAAGGACTGATTAAGCCACTAACACTAGCATTTTTTCTGTTTAGCAAGACCCAACCAATGGCAGAGCTACAGTGACACAATAGATGAAAGATTAAGCTAGTACTGTGTACTCTGTGGGAAACTTGAGCTTGACGATACATCTGTGCTCATCTATTTATCTATCTAATTAATGTAAGTGATGTTGCATTATTTATTGTTTTAACAAAATAAAAGCATATGACTACATAAGGATACAGCCGTGACAAACACACACTGTTTGTGAACAGAGTAGAATCTGACTCCATATTTAAAAGCCTGTCCTGCTGATAAGTAAGAAACCTGCTCTTAGGAAGTTAGAAAATCTCTCATCCTGCCCAGAGCCTATAGAGCGTTCTCTCTTGTGTCGTCCATGTTTAGTCTCCCTCTCTACTTTCCCTCTGTCTAAATAAAGAATAAAACTGCCAAAGGTGAGCTGACTGCCCACTCTGCTGCTGAAGGTTTTCATTTCAGTGTTTTTGAGAACCTGCCAAAAGCCACTTGTGTTTGCGTGTGCTGACAGTGCAGTAGATGTTTAAGTTCATTCAAACAGTTATTACATAACTCCACTGCTGCGTAAAGGTTCTGTGTATGCTGGCTTTAAACACTATGTACTTGTTAAATTGATTGTGATGCCTTGCAATTGAGTATTGTAAACAAATGGTAATATGATGGAGATGAGGGTTCAGTGGTAGGTGCTACTGTGCTACTGTTTTACAGCACAGCTCGCTTACTGTATATTTTAAATTCCATTTTGGTTTCTCTTGACTCCCTGCAGGTCGTGGGTTCCACTTCAAGCCCTCAGGGCAACGGGGAGGGCCTCTACTTCTCTGATGGCAGACGGAAAGTTGATTACGTTCTGGTCTTCCATCAGCGACGGCGCAGCTCCATTCGATCTCGCGCCAGCACCTCAGTTTCACACGACAGATTATCCATCGTTTCCAATGGCAACTTTCCCCCTTCGGCGGGCTCAGATGCGGCAGCAAGAAGAGGCAGCGTACGGGGAGGGGATGCTGCCAGTGCCGGCGAGGTGTTTATGGAACTTGGAGGTGCAGGAGGGAACGAGTTAACAGAACCAGCTGACCATGAAATGCGTTTAATCAGACAGGAATTTGAGGCCAACCTGGTGGAGGCCGGCCTGGAGATAGAGAGAGACAGAGAGGTGAGTGTACATGTGTGGTCATGCTAATGTCCATGTCCTACCCTTGCTCTTGTCTCCAAGACATTGTATTGGTACTGCAGATGGGCCCTATCTCATCCTTTTTATACATGTTATTTAGCAGCTGCGACAATGTCCCGACGGCTGGTCTTTTTTTAACTGTTAAGTCTGTTTGTGTGTGTCATCATTGCAAAATGTGGTCCTGGAGACACTTACCGTAGCGGGAACTACCACAGAAGCTGGTTTGAGCATTTTGCCAAGTGTTTGTGTATATGCCTGTCTGTCTGTGGGAACATTTTGTCAACATGATTGCATCACAACCAAGCAAGATGCAGTCAGGAAACTTTAAAGGTCTGTTGTTGAAATAAAAAGGAAGGCCAAGTTTGAAGAACGATGTGGTCCGAGCGTGGGGTCCTGAAGTAGGGAAGTAGGCCACTGGCACCCCCACTTTACCCCCCTGCCTCACAAAATTTAATAGGTGTGTAGTCGAGATCACAGTGGGCGAGTTTGAAGATGGGTGTTGTCCAAGCAAGGGCGCCAGAAATAGTGGGGTAGGGAAGGGGCCATTTCCCCCCACTTCATGCCCCTGGCCCAAATTTGTGTTAAAGCTGTAGGCGGTAGAAAGCCTGAAAACGGTTGATTTTTGAGTCTCATCTCATAGGTTTCGTTCGTCTCCACCCTGAGCCCCTCCTACCAGACGAGCACACGAGTATTTTATCCTACTTGGTTCTAGTTCTCCTTCTCTGGGAGCCTCGGCTCTCCCTCAGCGCGCAGCAGCCCTCCCCATCCCTCCCTCCTTTTTTTGTGTTGTTTAGCCGTGTAGGCAGTTGCTGTGCTGGAAGAGTTGTTTTACCTGGTGCACTGTTCGCCATTGCCCCTTGCTCTCCCCTTCTGCCGGCGGCAGGGGAATGCGCATATGCAGTAGAACAGCCAATAGGAACACAGTGGTCTGAGCTGACCTTTGATTGGTTGATGCACATCGGCACGATACTGATTCTTTAGAGGCTGAACACAGAGCCATGGTGAGGTGCAGAAATCTATTGTTTGTCTCAGACCACTTGATTTACATTATGCTTAGAGGATATTACAAAATTTTTACTGAGTTATACCAAAACAATGTTGCCTACTGGAGCTTTAAGTTGCGCACTGCTTTATCGTGGCTGGAGTGATCCCTTACAAGATGGTCTCTGGTATAATGTAGGGGATGCAGTTCAGATTGGTGCTTTTGGTGGGTACTCTTCCTCGTTGGTGCATTAAAAGGTTTGTAGAAAACAACCTTGGTCTGAAACCAGCTGTTGTATGAAAGGTGGGAACATTTAATGGAATAAAAGCCCACTGTGCTCAAGGTTGAAAGTTTTTATTGTCTTATTTGCCAATGCAGTGTACACAACAATGAGACAGTGAATTTATAGGCCTCAGGCAGGCTCACCCTTTAACAGTCAAATAAAATAGACAATAAACTGAACAAGATTAAAAAAAAATTATAATAAGAATAAAATATGCAATAAAGATTTGAGCAATATAAACAAACATCTTTACATCAGGAACATTAGCTAATAGTCAACAGTTAAACGTGCTTTCGTTTATTTTTTGGTCATTTAGGAGCAGCTTAACAAGCTGTTCACATTGATGTGTTATCACCTTAGTTGACATAGCAAACATGTTAAAATGCAATGAAGATGACAGAGTCCAGCAGAAACAGAGCAACATTAGCATGAATTTGAAGTAGTGTTTGCCATCTTATGAATGTCTATCACTTTCCTTGTTAGCTCTGTTTTGGTCTCCACCAACTCGTGAGGAATACACACACCGGCCACTTTTTTAAGTACACCTGTTCAACTGCTTGTGAATGCAAATAGTTAATCAGCCAATCACATGGCAGCAACTCACTGTATTTAGGCATGTAGACATGGTCAAGATGACCTGCTGAAGTTCAATCCGAGCATCAGAATGGGAAAGAAAGGTTATGTAAGTGACTTTGAAAGTGGAATGGTTGTTGGTGCCAGACATACTGGTCTGAGTATTTCAGAAACTGCTGATCTACTGGGATTTTCACGCACAACCATTTCTAGGGTTTACAGAGGATGGTCAGAAAAAGAGAAAGTATCCAGGGATCAGCAATTCTCTGGGCCAAAATGCCTTGTTGATGCCAGAGGTCAGAGGAGAATGGCCAGACTGGTTCAAGATGATAGAAAGGCAACAGTAAGTCAAATAACCGCTCCTTACAACCAAGGTATGCAGAAGACCATCTCTGAACCAAACGCATCCAACCTTGAAGCAGATGGGTTCCAGCAGCAGAGGATCACACCAGGTGCCACTCCTGTCAGCTGACAACAGGAAACTGAGGCTACAATTCACACAGGCTCACCAAAATTGGACAATAGAAGACTGGAAAAGGGTTGCCTGATCTGATGAGTCTCGATTTCTGCTGCGATATTCAGATGGTACGGTCAGAATTTGGTGTAAATAGCATGAAAGCATGTTTCCATCCTGCCTTGTATCAACTTGAACATGACAATGAGTTCACTGTACTCCAACGGCCTCCACAGTCACCAGATGTCAATCCAATAGAGCACCTTTGGGATGTGGTGGAACGGGAGATTAACATCATGGATGTGCAGCTGACAAATCTGCAGCAGCTGTGTGATGCTATCATGTCAATATGGACCAAAATCTCTGAGGAATATTGCCAGGCACCATGGTGAATCTATGCCACGTAGGATTAAGGCAGTTCTGAATGCAAAAGGGGTCCAGCCGGGTACAAGCAAGGTGTATCTAATAATAAAGTGGCCGATGAGTGTATCTGTCCTTTTAGCTGCTAAGTACTCCTCTCTGTTTACCAGCTAATTGCTGACTTTGTCTGCTTGCTGTTTTGGGCTGGACTGGTGGCGTACAGTAGGTGTAAAAGAGCTTTTTGCTGCAAACAGCTGTGTGTTGCAGTCAGAAACAATGCTGATGAGAAGGAAACTAAACATGAACACTGTGGGCCTCAAAACACAATCAATGAGTGCTCTGTAGAACTGAAGGCAATTGCAGGGTGTCTAATTTAAAACATGGATTGGTGAAGCTTTGAGTAAACTATAGAACATTAGTAGGAAATGGTCAAAATATACAAACCACTAACATGTTCCCTCGCTGGTCTGCTGGCAGATGATGTCAAACTTACATTTTTAAAAAGCAGTAATCTCCTTACAGTTGATCTATTCGATCACAATACCTGGAGAAGTAATCAGGAGTATAATCTCGGACATTATCCAACAGCCGATTGATATACAGACTAGATACTACAGTTTGTACAGACTGTAACAGGATTTTAAACCCTGACACAGGAGCTGATGTAACTCTGTCTTGAGCTATTTAAGGTGAGCGCCTACATAGGAACCTGGCTCAGATGGTAGAGGAAAGAGGTGGGTGAGACTCAATGTGTTGTTAGGGATGCAAGGTGGCTATCACACCAGCAAGAGACAAGTGTCATGAGGAGGTTTCTATTAAACTTTGAAATCTATCTTTTATTTCCCTTTGATGTTTTATGCACTGAGTCGTTTCTTTTTTAGTCACCTTGCTGCTGTTGGACAAAATAACAGAAACATGACGTAAAAGTGTGTGTCAGCTTTAAAGCGAACAAAGTGCAGACACGGTCGTGGTCAAAGGGACGCTAAGATATCCAACTGTACCTGCTCAGCTTAAGCATGTGAATGGAATATTTTTTCTTAACCCAGAATGTGAAATAAGATCATGTCAGTGTGTAAACACTATCAACAGGCAGTAATTTGCACCTTGTTGCGCCATGCTAAGTGACAACAGTTCATTCACATGACCAAAATAGGAGTTTTCTGACTTTTTTTTTGGCCGAATTAGCCCATATGGTTAGCACAAGGTTGAAACATCTTACAGAAAAGGACATAAATACAATGGCCTTCCTTTTTACCCCACAAATCCTTTATATTTTATTCTAGAATGATTTATTTCAGCTCTTGTATTGATATGAAGTATTGAGCTCTTTCACGGTTGTTTTTAACTTCACACAGAGGCTCCGGTTTAGACCCCATGTGTTCCTTTGGCAGTGGGTCTAACCTTAACCTGTTGTCATTCCAACGGCCTGCCCGCGGGCCGTGAGGGTATTTAAACACGAAACACGTAATTTACACTGTGTTTCCTTTCAAAAGAGACCAAAACCATCCATATACTCCAAACGGTTCAAGAACAGTGTTCAATTTACTTTGGGTACGCCTTGGACAGGCATTTTAGGCGAAATTTACAGAAATGGAAAGGGGTTAAATAAATGACATTTATGGAGGCAAATATCACAAAAGATTAAATTATAGATATTATATTGAGATGGCAGAATGTCAAACATGGACCAACTGCATTGTACTTGCAAGTTTAAGCCTATCAAAAGATAGACGGACATAATAGGACTTTTCTTTTCAAAAACACCAAACCTTCCTAATAAACTGACCACAGAATAATTAAGGTGAAGCCTTGATATAAAATTTTTCACAAAGAGGTATTTTAAGAATTGCAGACCGCCCTGTGTCAGAAGCTTGTATCCAGGGCAACACACACGCAAATGCACAAGTCGGTGCACCAAACCTGAGCAAACTGAGCAATGGAGGAAAAAAAATCAAGTCTGAGTCACTCGGCCTTGTTCAGTTATCCAGAAGCACTTGTGAGGACAAAGGAAACCTTCAGCCAACAGTGTTTACTGTAAATAGTAGGGGTAGATGATATGGCCGAATTCTTCTATCATGGTATATGTCACTTTATATCACGGTAATGGTTGTATATCTCAATACAGTACATGCTGTACTATATTTTTTTTATTTGGAACTTTCATACAAACTACAACAAAAAAACCTGCTTCCCATGAGACAACACTTCCAGGTAATATTATTTGCAACTTGACTCTCCTTTATGTCTGCCCAAATCACGTTACCCTGCGAGGCGGCAGGGTTCATGAGATCATGCAAGAAGCCAGTCCTGATTTGCTACGTACCCTGCCTCAAATTAGTCTCATAGTAGCAACAGTTTTGCCAAACCTTTCTGCTGGGCACATTTCTACTGTCATATGTTACACAGTATATACTGGCCTTTCACCAAGACCTATAGCCAGTATTGTGGATCTGTATTGATCATATGGAAACAATTGGTGATTGTTCCGCTTGATTTGATCAGACCAAAGTTGTGAAGTGCAGAGTATTCAAACTGAACTATTAATTGTATCTTTTCCTAAGATGTATTACACTCTGTCCTCAGTTCTGAGTTCCGTTCATGTTCTTTTGAAAATTCATACACATAGTGTTAACTCTCTGACCTCATGTGACCTACACTGCTAAATGATAGTTTATAGCAGTGGTTTTTCAACTTTTTGTGCCCTTTTTGTTTCTATAACGTGTTTTTTCACCCTTATCACGACGTAAGACAATAAAAATAAGAACAAATAAGACAAGTAGCTTTTGTGGTACTGTCTACTGACAGTTTTTTTTTTCCTCTTTTCTTTCAGTTGTAGGTCGTATTCACTGGTGCTTTGTTGTAATTTGCTCCCACTGACGGCTTTCTCCTTTTAAATGTTATCATCCCTCACACTGGCTGCCAATCAGGGCTTTTGATGCGTCACACACTTAGAATTCCCATGTGCAAATGGTGACAAATAGGTTCCCCGTGAAGGTTTTTTCAAAACATTAAAATTCAATTCAATTCCATTCCATTACAATTTTTTGCGTCTTTCATTCCTAACTTTTTGTATAGGCCCAGTTGAATATTACAATAATGTGTGGTTATCACAAAGTCCCACAGCACACCTGGATTGGTGGCACACCATTTGAGAACCACTGATTTTCAGAATATAACTTACCTTTACTGCACTCTTCTAAATGTGATTTAGTTACCTTCCTGTAAGTTGTGGGGCTGGGGCTGGGAGGATATGCTATCCCAATCAATTACTAGGGGAGTACATCACAACTTTCATTGTGATATTATTATCGATTAAATTGGCTCCACTAGCACATGAAACATAGATTAACAGCAAGAACAATTAAGAAGAGCATACATTGTGGCTCAATAATAACTGTCAAAGTTCATAGACAGAACAATAATTTTACTTTCAACACCATTTTTAGCTCAGGCTTGTGGCACTGGCATTATTGTACAGAACTTAATGAGTTGACGTCAAGTGAAGCCCCACCCTCAGTGAAACACAGAGAGGAGAGGAATCAACTGTAAATGACAGTAAAACACAGTAAAAACTCTCCCCTGCAAATGCAAATCATTCAAAAAAGAAGAAAAAAAAAGAATATCTTTGAATTTTGACCTTATGGCCGCCCACGCCACGATCACGGGAGATGCTGCGTCCGATCTAAACTTCTTTCCCATGTGGTGTTTGCTATTTTGTCTCTACCATCTTTATATATGACTGAGATTCTGTTTATTTTTGGTGTTGGACTCCACATGAGGCCGTGACGGTTTCATGTGAGCTGGCAGACTTAAATTCTAGTCGCTGTAGCCAACACAGCTGCTGCGCTGACCTCTTTGTATCGATTTACCAATTTAGCCTGAAACGGGTAATTTTGTTTTGACATGTACAAATCGCTTCGCTCTGATTGTATGTTATGCAGCAACCAGTACTTGTGTGCGAGAGTGTGTAGTTCAGTCCTTCTTTTGGTGTGTGTGTGTGTGTGTGTGTGTGTGTATGTGTGTGTGTGTGTGTGTGTGTGTGTGTGTGTGTGTGTGTGTGTAGTAGGTGCTTGGCAGAATGCACAGTTTGTGTGCTTTGTGTTCTTGCAGTGGGTCTGCAGGCTCACTACCACAGAGTTGTACAAACGTAGTTATTGTTAAAGTTCCACTTGTTACCAAATGAACTGCTGCTGCTCTTTGGCTCCATCACTAAGAGGAATCATTTGGGATAATGAAGTGTCTCTCACATCAGCTGTTGGAAGCTGCAGAGAATGGGCTT
The DNA here is from genome assembly GCA_026686955.1 of Epinephelus cyanopodus. Classification (NCBI taxonomy): domain Eukaryota; kingdom Metazoa; phylum Chordata; class Actinopteri; order Perciformes; family Serranidae; genus Epinephelus; species Epinephelus cyanopodus. Next base: position 9,801,146 of record CM048936.1, read on the forward strand.
GCAATTTTGTGAATTGTTACATCCTTAATACTGAGTATTAGAAACAGGAACAGTTATACAATGTGCTAATAGGCTCACACTGTTCAGGGCAGAGTTATCTGCACATATGCAGTGTAGTCTAACTTTTACAGTGTCATACCAATGAACAGAATTAGGGTTTTCTATGTGAGTGTGTAATACCTATTCCGCTAAACACATGTGACTGCGCGGACATGTGTGTGTGCTGGCTTGCAGCCAGTTGGCAGTGTGTGCGGTCTGCAGGCTAGTATTAATCAGATTGCTGACAGTGTGGCCACGGAGCCTAAGCCAGGATGAGATTAGCTGACTGACTGATAGCTCCTTATCTCATCTTGTGGATTGAGGGGTAGATCGAATCTGCTGCCGAGAGCAACCAATATAAAGAGGAAGACCTGCTTTCCAATATCCCTCATTTGAATGTAGTGAGGGGTACTCTTACAAAATGACTGACAAACATAATTACACTCCTTCCATCAGCTAGATGTGGTTGTAGGAGGTTCTGGCAGAGAGAGGGAACATTGTCTGATAATAACTGCAGGTTTGCCGCTCACTTAATCACTCATATAGATACAATCAGAAAATGGAAATACATTTTCTCACCAAAGTCCATGTGCAGATAATGAAATAATGTTGTAAATAAAAGTTTTTTAACTTTGATGATAATCCACGAGGGTCATGCATCAGCATCAAAAGGAAAATAATCTGCACCAGTATAATGCAGCGGAAACATATTTTGTAATTTGAACTAATGAACTTACATCACAGAGGCCAAGCATTAACCTCTGACCTGTTGGTTTATAAGTGCATTAAGCTCATGTTTTATTTGCTCTGGCAGATGTGTCTGGCCCCCCTCCTGTTCAGACAGATTTCCAGCAGGCCTCAGATGGGTCAGGTGAATCACAACTGTTATCTAACATAGGTCACGTTTCAAACGGTGGCGGACACCTTGTGGAAACCTTCGCGCAGTACGCTATATACATGGTAAAGCCTTTTTTTTTGCTTGTGCACCCGAGCGCTTGGGACACAACCAAGATAGCCACAGTTGTCGTGGAAGTTTCTGATGAAGTACTATTTTCAAATACTGATGGCGAAATTGCAACACTTGTTCAGACACATTGATGCTATGCCATCACAGCTCATCTCTGCAAGCTGTCGTCTGTTCACATTGGTCTGTTGCTCAGCGATATGTCACATGTTTTGCTGCTCTGATTGGTTGAAAGTCTATCTAATTGCTATCAGAGGTATTTTGGTCTGCAGCTGTTGATGACACTCCTTCGAAATCGAAAAATGAACTGAAAGGTTCCAGACTAATTCACATTTGTGATTTGGTTCTTTGATGCCAGGCTAATTAAATGTGTGCTAAAAGGCTTTAATGGACATTGTTTTACCTTTTGGGGAATTATGGGTCATCTGAGAAAATGGCTAACACAGTTTGTGGGCCTGGTATTGGATGACGAACCTCCAATTTTACTTTCCTCCACATCTGCTATTTAGCATTTTTAAATGAGTTTGGGCTCAGCTCAGCCTTAGAGATAGGGTGAGGAGCTCAGACATCCGGAGGGAGCTTGGAGTACAGCCACTGCTCCTTTGTGTCAAAAGGGATCAGCTGAGGTGGTTCAGGCATCTGATCAGGCGGCGTCCTGGGCGCCTCCTGCTGGAGGTGTTTCGGGCACGTCCCACTGGTAGGAGGCTCCGGGGCAGACCCAGTACATGCTGGAGGGATTACATATCTCATCTGACCTGGGAACATCTTGGGGTCCCCCAGGAGGAGCTGGAAAGTGCTGCTGGGGAGAGGGACGTCTTGGGTGCTTTGCTCAGCCTGCTGCCCCTGGATTTGTTTGTCGCAGTAGGTTTAGAATGTGGTACCGAATAAATCAACCATTCACAAAAGCACCACAGTGATTCGAGCTGTTATTGATGACCAGGTCAACAAAGATCATGACAGTGTGATATTGCAAATACACACTGGCCAATGTGGCAGTAATAAATAACTGATTATTTAGACAGTTTGAGGCAATTCATGACTCAGAAATAATCCAAAATAATCCCTGTAAATTGACACTTTCCAAAGCTTGATTTTTTTTCTACGTCAGTACTCACTAATTTATTTAATGTTAAGCATCACAATACAGCATATTTTTTTAAAAGTAGACTGAATCATAACGTGTTTAATATCTTAAATATGTTTAAGGTATTTAATTGTTGGCATTAGATGAAAGACAAAGACAAAGTATTTCTGTACCAAACTAAACTCTCCTGTTTGTGTCCAACCTGTTTGACTTCAGATTAATTGGATGCTGGGAAAAAAGAAGACTGGCTGTAAATGTCAAACTTGTTGACTGTGTCTGAGGATTATTGAATTGACCTTTGATCTCTGAGGGACAGCCTTCTTCAGAACGCTTTTAATTAAATCAGAGCAAGATGTTAATTCAAGGAGTGGAGCTGGGACTTTTGAAGAGTTCAGTCTGTGGGGGCTTGGGAAACAGAATGAGCAGGATTAACTGTTTGGTAAGACTTCCCTCAGGTAGAGAATGATTCTCTCCCAACAAATTGTTTGACAGGCGGCCAGGGAGGAGCACACTCGTCTGTACTGCGCCTGTCTGCTCAAATCCTGCCGCTCCGCTGTGTCGTGTAGAAATGCTGATAATCACAAAACGTATCAGAATCACAATACTAATGATTGCTAAGTGTGCACGTTTTTCTTTAGGAGGGAAAAACATTTCAGGCAATTACTGCAACAGTTCTGATGCTGTGAAGATTATTTGATATGAACACACAGATTTACAGTAAGCATGTTAAAGCAGCTTAGGCTCAATGTATTACAAATATAAACCCCCCATGGATTAAAAATGCACAATACAAACAGTATTAATTGGCCCTGTTTACATTCAGAGATGTCTTGTCCGTGGTTTTACAGATGTCTCTTTTTATGGGTGCTTTTCATTATGCTAAATTATGCTTCCTCCAGTCCTCTCTCCTTCCGTAACCCGGATATTATTCCTCCTCTGTCACCATAGAGGACCTTCCAATCCCTTAAATGCATGTCAAGGACATGAGGAGTGGGGAGGCGTCTTGAGGAGCTTAGACCAAGGAAACACAGGTGTAAGAGGTGCAAGAAGTGTGGGGAAGCAAAGAGACACATTAGCATAATCAAAAGCACCCTTAATAGAGTCCTAAAACCTGGAAGTGAGTTAGCGTTTTAGCACTTTTGGTTCCTTCGTCTCAGAGTGAATGTGGGTATTTTTTCAATTGGGTTTTTGTTAGATGCCTGAAATAATGTCTGTGGTTCACCAAATTTAAGTGCCCTCCATATTTTGTTCTACGACATAAAATATGTCAGTAAATCCCCCACTCATGAATTTTCAAGCTTCTAAGTGTCTGTGAACAAGTTGCTTAAATGAGACTACAGAACATCATCAGACGGAACATGGCTTTACAGCCTCGTTGTAGTGGCTACGTTGAAGTCAGCGACCAGTGTATAGTTCGTTTATAGCCTAATGTAAGCTTTTTACCTCCGGTGGTTGCATTTCCGCTTCAAAAATCATAAAAGTGATATTCATTTGTGAATATTATGTTAGCTTATTTTCTGCAATAGTCCAAAATTAGGTCTCTGCACTAATCTACACATCCATACGTAGGGGTGGCTAAAGTCTATCCCAGGATGAATGAGTTGTGAGTTGTAAGATAAAGTAAGACATTTTACCCATTTACAACTAACTGTTCAGCTTCTGAAAGGCAGTAGACGGTGTTGAAAGGTGACAGAAAACTAAGTTTTGAGGCTGCTTTTTAAAAGTCTGAATACAACAATAGGATCATAAAAACTCAACATAATAGACTGTTACTGTGGCAACTTCAAACTCCATGTATTACGGATGAGCCCAGTCTACCTTTTGGTACTCTGAAGAAGACTAAAAGAGTCATGTAATCATTTCTTTGCATTATGTTCTGCAACTGATGTTACAGCTATTGGTGCTAATCCACCAAAAAGAAATGCTTTGTATCATATTGTGAGTCAACACAAATGATCAGTTCAGATGTATGTTTAATTGTAGCCTGTAGTTGCAGAATGCATCAGCAGCCAGTATATCCAGGTTAATCCATACATCCGACCACCTGTAGGTCTTTAGGAGCTCCTGTAATGTCAGCGCCCCCACAGCCTTTAACCCAATTCAATGACTTCTACTTAGAACCACCTGCCACGCAGTGTTTCTCTTTGTGTTGCTTTATAGCTCTCTCTTTGTCTTAATTAGTCTTTCTCTGTGTGATCCATCACCCTTTGTCACTGTCTTTATCTTTCTCTCGTTCGCACCATTCACACTCCTCTTGACTCCTCACTACTTCACTCTCTTCCCAGCCATCACATCACCCAACTGATCACCTTCTCATATTCCATGCACACCCCCTCCTCCCATCCAAAAACGCCCCTGGCTGCGTCCTAGTTACCCCCCCTACAGAGATAAAGAGCTAATTGGAAATCCCTCTACTAATTAACCTTCTCCAGGCTGAAAGGTATTTATATCCCCTGCTTTTTGATGGAGCGATAAGGGAGGAGGGAGGGGAGGGTGAGGAGGGAGGGGAGGGCGAGGAGGGGAAGGAGGAGGAAGGAAAAGGGGGCGAGAGATCTGAGAAATTAATGTGAGCAAGTGGGTAGAAAATAATGGATGTTGGTAGGAGGTGGGTACAAGTGTGTGAGGGAGGAGAGCGAGGTGGAGATGTGAAAGTAAAAGGATGAAGTCGCTGTAACATTTGAACATAATGTCAATAAATCATTGCTGATTTCTTAATTTTTGTGACAGTGCAATAAGCTCCATGAAGACAACTATCAGTTTCCTACTTTGCAAATTTACTTTTAGTCACCAGGTGAGATTCTGAGGGGGGAAAGAGAGGTTTGTGTGATTGCAGACAGTGGGGTGGAAGAAGAACTTCCATCCTGTTTATGTTCCTCAGGGAGAGGGAGAAGGATAGGTAAGCAACAGTTGTCTAATTTGGAGAAACACTGCAGCAGTACTTCTTGTGTGAAATACAGTTCAGCAGTTATATTTACCATGATTTCATGTGTTTGCAGTAATGTAATTAGGACATATTTGGCATACTTTTATTTTATTTTAAATGGTATATTTAAAAACTTAGGCCTTGCTCAGACCAACTTGAGCCCTGGGTGAAAAATCGCAGCCCTCTCATTCATTTTAATGGAGCCAGAGCTAAGGCAAAACAATGCATAGTTGTTGGGCAAAAAGTTGAACAAAACCCAAGTTTTGCTGCAACACAACACATCTTCTTCCAGTGAGGGGCTGCACTGGCCAATCAAATACATGCAAGTTTATCTTACTGGTAAAAACTTTGTAATGTGAACTAGGGCAGGGCAGGATATTGATATAATATCGACATGGTGATAAGAGAATAGCTATCATCTTAGATTTTGGATATTGTAAATCTGTAAGTGTTGTCTTTTTGGGGGTTTTAAAGGCTGCATTACAATACCGTGATGTACTGTAAAACTTAAATTAAAAGCATAGTCCCAATTAAGCGCCCAGTCCTTTTTACTGGGCCAGTGTGGCAGCACATTTTGACAGATAATTTTATTATTGCCAAGCAGTTAAGAGTGCCGTTACTCTCTCTGATGTGCTATCCGTCAGTACTTGTTCAAATGACCGATTCATAATTGATATATTACCTGAAGCCTAATAACAGCCATACTGGTTTAAATAGTTAGACTGTATTTCCTGATTTTTGCTGAGCAACGGTTTTGTGTGAAAGGACTTAAAGTAGGGATGTCCCGGTATCGGCCGCCGATATTTGCAAAAAATGTGCATTGGATTGGACTGCATGGAAAAATGCAGATCCCAGAGCTCTGATCCAGTTTTTCATTTAGACCGATCCAGGTTTTCCGGCCAGCCCAGCGTTCCGCGATTCAAGCAGTCCATTCCAGTGATCCGCTCCAGCACTTAATATCAATCCACCAGGCCAGCATGCAGACAGCGGTGAATTTAGTTAACTGACTATTAGTTTTCAGCTCTGGATTTTTGGGAGTGATATTTTTATTTGGTTTACACTCTTACTGTTTAAGTAAAGAGCACTGATGGCATTGTTTTGGGCACAATTAGTGAAATTGGAGCCATGGATGGACTATTGCCTGTTTAAACAGTTGTACAATATTGTGTGTGGTTTTTTGTCCCCTCTGTTGGTCCCAGGAAACATCAGCACCAGGCTGGCACTGACACTACTAAAATAAATGAAAAGGAAAGGATGCATTGTTTGTTAAATGTCAACAATGTTTTGTGGTGTTAATCTATTTTTTATTTATTAGGAGGCCAAAGCACAAGAGTGTGGAGTCTTGCTGCTATTTTAATGTCAGTGTTAGACATTTTAAAGATTTCTTGTGTTGATTTATTTTCTATTTATTAAGGGGCCAAAGCAGCCAAAGGAAACCAGCTATATTTTTATTTAATGTTAATGTTGAAGTTTAAAGTTTGTTTATTTAACCCTGTTAACAATAAACAGGTCAGTTTCTCATACCAGCTAACTAACCCGATTAAGTAGTTGTTCTTGTTAGAGTAATATCACTTGATTAAACCTTTTCTAACATGACTGACAACAAAATAAGTGAATATGCGCTTGGATCGGATCAGTATTGGTATCAGCCAAAACTCAAGGCTGTAATATCGGTATCGGATCGGAAGTGAAAAAGATGGATCGGGACATCCCTAACTTAAAGGCCTGTCCCAGATATAGGCTCACTGAGTTCAGTGATTTAAGCGAATAATAGCCTGGGCTATTATTTGAAGTTTAACGGTAATTTTTTGAACTTACAACAATTACAATAACATTTATTTGTTTAAGAAGGGACAGTGTACATCAATAAACATTCCTTTTAAAGAAAAGAAAAAAGAAAATGCAGATGCACCCAATTACAGCCAGGGGCCGATTTACATTGGTAGTCCCCCTGCCAGATGTTTACCAGCGCAGTTCCTAAAAGGTAGGACTGTTTTAGCTTCTCAGTTATCTGCCTTTACCCAGTCTACCTAGTCATCATATCCACATTACTGGTGATATAGGGGTGACTATTGTTAGGGTTTTATCGATACTGCTCTTCTTGGTACTCCATATTGGTTCGGTTCTTCATTGCTACTGTAATTTTTTTTCCCCCTACTAAATAATAACAGAATTATTGAATATTTAAATATAACTAAATGTTGTTTCTAGAGAAGCAACAGTAACGTTTACAACAGCAAAGTCATTACTCAAACTCAGTATCTCACTGGAAACAAATCTAAATCGTCAATAAGATGAATGACATAATAAATACTGAGTGAAGTTTACATAGAGTGAAGAACACAGACATCAGTCCGAATCAGTCATTCCTCCTCCTGTCCTCTCTTCACTTCCCTTTGCTGCTGAGGTGATTCACTGCCTGCAGATACTGCTGGTAAATTGTAAGATGTGTGGCAGACCAAGATAATCAGTCTACATGCAGACAGCTTTTGTTTTAGCTTATTTTTAACAATTTGTTTTTAGCTGAGCTAGTGCGTTGAGTTTGTGTAAAACATGACAATAGTGGCGGTGGATGAGTTACTGCGGATACAGCAGATAAAAACATTGCTTTCCAAATGTTTATGCTTGTTGAACACGTGCATTAACCCTTTGAAATCTGAGCTTGATTCCTTTCTGAAAGCAGCACAAGAAAACTGATGTTTCAGGTTTCAAAGGTTTAATGAAGTATTGGCTTTTTATTGGCCAAGGGTTTATTGCACTTACAGCAATGAGCATAAATGTCATTAGGTCGAGTAATCTTCAAGTTATTATTACTTTGGAAGCACCGATAGTTGACACTACAATATTGTTGCAATATCGATATTGTTAAAAATATTGTTATATTTCATTTTCTCCATATAGTCAAGCCGTTATATGCACACTGCATTTCTACTGTTTACCTTGTAATTGTCCTGATGACAAATGAAATGACTTCCAAAAGTTGCAAAATCCTGTCTGTCAGTATTACAAATTATTTTGCACCGTCTTGGCGACCGATTAAGTACTTTTTCACTCCAACTGGACTTCCTGAATCCTATTTTACTGTCTCACTGGTGCCTTAAACTTTATCTTTGACACGCCCTGACAGTGGTGTTGTTTTAACTCAGGGCGAATCCTTGCTAATTCAATAGATTTTGCAGGGAGGAAAAACATAGATGCACTGGCCTCCGTGGATTGAAAGGTGTAACTGCCTTGAACCTCTGACCACACTCAACAACACAGCTGGGTGTGGTCTGTTCTATTTGTGACCACAGCCATGGTACTAAAATGCTACGCTACATCATGGCTGCACAAGGCTGTTACCGACTGCTGGCAATACTCACAGGATTATTAGACTGGGTGCAGTTATCCTTGGGTTGAAACATACATTTAGTTTGTCTTTAAATAACTTCATGTATCTCTCATGTAATAAATATGTTGCTCAACCCCAGTTGCTGCTCACATCTTCATCAAAATGTCTGGGGTGATGCTATTTAATGCAAGAATCTTCCCTGTTGACTTGAAACGACATCCTTGGGACAAATAACTCACTCTTGCTGGTTCTGCGCCAACACTAATTAGTTAGGACAAAAATAACAGCTGACATGAACGCAATATCAGACTAAATAAAGGAGGTGAAACCATAGCAGTTCAGTGTCTTTGTCAGGTTACTATGCATCATTGAGCTTCTTCAGTTGATTTTAAAGTTCTACACTGTAGACTTTTAGTCCAAGTTAAAAATATTAAAACAAACATTTAGGTTAGCTGCAAACATGTCTCATGAATATCCATATATGTGAACAGGTCAGGTAGCTTTTTGCTCCTCTGTGTCCCCAAGTTGGACAAAGGACAGTGTGGATGTGAGTGAGGGAGAAGATAATGAAATTTAAGAGGAGGAAGAGTGACAGTCAGTGAGTCAGCCAGTCAGTCAATCAGTCAGTGAAACTGTGTCTAGCGGGTAGCAGAAGGTACAGTAATATATGTGAGGAAGGGGGGTTGTGAGGGGGAGTGAAAGATCTCAGGAGAGTAGGAGTCGAGAGAGGAGAAAGGGAATCGTTTCAGGTTTCCATCATTTGCCATGCCACCTTTCTCTTTTCACCCCTCTCCCCCCCTCTCACAGAAGCTGATGGGGGTCTGAGGAGGGTAAGGTTACCTGGCTGTCGTCCCCTGCTGGCTCGCTTTCATTTCTGGTTACACTCTTGCTCACACCACCACCACCAGCTCCATTATGATTTTGGAGGCACTGTTTTCACTGCTGCTCACAATTAGCGCTTTGTTTATATATTTCTGTTCTCCTTAGTCAACTACAGAGAGGCAGAAGTGGGTTTGTTAATGCATTAATGTTCATAATTCAATCACCTACCCTTTGATGCTATTTGGAGCAGCTAATTATCAAAATTTCCTAATGCATCTTAATGCTAAATAATAATTACAGTGTGGGCACTGGACCATGATTCATTTGCAGAACACGCTAGATGAGTCAGGATTTTATTTGACATACAGTAAATACATTATATGTGTTAGGTGGGGATGATGATAGGAGCATGAAAAGCATGCAATGTGTCAGGAACAGGCTGCAACAACAAACCGGCGAGGAAAACAGCTCCAGGCTTTGCTTAAGGAACAGAGCCTACATCTATCTTTTATAGATACCAGTAATGCTGCTGGCCAAACTGGTCAGCCAGAGTGTTTCAATGGGTCAGGTTGAAGGCAGGGATTGGTTGTGACTGGTTCAGATGTGAAGTCTTACATAGAGTGTGGAATATTGTGTAATCTGAAATGTTGCAGCTCCAGAGGCCAGTTTTAAAGGTCTGGAGGCAAAAGCAGTTGAGAGACAAGTGCAGCACACACTGAGGTCTGTCAACTATATTGGATTGCAAAGCAGTACTGACAGATGGCCTGGTAAGCCAGCAGGTAGCTTCAGCCAAGCAATCTGGTTATATATTTCCCAAAACATAAAAGTTTGCTGTATAAAAAAAGAAAACTTTGGATGACTGAGTGCCTTGTGTCTTGCTGAGATCAATTTAAAGAAACAATATGACCCATTTGCAGCTTCCAAGCATCTAGACCAGGGATACTCAACTTTGCATAATGACAGGAGGCCAGGGGCAAGTTAATAATCAAACATTAATAATATAAATATATAAATAATAAGGGATCCTCCCCAGTGTGAATCTAGTTATAAATGTATGTATTTTTTGTGAATCACAATATGGTTGGCAGGTCACCATATGGCCCCTATTGTTGGTCAGATTTGGCCTGCGGACATACATACAGTATAGCATTAATTTTAAAAAATCACTTGTTGAGTGAGACTCGGTACAGCTTTCAGACAAATCAATCGACAGCTTTAACATTAATGAAAATAACAAATTACAACAGAAAGCAAGAAATACACAATGGGGGTATTTATCGTTCTGAGGAAAGCATTTGACACTATGGATCATACCATCTTAGATTTTAAATGACATACATACAGTATGGGGTGAGAGGAGTATACTGGTTAAGCAGCTATTTAGATAACAGACAACAATATGAATAGTTTGCTGGTGATACATCTGAATTATTGAAGATTGATTGTGGAGTCCTACAAGGCTGGATTCTGGGGCCTGAACTTTTTATTTTGTATTTCAATGACATACATGAAATGTTAAATATGTTGCAGGCTGTGTTGTTTGCAGATGAAACTTCTTTTTTTTTTTTTTTTTTGCTCAGGAGATGTTTCAAACGTTTTAGCAGGAAGCATTAGAAATGAAATTGTCAAATTTAAATGGTGTATTGATTAAAAGTAAGTTATCTTTAATATGAACAAAGCTAAGTTTATGGTTTTTGCTAGTCGAAAATAGGATGAAATAGTTTCACTGTCTATAGATTGAGTTTATATTGAAAGAGTGTGTGTAATGATGGAGGATGTACTAGAAATCATGTACAGAAAAAGGTAATGGAGTTGTGTTGCTGTGAATCTGATTGTTGTGCATTAACATGAGTGAAACAAACTGAAAGATGAACTGAACTTGTATCCACTGAATCTGACCAAATAACTAGGAAGACATGTTTATTTTTCTGTTCCTGAAGATTCCAGACTCCATATAATTCGTTAATGTCATATCATATCTTAACATGAAGTCTTGTTTGTTTTTCAGTTAAAGACCCACGGCCCCAGCTTCACTCGTCTCCATGCGCCCTGGCCAGTACTGTGTCGAGAGGCTGAGTTTCTCAAGATTAAAGTTCCCACTAAGACGGTGAGACCTCAGATCGTTTTTGATTTTCTCAGCAGTCAGTGGACACAGACAGAGGGTCCTTTTCATCATGCTACCATGTCTCCTCGCTTCCCTCACTCGTGTCTCTTCCTCGTGTCTTAGCTCCTGCCAGTGAGGATGTAATAGAGAGACGCAAGGAACTGACGTCGGGATAGAGGAGCTGAAGCTGGCAAATGAGAAAACCTTTGGTTCATAGCATCAGTCTTTAGGTCCTGACGCACCAAGTCGACAGTCGGCTATCGGTCAATGTTGGGCTGTCAGTAAGCGTCTGTTGTCCTAGTTGGTGCGCTGTGTAATGCTGTTGCCCCTCGTTGGTGCAGATTGGGCTTTTCTGGCCAATTCACTATGTTGAATTGGCAACAGAGATGACAGAGCCTGTCGGTGAATGAAATCACTGATTGGCAGTTTAGCTCAGTGCACGAGAAGAAAAGAAGTGAGGAAAGTAAACAAAGAGCTAAAGTGGAGAGGGAGTGAGACTGAAACAAACTTGTTAGGTAAGGTAAGATTATTGTTCTTTAGCCATTGGGCTCTTTAGAACAATGGTTCGTGATGGTTTGCGTTATTGTTCACAGGCGCACGGTAAATATCCACTGTTGTTTCAATACTGGATTATGTTGTTAATGTGGGAACTGGCTATCTAGCGTCAAGACGGTTGTCTGCTTTGCCTTTTTGAATGGCAATTACAGACGACTGCCGTCTGCTGGTGTGAAGACTTATTTGCTCTCAGGCAGCCGCAGATCGTACATGCTGGTTGGCTGTTAACTGTAGTCTTTGCGGTGTGTTTATATGCAACTTTTTGGCTGAGACACAGGAGGAGACACAGATGACACAACAGGGGGCCGTCATCATCACCTGTTCCTTGAAGTCTGTTTGATGTGTCTTGGCCTTTAAGTGACATCAGTTACTGTGCCACATGTGGAGGTGGGGCATTTATACATAATGCCACTTGATAAAAGACTGCTGTGTAGGTGCATTTAAGGGATTGAAAGATCCTCCATGATGTGGAGGGGAAATAATTTCTGGGACAGGGGAGGAGAGAGGATGTAAGGAAGCATGAATTGCCATCAATGAAAAGGACCCATTGTGTTTCTGTGTTAGTTTTTCTCACTAAATTTAATCAACAATCATACAGAGACACTGATATTTCATTTTTACCAACCAGTGTTAATGTTGTCGTCTTCAGGACTGGAAGACACTTACGCCACAAGTGTCCCAACAAGCGTAACTGGCTGACTCTTTTTGTGTTGTGTGTGTTTCATCAGAGTTATGAACTTAAAGAGGAAAGTGGCTTTGGGTCCAGTATGACTACAATGTGGAGGAAAATGAACCAGCCTTTCCAGCCTAAAGTACCACACCAGGACCATGATCGCACCAAATTTCTCACACACTGCTTCTCCAGGGACAAACTTCACCTGTGAGACACACACACACACACACACACACACACACACACACACACACACACACACACAAACCGCAAATCATGGTTTAAATTAATGCACAGTGTTAGCCTAGAGTTTTAGAGAGTATACTTTAAATTTAAGAAGCTCTGATAGTATAGTATAAAGTATAAATCATCAGACACAGTAATCTACTTGACAGACATTGTAGTTTTTGGTCTCCTTCTGATCAATGAATGGGTTGAGTTGACTGATAGGATCCCAGTTAACCTAATACTTTCATTAAAAAAAATAGCTATGTATGTTTGCATGCTATAGACTATATAGATAGATGGATATAAAGATGTACATACAGAAAATGCACACATACAGATTTGTATTCACTGTCTGTGTTTCTTTCAGGTACAACATCACATCTAAAGACACATTCTTTGACAATGCCACAAGGGGCCGAATAGTAAGTATTCATTCAAATTTAAGTGTGATTCTCCTTAATGTTTGTCCAGGATTAGCCCATATCTGCAGTCTGATATTCTTGCATCTGTCTTAGGTATATGAGATCCTGAGACGGACAGTGTGTGTACGGACCTGTCAAACCATAGGTGAGGATAACAAACAGTTCATGTGTTTGTGTGTGTCTGATAAATATATGCAGTCTTTTCTAGCACCATGCATTCTTCATATTGATTGGTACACTTTGGCTTGGTCAGTGATTAGATGAATGGAAGTAGGTGGATTCAATTCTGGATCTAATATACTTGCTGCAGGCATAAGCATCTGCCAAATGTAAATGATTTTTCCATTATGTTGGTCCTAGTCAAAAATGGTGCACTAAACAATTGATGAGTCTATCCACCTCTGTTGGCAAGTGGCAGGAATTGCAGCAAAACAATGTGAAACTTCCTCTGCCCACCCATCTCATCCTCTTGGAAGGCCTGTAATTGATTAAAAACAGCAATGTCAAATTTTGGAGATTCCTCAAAGGCTATGAATCACAATAATGGAGTGAAACCTGGTTTGACGTTAAAAACGCTTTATGAACCTTTGTAGTGGATGTGTTGTGATGCTGATCGCTGATACATACACTCATTTGAAAATGCCAGTCATTATGAGGTTATACTCTTTCAAAAACAGGAGTCGATGACATGTAAAAAAAATCAAATACCAAGATATTTTTGATGAAATGCCTCAAAGCTGATTTTGCAACGATATTTTAGAGTTGACTTTTGGTCCCTTAAATAACATTTACACAATGATATTTTTGATGAATAATCATCAGTAATGTGAATATAATGACTAAGTGGGTAAAGACAAATAAAAGAACAGCTAGAACAGTCTGGTAAGTGCAGAAAATTACATCACTTTACTGTAATGTAGCCTATAAAACCAGGAAAAGACAAAGCTTACAATATTATGATCTCCAAAATCTAAAATGATATCTCGTCTATAGGCATCCATTGCGTATGGCAGCTGCTATAACTTGGAATGAGTTTCTTTTTGAATAAAATAAAATAAAAATGAGAACTTCATTTCACTTGTATTGCCCTAAAATTGACCATTAATGCTCAACAAATCTCCCCTGGGCAAATAAAGACACTTAGCTTACTAATATTGCACATTTTGAGTGTTTGAGCGTGTGTGTGTGTGTGTGTGTGTGTGTGTTTGTAATTGCGTTTGTATTAGTAATGCATAATGGGTGTATAATATGCCCATCATTAAATACGAATGTCAATGAGTGAACTTATTGTTAACAGTTTGTTATGGAGGCATTTTGTTCCGCTACTTTAGATAAATGCTCAACAGCCTGCAAATAATGCCTATGATTTTAGGTGTTTTTTCCTGCAATAAATGAATTCAAACATGTTAGAAGACTGAAATGAGCCTGCGTGGTTGGGCCTTTGAAACTGCAGTTAATTACTTATTTTGTCCACCTTTGTCTTTTGTTTTGCCATGTTTTCAACACCCCTTGGTTGTAACTACTAAAAGTAGTATTTCATACAATGTGTTTCTTTATTTTCTGTAAAGTTTAAACTGATTACTTATGATAATTAGACCTCCACTCTCTGTCAGCGGTGCACAAATAAGCACCAAGGTAGATACCATAAAAGCTGTTTTTCACTGTTATCTGCAAGTTGAGCATTACCTGCAAACATTGAATGTTGTGAATGTGCAAGAGAGCTGTTTTCAATAGTGTAGTGTGTGAATGACATCATGTTACTTGTCATACCTTGGCTTCGATCTCAGATAACAATATCAATACTTGAAATTGGGGGTTTGTGCTGTAAAACCAATCAGTAGCCTGGTGAATTAAAATCCCAGCACCAGGTATGGTATTAAGTGAAATCAATCACATAAGCAACAGCTTGAGTAAAAGGTGTATTGTCCCTTTTTAGGGGTGAGATAGTAAAACCAGGTGCAGTGGACAACTTGTGTAACATGTTTGGCTGAGACACTGCAGGGTGAAGTCACCTGTCAGCTCAAAGTGGTGTTGTGACTCTCAAACACGTCTGGACTTTGATAGACTACAGGTGAGCTGGGAGGTGATAGTGATATGTCCGCCGGGAGGTCATTGGAGAGGTGAAGTGAAGTGAAGCGCAGCTGGTGTCCCAAACAAGGAGTGTGATGATTGCGTAATTGGATGAGGACAACATCTTTTTAACCCTAATTTGTTCCGTCTGGGCTTTGTACTGCAGCAACACTTTGTTCAAACAGGGCTGTTCCTAGAAAGTGGCTTCACTTATTAACACTTTATACAGGGACGTCCACTGAGCTTGTGGAGGTGCAGGTCTTTCATTGATATGTATGTAGATTTTTATGACATGCAAATAGCAGCTGTTTATGCATGTGTGAGACCCATCAGTCCCATATAGCATCAAGCTGACACCTCTTTCATTTCCAGTGTCCACCATATGTCTGATTGGCGTTCCCATCACAGCAGAAGGTCTTAGCCAGAGGGTACTGATGGTGCTGCAGGGGAGGATGGGGAGAGAAATTCGAGTTGCATCTTTTTAACCTCTATTTTCTTTTTGCTCTTCATTTTTGGGTGTATAATTTTTATCACACACACAGAGCCCACTCTTCATGTCTCTGTTGCCCTCCTCCATCTCCTCTACAAGTGGGTCACGCTTCCTGGGTCAGGCAGAGATTGAAGCAGGGGCCTCTGGGAGTTGTGGTTGTATCTAGCTGGCTGAGTGTGCATTCATGCATTTGTATGTGTGTGTGTTGGTCGTGCGTTTCATTAATAGCACAGCTAATCACTGCGTAGTTCCCAGTCCGCCCTTTGAGGCAGTGATAATTAATTGATTTATGACTTTGATGAAAGAGACAGTAGTGAGTGCCAGGTCATCTGATGTCAGTGTCGGTCCTGACGTTCACAGGTCAGGCCATCACTTCCCAAATGAAATTTTCCAAAGACTAAAAGCGGGTACCTACGTAACCCTAATCCCAGTCTGCCTGACACTGAAGAGCAGAGTTAAAATGATACAGGCTGCAGGGTGTGGCCTGATGCCACAGCAGACACAACTGGGCTGCAAAGGCCACTTTTTAACACACAGCAGCTGAATTTTAGTCATTTATCTTCAGGAATCAATAAGATTTCAAAAGAATAGAGCTGAGAGCAGCACTAGATGTGAGATAAATAACAGGAGGTGCTCTTTTATAATGGCTACCACTTTATTTCATGCCACATCTTGGAGCACATTTGGTGTAAACCCTCTCCTTAATGACACTATTACTTCACCATCTGCTTTGATTTATGGTTTAAACTCAATCTTCAGCCCAAGCCACTGCTGAAGACAAGAGTTGTTTTCGACTGTGACTTTTCTCCAGTGGATACAGAACGTGATTTGCATAAAAGGGGTATTAAGAATTCAATGATGATTCGGATGACAAGGCTGAAGAAGAAAAGCACCTTAAAGTGATATTTAAATACTCCCTTGGGGTTGTCTCTGTGTCTCTTAACAGTAACAAAACAGAACTCCTTCTAGTTGGCACCAAAGCTTCACTATCCAAAACTGACAGTTTCTCCCTCCATATCGATAGCTCCACAGTGTCCCCCTCCCCTCACGTCAAGAGTCTGGGTGTCATCCTTGATAGCTCACTATCCTTCCACTCTCACATCAATAACATTACCAGGTCTGCTTATTTCCATCTACGTAACATCAGTCGTCTCCGTCCCTCTCTCACCCCCCACACCACTGCTATCCTGGTCCACAGCCTTGTCACCTCCCGCCTTGATTACTGTAATTCACTCCTTTTCGGTGTCCCTCACAAATCCCTTCACAAACTTCAACTGGTCCAAAACTCTGCAGCCCGTATCATCACCAAGACCCCCTACTCACCACATTACCCCCGTCCTTCAGCAGCTTCATTGGCTCCCGGTTAAATAGAGAATCACATTCAAAATCCTACTGTACACATTTAAGGCTATCCACAACCTCGCCCCCCCATACCTCTCTGACCTCCTCTCCATAGCCACCTCCTCTCGTTCCCTCAGATCTTCCTCCTCCCTCCCTCTCTGTGCCCTCTGCCCGTCTCAGCACCATGGGGAGCAGAGCGTTCAGTCGCTCTGCTCCCCAACTCTGGAATTCACTACCGCCCGACATCAGAAACATTGATTCTCTTCCCACCTTCAAATCCAAACTGAAAACTCATCTGTTCCGGTCTGCATTCTCTTTATAACTTCACTTCTCCACGTTGCTTATTTTTTTTCATGATGGATTTTAATTATTGTGCTTGTACTTCCTTGTGTTATTTATTTGTGTTTTTATCCACTCTGTAAAGTGTCCTTGAGTGTTCTGAAAGGCGCTTCTAAATAAAATGTATTATTATTATTATTATTCTCTCTCCTTTCCAGGCATCAGCACATTGATAGCTAAAGGCGTGTATGACGCTGCCTTCCCTCTTCACGATGTAAGTGTGAAGCCTTGAATTCCCAGTAGACGGCCATTGGTTTCAATTTATTTCACCACAGCATTCAGTTTAAAGAGAATGGAAACTTTATGGATGTGAAAGTGAAAGTGTTATTGCATCTCATTTTTTGTCAAACTGGTTACATTATGTTTTTTCAGCTAGCAGGTATTGTAGAGTTTGTTTAGCTGTATGACCAAAAATAAGAATCCAAGGAAAGATCAAGTTCAGATTTTCAGCAGCTGACAAATGTTGAAGCAATTTACAAGAACATTGGAAGCACAAATAAGGAACATGTCTCAGAGCAATCTGTGCTCTCAACTTCACTAACATGTTATGATGCGGTACACTTCAACATAGAAAAGGTTAGTATGTGAGATACACTTTTGGGATGTATTCCCTGTTTGTAGCAAATCTTAAAGGGTAGCTTTTTTTTCAACCTGGACCCTATTTTCCCATGTGTTTGTGTCAAGGTGACTTATGGGAACAACAATTTTTGAAACTGGCCCAGTATTGAATGAGAGGCCTGGAGCAAAACAGGCTTCAGTGTAATCACTAGGGGCATTTATGCACCATCAGTTTACGTTCACTAAGAACGTTTGTTTTTGCCACCGACAGGCTCAGCTTTTCATTTTAAGTGTCTGAAAACATTATAGAAAGGTTCCCTACAGAGATAGACATTTTTGGTAAAGAGAGAGATCCTTTTTGTCTAACCAGAAATCCCCATCTCCAAACCCACCAGATTCCATTTAGATAAGAGACTGATTTTATTATTGTGTAACACAATTCATTCAAAGTCGACAGAAACAAAATCAAACTGAAAAGCCATCTTGGTTCGTCTTCCCACTGTTCCGACAATCACCAACTCTGGTTTGGTTGAAATAAACCCTTAATTCACCCGGTTACATGTGAAAATATGCTGGCTCTATACACACTAAAATTACTATTTATTTAAATGGAGTCTGGTGGGTTTGGGAATAGAGATTTTGGAGCTGTTTCTGGTTAAAGAAGGGAGTTAAAAGGATCTTACCCCTTAACTAAAAGGTCTATCTCTGTAGGGATCCTTGCAATAACACTCGAGCCTGTCAGTGGCAAAAACAAGCTCTTTGAGTGGATGCAAATTGACAGGGCATAATTGCCCCAAGAGGATACATTGCAGTCTGTTTGTCTCACTGAGTGCTGAACCAATTTAAAAAAAATGTTGTCTCCATTTTTCACTGAGACACAAAAACATGAAAATGGGTCCAGGTTCAAGAATATTGAAGTTATACTTTAGTCTCTAAAGGCTGATTTTCCTTTTCAATAAACTTCAACAATTGCAGGCAGGAAATCAGTCCTAGAAGTTTACTCAGCATACAAGGGTTACAGTTAACATGCTAAAAAAATATTATTCTTATTATTATGATTATAGCATTTATGTGTGTGACTGTGTCAATGTGTGTATTTCTAAATGTTTGAGTGAGTAATTGAGTGCAACACTCTCTGTTCTAGATCTCTCTGTTTATTATGCCTGTGTGCACTCATGTTTTTCACGCTCTCTTCTCGTTCCTCAGGGTGACTATAAGGTCATCGGACACCTTGAGGAGAGGAATGACAGACAGGTATGCCGACTCCTCTCGTTCTCACTCTCTTCCTCTGCTCTCCTTTCTTCCCTCTGCTTCTCTTCCTCCTCCTCTCCATTTGTCTGTCTAATGAAAAACTACAAAAAGACTATCCCTGCTCTAGTTCTTGAGAAAGTGACCTTGCTAATGTGATACAGTGCTGGGGCCATTTAGTGTGCTATTAGACAAAATGTCATCTAAAAGTGTACTGCACAAGACCTTTGAAACTGCTGCTCATAGTTTCATGAACGCGATCGTCATCTTCTATCTTTTCTCCTGTTTTCTTTTTTGAGATTGTTCCTCCTTCCCATCTGTGTAACACTGTCACAGATTGGAGTTTAAGTTCGGTAAACATTTCTCAGAGGCAGAGCTGCGCTAAAGGCAAGAAAAAAAAATTTCATTGACGACTTGAATTTCAAAGGACAGAGCAAAGCAAACTATTTTTGGAGTGTATGTTAGCACAAAACAACCTTAATCTAAATCTGAATGAAAAGTATAAATAGCGGCTTCTTCTTTTTCCATTCAGTAATCATCATGACATTCATGTTTTGGACATTTAAACCAGATCATTTATTGTGATATCCCTTCAGCATCAAGAGCGTCAGGCTTCATCATATCATCTTCCTCTTCCTTTCCTTTTTTTCTCTTGGCTTTGGCATAATGTTTCTTAAACAGTTCTTTGACTTTATCCACTGAGGTTTAGCTCAGCCTATCAGATTATTTCTGCCTCCAGATCAGCTTTGCCTCTGAGGATTGTTTGTTGATTAGCGAGTAAACTAGTAAACATACAACATGACAACATCCACCCACACTGACTCTTTCCTGTCTGTTTGTCAGACTCTGCATGAGGAGTGGGCCAGATACTCAGCCTTTTACAAGTACCAGCCCATTGATCTCGTCAGGTAATGAGACCACACAGCTCCTCAATATGGAAAAGCACACCAGTGACTCATTATTTGTAGCTTAAATGTTTTTGTGTCATTTGCAACTCAAGATAACTGTGATAGACTTCTTGTATTTGATTAGAGAAAGACACATTGCCACAGCTGTACAGATGTTGCAGTGCATCATGGTTGTTGTAGATCACTAACAGACTTTTGTTATTTGGCAGGATTTGACCTTTGAAATCTACAAATTGTTTGACATTGCATTCAACCAAGTATGTATATGCTCATTTGTACATTGAGAGAGTTCTCAATCACAATAATCATACCTCTTCTTCATGCTAGCTGTGAAGGACTTCCTTTCTAGCTCAGCTCAATGGAATTCCCTCTCTGGGGATCCCATCTTTCCATCCCGACCCAAAAACTTTCAGTGTTCATATATCCTGTGTCCGAAATCGCTCACTATGCACTGCATGCCCATTGTATTAGAAAACACGAACCACAGGGAAACTTGTTGTGCATCTTGCAGGCATCTTTGTTGCCAGATAATGCTTAAATTCGCTAAATACTAACATCATGATGCTAATAAGCTGATGTTTAGAAGGTATAATATTTATGTGTGTACCAAGTTTCATGACCACCATCCAAATGGTATCTTGGATATTTCTCTCTAAATCACAGGGGTGGAGTGAATGACTGATGGCCACAAATCTATGGCAAAACGAAAAGCCCAATCCATGTTGTACCCATAATAGGCTGACCAAACGTCCTCTTTTGCCCGGACATGTCCACTTTTGACGTCCCGTCTGGGGCGTCTGGGGGTGTTTATAAATTGATGATAATGTCCAGTTTTCCGTGTGTGTGTGTGTGTGTGTGTGTGTGTGTGTGCGTGTGTGTGTGTGTGTGTGTGTGTGTGTGTGTGTGTGTGTGTTAGAGTGCGGCATTTTTACACTATATTTTCAATGAAAGCTGACCGAATCCGACCTGAGCGCCGAATTCAATTTATACATTTTTGACCGAACCCGTCGGGACCCGTCAGTACCCTCTAGTGTGTGAATGTGTCCCCTATCTATAGGGGCCTATCTGAATTTCTGTCTTTGAGAGATATTATTTTGTTATATAACTGAATTTTCTATCCATACATATAAACTTTAAATATATTAAAATTATAAGGCATCTTTGAGTAAACTGCGAGTATCATTTAAGTAGGCTATCTCGTGGCCGGGCCAAGTGTCCTCTTTTTTGGAAATGAAAATACGGTCACTCTAACCCCTAACAAAGCTTAATAATTACATTATGTAATATGTCATCCATCTGTAGTGGTGTACTTATCTCAGCACGTTATATAGTGTTTCCCAAATTGCACATCAGGCAGTTGACTCACAACTAACGTTATTCACCTCTAAAGGTATTTACAACTTACTGATGTAGCAGAGCTGCCTTGGCTGCTTTGCTTTGTGTGATATGTATGCTGGCGTAGCGTCTAGTGTTTGCATAATATTTCACTGGAAATAGCACGGAATTCATATGCAGTTGATTTCATACTAAGGTTTTGGACATGATAAAAAATCTTGCATACTGTTTTAGTGCACCAAGTAGCATTTTAGTATTGGATTTCAGGGACAGCTTTACTGTATATACTAATCCAGTAAGGCTAAATCATCTATCAGAAATTGGAATCAAGGTGACAGGTTGTATAAAAATTTCATTTAAACATTTTTTTCTACAAATACAAATAATTTCTGAACGCTTACAAAGTGTCATTTCTCCAGCGGTTTTTGCAAGGTTTTAGGGCTGATTTATGAGCACACACTTACTAATCATTATTTGAAAAGCTCCACATCTCTCTATTTGTAACCTGAAAAACTTTGACACCACAAATATCTAATCTGAGACAACAAGGATTTGTACCCATGGTTCATTGTAAACCTTGACTTATTGATCTCACCGTTTTAAGAAGCAGAAAAAAATAACTTAAATAAAGCCTGATTTTTTTCTTAATCTGCAACATGTCATTCTGGAGGTTTAAACTTGTGTCCTCTCACAGGGTTGCTGATTAAAACTGAACTTTTTACACTTTATAACTAACTTTATACACTCACAGATAACTGAGCCTCCTACCTGCCTGTCAAACACCATCAAACCATAAACCTTCCTGAGACACTCTGAGAGGAGTTCCACGGGGATCAGCTGTGAAGTCTGGCAGCCGGTGGCTGCTTGCTAAACTGCATTCAGCGGCTAACTGGTGGAGCTGCTAATAACCACACCGCTGCAACTAACAAACTCCACAAATCCATTTAGCAGCTCCACCGTCCACAGTCAGACACACATGGCTGGTTATTTACTGTTGGATTACAGCTCACAATTTGTACCAACAAGTGGTGTGAGTGTTGTTGCTCGATAAGACAACATCCTGGCACAGACTATTTACTGGAGTTAAGTGACCTGTTGCTCATGGAGCATTTGAAGATAATCGTGAGCACGAATGTTCTCGGCTTTCAATGTCTGATAGTCCACCACTAACATTTTCGTCACATCTCGTCTTGTCAACAAAATGAAACATATTTTGTCTTAGTTTTCATTATAAAGATCTATGTTTACCTCATCATCATCTCGTCTTCGTCATGGAACGAAGGTTGTTGACGACAATTTTTTGTTAGAATTTTGGTCAACGAAATAAACACTAATATTCTGATATTGACCTTTTCCTGGAGTTGCATGGCATGCACTGAAATAGGTCTACAGTGAAATGAGTAAATACTGTATGAAGTCCACTCTTTAAGACTATTCAGTAGATAAATGTCTTCATACTGTATATGGATGTGTTTCTAACATTTGGCATTTTATTATACCTCTGCGCTGTTGAGAGCTATGCCTGGAGGAATTATGTTTTTGGGTTGTCCTTTTGTCCATATATAGGTCCGTACATCAGACTGTACATGTGCACATCTGTCCTTAAATCCATCCCATTATCTTGTACGTGATATCTCAAGAACGCTTTGAGGAAATTCCCTCAATTTTGGCACAAATGTCCATTTGGACTCAATGATGAACCATTAGATTTTAGTGGTCAAAGGTCAAGGTCACTATGATCTTGCGTCTGTCTCATTCTCGTCAGCGTGATAGCTCAGTCCCTCAAATTTGGCACAAATGTCCACTTGGACTTTAGGATGTACTAATTGGATTTTGGCAGTCAAAGGTCAAGGTCACTGTGACGTTAGAAAACCTGTTTTCGGCAATAACTCAAGTATTAATACACTGATTATGACAAAATTTCAAACAAATGTCTAATTGGATAAAATGATGAAGTGACAAGTTTTAGTGGAAAAGGTCAAAGGTCAGCGTCACTGGGACATTATAATGTTCTGCAAAAACACCTCTTCATGAACAGAGGGGGGGACATTTGGTCAGATACTGAATTGGTGACACTAATCTTGGGTGTCCACCTTAAAACTCTGCTGCTTGTATAGATCTTCTGTGCTGCTGGGGGGAAGGTGTATGTGAAGCATCCATGTTTTAGGATATGTAACTTCTATTTAGCAACATCCATATTGGAAGCACTGGAAACTGTCATTACTCCATATGAGTCTGGACAGACATGGATGTAAAATGTAACTGCACCTTGACTGGCTCACAGTGGCATATAACCACGAGGCGTTAGTTTTAATTCTGTTTACCCCAACCAATTTTCTAATCTGACTCTGGATGCACAGATGATTTTTTTTGATATCATTCAAACAAAACTACATGTATGAAAATCACAACATGCATCGATGACTCTTAAAACTAAAAGTTAACTGATAATTTACTGTTTCACCTGTAACCAGTGCACCTTTTTCAAAAGGATAGACAGTCTGAAAAGGAAGCCTATTCCCTCAGCAATGTTTTTCTTCAGTTTTCTCTCTTTTATTTCTCTCTGTCTGCACTCTGCTTCGCTTTTTCCTTTACCTTTTACTTTTTTTTTTACTCATTTTAGTAAGTGCATTACCTACCATTAGCTGACAGTGAGATGTCTGAAGAAAAATCTTGAGCCTGCACATCTGCAACACACAGGCTGTGAAGTCGCTTTTTGTTTGCCTGAGATGCTGAGTGAGAGTATGTAGTGGTTGATGGCGACAGTTTATTGTGATTACTTATCTGATGGACATTTGCCAACACAATAGAGTAAAACTGTGCTGTGGTTGTAGCTATCTATCACTAGATCTATCTTTCCTCTTGATAAAAGTGTTGTTGGCTGCACGGGCCCGTCAGTATATGATCAATCTTAATTTATGAAAATGCATGAAAAACACAACTCATCTGTTAAGAGAGTGATTGCTGGAAGACTGCAACACAGTTGGTGGGTGTAGTTCGGTAGACAGAAAATAGTTACAACATGAAACTACTCAGAACTTTGAGCACCACAAGCTGAGTGCCATCTACTGTAGTTCTGTTATATTGGAGAGAAGGCAGACATCTTTATGGCCGATATCTCAAACACTCAGCAACTCACACCAAATCATAGAGTCTGATAAATAGCACTACAGGTAAGACTGTTCCTAAATCCATGCCTGGGGCTTAGGTCTGTCAGTCCTAGTATAGCTGGCAGAGTCTGTATACAAATCTGAAAGGAGGTGCTTCGTGAAAAGCTCAACGTAAACAACAGAAGCCCTAAATAAAACATTGGCATGCTTTTACTGTATTTCAGGATCAAACACAGTACGAGGAATCTCACACCTGTGTTGCGTGCTGCTTAAGTCTACATAGTCTGATCTGCCATGACCATGACCTGCTCTGTCACTTTCACCCCCTAATCCCTGACCTCTGACCCCACAGGAAGTACTTTGGGGAGAAGATCGGTCTGTACTTCGCATGGCTCGGTGTTTACACTCAGCTGCTGATACCAGCCTCCATAGTGGGAATCATTGTGTTTGGCTACGGGGTGGCAACAGTGGATACTAACATACCCAGGTACCATAAAGTGCACTACAGCTTCATTTGAGGAAGAAAACTACTGTAAAATACAACTTGTATGTTCAGTGAAGTTGCAAAATAGGACAAAATCCATTTGAGACATTTTTTGCTACTCAGTTTTGCTTGGCTGACACTACCAACACTAGTCTGTGAAGATGTTCCAAATGGCTGTGAGACTGTGAGGAGAACATTCCCCCTGATTTTAACTTTGAAGATGTTAAAAGATAAAAACAACATGATGTCAGATAATATACCAACATTAGAGGGATGCAGAAAATCTGGATCTCTTCCTACCTCAATTTAAATGTATGCACACGTGCCCTTACACACACACACACACACACACACACACACACACACACACACACACACACACACACACAGCAGACAGGGATTGCCCAGATACCTGCAGTATCTGGCTTAAGACAGGGTTGTGTGGGAGGAACACAGAAGGCACTGCTGGCAGTGTGTGTGTGTGAGAGTGTGTCATGAAGCATAAGGTTCATAATTCAGCCTACACAGAGTATGAATCAGGTCAAAGCAGAGAGGCTTGTATTGTAGTTATGTGTTAAAAGTTCCATTCATTTCTAATAGTTAAATGTTACTCCGGGTCCTTTTACTGGGACTGAATCCACAGACAGGAACACAGAACTTTAGTTCATTTGATACTATTTTAGGTGCAAGAGGTTTAGATATATATTGTATCAGCTTCAATTGTAAAACATCATTGGGTTAATATTGTTAGATCTAGGTGCTCTGTGAATTCACTTTTAATTTCTTCCCCCCTCAGTCTGGAGATGTGTGACGAGCGTCTCAATTTCACCATGTGTCCTCTGTGTGATGGAGCCTGTGACTTCTGGCAGCTCAGCACCGCCTGTGGTACCGCCAGGGCTTCACACCTCTTTGACAACCCCGCCACCGTCTTCTTCGCCATCTTCATGTCTCTGTGGGGTGAGGTTGTGTGTGTGTGTGTGTGTGTGTGTGTGTGTGTGTGTGTGTGTGTGTGTGTGTGTGTGTGTGTGTGTGAGCAATTGGGCTGAATGTGAAGTTGCTCTTTGATGTTGTTTCATCTTATGACCTCTTTCACCTTAAGATGTGGGCTGTGGTCGATCAGTCAGAAAAACTTTCTATGCCTTTTCCTGAACACTTTTTCTTGACCTTGATGGAAAACATCATGAGGTCAAGGAAAGATGTAATAGACAATTTGTAAGGACCAAGTAAAAGACAACCGCGTTGCTAAGTGAGTCCAGCTGCACTTATATTAGGCTACAAAATTACGTGACGGCGGATGTTATTGACATGGATATGCCATAGTGAAACAACAGTTTCACAAAGATAATCTACTAAAAGCCCATCATATGCCCTTTTTACACAGAGATTGCACTAAAGGGGCATTGAGAAGTCCCTACTTTACACTGCCTTTGCATTTTTATACAGAATCAAACAATGGGAGCTTCATGCCGCCCCAGTGTGTGATTTTAAACAGCATGTTAGTGTCCCGGAAGCAAAAGAGCAGTGATGGACATGACATGTAACACAACGGTCAGCCTCTAGTGTGACATATAATGTACGCCTCGGCAGCACTTAATGAACAATAACAATGGCAATAACAATCATTTACGTTCCTGTTATATGGCAGTCTCGTCCTCTACTTGGAGGGTAAGAAGCTCCCAGGACCTCATTGTTTTCCCTATTTGTGGACATTTTCAGTCGCTGTTCTTCCACTTTGAGTTAGCTGCTAATTGCTATGGGATACTTTTTGTGGATCGCACACATAACACATTGTCAAAAAGTCATACCTGTCCTATCCATGTTCCTTTCCTGCCAGCTGTCCCTTTTACACAGAAGTCAATTTGGTGTCTTTACTGCCTCTGCTGCCAGCTTGAGGGCGAGACAACTCTGTACCACCATTCCGCAATTGTATTAACAACATTACGGTGGATTAACAGTATATAATTCTGGCCTTAAACAGGAAGTGTAAAAGGGGCTATAAATACTCCGCCCTATGTGTTCTCACTGTTCATGGATGTTCATGCTGCCTATGTAAACATGGAAAACCTGGTGGACCCCAAGCTTCCCATCACAGAAAGTGAAAGGAAATGCTTGTCACACTGAGAACTGTTGCTCACTCTCACCTTCCTGTCCACTCATATTTATGGGCATGAATCCCAATTAGAATGATTGTATGAAAAACACTCATAAAATGTATACAAGATTTCTATCAGATAACAAAGGGTCCAAGACTACTCCACTCAATGAATGGCCAGTAACCCATTCAGCCAGCTGAGCAGTTTATCCTGATGGGCCTATTTAAAATTAGTGGCCTGTATAAGGGCAGCAGGAGAGTATCAGAGTTATAGAGCAAGATGGAAGATTTGGAGCTTGCTGCTGCCTTGTGGCTCACCTTAAAGCGATGCTGAAGAGACATTCAAAGGAGGAGGATATTACTGCAGAGGCTTATGGCATTGCTTCCACAAATGGTAAGAGGATGCCGATGTGAGCTTTGAACATAACTCACAGAGCATGCTTTTTCTGAACATAAAGAGTAAAGTTTCTCCTGCATGTCCAATGTGTTCCTGTGTAGAATAATGGGAGGGATGGGATGGTAAGGGATGGTTTGTGCTCAGGTGCTCCTTGGGTGCACTCTTTTTAGCCACTTTGGGTGCACTTGGCCTGATAGAACTTTTTGGATACGCTCAAATGGATGGCTGCTGATATACAGTAGCACAATTTAATACAGAAAGCACTTCTCCTCTTTTTAACCTCCTTGGCAGTGAGAAGTTCAGGATGCAGTTCAGCTCTCCAGTCGATATATTAATCCTTTGTGCAAGTTGCAGTGGTACTCCGTGGTCACAAAATGCAACTTAATAGTAACGTTTGCAGTCTGGAGGCATGCAGATGAGACTCAAGGTTTGCTTGCGGCTCAAATGCCGTAGATTGGGAGAAAGTGATCTGGATATATGTGTGTGTGATGTATCGTATTTGTGAGTCTTTGTATCAGAGAGAGAGAGAGAGAGAGAGAGAGAGAGAGAGAGAGAATCAATTTATACTCAATGTTTGCGATAAAGTTTACATAGTCCACTTTACACATACATTTACACTTCATTGTATTTACACCTTGCTTTGTCTTGTACAGGAGAGGAGCAGAATATATACTATCCCCAACACCCATGTCCCACAGATCTACTTAAATTTATTGAAATACATGCGCTTTGACTACCGCCTGTCTAGGCCATCTATTCAGAGACTTGTAGCCCTTCTCAGGAGTGAGCAGACCCATGGCTGGATCTACTGGCTGGCATGTGGATTGTTTTACACCTTTGTCTCTCAGGTCTTTGATGTGCCAAAGACAATCATGTCTGAAATTGTATATCAGATGTGTGACACAGACCTGTCTCTCCTGGACAAAGTATTTCACCTCCCCACAATGGCACAGTGTGCTTAGGTTGGTCATGGCTCCCTGCACCTTGACAACAACCCAGCCATCAGCCACTGTGTGGTAGTCATTGATAATTGCCTCATCTGCATCAAGGCTGCCATTGGTCCACAGACACAAGGTTACCTGAACAGGAAACCCTTTTCTCACTCTTTTCAGTTTCAGGCATTCTGTGACAGTTCTGGCACATTTCTGGAGATATTTATCGGTTGCTGTGATTCAGTCTACAACACCAAGGTACTAAGAAATATTCCAGTGTTTGTTACGGGATATCAATGTCTGACTGCACCAGCCAACCTCATTACCTCATACCAGTAAGGGGAAGAGTGGAGGTGTGCTTCAGCGCTCTCCATGCCAGAGCCTAATTGATTATACAGAGGGCCTTTGGCATGATGAAGGCATGGTAGCGAGTGATCTTCTTCAAACTCAAAACTGGATCACACGTTTCCTCCTAGTGTTGTTGCAGTGTGTGCAGTGCTCAATAACATCTGCATCACTGCTGGGGACATTCAAGCCAGCTGAGGAAGAGGATCCAGTGCTGCCACCATCAACACCTGTGCAAGGGGATTAACATGGAGGACAGACTAGCAGCGCATTGGTTTCAGTCAATAATTCAAGAACTTTTCTTCAACATTTTGTTTGCACATTAATGAATCAAGAACTTGCCTGTTCTTTCATACAGTATTTGTCATATTTATTACAGTGGATCTTTGTGTGAGAGATGCAAAGACCATGGGCTGCCTATGAAGCACTAAAATCATTAAAAAATGCTTCCGACATCTATTGCTAATGGCCATCTTGTAAGAGGTGGGAGGAAGGTGCTTGTGCAGTACAGTGAGTTCTAGACAACTCTTACAGGTGGGCTAGGTTTTCTTCTGTTGACTGCAGCAATGTGTTGCTCAGTGATATTTAATTCATCCAGCAACTGAAGAGCTTGTATTTGACTTCTTTCAGTTAGCACAGCAGGATTCTATTTAAGTTTTTTTAAAAAACAAGTTCAGCAGTTAGTTGTGATACATTTTGCTCGCATAGAGCAGCATCCCGTGCTTTCTCCTCTTTAGCCTGCTTTTTGAGGAATGGCCATCATGCTCCCGCCCCTCCTCTGCCTTTGTAGTGGGTGGCTTGGAGCAGGTGGAGGGCATGGACCAGTCATCGATATCTGTGCCAGGCAGGAGGGACATTTGTGAAGGCTCTTCACAACTCGGGGATGAGGCTTTAGCAGCAGTCTGGCCATGGTTTGGCACCAAGGATGAGGCACTGAGGGTGGGGGACAGAATGGGTGGCCTCTCTCCAAGTGCCTCATGCATGGCATCAAACCATGGCCAAGGACTCGATGTTGCCTCACCACTGTCCGTGTCAGTGCTGGTGAAAGGAATCTTTAACTCCTGTTAACACCATGGATAACAGAATGTTACTGAAAGATGCCTGGGTCCAGATCTTTCAATCTGCCCACTCCACTAAGTTGACGTATTCGTCTGACATTATGACATTATACATTTTTCTGTGTTGAAAAATGTTCAAATCCAATGAGCACAGTGAGGGGAGCCAATCAGTGCCATGGGCGAGATGAGCGCCATTGTCAAGCATTGTCTAGCTGTGCCTCAGAACCAATGAGGAGTAATAACAACAATGGCAACCACTATAGACAAGATAGACTCTGCTATTGAGGCTGTTGTAAATTGACACGTCTGCTCAATATCGCCCGACATTGTAGTTTGATTTGACTTGTTTTCACTTCTTTCCACTCAACTCCAAATGATATATTCAGGTGATATATATCACCTGATATATATCAGGTATCTAGTGATTGGTTAGGGAAATCAAATCAGTCAGTTCAAGTGGAATCAGTGGGAGATGGAAGATGAGAAAAACAACTTGACAGTTCTGTTGGATATTAGGTTATATTGAGGGCAGAATGCACAGGGACTAATAATAATGGAATAGGGCTAACTTTTACTAGTCATTTAATGTTTAAGTAAATTAAGTGTAGATAACTACCGTAATAGGCCCATTACACCATCAACTACAGTAGTGTAGCGTTCAGAGTTTTCCTGTGAGCTTAACTTACGTTGAGATTTCGGAACATAGACGCGTATAAGCAAGTTATGGTATAAAATGGAAAATGTTCTATCAGCAATGATAACTTACATGATGGTCTGCGTCTCGTGTTTTTCACGTTGATTGGTTTTTGATTTCCTTTCTGTAAAGGATGGTCCAGTGTATCCCATGCTCCAGACAATAAGAAAGAAAGCACTGAAGCAACTTTCCTTAGGGAATTTGACCTGCTCTTATCATGGCTGCCACTTGGGTACTTCTGGGCCCACTAATTTATGAACCGTCCTGAGCAAAAAAGATTATTCGACCACAGCCCACATCTTGCTGAGAGCAACAGGCTAAACAACACAGCAAAAATACGTTTAAAAATGAATCTGGACAATCTAAAAGTTTTATTTGCAGCACAAACGCTATGTAGTCAGTTAATTGTTTTCTTCAATTATCTGATGCATACTGTTATCAGCAGCTTAATTTACGTTCGGCCCATTTTTCTTTCTGAAAGTGAGCTGCCATGAGAGGATCTAGTTTACTGTTAACAGTGTGCTCTTACAGCAGGAAATGGGGAAACAGCTTTTTAAGGTCTTTCTATGAAAATTGGTGAAAACAAAAACAATGACTTTGGCCTGAAAATACATTTTGACACTGGAAACTGAAGTGTGATTGTAAGATGTGTTTGGAAGCTCCAGAAAAAGCTACTCAACTAGATGATTTTTTCATGACCTTGATAGATTATGGAAAGCCATTCTACTAACTTTATGGTATGGATTTGTAAGACCATGTGTAAATAATGTTTGTCACATTGGGCAGTAGGAAAGTGAAATTTCCCCTCTGGATGTAGCTCAACACCTTATCTGTTCATGTGCTGATAGTCTTCATTTTAATCAGCAGTCAGATCAGTGATCAGCTGCCAAACCATAAATCCCCCAAAAAACTGCATCTAGCTGTCAGTAGATCTTGAGATGATGCTAATTATAAAAATGTTCGTCAAAATGACTTGGCTCTTTTTGTGTGTTTGTGTAGCGGTGCTGTTCCTGGAGCACTGGAAACGCCGTCAGATCAGTTTGAGCTTCAGTTGGGATCTGACAGGCATCGAGGAGGATGAGGTATATGCAGTACATACACACGCAAAGAAAGTCACTGATACACATTATATAGGTCTGAATACACACAAATAGTAATGTTTTGGTTCATATAAACATACAAACACATCAACTGTATAACAAGACAGAACACTGGACAGTTCAGCACAGCTACTTATTTTCAGTGACACTGTTTCTGAAAGTTCAGTGACAAGGTTTTGCCAGATAATTCATTGCCATTGTACAACATCAGTGCACAACATCTACAGTAACTATAAGGTAACTGGTCATGTTTGACGCATCTAGGACTCTTAAAGTACAATCTACCTCCTGCATTGGCATATTAAACAAGTCACCTGCTGCAGAATCATCCAATATGAATGTTCCACAGAGACTAGACTGAAATATACAGATGCAACATACACACCCATAGAAACAACACACAGATACACACATACACACACAGGTAGGAGCTTTACTCACACATACATGTACATCATTTTCACATATTTGCCTCTTTCTCCTGTTTTTCCCCTAGGAACATCCCAGGCCAAAGTACGAGACCATCCTCCTTCAGAAAAGACAGCGGAAGCAGAAAAATGAGGAGAAGAAGAAGAAGAAGAAGAAAAAGAATGAGGTAGGGAAGTTTAGAAACCCATCTATCTCATAAAGCCTGTTACTTAACTCACAAGTGTTTGGTTTATATAATATGAACAATGTATGAAATCCATTCTCGTAGCTGGACCTGACTGTCAGCAACATCAAAGGAGAGGTATTATACAGTAAACTCATTTTTTTCACAATATGTATGACAATTTTTGACATTTATTTGACTAACAGCAGGTTTTAAAAAAGATACACATGCTATATTCCCACCTTTCCCCATGATTACAGTTAGTATAGTAAGTACTGTACTGCATTCTGTGGAAAGAAAACATGAAACAATCATGAAACTCTTCCACCTGGCTCAGTCTTCACATTTGGAAACAGTTGGTTCCTGCATGGTTCCTGATAGTTGGGTGTCCAAAACGTGTGGCAGACATTAGTGTGATAATCTAATGATTGGGAATGATCTAGATTCCCTCTGTAAATTGGGTCAATCACATTGAGTCCTGTTGGCCCACATAGACTTTGCTAGGGTGACAGATGGCTTCTTGCCACTGGCTAATAAATTCACACAGTACACAATGCTCACAACACCATCTTACAACCTGATCTGGGGAGAAAAGTTTAAAACCTGTAGGATCCCACTGGTTTTTTGCTTTATTTCAACTTATGGGGAGAGTGTCAACATGCGCCATCTGCTGGTTGGAATTCAAGAAAAAGGAAAAGCACGACAAAGTTTCCCTACAAGGAAATGAATTGGTTGATTATATACAGTTATACCATGACCACTGAGAATTCTCTTTTTTGACTGGCCTTGTGTTGGGTTGGTCTTTACCTCAGTTTTCTATTACAGTCATGGAACGTATAATGCCTACCATACACATAAAGACCCATTAGGCGCCCGGGAACCACAACAACAATGGCGGATATATGCGGGGTTGTTTACATTTTGTTAGCACTTTTGGGACTAACGAGCATACAAATGAACTTAGCACTGCTGCATCAACATCACCGTTACATCGGCAAACAAAGATGTCTGCTGTGCCCAATATTAATAAGTGCATAGCAGCTATCTATGCTACATAAGGTTAAAATGCAGTTTATCATTGTTTTTATCACTAGCACCAAGAGGAAAACAAATCACTGCGCATGCCCAGAATGTTCTTCTATGGTGTTTAACATATGGCGTATCGCCACCTACTGGCCTGGCATGCTAATTGCAGCAAAAAGCTGCCGCTTATGCATTTTTGTGTAAACCTATCTTTTCACAACTGATTGTGTAAACCCACATTTTTTTTTTTTATACGGGATAAATAAAAATCTGTTTTTATTTGTATCGGTATCTGTAAACAAGGCCTAAGTATTCCCTCTGTGTCTGCCAAAACAGAGAACTCTAGAAACACAAGATATAATGTGTCATGTTGACACTATTCTTGTCAATTCTGCATTAGTATAACCAATAAAGAGAAACTGTATTTGTGTACAAACTTTACATTTGTGGAACTCGCTGAGTCTATTGTTCAGTCTCCAGCCTCACCAGTTTCCAAGAGAACTGAGACTTGTCCACGTTCTTATGCCCCAGAGTCCCCTCCATGGTTACTGTCGACCTGGTTTTCTGCTTCCTGTTTGGTACTGGAGAGAGTGCAGCCATTGGTTGTTGACTGTGTTCACATAATTTAACTTAAGTATTTGCATGAGCCAAGACTAAAAACATCCGATAAAGTTAATTAAACATGTCAGAACTTCAACGAGAAAACTGACTTTACTACAAAGTGACATCAAATGATTGAGCTCACAGCAATGCGCACTAGCTAGGGTGAAACTGTCATGGTCAACATTAGAAATCTGTCTGTGCAGTGAAATTGCTTGAAAAGTCAAGGGTGGCACAAATCGTCAGGCATCCTTTGTGTGCATCAGACATTTTTCAATACTAAGACACATTATGGTACTAAACTAAATTATTATTGTGTGTGTGTGTGTGTGTGTGTGTGTGTGTATGTGTGTAACCTGTCCCTCTGTGTTGCAGCCAGAGAAGCAGGAGGATGGGACAGTGGTGACAGGGAAGGACAGATGGAGGCAAAAACTACTGTCTGCCATGGCTGCAGGAATACCGGTAACCCCTCCTCTCCTCTCCCCTCACCTTTCTCTTCCTCTCCCTCCTCCTTTCACCTTCCTTCTCCTCCTTGCTTTCCTCTTCTTCCTCACCTTCCTATCCATCTCCTCTCTTTTCCTCTCCTGCAGGCTGCTGTATATCTGTTCTTCTCTTCCTGTCCCATCCTCTGGCTTCTACAGTCTCAACTCTTCAGGTATTTGTTTGTGCAACTTTCTGAGCACTTTTTTTCACATTAATCTGTATTTCTGATAGTCACAGCAACAAACTGAGCCTTTGTAATCCTTTCAAGTCTCTTTGTGGGACTAAAAGCGTGACAGAACTGTTATTTCAGCGTCTGTTGCCTGAGTGAAGTTGACCGAAAGATTTCCTGTCCTGTGAGAGCTTATGTGAGCTTCTCTTTTCCACTAATGAGGTAGAAATGACATCCATAATAATTGAAGGTTTTTTATTCAAAGCAGTCTGCTGGGATGTCTATATTTGGAAATATTTTGCTTCCTAAATTCAATATTTTCAGTGACTGATCACTGTTTTGCAAGTAGGTGTTTAATACTGGACCATGTAACACCACCAGTTTTTGTTTGGACAAGTGACAGTATCCTCAGTGATGGACATCTCATTTTTGGAATGAAACTTCTCAATTATTCTAGATTTTGCCTGCAGTGAAGTAACAGACTGTGCTTACTTTCAGCAGACGGAGACAAACCTGTTATTTTAGACAAATACAGTCTGTATCAACAAAAACAGAGGCAGTGCTGTCTAGAAACTCCAACAGGTGGAGCGTGTTGCAGAGCAGAGGGAAAAGGTCAACAAGTCAGAGAAGCCAAAACTTTTACCAATGTAGAGTCAAGTAACCAGACCCTGCTCATAGTTAATGGCATGTTTGAGGACCATGAAGTTTTCCATAAGCACTGCCTGTCTTCCTGATAGCTGAACATTAAAACATTTCCAGCCGACTGCTTTCTTACTGTTTCAAGCATAGATTTCAAGACATGTCGCCATTACTTTTTTGGCCTTTGTCTTTTTTAGCTATATCTTTTAACTGGATGGAAGATTTTAGTCATTGAACGTCTTGATCATAAGTTATCAGAGAAACAAGCTGAGTTACCATTAGCATCAGATCACAGCCCCCCCTGACCTCCCTGTCAACCAGAGAGTGTCTGAGAGACACTCATTTTTAACATGAAACTGTTTTATTCAGTGTTTTTACTGGTTTTAATCACCAAGTCTGTTTATTTTGGAGTGGAGGAGACCTCTTCAGATAATTCTGCTACCGCGAAAAACCTGGTGAATTGAAAGACTAAAGGAATTCTAACCTTTAAACAAGCTAGAAACAAGCTGAGCTAACATTAGCAGCAGCAGCTTAGCTAGCACCTCCTCCTGCTAAAGATCGTTGAAGCAACCCTGATTTTTAAAACAAAACTGCTTTATTCATGCTTGCTGTTTCAGTAACCGGATCCGTTTGGAGGAGGAGACCTCTAATAACGATAATAATACATTTTATTGGTAGAGCGCTTTTCATGGTACTCAAAGACATTTTACATTAGTTAAAAACGATCATAGAATAGGCTGTGGGATGTAGTGTGGCAATGGAGCAGGTCTGTGATGTAGGGTAAGGTCTGGCTATGGAGGGCTTTATGAGTAAGAGGGAGAAAGACTTTGAATTGGATGTGTTGTGGGACAGGGAACCAGTGGAGGTTCTGAAGGACAGAGGTGATCTGGGTGAGCAGACGGGCAGCAGAGTTCTGGATGTATTGGACTTTATTTAGGACTTTGGATGATGTACCACAAAGAACACTGTTAAAGTAGTCTGTGGATATTTTGGATCCCAACCCATTTATTAGAAAGCAAGACCTGCTCTGGAGCAGCTTAACTTCACAGGGAAAAGAAAAAATCCAGACAAGGAAAAAAGTCCTGAACAACACATAAAAGGAGTATATATATATATATATTTATAGGTCAGTAGAATCATTTTAGTTCCAGGCTTTTATTTCCACTCTGGTTTTAAAACTAAGCTTTTCACAAATGGAGAGATTGCTTGTGTCACTAAACACATGATGATTATTTTAGCTTCATTTTAATTGTGCATACTTTGTTTATCCCGCAGTGATATCTGACAGTGCGGTTGATTTTGCCTGATGACGGATTATAAGCCTCTGTTGTTCCCTTTTCCCCCTGTTGGATACTGTGTGAGCGTGAGTTAGGGAAGTCATACACAAACAAAACACACGCTGGTTTAAAAGACATTGCTAAAGATTGTCAGACAGAGAAACTGCGTTTATAAATATTTAAGCACAAGGCTGGAGATTTTCTGTTGTGTTTGTTGTCAAAAAAACCTTGAAAAGACCAAAACCAACTCCCTCTGTGCCATACAGCTGTAATATTGTGCAAAAATCACATGTTAAAATGCATCAATGTTGCACCGATTGTCACGTCACCAGCACAAGCAACCTGTAGTTTATTCTGGGCCTTTATTATTCACTTGATTCCAAATGCGTCTTAATCCACATCTGAAAATAGTCCCCAGTAAATGCACTGCTTACTCCTGTTTGAGTGATGATTGTTAAAAAACTACAGTGCCCATCAGTTTCAGGAAACCACTGAGCTTTTTTAAAGAATGAAACTATGTGTCTGTGACCTGCTGTTAAAGCTTTGGGCTGAGTGCCACCGACAGGTTATGTTTAACGGTTGTAATCCCACATTTAGCATGCATTTCAACTCATCAGCGACAGGTGTAACTAATAACATTAATGATAGCTTATTGTGCTCGCTGGCTCACAAACACCTCCCGTAAATGAAACTGAGTTAACAGTAATTAATGTCATTAGTTACACGTGTGCTCTTCCTGCAATGGCAAGTACATAATTCTGCTGTGAAACATGTCTGTATGACTGCTGCTGGTGAAACTATATTTCTGCACCTGCAACCAATTGTCTGTGGAGCTAAACTGAAAAGGACAAAGAGTACACAGCATGAAAAGAGACAAAGACAAAAAGACAATGAGAAAGACACACAAATAGAGAGAGAGAGAGATAGAGAGAGAGACTTGGAGAAGCAGAGGGATGGAGAGTAACAGAGGGAGGGAGGCTGAGTGGGAGTGAGGCATGCTGGGCTGGAAGCCAGGGGTAAGATTAGGGAACGTCACTATGGCGACAAAGAAATCTCTTTCTCTCTCACACACACATATGAAGCTTTTGATTTGTTACCTGAGACAGTGAAATGTGCTGTAGGATCAAATCAAAAGACATTGGCTACAATACATTTTATATTCAATATCAATAATATTGATGACTACATGGTGTACAAACCAAAAAAACATTAATTTGGCAGTTTAGCGATTTTAAAGGCCCTGGTCATAAAGTGATGAACATGCTGCACTTTCTGCTTTTTTTTTTGTTACCTTCTGGTTTATTCATTAACTGAAGCCATCTCTGCGCCTCAGTGACGGACAGTTCTCTGTCAAAACTTCTCACATCATTTTTTAAATCAGGAGCTGTCAGTGTTGATAACATGAGACATGTCCAAAGAGCTAAAATAAGATTATACATACAAGACCATTTTAAATATTTTAGCACTGGAAAGTATGAGTGTCTTTGGAAATCTTACGTAACCTCATGATTAGATTCTAATACAATTTTTGTTGTCTGATTTGAATCAAAGTCGATTCGATTTGAAAAGGAGGGCACAGTTTTCAGTCCTCCAGTATTCTATATTGTAAGACAAACCATTTACTGACATCATATGAAACATATCAAAAACGCTCCGCAGTTAATTTGAAAGCACCTTACAGTCTCCTGCCTGTATGCAGATAACAAAATGAGGGGGAGGTGGAGTGCTCTGTTGTGTTGTCATTAAATCACTCTGATTGGCAGTTCAGCTCAGTGCACAAGAAGAGAAACGGAAAAGAGGAAAGCAAAATGGCTAATGTCGAGAGGGTGTGAGATCGAAGCAGAGTTGTTATATTAGGTAAGATTTTTTTTTGACCACTGATAGTAGAAACAGTTCGGAGTTGTTTGTCTTATTGTTCAACAGCGCACGGTATATATACATTTTTCTTTCCGCATCAGGTTGTATTGTCAATGTGCTGAATTGTCCATGTCCGCATCCCAGTGCCTCCAAGAATGCAGTTGTTCTCCCACCCATGCTGCGCATTTTGCATCTGACTTACAACCATTCTTTGCCAGTTATTACAGAGGTAGCATTACATGTGTATTTCTGTACTCTTAAATCATATCTATCTGTCTGTTAGAAGACAACAGATAGATAGAGCAGCTTTTGTAATCTGTCACTGCAGCACCTCACAGTATGTAAGGATGGGCATGACTATACAACTGTGAAGCTTCCAAATACACGTCCATTCAGAATATTAGCAACTACACAACCCACAGCTTCATTTGTTTGCATTTCTTAACTGGATAGTTATAATTTAAAAATTCTGTCAACGTCTTTATGGCATAAAACCACAGTGTGAGCCCCAACATCTAGACTGATATGGATTTGTAAAATGTGCCACCTATACTCATCAAATGTATGAGTAGTTTAATTATAAAAGATAAAGAAGCATTTGTGTGTGTAGGATGAGCCTCAGTCTGCTGCAACCTTAGAAAGGAAAAGTAGATAGAGATGATGGATGGATGGTGATACCATCCCGATGGTGTGTGTGATTGTAAATATCTTGGGCAATCTTGCAACTGTATAAGTTTGCACATGGTTTGAATGTTGTGTGCTCTGTATGCCAACCAGGGTGTTGACACAAGGCGAAAAAAGAAATAAAGAGAGTGAGGTTGATAAACAGAGGGAGCGAGTGACAGAGAGAAATAAAAATGGTCTCTGTTATGAGATGAAGGCTTTTGCTGGGCTTTCCTCAACGGAGGTAACAAGCCAAATATAACACCTGACCCATTTTCTACTACCATCCTTTGTGATGGCTGTCCCCACCAACCATCACACATTCACACACTCTCACTCCCACTATGAAGGTCTTTTTGTCCTTCAGTGAGTTGATTTGTCAAGTTCATCAACCTGTTTGTGTGTGTGTGTAGATAGAAAAAAAGCTCTTAAGGATCTTGCTTTAAATTGAGACTCAACCCCCCCCAAAAAAGACATTAATATACACTGAACAAAAATATAAAAAATATAAACACAACACTTGTGTTTTTGCTCCCATTTTTTATGAGCTGAACTCAAAGATCTAAATCATTTTCTATATACACAAAAGACCATTTCTCTCAAATATTGTTCACAAATCTGTCTAAATCTGTGTTAGTGAGCACTTCTCCTTTGCTGAGATAATCCATCCCACCTCACAGGTGTGGCATATCAAGATTAGACTGCTGATTAGACAGCATGAATATTGCACAGGTGGATACTGGCCAGTACTGATGTTCAGCTGTTATATCAGTGCAGTCCTAAAAAAATGTTGACATCAAGTTATTAACGTTTGTCAAACTGTCCTGCTCTAGGGCCGATTTATTTCATTCTCTCAGCCAGACTAGGAGGGGCCATTATGGGTCATTTGCATATAGAAAAATACAGAGGTTTTATAGTGACAAATGTAAACAATGGATGTTTTTGAAAAATCTGTCCATTATTATCTATCTTTACTAGAAGTTCCTGTTGAGAGAAATTCCTGTTTGAATATTTTAAAGAGTGTGTCTTTGATATTTAGTACAATCACATTCAGGTATGTTCAATAGAGACAAATAACTTGTGTCTTTGAAGCTTGTGTGGAGATGTGAGTTTGTGTGAGTGGTGTCCTTCCAACAGAATATTAGCCAGCAGACATGTTTACAAAGTTCTAAAACCTATATATGATAAACACCTTTAATTATTATTTTATTAGTCAATAAACTTCCTTCTTCTTGACAAAGCAAAATAGGCCACATGTCAGAAGCACAGAACCTTAAAAACA
The DNA here is from genome assembly GCA_026686955.1 of Epinephelus cyanopodus. NCBI lineage: Eukaryota > Metazoa > Chordata > Actinopteri > Perciformes > Serranidae > Epinephelus > Epinephelus cyanopodus. The sequence continues at coordinate 9,841,377 of CM048936.1, forward strand.
CGCATCACCGTCATTAGATGAATTGATCAAATAAATGTCATTTGTTTACATTACCTTAACTAATGTGTCGTCTTATCTTAACACTCATTTGTGTTCAGAGACACTTCTATTGAATTTAAAGATGCCTCTGCGTAATTTAAAGATATGCAGGAATGTTCCACACTAAAATGAAACCCACTCAGACAGAAGTAACAGGAGCTCTTATTGGCCAGAGTATAAAGGGACTCTCAAGTATGCTGCTTAATGTGAAATTCACTGCTTCCATGATGTGTCTGAAAATTCACAAAGAATCACTTTGATATAAAAATACATCAAAGTGACAGATGCAGTGCTCAACATGCAGGGGCAGGGTGGATAAATGTGTCCTCGGTACAGGCAGGGCCGGCCCAAGCCTCCATGGGGCCCTAAGCAAAATTTGATTTTGGGGCCCTCTATTACTGCCAATAATACTGATTATTGATCATTCACACACCTACTATAAGTTATTTCATGTTCTACTCGGTCATCACTGAGCCTGAGGAGGTGGACTGCCCCTGGCTGAATCAGTGCCTCCTCCAAAATACTTTAACAGTGATCCTCCTCATCAATGTGGTGTGTCCTGCACTGTTGCCCCTCATCGGCCCCTGTCAGCTTTTTTTTTGGGTCGATTCAGCATTTTGAATCAGCAGTTACTCTGATGTGCAGTTCAGCTCAGTGCAGGAAAAGAGAAAAATTGAGGAAAGTAAACAAACAGTCAAAACTGAGGGAGATTGTAACAAACTTGTTATGCAAGGTAAGATTATTTTACTTAAGCCATTGAGCTCTTTAGCAGAAACTGTTGGTGATGGTTTGTGTTGTTGTTCACTAGCACCTGGTAATATGCTTTGTTCTTTCAACACTGGATTATGTTGTTAATGTGCTAGCTAACTAGCATCAAGACAGTCTACAGGTTTTCCTTTTTGAATGACAAATACAGACTACCGCAGTCTGCCAGTATGAAGGGTTATTTCCTCTCACGCAGACGCAGAGCGTACGTGCTGGGTGGTCGTTGGCTGTAGTCTTTGCAGTGTGTTCATGTGCAACTTTTTGACCGAGACACAAGTGAAGTGAGGTGATGCATCAGCTGGCTTTTGTTCAGCAAATTAAGTTGGCCCAGGTGTCATCGCATGATCTAAATCGGAGCTTTAGCCCCTGGAGCTCTGACCACATACGAAAGGTCAAGAATGAATGTATAATCAGATAAGCAGCAAAGCAAATCCAGCCAGTGCAAACCCCAGCTCCTTGGGACTGGGCTGCTTTAACTCCCCGCGTATCAGCAAACTTTCTGTTGCTGCCATTTTGCTTGCCAAATTTGAACTGCTAGAGCCGCAGTACAAGGGTCTGAAGCAGTCCAAAGCAGCGGGGAGTGAAGGGGAGGGACAGAAGAGTGCTATCTAGTTCTTGTCTCATTTGTGATCTGATAGACAGAGTAGGTAAGGAGGAGTGAGGGAATGTGCTGTGTGCTGCACTACAATAAAATGAGATTAAAGAAAAAAGGTGTGTATGGGAAACACTGGGTTACTGTATGAGGTGCATATGCCCATGCTCATCTGGTGGGAGGGGCTTAGGACAGAGGCGAGAGCTGCAGGAGGAGGTTGTATTTTCAAATTTTGCTATCTTTTTTTGTTTCTGCCTTTTCTAGAAAACTGCCTACCCTAGCTTTAATTTTTAAGTAGAAGTATTTTTAGGCAAAGAGACTGTGTAATAGAAATGCTGGTGAGAAGTACAGTTGATTTTCTTTGGTTTGAACTGGTTGAAAATAGACTATGGAGGTCTTTGCCAACCAAACTTGGACTCAAAGTCACAGGGACTCACAATTATCTTGTTCAATAGGCAGTTTTAGCAACCTTTCATACTGCTGGTGACAGATTCACCTATATTGGATTAAGTCTTAAAAGCAAACTGAAGCACATGAGGAAACACTGCAGAGTTTAGATAAACTGATGACATTTTGACAGTTATAAACGCAGCCAGATTTGGAGGTTAGGGAGACATCAGTACTCAGAGTCTCGGTTTGCATCTTAAACATTTTCTAAGTACTATTCATAAAACAAAGAGGAAAAAACTCAGCTGCAGGAGAAACATTGCATCAGGCTGTAGAAACTCAGTGTCATACACTCCAACACCAATCTTCAAGAGGGTATAGTGGCTGAATATTAGCCAAAGAAAGCAAGCAAAAACAGGGACTTTACCTTTTCACTTACACTTCTCTTTTACAGCTGTGTCGCAGCTGAATGGCCTGATACAGCAGCACTACCATATAATGCACAAAGCATCAAGGTAAAATATATGAGACAGACTTATAATGGATTTAATAAAATGTAAAGGCAAGAGTTATTAATTAAATTCAATAATAATATGTTTAATTTACTACTATTTAAAATGCACTGTGTTCAGGTTTAACTAAACTGTGTTAAAGTAAAGAGCAGTGTGTTGGATTAAGTTGAAGATTATTGTGTATGTTACTGAAATGCTAGTTTGGATAGAGTAAACTTGTACTGCAGGTTGCACTGTGCCAGTGTGTCCACTAGATGGTGTTGTTGTCTTGTACATTAGCTTTTAATGAGCAGACTCCTCGAACATCATTCTGTGTCTGTGTGTGAAATTCCTACCTGCCTCTGCCTTCCCATGGAAAAATATGTGTGTATATGGGTGAAGGAGGTCACATACGTCAGGATGGAGATGCAGCGTTTGTTTTTGCAGAGATCAAACTGTATTTTACCACAGACAGGTCAGGAGAGCAGCTTTCCTTCTGACACAAGTAGGTCAGCTTTTCCCACTGGTTTTAAGTTCAGGGAACCATGCCACGCTAACTCTGTAGAGTGAGTGTGAGGGAGGAGCCAGCAGGTTAGAGGGCATCAAGAAATTCTTACATGATTTTTACCCTCCTTTTGAGCACCACATCTTCTTAAAATAGAAAATTCAGAATAGAGTCCAGCTTTCAGAACAATGTCTTTGGATGACCAATGCTCGGAAAGTTTTTCCCTACGTCTCAGAAAAAAAATCAAGAACAGAGCACACTGATGAACTGAATTGTTGATAAAATACAGTTTAGTCTCACCTTGACAACTTCTATCAACTATCAGTCAGCGCACCTGCAGTTTGGAGAAGCAGGCTGGAGTCCAACATAGAAGCTAAGCAATGTACTGCTGTAGAGGGGTCAGCAACAAAATGTATTTTAGCCCCCTAAAAAAAAGCTCCACCTAAAAACATCCATTTCAGTTTACGTGCATGCTACACTGAGAGTATTTCCACTGCTGTACTTTAATATCAGACAGTAACTTCCAACTGGAAAATAGGCCGTTATATCATCTCATTGAAAGTCAGACTCCATTGAGAAAAACAGTAATTTAAATGTGTGAGCACAGGAGCTGCCAGTCTACCACTGCTAGTATGTTTGTTCGTGTTATCTTGTGACTTTGGCATTTGAAAGGGTTGATTCAGATTTACCAAAGTCACACAGCAACACATACAAACTAACTGATTGAAGCAGCAGTAGACCAACAGCTAAATTATTGTTTTTCTAAATGGAGTCTGGTGGCCTTGTATAAGTATGAAAGCAGCGTTACCTAACTCTGCAAGAAAGCAAATAAGTATATTTCCCAAAATGTCAAAATTACTTCTCCAAGTAGCAAATTTGTCAAACATGCAGCACAGTTTTCCAGATTATTTACTACTCATTTATACTTCCAAGTGCATATTTTCATGAAAAAAGGCTGTATTAAACCATGCCTCATGTACAGGATCAATATTTTTGATTCACTTCAATAGTACAAAAGCACTTGAACAAAATTTTCTACATTATCGCCTGGGCAAATAATTCACAGGGTCCATGGAATGGAAACATTTGTTCGAAGCTGGTCTCTAAATGTAGGATTCAGACTGTATAACGGGCCATTGTGCTCCTTTATGTCTCTCTGTTGAGATGTGGTAACACTTCCTGTGGAGGCGGTGAAATACAGATGGCTGCTGCTGCTTCAACTGCTCCATTCAGCTTTTACAAACCATTTGAAAGGTAGACAGGAAGCTGTGACAATGGTTTTACATCAGGACATTTATAAGACAGATTTATTTTTCAATCAATACAAACTTGTGAAAAAGCTTTTTTCTTCCTTTTTTCTCTTTCATGATGTCTCAGTGGGCGGCCCTGTGTTTTGCATCACAGATTTCCCAACAAAAGCTGATAAAGCTTTGGCCATTGTACTAACTTTCCTCTCTTGTCCTCCCTGTGTCCTCCTGTCCTTCCTGTCAGGCTGCCATAGAGAAGTTGACCTGGAAAGACCGTCTTCCTGGATACTTCATCAATGTTTCCTCTATCCTCTTTATGGTCAGTGCATAAAAATCAGGTTAATGCTGTACTTAGGATCATATATTTCTCATGTATATATGGATGAAAGCACTTAAAATAGATTAATAAACACGTGTATGATAAGCTAATGTACATAAGTGAGTATATGACTGACCTACATCGATGTGACCTTTGAAATATTAATTCAGGCTCTGCCCTGTGACTATCAGACAAATATGTTCAAGTAATAACTTATTTATTTTCTTTCTTTTTCTCCTCTCTGCTCCCAGTTTGGCTTGACGTTTTCAGCAGTCTTTGGTGTCATTATCTACCGCATCACAGTGTCAGCCCTGATGGCGATGAGTCCTGACCCAGAGACCAAGTCCAATGTTCGAGTGACAGTGACAGCCACTGCGGTCATCATCAACCTGGTGGTCATTCTGATCCTTGATGAAATCTATGGCGCTGTGGCATTGTGGCTGACTGAGCTAGGTACAGAAAAATATACATATATGCTGTCATTTAGTTATGCTATCTCAGTTATTACACTGAACAGAAATATAAACACAGCGCTTTTGTCTTTGCTCCCATTAATCACAGGTTTGAGTTAAAGATCTGAGACTTTTTAAGGCACCTAATGGATATATTTGTCACAAAGTTTGGTCACAGATTGGTTAGAATTAGCATTAGTGAGCTCTTTTCTTTTCCAAGTTAATTCATCCACCTGACAGGTGTGACATATCAAGATGCTCATTAAACAGCATCATTATTACTCAGGTCTACTTTGGGATGGTCACAATAAAAGGCCACTCAAAAATTTGCAGTTTGATCACACAACACAATGCTACAGATTGAGCTGTTGCCTGTGAACTGAACGTTCTTTTTACTACCATAAGCCAATTCCAATTTTGCCTCCCAGAATTTGGCAGTACATCCAACCAGCCTCACAACTGCACAAGCTGGTTACGATGACAAACTTCTGTCAGTTCAAGACCCCGGTATAGATGATGAGCATGCACATCAGCTTCACTGACATGATTTTTGATGGTTTGTGCTTAAATTCTACAGTTGTGCAAAACCAATTATTGCATCAGCTGTCACGGTGGCTGGTCTCAGACAGTCTTGCAGGTGAAGACCCAAGATATGGAGGTCCTGAGCTGTTGTTGCACAACCAGCCTGAGGCTGGTTGGATGTACTGCTAAATGACCAGAAACGACATTGTATTAGTGCTCACTAATGCGTGTGTCCAAAAAGACTTAGATCTTTAACTTAAACCTGTAGATAATGGAGCAAAATCAAAAGTGTTGAGTTTAAAGTTTTGTTCTATATAAATTAAGAGTGAGACATTTTTGGATAAACATTTATCTGCTTTCATGTTGAGAGTTAAAATAAGAAGAGCGATATCACCTTCATGTACATTACATATGAAACTGCAGCCAGCTATGGTTATCTTTGCTTGGCCCAACAACTGGGAGCAAGAGGGAGTCGTTAGCACTGATCCGTCTAACAATAAAAATGACATAATAAGCCATTAAACCACAACTTGTTTTGTACACAATATCCAAAAAAGATATAATACGTTCATTAGTCAAACTTGGAGGTGAATATTTTCATACCTCTGGACAGTGCCAGGCTATCTGCTTCCCTCTTCTTTCAGTCTTTGTGCTAAGCTAAGCTACATATGGTCCTAGCTACATATGCCTTAATATTTACTTGACAGATATGAGAGTAGTGTCGATCTTCTCATATAGCTTAACCTTAAGCAAGAAAGCATGTAGGGTATTTTCTAAAATGTCAAACTTTTCCCTTTAACATAAGGGTACCTTAAAAACACCACCAATGAAGCCTAGTCCAGGTCCAGGTGACAATTCTTTCCTCTCGTAGGGCAAAAAAAGGCTGCAGTGGATATGCTTCACTTTCATTTCGCCCCCTTACAAATAAACCATATTGCCATCAGCAATGAGGATTCTTCCTCAATGCTAATGGGAATCAGTCATTGGTGTTTTTTTTTTTTTAATACATCCATCATGACATATTTCAAAAATGAGACCAAGATACTAGAAATCATCAGAATACTGCCCCGGCACTTTGCTAAACAAAGTCAGCATTTTACATGCAGTCATCATCTGTATCTATGTGTGTGTGTGTGTGTGTGTGTGTGTGTGTGTGTGTGTGTGTGTGTGAGAGAGAGAGAGAGAGTGTGTGTGTGAGAGAGAGAGGGGGAGAGACAGAAAGAGTTTTTCTGGCTCTTGGTGGACAGTTTGATGAAACTTTGATGTTTTCATGCTCCAGTCATCCCATCAGTCATCCCAGGAGGTTTCAACCACATTTACATTCATATTCAAAACCTCTGAAATAGAGGAAAAGAATGGGAGGCAGAAGTGTGAGAAAGAGGGAAAGTGTGTGTGTGTGTGTGTGTGTGTGTGTGTGTGTGTGTGTGTGTGTGTGTGTGTGTGTGTGAATATGCCATGTGAAAAGTGCTAGTATTTTAACCTACTTCCACCACAGTGATCATGTTATGACTTAAATTCAAGAGTCAAACTGACAGAATCACCGCTTCACCCTGAACTAAAAAAAAAACACACTGTAGAAAACCCTCAGCATCTCCTTAAAGAAATAACGATAACCAAACCTTGTGTCTCAAAAATTTCATTCATTTGTCATTCTTTCCATCCCCCTTGCTGTCCTCACAAAACAACACCATGTCAAGTCTCTCTGACAGTTTCACTGCACCTGTTTTTCAGAGATTCCTAAAACAGAAACCAACTTTGAGGAGCGCCTCATCCTCAAAGCCTTCCTGCTCAAGTTTATGAACGCATACGCACCCATCTTTTACGTGGCTTTCTTCAAGGGACGGTAAGTCCTGCATTCGTGTGTGTACATTCGTGCAATGTTATCCTGTGAAAACCATGTATCTCCAAAGCATCAGTTTTCCTAACCCAACAGCCACAGCAAGTGTTGGCAATGTACATTTCTACAAACTCAGGATACATTACATTTCTACGCTATTATATAGTGGATACATTGAATTTTTATGTTTCAACAATGCTATGGTTACTGTGTGGTTATGTTCAGGCACAAAAAACGTTATGTAATGTTTGGAAAGTTCATATTTAGACTTAGAAAAAACAATTTCGGTGCACATTCACAGTTGGAGAAGCCTTCAACGTCTCGGTAAAAGATAACCGCTTTTCATGGTACTATCCCCGGTAAAAACACCTTGGCAGTGGTCTCGCCTAGGTATCACACCATCCGCTATCCCGTCTACCTCATGAGGGCAAAGTCAGCTCATATACTGCATCACTTCAGAAATGCTGATTTGATACATATGAAACTTACAAATGTAACATATTTGTGGTTTGCAGAAACATACAATGCAAAACTTTTTTTGTGGTGACTGGGCTAGTTTTCTATGTGCTTGTTTTGAGCTTTGTGACAATGCATTTTTCAGCTATCTGAATGGGGTTATCTAGTTGAATAAAAATAATATTCTTCCAACCATAAAAGAACATTTATTCCCTCTGTTTGTGTTAAAAATTGGAATCTCCATATTTGGAGATGCATGGTTTTCTGTGGGCAGCGATGACATGCTTTCACATGCCTGCTGGATTACATTGGATGCTATAACACAGCTACATCCATTTCAGAAATAAAAACACATTGCTAATGGATAAATCCAAATGAAGCTCCTCAGTCGTTGTTGTGTGTTTTTGCAGGTTTGCTGGTCGACCTGGAAATTACGTGTACGTCTTCAATGATTATCGAATGGAAGAGGTTCGTACCTTTATTCATTTGTATCACTGTTTATTTTTTTCATTTGGCTGAGTAACTGAAACATAAAGTGACAATGAATAAGTGTACAAATGAAGTGTGTGTGTCCCTCAGTGTGCACCAGGAGGCTGCCTCATTGAGCTGTGCATTCAGCTCAGCATCATCATGCTGGGGAAGCAGCTGATCCAGAACAACATCTTTGAGATCGGCATTCCGTAAGTAGACCACACTCCTTTTTTGCATTTGCTCACTTAGTATGACGTTTTTAAGATCTGGAGATGCTGAATGCACAAGAGCAAGTAAACAAAAGTGGGATACTCTGGCTGATGTCTCATTGTCTGACACCTAAACACACATACAGATGCTTACTCACAAGCATCCCTCTCCCCTTTTTTGTTACTATTAACATTCTTTCTGTGTCTGTACAGTGGTGCTTCATCTTGTGTAACAGCTCAGCTCAGGGTTCAGAGGTCAGCTCTGTTTATAATTACTGTCACACATCAGAGGAGCCTTTTGGCTTCAGGCTGCACTGTTACTGTTGCTGTAAGCACAGCTTGACCTCCGGTACTGTCAGGCGAGTCTCATCAAACACTGGTTTCTTTAGGATGTCCTGAGGGATCAGCGAGCCACGGCACATACTATGATACCATCTACATACCATCTACTCATCTGCTTTACATTCATCCACTTAAAAGCTTTGACACCTGGGAGACGACCAGTTAAACCACAGTCTCATACTGTGGGCCAGTGTGAGGTTTTATGGAGAATGTCTGAGCAGCTGAGTGAAGCCAGTACATTAGAGGTTTTAACAGGTTTAAAAAATTATACCTGACCCTAAAAGCTCCTGTCTAAAGATGTAAGCGATAGACCTGGCCATTTAAAAAACACATAGTAGGAGCCCACATCCTCCCAAAGAGGACTCAGGTCTATGGAGACTTCACAGTCATGTCATTCTGAGCTCCCACCCATGGGACCAAAACAAGTGACTGCTCACAAGAGTCATGGCCTGTTGAATAATAAAAGAAGGGTGTGTTTTTGCTGCATTTGAGGGAGCCCTGGACAGTCTCGTTGACTCATTGGGACATATTTAGGTTTGAAATGTTCCAGAACTTGCCTGAGAGTCGTCACATTTTTAAGTTTTCTTCAGTATCCAGTGACAGGTCTCTGTATATCCATGTTTACATTGCAAACAAGAACTGCTAATAACTAATTTGGCATACTTCTTATGATTTGAATTTGCAATTTTGCAGAGGCTACTTTGAAACCATAGCTTTGCAAGCTCCCAATCACTTCAAAGTGGGCGAAGAAACTACAGTACAGCAACCCTGGATGGAAATTTAGTTTGGTTAACTAAAGCTACTTAGAAAAAGTAGTTCGAACTACTACGTTGAAAATATTGATTTTAACAATTTACATGTGATACAAAATTATAACAAAATATTAGGACTGTAATCAACTGAAGAAAATCCTGGTCGACTGAAATTCTACCTACTCTTCAACCATTTGATTGGTCAACGGGAGAAAAAAATGCTTTTCCGTCACAGAGCTTGAGGTGAAGTCTGTGTTCAGGAAAGTGAAATACTTTGAGTGAAATATAAATGTGATCTCCAGTGTAATAGATCTGAAAATAAACTGCACACTGCAACACTTTTCCACCTGAGCTGTGTGCAATTGTCCGTCTCGCCACGGATTGTTGAACAGGACCGATGAGAAAAATCAGACATAAAAGACATTGGTGCGATCCTCTTCCTTTCAGAAGCTTTATCATCCAGTCTTGAACTGCAGTATCTTTTTGGAGACTTAATTAATATGATTAAAATCAGTCCATACACACCGAATGTCCTTTGTGATTATTTATCTGTTTTCCAATTGAAAATTATTTTAAACATGTTTAACTTCGGGTAAAGGGCTGGGCTTGTCACTGTCAGCAGCCATTCAATCCCAATGGAGAGGGGGAGGGACAAATACCACAAAGATCAACAGTCACAGGGGACAAATACAAGCACTCAACAACGAGAACTGCCATTTCCAGCTGAACTACCAGCAAACTACAGCAAAATGTAGTTTTTGTAAATTAGTACTGTAGCTACCCTAGTTCACAACTCCGCAACACTGCCGATTTGCCAATAATATGAACAAATATAGGCTAAAAAAACAACAAGCTGTAACCCACAGCACACCTCAGTTTCAGAATATGGGGTGGGCATTGTCAACACGCAAGTGTCACTTTTTTTTTTTTTCCTTTTCTTTTGAGGGAGTTCACATTGTCAGATATTGAAAACCTTTGTTATATCACGTACAGTGGAACAGTAAAAATACACCACTTGGTTCTGTGTACTTTACCTGTCCAAATTAAAGACATACCTAATAAAAGCCAAAATTCTTCCAAAAATATATATTTTTGTCATTTAAAATTAAGCTGTATTAAGTCATTTCCACCACTAGAGGGCAGAAAATACATAACAGATCCACACAAACACTGCACCGCAAGACTGTCCACAATTTATGTACCCTGAACATAGTAGTTATGATTTACCTGTTGAACAATTGCCTGGCTACACATGAAGCAGGCACCCGCTGGTACAACATCATCTTAGGGGTCATGTTACTGGCATCTGATAAATATATATGTTTTTGTATTTAATACACAAATATATTCAATGATTGAATTTTATTTCAGTGAAAGGTGCTATATCAAATAAATTCATTATTTATTATTATTACATTGTAAGTGCAGTATTGATGGTCCAAACCCAAACTCCTGAATAAATATCTAGGCCTTTAGCTTCTCCACCAGTGACCCCATTCACAAGAAAAATTGCTAAATGCAGGTTAAATTAATGTTTTTATATTAACTGGCACAATACCCAGTTAAACTTCTAGTTACATTTTTTAAGGGATGCCTTGAATTTTCCACAACATAAATGTCTTGTTAGTAAAACAACGTAATTGCTACAGAAAGAGAAAAAGAACACCGGGCGGAGGAGGTGGAAACATACATGAAACATGCAGACGGAGTAAGAGAGTCCTGACCTACATCAGAAACCTCTAATCTCTTTTTAGGCCAGCAGCAGCAACATGACTGTGTGTGTGTGTCCTCAAACTGTAAGCGTGTGTGTATGAGTGCGGACATGTGTGTCTGCATGTTCTTTATGTGAATGTGTGATGTTTAAAGCAGTACACACAGCTATATGCATATACAACAATACGTAAACGCATAGCACACATCAGTGTACATGCACACACACACTCAAACTGAGACTTATTTCTACTGGGCCATGTACTTACAGAAAGACATGCGTAAAACTCTTGTGTACCTGGCTCTCTCTGTGCTCTCCCGCTGTGTTTCCCAGCAGCAGTTTGTTTGCATCACACAGCTTCAGTTTTCAGTTGAACGCCAGTCTGCTGGCCGCTCTCTTCGGCGACCACTTTTCTTAGAAAACAGTCAGCTTCTGGCTGTGAGTCCAGTTGGCTTGCAATAAAATGTTTAGCATTACCAGTGTAAATACCTGCTTGTGTGTTATGTTTTAGAAGCAGAGACCCCGTCCGCCTCTTTTGTTCCAGGAAAGTTTAATGAGTACACATCCAACACATGAACACCACCCTGCTTCACATTCATAAATTAATAACACTGCAGGCTCTGTACCTTGTAAAGTAAATACAGATAGTTTGTTTGTTCAAGAGACATATTTGTTTTTCATATGAATCAGGATTTGAAATCCGATCTTCCAGCTGCAGCAAACGTGCCAAGTGCAGCTTTTTAGCTTAGAGAAATATCAAATTCAGTGAAACGATACAATTTAACATACCTTAAACAAGCAACACAGTTTCTGTACATCCATGCGGGATATCAAGTAATAAGTTCTGTTCAAGCAACTTTCAATCCCTGTCTGCAATTACATAACTGTCTCACTGCACTCATCTAACCACATTTTAAATTTGGTTATTCACAGTTTTTATTTGATGTACATTTCTTTACTTTAGATAGGACTTACTGTACACTGATATGTGTACACACACAATACAGAATTATTAAGTCTTAAGGTTGACTCTTTCCTCTCCTCACCTTCTCCTCCACCTCTCCCTCCATTCCGACAGGAAGTTGAAGAAGCTGGTGCGTGCGATAAAGGATAAAGCACCAACGGAGAAGGAGCTGGAGGAGGAGAGGCCTCCACAGCAGTGGAACTTGGACTATGCCCTGGCTCCCTTTGAAGGCCTCACACCTGAATACATGGAGATGAGTGAGTCTGCACACACACAGAGAAAAAAAACAAAACTTAATCGGTAAAGAATAGCCATTAAGTCAACATACTTTTAAAACAAATACTCAAATGATATAACATCTTCACGGCACTGAGAAGCGTTTTATCATCTGTATGTGTGAGGACCTTCTCAGGTAAAAGCAAGCTGACTGCAAAAAAAAAATGTTGGCGCAGTACGTTTCTGCTAACCATGGATATGCTGCATTTGTACAGTATTATGTAGTAGACATGCAGAGACTTTTCTTTACAGTTCAGTAACTTTGCAGTTAACATGTGGTTTTGTTAAGTCTCAAAAAAGGCGTGGTTATGTTTTGGCTAAATACACCCGGTTTTGGCGGCACAGTCATAGCTAGAGATGCTGCCAATGTCGTATTGGCTTTTGGTGGCACACTCAGCACTGAAGTTGCTCCCAGTGTTTCATTAACGAATGCTACGGTAAGGTGGTGAATCTCAGTGTGGGGAAGGCGGGAGGGGTGATAGATCCAACAAACACCGACTTTCACCCGGGAGAGCGGTCTTCGCGTTCTCTAAGATTCTAAAGCAAAAACCCGGTTCTCTTTTTTGTTTTGTTTTTGTTGCGTAAACCCAGCCATATGTGTTTGTTCCATCCATCCATTTTCTAACCGCTTATCCTCTTGAGGGTCGCGGGGGGGCTGGAGCCTATCCCAGCTGACATTGGGCAAGAGGCAGGGTGCACCCTGGACAGGTGGCCAGACTATTGCAGGGCTGACACATAGAGACAGACAACCATTCACACTACCTACCCATTCACCTACGGACAATTAAGAGTCACCAATTAACCTGCATGTCTTTGGACTGTGGGAGGAAGCCGGAGTACCCGGAAAAAAAACACACTGACACGGGAGAACATGCAAACTCTGCACAGAAGGGCTCCCACACCCAGGATCGAACCAGGAACCCTCTTGCTGGAAAGTCCATGAATAAGCACGTTATTATGTGTGAGGTCGGAGTGAGAATGTGTTGCTAAAAAACACCCAATTTTTGATTTCTAACAGTGCTCTGCAGCTTGGCAACCCTTTTGCCTAGGTTTTACATCATCCACCATCCCCTCCTGCTCCTGATAATATTAGTTCAAATACACATAATCATAACTGTGTCATTTTAGAAATGTTGCTATGATACATATGCAATGTACAATTGTAACATATCCAAGGTTTATGGAAACTTACAATGCCAACATTTTTTTTCTGTGACTGGGTGGATAAAAGGGCACACCTGGTATGAGGAGCATATTGATGATATTTGCGTATTGTTCACACTCATCAAGACCAAGCTTGTTAACAGCATTTGTCAGATGTTGAAATGCCTTATGTTGACCTGACAAGAACCTTTACAGGAGACGTGAGTTATGACTCTTTTAGGTCACAACAAAAAACGTACTTTGTGATTTAGTTTGGACTTGCGGCATTCATCACCTGCAAAAGGGCACACACACTGTATGCAGTTATTAATTTATATCCATGTCCATCACAAACCAAAGCACATAAACACTGGAGATTAAAGGTTTTTTTTCCCCTCAGGCAGAATCAATCTCAGCTGTGTTTTTAAATCAACATGTTTAATGTTTAAGGCCAGCAAGTAATTAGCAAGTGACACATTATTTTGAATGGCTTTCACTTCATTCATGGCCCTTGTCTTTCCAGTGCTTTGGTCCGAATGCCAGAATTGGATTTGCCTTCACTTTTTCAGGCACTTTTCTAGTTATGCAAATGGAAAAGGAAAATGTGCCTTTGTTGTTTCTGAGCTGTCTGAATTTAATAGGAAATGACATCATGTTTATACAGTACAGGCCTGTCACCAGCTGTCGGGTGAGTGTTTGCAAATGGTCAGGAGGAGCATGCCATCATGTTGGGAGGCTAAGAAGGGGCTGACAAAACAGATTTCCAGTGTAATGTTTTCAGACAGGCTTCTGTAGATTTATGGGAGTCTACAGGAGTAAGAAGAGAACCACACATGCTGCAGTGTGGGCTCTTAAAGATGTGTAATCTAATTTAATCAATGCAGGGTTCCAGTCATTTAATTTCAAGAGGTTCTATTACATATTTAACAAATTGTAACACAATGTCCAACTTAGTTTAAACACATTTGTTGCATTACATGGCTGCAGTCATGGAAAACCCCTAAATTTTTACATTAGTGAAAATAGACCCTCTATGGAAAACTGGCAGTGGCACAGCCTGCAACCACCAGTCTGTCTTTACTGTTGTTGGCACAAATAAAACGTGGTCGGGGGAAAAAAAAACTGTTAACCGAATGTTATGCTGAGGCTCATTAAATTTCACCCTGACAAAGAGTGGCAGGCAGAGAAAAAAGTCTAACTTAATAACAAAAATAAGATGAAATGAGATGAGATGAGATGAAGGAAAATGTATTACAACGACGTAAAAAAAATTAAGATTATTCATGGTTTCCCTTAATTTTCCTGGACAGAGTGTCAGTCTGATAAACATCATTAAGGTCATTCCTAGGTTAAGTTGTTTAAAGGAGGGACAGTTATGTGCCAGTAAAAGTTGACTGATTTACTGGAGGAGGAGAAAGTTACTATATGGAGCTGGTGAAGAGCCACAGGTGTTAGGTTGTTAGGTCTGAAGGTACACACACATACACTCACACAGTTACAGTCATGCCTATTTTACCCTTACTACCAGCAACAGTCCTAACAAACCAACACCTGCTTAGCAGTAACTTTTCGTAATGGAAAATAAGATTAAAAAAACTTCAATGTAAGTGTTTTGGGTAAATTTGTAATCAGAAAATTGCAGATGACAGTCGGCAGGTCATGAAAGTTGTTGAAGCTACAGTAGACAACTTTTATAAAATATAACTAAGTGTTATATTAATGGAAATTGTCACCATATTCTGAAAGTGGTAAGTGAGGAAGATAAGATGTGAAAATATCAGGCTCCTCCTCCTCTTAGTGCTCCTAATTGCATTCACAAGAAAACTCCGCATCTGAACGAAAACAACTTCTTCAGAAAAAGACGGAGTCTTCAACTGCTCGTGCACATGCTGGGCTGCCAAGAACAGCATATATGGTAAAGACAAGCAGCAGCGATGTACAGTATGGAGGAGAAAAGTCTGGATGGTTCTTGAGTGGAGGGAGAAGCAATGTGAAACTCCATTAGGTGCTGTTGGGACACAAACACCGTTCTCCTGGTCGAAAGTCCTGTGTTTGTTTAACCTTTCTCCCCTAAGTGGACTTTGTTGCTCTTTATATGGCATCCTTTGCTCCTGTAATAATTACCACAGCCACTAAAGGTTACCACCTAACTATAAATGTCAATATTAGTTATAGTTTCTGCTTGTGAAAACGACCTATGTTGTCCTGTTTTAGAGGTGAACAGTCTTGAGTCATTAGTTGATGAATTGATTTTACTCAAGCGGGTCTGGGGCCGAAAAATTAAGACTGTGCAAAAGTGCTAAGAACAGCCACTTGAGGCTGGCACCAGAAGCAAGTCTATCCCCACAGACCCCTACGTTAAAAAGACCAACTTTACTGCAGAAATAAACATGTTTAGAGATTTACATACAGCAGGTAAATACACAGATGACTGATAGTGTAAGCTAATATGGCAGCTTGATATTTGCGGAGCATTTCCTCCAGGTCAGTGGAGTCAAAGTGCAGCAGAAGTTCAGCAAACATGCAGCAACAAGCTTGACTTCAGAAATTGGCAACTGGTGTATGTGAAGGATTGTGAACCAGCAGAACTGGCTGTGAGCCTGGCCTGAGGTCAAAGCCATAAAAAAAAAAAAAAAAAACATAAAAAAAAACCCATGAAAATTTTGGTATAAATAGCAAGTAAAGTTTGTTGGTAAAATCTGACGTGTTCCGCATGGGAAATATTCTTGTAAATGTGTGGTCCAAAATAAGCTGAGAAATGATGGACCAGGCTGAGTGCATTAGAAATATCTGTACTACAGGACTCAAGAACTGCTGTAAACATCTTCAGATATTTGGACAACTCTAATTAGGAAAAACAAAAAGCTTTTACTTGTATCTTAGCTGCCATCTGTTTTGTTTGGTGGAATCAAGACCTGTGTTAACATCCTCCAGAGTTCAGAATAATCTTGATGGTGTTGTGATGATGTGTAGATTTTATGTGATATGGAGTGAGGACAGAGAGGAGGGTTGAGGGAGAGAAAGAAAGAAGAGTGAGCTGATGTCCCTGCAGGGCACAGCAAGGAATGTCAGAAATGTCTGAGCTCTACGTGCAAGCATACACTCACACATAGCTGTTAGATGTATGAATGGGTAGTTCTGGGGTTGTGTTAACTCATTTATTATTTGTGTGTGTGTGCTTGTCTGTAACTGTGTGCTGTATTGATGCATTCGTCTGTGAGACCTGGTGCTCGTGTCAAGGTGTATGTGTCCTCTCTGTGTGTGCCTGGGCCAAACTTGAACCCGTCAACCTCGGCTCAGGTAGATAGCGAGGTTATTCTAAGCTTGCCCTCTAGCGCTCGCCGCTCTGCTGTCGTATTTTCTTCCTCTCCGCTCTTTGTCTCCGCGTGGCGTCCCGAGGTTAAGCCGTCAGTCTCCCGCTCACTGGAATTCCCCGTTCCCACACTGCTTAAGTTCCACTGCTGCGATCAGAGACATACATGAACCAGAGTCAGGCAAACTGCCTTGTCTTTCTCGTGTTTCCTCCCCACATTCTTAGGAAGAAAGTGGATGCTGTTTTGGTCATTTGTTTAAAGATTGTAGCAGCAATAATGTGATAAAGGTTATGTCTTTAACCTTGCCCACAGGCCTGGGATCAGCCCTGTTTCTGTTTCCACCAACCAGCCTAGTGGGTCGAGGGATACGTTTTTAACCAGACTTTCTGTGTGTGCAAACACCTACCTCTGTAGAGTCATGGATGGATTATGAAACGGGCCTACCAGGCACAGGCCCAGGGGCCAAAGGCATAAGGTGCCCCATTGGCCCTCCCCTTGAAATATTACTCAAATTAACACATACCAGCCAGTTCCATACTCTAAATGACAGATAAGGAATTGCAAAGAGACACAAAATACCTACAAAAAAGGGCAACAAAACAAACTCAAAGACATAAAAAAAGATGACATAAAGACACAAAAAACTTAAAGAAACACAAAATGACTACAAAGAGACACAAAATGACCTCAAAGAGATAAAGTATGACTACAAGGACACATAATGACCAAAAAAGACATAAGATGACTACAGAGAGCCACAAAATGACCTCAAAGACACAAAATGACCACTAAGAGACACAAAACAACCTCAAAGAGACACAAACTGACCACTAAGAGACACAAAACAAACTCAGAGACACAAAATGACCACAAAGATGTGCAAAAGAACCTCAAAGAGACACAAAATGATCACAAAGAGATGCAAAACAACCTCAAAGTGATAGAAAATGACCACAAAGAGACACAAAATGACCAAAGAAGACACAAAATCACTACAAAGAGACACAAATGGGGATACGCAAAGCAGCTTCAAAGAGACAGAACCACAAAAATACATGAAGACTACAGAGAGCTGAAAAAACTATAAAAGAGAGGCAGACCCACCGCAAAGTTTGTGCGTCTCACTCCTGTGTTAGAGAGGTGGTGGGGCCTTTTGCATTTCTGTGCCCAGGGGCCCATTGTCTCAGACTCTGCCCATGTTTAGTGTCCTCAGACAAAACCCCGATTCCCCAGTAGTTCCAGAGCAGCCTTACTGCAGCTCACGTTGAACCATTCTGTGGCCAAAGGGAAGCTGGTGTGATTATTGAACTGCTATTTAAGTTGGCGGTTGTGAGTAAAGAAGCTGCTGCCAACAGCCCTTTAATACTAATACCCAGCATTTGCATGTGTGATTTTGATGTTCTCTACAATAAATTCCTGTCAACTTTACTTTTAATTATCAGTCATGGATGTTGTGTCTCTGGCTTATCTAATCAGACTGACTTACATAACACACACATAGTTCCACACACTTCCTAATCATAAAAAGTCCCAGTTTAGCTGGTGCAGTGGAGTGTTTAACCTTAAAAGGCATCATTTGAACCACTGAGCGAGCCTGAACAGACAGTGCGACTCCTGACCAGACAAATGTGACCATTCACAAACGTCAATCTGTTAGCGTCTTAGTGGCAGCTTAAAATTTGTGTTTCCAATGTTGTGAATTCCTGTCTCACATGTCAAGCTCTCTTATGCTGGCAAACAGCAGAAATGGATGGTATAAGTGGTTCTTTTCCAAGAAAAAGCTGCAGCCTTGTACAGAGGTGTTGCTTGAAACACAGAGCGATAGCTTGAATCTTACAAAGCATTTATAATTAAGTAAACCTTTCTTGTTGTGGGCATTCTGACGTCCTGTAACATAACGCCATTCACTGCATGCAGTCTGCCATGTTGCATTTTTCAGAAAACCAGCAAACATTTTTAAATATCGTGTTTCAATGTTTTTGTTGATGTAGAAAATGCACCCAGTGGAAACTACTGTAATCAATCTAGTATCTATGGCAAGTAAAGGAAAAACTCTACACCACAAGCAGTAAATCATCCATTGATCTCCTTGCTTTTAAAAGCAGTAATTTTTAACAACAGCGCTTTTAAAGCTGCAATAGGCTATTTTTTTTAGAAAAGGTTAAAAAACAAACAAAAAATACAGAATTTGAAAAAAAAACCCAGGCATTTCCTGCAGCTCTCAACTGTCTGTCCGAAGCCACTCCCACTGGACATCCACGCATTTGCACACAAAGAGCTAGTAGGAATGCTGGATTTTCCAAAGCCTACAAACAGAGCGAGGAGTAGGTGCAGAAGTCTATTTTTCAATTTGACCTCTTGATTTACAACATTCTCAAATGTTTGAAGGGATTTTCACCCAATGATGCCACAAAAAGTCCTGCCTATGCTACTTTAAATGAACACTGTTGATTGTAGTGTACTTTCCTTGATATTTACCATTTTTTAAACATGGAGAATATTGTATATTATTATAGAATTCTCTTACATCATCATTATTTTTGTATTACTATTTTAACCATAATGGACAAAGTACAAGAAATAACATAAATGTGATAACAAATATACTAGGGCTTAATCTAAATTGATTACATACATCAACTTTTGCTGTTAAATTATTTAAAAAATTTCAGTTCATATTAATTTTGGCAGATGTGTTGTAGTGAAACTGCTGAAATGTGGACACACTTGTCCCCCTGTCCTCTACCAAACTAGTAGAGCACTGAAAAATCCATTGGTGGCTGCTAGCGCTAGCATCAGAGGCTGTGCTAGCTCAGACCTCCAGGCTCACTGCTAAATGCTTTGTGTTGAGGGGATGTTTCAGGCTTGTAGTAATCTGATGGTACAAAAATTCCCTATTGTAGAAACCGCAGAAAACGGTGCCTCTATCAACAGTTCCATTTGAGTGTTTTTTTAAACGTAAATGCTCCATTCATGGGATCAAGCAGCGTCTTCTTGTCTGCCTCCATCATGTGACAAAGCCATTGTGGCCTTCAATGACACACTGTGTCAAAAAATTAGTGTAGTGGTTAGAGCACTTGTCTTCCATGTGGAATTTCCAGGGTACAAATCCTGCTGGGGACAACATCAGCAAAGGCATGCAGTCACTAAGAGGTTCCCACCGCTGAATCAAATAGGATCAGATTAATCTGAGTCAAGCCCTCAACAAGGGCATGTCTCAAGCCCGTCGTATATGGGAGGTTCCAGACGCAAAAAGCGGATTCAGTTACTTTCAATTGAGGCATTTTGACAGCCCTAAAATAAATACATCCAACTTCTGGTGCATGACTCTCACATAAGGTGTTGATGCCCCTGGAGTTACCTTAAAAATGAACTTCAGATCTCTACTCCATTGTCAGGTGGATCCAATATGTCTCTTTAACAAATTTGTTTTTAACAAAATTTTGGAAGTACCGATCAACCTTCAAAGTTGGCCTGAGTTTAGGGTAACCTCACTGGGATGTGGTTTGAAATAAAGATGGAGAAAGGATAAAGTGATAATCTGAAAACTCTTCTGCAAGGCAGTCCCAGAGATACAAACATTTTCTAATGTTTACAGCAGGACAGTATTAGACACTCATGATACTACTATGATGTAAATTTGATCCTCACAAGCTTGTGGTTTGTTTCTCTCCATCATACTGCAGTAAAAACTTGAAGAAACTCTTTGTTTAAAGCGTGCCCTGCAGTGGAAAAATGTTACTTGGGTCATTTTTTATGTCAATCATAAAGCCAATTACAGAAATTCTTTCAGTGTTTGTGAGGACTCCAGCAGCAGCTGGAGCCTGTGGGTCCGCACTCATTTTGGATACAGATATGTACATTTGAATGTCATCAGCATAATTATGATAAGAAACAATGTTAGAAATGCAAAACAACAAACAAAAACAAAACAGGATGTTCATGTTTTGTTGTTATTGATCTTGTGCGTATGTTTCTAATTTACTGTATGCATTCGTGTGCCAGTGTAAGTGTATGGAGGACATGGAACAGACATGGCCTTCAATTCCAGGCACTCAAAAGCTAGTACAACATCCCCACCATGGTCTCATCTGTTGAATTGTACAACATCTATTTATGACATATACATTTTCACTTTCAACATATCTTACAGCACTGATGTTCAATAAGACTACACCTACTGTAGGATGTTCAATGATTGTTTATCTCTTTTCTCCAGTAATCCAGTTTGGTTTCGTCTCTCTGTTCGTGGCTTCATTCCCACTTGCTCCGCTCTTTGCTCTGCTCAACAATGTCATCGAGATCAGACTGGATGCCAAGAAGTTTGTTACGGAGCTACGCAGGCCTGTCGCCGTACGTGCTAAAGACATTGGTAAGCTAGTGTGATAAAAAAGGGGGCCGCTGACTCATAATACCACATTCTCCCTTATAATGAGGGTTCTATAAAATATCAAATAATGGCAGTGGAAAGATTTGTTATGGGTTATAGATGCTGACATTTTACCAGTCAATACAGCACAGGATTAGATGGGAGCTGCTAATGACCAATACATCTGTTATTTATATGCCAGAAAAAAAACTAAAAATATTATGTATTGAATATTTCTCTATAATGTCCTTCACATCTGAGTAAAAAACCTTGGAAAGGAGCATCTGAAACATCACTGGACACCAAAACTCTCCACTAAACCAAACTGACGCCACTTGAAAGTTTAGTTTAGTCATGTTATGTCATGCTATCAGTTCTGACCTTCTCTTTGAACTTATCTTGGTAACGTGAAGAGCGGCATGCCATGCAAGCGGCACAGTTGTGGGGTCAAGTCCGTCTGTCTGTTCACCACTGTGGTCCAGACCGAAATAACTCAACAACTTTTGGTGGATTGCCATGTGTTTATGTACAGACATTTATGTTGCCCCCAGAGGCTGAATCCTAATCACTGTGGTGATCCCATGTTTTTTTGTCTCTAGAGCCAACATTTGTCTTATTTAACCCTCAAATAAAAACGTAATCTTATTGAGACGCGGGGTCTCATTCTCAAGAGAGACCTGGTATGAAGTTGATATTTGTGGTTTTAGTTGAAATTCCTCAGCAACTACTGGATGGATTGCTATGAAATGTTGTAGAAAGATTCATTTTCCCCCCCTCAAGATGTATTGTAATAACTTTGGTGGTCACTCTAAGGTCCAGTGCGAAGGATTTAGGGGGATATGCTGGCAGAAATGGAACATTATATAATAAGAATTAGGAGTGTAACAAAGCATTTATTTGTATTGAACCATTGGTATGAGGCTTTTGGTTGGGTATGCATTACAGGCCAAACAATACATTTAACTATCCTACTACATTTGGGAAAGAAAATATACAGCCTAACTGTATTTAAGATAATGTTCTCAGTGCCACCGCACTCAACAAGGCAACATGCTGTCTGCCCCTCCCATCCCCAAACCAGAACATTCTACTGCAGTGAGACACTGAGAGGCAGCTGCGCTAAGCTAGCTCATTGGAAGATGGTTAATAAGGTCATTACCAGGCCAGGAACATTCATGACCCCCAGCCGAAGCATGAGCTGAAGCACAATCAAACCGAACTGTGAATTTTGTAAACCGTTATACCCCTTATAAGTTTATTTACTTTAGTTTATTATCACCTTAAAATAAGACTTGCTGTTTTTGTTACCTTAGAATGAGCCATTTATATCTACATAGGGAGCAGGTCCTCATGTACAAAGATAGGGCGTATCATGTTTTTGTGTTTTTGTGTCCACCACTATAGCTAGCAGCTCCCTCCCAATGAGCAGTGTTGGGAAAACACTGGGGAGTGACAGCATGGGCACAATTTTGCACACACACAAAGGGCAGAACAACAATGCACTTGTACTTTTGTGTTGCATGCTTTATGTAGAGTTCTGAGAACAAATCCACTAGCTGTCAGGCTTTTTTTTCACTATTTAATACACACTTTGTCCTAACTCTTAGCACTTGAACCATTCTCTCTCCTTGTGTCTCTTCTGTCTACAGGTATATGGTACAACATACTGAGTGGAATGGGGAAATTCTCAGTCATCATAAATGTAAGTATTAACGCAATGTACTGCTTTATACCATCTGTTAATTGAATTAGGGAGAAAGGCACATTAATGCACAAGAGATGCATGCATTCTACAGTAGGTACTCTACTTAATGTGAGGAGTTTGAAGTTCTACAGAAAGCACTTTAAAGGGACAGTTCTCTCCAGTATCAAGAATACATATTTTCCATCTTACGTGTAGTGCTATTTATCAGTCGAGATTGTTTTGGTGTGAGTTGCTGAGTGTTGGAGATATTGGCCATAGAGATGTCTGTCTTCTCTCAAATATAATGGAACTAGAAGGGACTCAGCTTGTGGTACTCAAAGTGCCAAAGAAATCCATACCTGCCAACTGCATCACTACACAGAAGGAGGGGCGTGTTCTAACTCAGTGGTTCTCAGCCTTTTTCTTGTAAAGGAAAATTGAATTAAATTGAATCACAGTAGGTCACAGACCCCCATCTGATCAAAATATTGCTTCAGTAACCTCCATCTGAAAAGATTTTGGTTGTTAAAGTTTATTAATTAGCTCAGGCTAGCAGTTTTGAACTATTAAAACAGTGGTTCTCAATCAGGGGTTGTGGGACCCCCAGGGGCCCTTGAGGGAATTCCAAGGGCCCGAGAAAAATGGGAATAGTTTATTTTCACTAATTAATTCACTATAGAAGTGAGTCCAATAAGTAGTAAGTAAGGGTCATAAGAGTGACTATTCTGATCAAAGGCTCCACCTAAACAAGGTGAATTTATTAAATCACAAACATCACAGACTGGAATTATGGTCAGAGGTTAACTAAGATGGTAAAGATGATGTTGAAATCACAGTTTCCTCTGAGATGTCATCCGTCATGACCCTGTGAGATCCCAGAATCATCTGAAACACCTGAACATGCTGATCTGTAGAGGTCACGGTGTTTTTGTATTTGTGGAGTCAGGAAAGTTCTACTTGGGATTTGTCCTTGGCCAGCTAACCAAATCCTATTCCGTTTACTTTTAATACTAAAGAGATTTGTGTAGGATTCAGAAAAACAAGCAGCAGGAGTTCTTATTTATTCTAGCGCTATGGGGCATTGGACACATACACAAACGGCTAAGCTGCCCAGGAGCTCAAAAGCAGTGGAAAACTTAGAGCAGAATTTCCCTTTTGTGCAGGTATCTTATAAGTTCTACAGACCTTACTTAATATTACTAAATGAATACGTTTCAATGCATTTCTGAAATATTTTTAAAATTAATATTTTATGGAAGCTGTGCTTTTGAACTCTGAAAATAAGGTTTGAACTCCTTCAACTCTTCCACATAAAAGGAAGGAAGAGATATGACAAATCACAAGTATAACAGGATAAAGCCTATTGTTTCATGGTGTATTAATTTGTTTTAAATTAATTTTTATGTCAGAAAAATGTGTCATTTTCTCTCTGTCTCTGTCTTGCTCTCTCTGGAGGCCTTTGTCATCTCGTTCACATCAGACTTCATTCCTCGGCTCGTATACCAGTACATGTTCAGTCAGACCGGCACCATGCACGGCTTCATCGACCACACACTCTCGTACTTCAACGTGTCCAACTTTAAACCTGGCACGGCACCGCAGAACTCAGACCATGGAAATATCACTGTCTGCCGGTAAAAAAATACACTCACAAGCATGCATGCACACACTTACAAGTAAAGATATTGAGAACAGTACTTCAGTCATGATATGCTATACCACCTTTGTGACTGGCATTAACTACAATGACAAATCAATATTGTGATTATTTAATTCAGCATTAATAAAAAAAAAAAAGTCGCTTTTTATGAAATATAGATACATATTGCATATGCATATGTATATACATATGCATATGCATATGCATAAACACACTTACTTGCACACAGCCAAAGTTCTAGTTTTCTGATATGTCTTTCATTTTACTGCCAGTAGAGTACTTAGTGTGCATTCAAGGAAACAGTCAAGTCAATTAATCTATTTTTACATCACAGGAATTTAGTTTGGGGGAATTTTTATCGCAGTTTCTAAAACAGCATTACTTTGTTTTGACAGAACTTAAAGCTTCGACCTTAACAAATACATAAACACCCCTTTAGTGTCTGTATCAACAACGAATAGCTGCCATCGTCACGTTAATTTCAAGGCTAGACAGAGGGATGTCTCTGTTTCTTCTTTAGTTCATTGAGTTAATGTCTACTGTATTTACAACTGATTTTTTTCTCTCCTTAAAAGCCTTTATTCATATTGAGAGAGCTCTTGGCAACACCCTAAATACCATATGCACTTTCTTACATTCACACAGAAGCAATATGGAATAATCACAACCCTTTACTATTCACCATTTGCTGTCACCAGATCTCTGAAATTTTTTGCACTTAAAGAACACAGCACTGTCTCTGTTTTTTGACATAAAGCAATCCAGGAGATTGTGTTTTTGTGATAGTAGAGTGAGTAATAAAGCAGCCAAGGTTGCAGAACTATAAACATAGCTGGCTTTGTATCCTGATAAGGTACTAAAACACTTAATTATAGTGGGTGCAGTGGGAGTTAAGATACCGGAATTTGATGCATATAATAACATATCATCTGCATAAAGCAACATATAGTATCATATTCAATGATGTGTATGAACAGTTGGATTGATGCATTTTATGAGTAATAACTCCTTTTACTAATTGCTTGAGGAAGGACTTGTAGATATAAACGAATTAGAGAATTGTACACAAACTTGTATGGTGGACTGGGATTACATTAATTCAGGTAGACCTGTATGGTCAGGTTGGGCATTTGCAAGGGATTAAGAATAGGTTTTTACATTGTGCATATACTTTAAATCCAAGTGTTTTTTTAAATTAGTGCATGTACCTGTGGACAAAAGAGGAGCTCGTACATCGCCAGCAATGGTTGCAGTTTTAAACACGTAGGTAGGTAGGTAATGTTGTAAACGTTTGCAGTTGCACCAAAACTGCGGAGTTTGGTAAGGCAACAAAATGCCTTTGTTTGGTTTAGAAAAAAGATAAAGCACTGGCTTTAGATAAGTATGTTTGATACTAAGGTAATGTGATGTACATCGACTTCCTATGTTATTGTGAAAACAACTTAACGCTGACTTTTGGTTTGACTTGGGACAGAAACACTGGTCTCTATATTAAAGTCCTGTGTTTGTTTGACCTATCCACCCACCCTCCAATGGTAGGCAGACTTTGTTGCTCTTTATACTACATTACCTGACGTCCTAGTAAATACAAGTCGTTATTTCTGCATTTGTGGTGCATGACCTACGTGGTTGTACTTTAGAGGTGTCCAACCAGTCTCATCGAGCACTGTGCTGTTAGTGAGGTTTGCAGCTGAAAAAACAGAAAACCTGGTCCTTTTAGCTTGGCCACAAATGTCGTGAGCACCCACTGAATGTGAGAATTATATGGAAGATGACAAAATATCAGATTTTGGTTGGTGATGCAGATGGGGTTAAGGCTGACATTCACACCTTCACTCAAACACTACTAAGTCCCTTTGAATCCTAAGACAACAAGAGCGGATGTGAAAGTTCTTTTCACAGCTCCAATGACGCTCGAAATCATTAGCTCCAAGAGACAGTGCACTATTGTATCATCTTCGCATTTTCTCTCATGCCAATGGCAAGCATCTCTTTCATAATATCAATATAAAGCGCTGTAGAGGAAAAGGTCATGGATGCCGGCACCCACAGACAGAGGTCAACCTGCTGTTACATAAGACAGTCGAGATTACAATGCAAGAATACAGTCTTTGTGCAAATGTAGTGTGGTACGTCACGCCCGAAACGCGTCAAGAGACTGGACGCCCTTGAATGCTTATAACCATGAAATTGGCCGGAGGATGTTCCTAGAATGGCATGTGTGGTGCTGTATAGTGTATGTACAGACTGTATCCAGGCAGTGTATTAGCTGCTTAAGGCGAATGATTCAACTATGTAACTCAAAGTATGTCAGATGCTCCAGACAGTTCGTTTCTTTCTTTTTTATGCCTCCATGCCATCGACAGCCGAGGGCAGAGCCTTTATGTTTTCAGATTGGCGGGTTCTCGTGAACACAATATCTCAGGAAGGCTTTGAGGGACTTTATTCAAATTGGCACAAATGTCCACTTGGTATCAAAGATGAAGTAATCAGATTTTGGTGGTCAATGGTCAAGGTCACTGTGACCTCACATCCGTCCCATTCTAGTGAACGAGTTATCTCAAGAACACCCGGAGGTACTTTGATTATATCTGGCACAGATGTCCATTTAGACTCAAGGATGAACTGATCAGATTTTGGTGTTCAAAGATCACTTTCACCTCACAAAACTCATTTTGTCTATAACTCAAGAATCCATTTGCTAATTATGTTATTATTATTATTATTATTATCATTATACTAACTAAGATAAATCGGATAAAAAATGTCAAAAAAGTGTGACATGAATTGGTAAAACAAATCTTTGGTGCCCACCTTCACCACAGTACTCATGGTATACACACAGACCCTCTGTGCTACCGTATTGAAGATGTGTGTGAAGCATCCATGTTTTAGAATTTATAGCTTCTTTGTAGCAACATCCATGTTTGAGGCATTGTCTCTTTGCATTAGAATCAGCTTTATTAGTTACAACTCAATCACCAGAATAAATCTTGGCATAGTATATTTCTGCAAACCATAAATTCATTACATTTTCACATTATCATGTTACAGACACATTTAGACTTTGTATCTTTATGTTTCAACAACACTGTGCTCTACGTGTGGTTAGGTTTAGGAGTAAAAAACATGTGAATTTGGTTAGGAAAAGATCATGTTTTGGCTTAAATACCAATGACTTTTGGTAGGGAATCTCGGCCAGAAATTGGCGATGTCTCTGTAAAAAAAAATGCTCCTCATGTACGCTTTTCATGGACCTATAACCGGTCAAAATACAGCGATGGGTCATTAAAAAACACCTGTGTTAAGTGGCTACAAAGCAGCAATTATTTCCCTTAAAAAAAAAATCTGGTTTTGTTGCTTGTTGGTCTCAAACAGTGGTCTGCAGCTTGACAGGCATCTAGTTGAGGTGACACCTCATCCAAAATTTGCCTCAAGGGGCTTAACAATCTTCCATGCTCCTCTATAAAGATAGTCTCAAAGTCAAGACAGAACTTTTCTCACTGGAAATATAGTTTTTTTGTTTGTTTCTTTCTTTTTACATGGGAAATTTAAAGCCTGGTTCACCCACACAGAGTTTAAAGCCTACGACTCCCCACCAGTAAGTTTGAACTGAAGAAACCTCTTGAGAGGTGAAACTCAAGCCAAGTCAAGTCCAGTTGCCTACAATATGACATTTAGGATTACCATGACCTAGATGAATGAGAATTTTCACCAACATCTTACAGGAAATTATTAACTGGAATCATATTTTTCAGAAGAAATAAGACAGGGAAGGAAGTAAGTAGAGAAGCACTGCTGTTGGATGGATGGATAAATAGATGGGTGGTGTGACAGAGACCAACCACTAAGGTATTAAATCTTTAAATACATTTAAAAACAGCAAGGCGAGGAAGTTCTGCGTCAGTGGGCTGAGCATCACTGTACATATCTGCAGACATGGTTTCTTTACTGTGTTCTCATTGCTAGTCCAGTGCTCCATAAAAATGTGGGTAAGCTATGAATTCTTCTTGGTGGTTAAAGTGTTAGGAAATTTGTTTCAGAAGATTTCCAGAGAAGGATGAGCTGTCACTCTTGAAATGCCAGCTTTAAATTTAATTCACATCAGCCAAAAAAAATGGCGGTTAACCACTTTTTCGGGATGCAGCAAAGAAAGGATTTTAATGAAAAAAGCATAGATGCAGGGTATACAAACAGTATGCCAATTATGATCTAGAAATTACATAATACAATCATCAAGTACAGCAGTAACAAAACAGCAGCAGTAGATCAGTTTGAGAAATGTTGAAAGCAAAAATCCTTTTGATAAATGTGATATTCACTGCCCAGAGTTCATGACCATAGCCAATCCAGAGATTGTTCAGTTTTCTGGCCGTGATTGATTGTTTTTGAATAAACCAATAAAGATGACCATTACTCAGGCCCTGTCTACATGTTTAAAGATCACTTTAACTTGGATATTTCCCTATTCTGTTTGAAAATAAACTGTCCACATGACCTTCATTTTACAAAATACCATAGTCCACACTTTTTGGGCAAAATAGACCCCAAACTCTTGCTGACTCTCTGCTGCAATCTCCCCTCGTCACATAGGTAGTAATGTCTACAAGCTGCCAGGTATCTACCAGATATCTCATCACCGCTGATTCCCCTTCCATGTAAGGACAAAGAAGCTCACTCAAAGAGTCTAAGAGTGATACTTTTCCTTCCACTCCTCATCGACAAAAATACTACTCTTGAAAATGTCCCACCATCTGCCGGTTTAACTGGGCCTGATCCAAAACCATAGTTTCTGGCAGACTGTAAACCGGAAGCACTGAGGTGGATCATATAGGTTTCAATATATATAGGTTGTTTTTTTTATCATATAGTTTTTTACAGCAACACTAAGTTTAAATGTAAAGTAGTCCTTAGACCTGGCACTGCTAGCCAAACTCAAACAACCTGGTAGTCCACCGTTGTTGTTGTTGTTGTTGTTGTTGTTGTTTCTGGTGCATTCTCATTACACAAAGCAACAATGGGCATATGTGATTTAGGAGATAACGTTTCCCAAATGCTTCGCTTTATATGTCCATAAGGATACAAAATAACCAGAGTTTTGACATATCTGCACCTTTTAAAAGAAGTTTTTTTGTGACCTAAAACTGTGCACTGCTTTCAGAATCCATAAAAACTAGAGCATATCCATTGAGTACAGCATACCATACCATGATTAAGTCATGGTATTCAGCCACAGGGGGAGCCACAGCGATCGACTGCATTTTAGCCATTTCTAAGCTTTTTTCTGTTATTATAGCGCCACCCAGGTGCCAATTAGACTTAAATTTCTCCAGTCACCTTGAGGTGTCCTGTTTTACATATCAACCAAGTTTAGTAAAAAGCGATATGGCAGTGAGGCCTAGAAAATAAATTAGCTCTCTAGCGCCCCCATTTTGTTTGATGGGGTCAATAATGGAGGGGTCCCCTCAGATTATGTGTGGTCATATGCCTGCAAAGTTGCGTGGTGATCGGTGAAACCCTTGAGATGTTATACACCTTTATGTGATGAGCCACGCCCTCCGCAATATTCATTAAGAATAATAGTAATAATAATGATGATAATTATGATAATAACCTTTTAAAAATAAAGTTTACAAAGTACTTTGACAAACAATACAAAATTAATACAATCAACAATATGACAGCAGTAGGTAATACAGCAACAACACACAATATAGCAGAGGCAGACATATACAACATGGCAGCATCAAGGTAGCAGCAAGAAGTACAGGAGAAAACAGCAGAGGGAATAAAAAAGTAAATACAATACAACTAAAACACTGGTAAATAAACAATACAAGAAAAAAAGAGGAGAATGACAACATCACATAAAAGCAAGTCTATAAAAAAAGAAGTGATTTCAAAGAAGTTACTGATTCTGCAAACCTTATATCCTCAGGCAGGTCGTTCCAAAGCCGAAGGGCCCTGATGGAAAAACCTCGGTCACCCTTAGACTTCAGCCTCGACTTTGGAACAACCAAAAGGCCCTTGCCCGAGGATCTAAGGCTGCGTACAGGCTCATATGGGGTCAACATTTCTGTTATATAGCTAGGGGCCAGACCCTGATGTGCTTTAAAAGTGGTCAGTAAAATCTTAAAATCAATTCTAAAAAAGACAGAGAGCCAGTGAAGGGAAGCAAGAATAGGGGTGATGTGACGTCGTCTGTTAAAACCAGTGAGAAGCCAAGCTGCTGCGTTTTGAACTAGTTGGAGGCGGGAGAGTGATTTATGGTTGATGCCAGAAAGGAGGGAGTTACAGTAGTCTAGTCTGGAGAAGAGGAATGCGTGGATAACTTTTTCTAGGTCAGGGCGTGAAAGCATGGGTTTAATTATTGAGATAATTCGTAATTGATAGAAACAGGACTGAACAACTTTCTTGATGTGGGGTTGAAAACTGAGATCTGAATCAAATATAACATTTGAGGATAATGGACTTGCCCTTTTTTTGCAGATTTACTTAGCTCACTTGTTCCCACCTGGGGGTCCTGACCCTCAGTAGGGGTCGCAAGGCCATCTTGGGGTGTAAGAAAACTTTCTATATAGATATATATATATATATATATCTGTACCTCGGCATTTCATTTTTTTGAACACAACTAAATAAAAGATAAACCTGAACACAATCTTTGTTCACAGCGCCCTCACTTTCTGCTACACTGCCTCATCCTGCTTTAGAAAAGCACACAGTTAAAACCAAAGGGCTAATACTGAATTTGTCAAAAAGGAAGCCTATTATGTACAATTGGAAACAAAAAAAAACACAATACAGACAGAGAATTATATAAAAGGTAATATCAGGAATAAAAAGTAATAAAAAAGTAATAAAAAGTAATATCAGGAAAACTTATCTTTGATGCGAAATTCACAAGACAGGATCTGCTCCAACTTCGTCCAAACTTTCTGCAGTTGTTGCATTCAATATTTTGGTCAGTTGTACAGTTTATTAGTTGTTCTGTACTTTTATTGTTGTACACTGAATACAATACGAAATTCATAAAATATGTCACTTAATCAGGGGTAAAGGAAAATGTTGGGAATCACTTAGTTAACTTGTTTACTGTTCAAGGTGCCTTTTGCATGACATGAAAATTCAAAATAACAACTATAACTCTCTCCAAAAATTATTTATCTTTAAAGGTGATATAGGTCATTGCCCCTGCTGAGGTACTATTGAGCAAATATTAAATTCCTGCCAGCCTCTACTGTCATTTGGCTGACCTCTGTGTGAAGGGGGCAAGAGAAAAGTCAGTTTCCCCACAGGAATACACTTTTTCCCCAGTATTCCTGACATGCCCTGATGTCACTTAGTTTTAAATCAAATTATATTTAGCCGACGGAGCTTCACAGTGATTTACAGAAAGCAAAGAACACACATGTAACATAAACAGATAAATTAGGCAGAATTACAAGACACGGGCCAACTGAACCACAAACCCTGGTGATTAGAAGGATTTATATGTTTAAGAAATCATAAACTCTTCTTGGACAAAACCTTAAAAAGTATGATAGCAGACTTTTAGGCTTCTACCTGCTAATGTCAAGACAGCACTTGTTCCCTGAGCTAACAGGAAGTTGGCTGTGGTTAAACTTGTATCACTTCAAAGTCAAATGATATCCAAGGAATTATGGGATGGATTATCATGTCATTACTTACAGGATGTTTCCCCTTGGTGCATTAGTAGAATATATTTTCTTCTTTATTCAGTGTATTTGGTTCAGGAATAAGAAGAGTTTAGGAATAAATATGAATGACTAAATATCAGAGACACATTGGACCAAAATGGTAGTAAATATGTCATCCTACATGAATTATGAAGGTATCTCGCTGAGTATGGTAATTTATGTCCCTTCAGTTTTGAGCTTAACCTCTTAACCTCTAAAGCAAAGTGGTGAGATGTTTCAATTGCCCTTGATTGATTAAGATTTTATAAGTGGGGTCGAAGGACTTGCACGTGAAACATGAATTAATGAACAAATGACAAAGCACCCCCATCAGCGGTGGGTTCATCAGGACAACCTTGGAAATGTGAGCGTACAGTGGTGAGATGAATCAGTCTTGTAAGTTTTTGAGTCTACAGCCATGTTAGCAGCTCTGTAAGGCTGTCCTCAGCAACAACTGGGCTTTGAGCTTTGAGCTTTATTTAGCTGGTAAAATGTTGTAATGTACTTAGCAGTAATTGGCACAAACAAAGTATGGTTGTACATGATGGGATGTCATTAGTTTTGCAGGTGGTAAACCAAAGTGTTGCACAAATTGAAATTCTGATAAAAATTTGAGGGAATAACATTATTGCAGTTAATCCTAAGGACATTTATGTGCAACGTGCCATCCATCAAAAAGCTATTGAGACGTTTCACCAAAAAAACAGACATATCAACTTTATGGTGGCATTAGAGGTAAAGTCAGGTGATCACCAAAGTCACTAAAGCCCCGTCTCCACCAAACGCTTTCAGAATGGTACCTTTGGAACCAAAAGTAGCCCTTCAGACATGGTACCTAGACCCTAGCGCAGGGGTGCCCAACCTTTTTTGAACCAAAATCTACTTTTAAAGTTGTCGGCCTGTTGAGATCTACCAGTTCACATAGGAAGCCGTATCCCATGCCAACAGTCTATCTATGCATTTAATATGCACACAAAAAACAGAAAACCCATCCAGATATAATAAAAAGTAGTTTGAGAGTTGCAAAAAAAGTTGCATAAATGTATTTCCCTACCTCAGTCAGATCTCTGGCACTGGAAGGAGGCAGCTAGTTTCTCGAAGTCAGGGCAGTAGGAGCTGGTTGCCAGCCTAGGGAGGCCACAAGGTGGTCATCTGTCATTGTGGATCTGTACTTTGACTTGATTATTTTCATGTGAGAGAAAGCAGCCTTGCACAAATAAGTTGTTTCAAAAAGTGCTGTTAAGTTCAAGGCACATCTTCTGAGGTTGGGATAATTGTTTTCCAGCAGTCTCCTTTCATGCCAGGTGTCGCCCTGGATTTGATCTCAATGTCATTTTGCAGTGTGAGAATCTCACTCTCAACAGCAGAGCTATCCAGTTGAAACAATGATGCTACTTTGGAAGCAATGTAATCCACATCGATACCCTCCCCAAATGGAAACCACAGATAGCTGGCAACAGGCTCAATGGATGTAAAGACAGTAAAATGCATCTCAAATTCTGACAAGATGCTCTGAACTTGCTCCTTATAACGTGCACTGTCAAGCTGTGCAGAATCTTTGCCCTGACGCTGAAGTTCTGCTTGCATGTGAGGAAAGTTTCGCAGGTCACAGCATTGTAGCCTACTTGAAAGCAGTTGCAGCTTGCTTTTAAATGTGTTCACTGAGCTAATCATGTTGATCACATGTTTATCCTGACACTGGAGCTCTAAATTCAAATCATTGAGCATCTCAGTGAGATCTGTCTGGAACGCTAAGTCCGAAAGCCACTGGCAGTCCTCTAGCTGTGCATATTCTGCATGTTTTGAAAGCTTCAGAAAATCTTTGATTTCAGGCAACAACTCATTGAACCTTGCCAAAAATTTACCTCTGCTAAGCCATCTCACATCTGTGTGAAGCAGCAGGTCTGTGTGTTCTGCATCTGTCTCCTCCAAGTGAGCCCTGAATAACCTTCTCTGCAGACTCCTGGCCCGAACAGAGCACACTATCTTCATAGCAACATCCATCACTTCTTTCATGTTTAAAGTCTTCCCACACAATGCTTGCTGGTGAATTATACAATGATAATTAAGGATGTCCGGGAAAAAATTCACTTTTTTTGCACAGTGCAATGAACCCACTAGTGTGGCCTACCATCGCCGGAGCACCATCAGTTGTGATGAAATGAGCTTGAAGAGAGGCAGTTGGCTCTTGTTAGCAAACTCCATGAAAGCGTTGAAAACATCTTCGCCTCTTGTATGTCCTTTCACTAGCAAAATTGCGAGTAGCTCTTCTTTGGTACTCATGTCGTCAAAAACCATTCTAATGAAAACACATAACTGCGCCACATCCACCATATCAGGCGACTCGTCAAACTGAAGGGAGAAACACTCAAATGCGTCAATGTCCTTCTTCAATTGCCCCTCAACATCCTCTGCCATTGCTTCACACCACCATGTAACAGTATTCTGGGATAACTGCACGTCCTTAATAGCGGCAAAGATGTCCATTTTGTTCTTAAACTCATCAAAGAGTGCATCTGCAGCCTCAATGAACGCTTCTTTCACAACTTAGCCACCCTTGAAAGACTTTTTGTGTTTAGCTAGAACGTGACTGACTCAATATGATGCAATCATTGCTGCCTTACCCTTCATGTTGGGCCTGGTAAAAAAATAGACTGCTGTGCTGCGAGATGACTCTTCAATTCCCGCACTTTGCGATTGCGTAGAGCAGTTTTAGCAGGAAAATCCATCTCATAGCTTTTGTGCACTGTTTTGAAATGCCGCTCCAGATTGCCCTTCTTCGGTACGCTGGCATTGCAGATGAGACAGATGGACTTCGAATTTGAGTAAACAAAAAAATAATCCTCCTCCCATTCTGAATGAAAATGGTAGGTTTTCAATTTTTTGGCTTCTGCCATCTTTGTGGGGGTTTTTAGCCAACTAAGCTAGCTAGCTTTGATGACGGCCAGTTCGACACCTGTCAACCTGTTGTCTGACTGCGCAAGGGAGTGACCTGACACAACAGAAAGGGGTGTGGCTTGAGGCACGAGAGGCCACAGTGCAGCCAGTGGAGAAATAGTTCTGTTTTACAATTCTATTTATTTATTGACAATGCGTCTCATGATCGACTGAAAATCAGTCTGCGACTAGTAGATCTGGTTGGGCACCCCAGCCCTAGCGTTTGCACTGCAAACAGTACTCTTAAATGTTATCACTCACTGCTCCATCCAGCACTCACTGTATTTCCTCATTACCTGTGACACAGATGGAAGTCTGTGCCTCTTTATCGTCCACAGAATGAGGCTGCACACTGACATTTTCAGAATAAAACATAACGGGCTGCAGTTAGAATCTCTCTTCATGGCATATTTAAAAATAGCCGGTTTGTGCATTTAGTCCTTGTAAGGCAAGCTCAGGGGTTTGGTGTTGATGGAGCCCACAGGAACAACTCTCCACGATGCTTTTCTTTTTTAGAATATATACCGTTCACATAGCCTGGCAGAAATTAATGTATATAATCGCTGGAGGATCCACTCATTACTAGAAGTGCATGCCATACAACAACCAAAGTAATGGTCAAAGATGTAGTAGAATATTTAAGGTGTGTTGATTGATTCATATCTTTACCTCATGCATTAACTCATTCACTGCCACATGACGAGTTTTGACGAGTTTCATTGTTTGGTTCTCACTGCCACATGACGAGTTTTGACGAGTATGCACTTTTTTACTGAAAACGCTAGATGGCGCTCTTCTGCACCCTGTGACTAAGTTTGGTGGCGTTGAGAGGAAAGAGCATTTCTCAGTGAGCCAGCAAGTCACGTGATGTAAACAAAAGTTGGCCAACTTCAAAGGCAGCGCTGAGCACCTGCCCGTGATCACAAAGCATGAGTGGAATACAGTACAAATTGCGCACAGTAGGCCTACTAGAGACGGGATTCGGGACCGGGCGATCCACGACAACGGACGTTAGAAGATACCGGCTTTTCGCCGTGTTGAAGCAGCAGCACCGTCTGATAATGCCACTATAGCAGGCTTGCCAGCCCCTGACACGGGATCCGAGATTTCCGGGTCTGATCAAGATGTGGATGCAACCGTGCGTCCTCGTCGCAGTAAGCGGGTGACGAGCGAGGCGCCGTGATTATGTCGAGTCTCCTTTCACCACGTCTGCGCCATCCTCCGGTTCCGACAACGATTTAGACAAGCTGGGTCATGAGGAATGCTTTCCTTTACGAGATCGCTCCAGAGGGGGCCTCAAATAAAGTATAGTTGAAATAAAGTCAGAGAGTGGACTTGTAGAAACACATCTGTGTGTGTGTGTGTGTGTGTGTGTGTGTGTGTGTGTGTTTATTTTTATTCTTTTTTGAAGAAATTTGTTTTAAAACATAAAGTGCAATGTCATATAATGACTCAATTCAAAATTAGTTATTAGAGTTTTGCCTCGAAATATTCCCTGGACTTTAAATCTGTTTTTCTCTGAATTTTCTCTCAAAAAGGGAGTTTTGGGGGATAGCAAGCTATATTCAACTGAATATAACTAAAGAGTGGGACATGCTACGAACTCACTTTTTTTCTGGGGAAAGAAGAGACTCTAACCCTTTCATTTGAGATATTCCATGCCATTTTATTGATAACACAGAATATGCAATGGACTTTTGAAAAGTACCAAAAATCATGAAAAGTGCTGGCAATTGAGGGACACTGAGCGATTTAATGCTGGCAGTGAATGAGTTAAGCAACATTACAAGTTAACGTTTCACCTTAAAAGTCACTGGCAGTCGGCCCCTGCAAGAGGCAACAAAACATCCTTTATTTTTATAGTTACAGTCTACTAATAAAACTCTTCACGGTATAGACAGTGGTTATATGAGCCTCAAAACCAGCCACAACTCAGCCCCGAGGAGTGTGATCGTTCACTATTGACCAGTCAACGGACTGCAGTGTGTTCACAGCTCCACCTTTTAGTGCCAGATCTGTGTTTTAGGTACCCCAACAGAGAGGTATGGTAAAAATGGTACCAATTAGGAACGGTTTCTTTTGGCACCATCCACAACTTTTCACAGTGGAAATGGAAAAAAAGCTTACCTACCTGAACTGTACCGTACTGCTCGGTGGAAACGGGGCTTAACCCCCAAATTCCACTGGCTGCGGCTGTGCTGCGTTCTGGCTGCGTCACAGCTGCAGCGCTCCGGAGCTCACCGCGACAGATATGTAGGACTTCTATTTTTGCCAGACGCTGGAGCACAACGCAGCAGTTAAGCACAGAGCAGATCGTGCAGGGCAGGAAGTCTTGCACAGAAAATAAATAAAACATCTGGTTAATTTTCAAAATAAAATACACAGTGTTCACAGCAGATCATATTTCCCTGCACTACACCTTGATAATGTCATAATGAGCGGAGGCAGGCCTGAAGTCAACAGGTCAGAGGTTTTCAGATGTCATTTCCCCCCCGTTGACACCATGGATGAGGAGATATTAATCATGGAGGTGCACTGAGATGTCTTCCTACTACTCCTTTGGTTTTGTGGTTCTGTTTATAGAAACTACATCTTGTTATAGCGTGTGATTATGCGTGAATTCGCGTGATCTCATGGGTCCTCGTGACTCCCGCTGTTCGGCGGAGCTGCACGGCTGTGCACAGTGAATGCAGCCAGTGGGTGTTGACAAACGGTGGAGCATTCAGTGGATAACCAGCGCAGCTGTTCTGCAACGGACAAGCATTCAGTGGAATTCCAGCATGAAGATGCTTTCTCTGCGCAGCATGGATGTTGGTACCAAATTTAAAGGTTATCCATTCAGTAGTTTTTAAGAAGTCTCACTAAAATCCCCAGATTCCCAAAACCCCATGGTGACGCTAGAGATAAAGTCAGGGGACTGCCAGAGTCAATAAGATGCATTCTCTAGGGACCATGAATATCTTCATAGAGTTTTATACCGATCCATTTAATAGTAGATGGATGGAAATATCAATCTGGACAAAGTTGTGGACTGACCTGCATTTCCATCCCCAGAGCCATTGCTAAAAAGCAGACAAAAGGTCACTTGCTGATATGGAGCATTGTGACACAAAATAATCACTAATGTTTGTTTTTCCATGTTCAGTTGAAAGGTTATTCTCAAACACTTCATCTGTGAGATCGTTGATTGATGATTTGTTTGGCTGCACATGAGCACCAGAAATGTGTGAACAGCCGCTGAAGTTACCGTATCGATACCTCCTTTCCTGACCATAATTCCAACTCAATGTATTTTTCATTTGATTCCTCCTAAGCTAAGAGTCTTAAAGGCATTTACTATTAGATCATGATCTTTATTGGTCAAAGGCCAATCTGAAACTTGTGCATGGAAATTTTGTAGCAATTTCCTCCTCTTCCTCTCTGGGCTCAGCCAGGAGGAAGTAATAAACCGAAGAGGCATGGAAGTGGTTTTTGATCAAAGTAATCAGGATGGCAGAGCTGCTATCACCCTTTTCTGCTCTTAACAGTTCTGAGGAAAGAATGATGCTGAGCGAGAGAAAAATGAGGACGAAAACCAAATTGTGGCGAAAAGCACAAACAAAGAAAGTATCTCAAAGAGATCACAGGGAACTGAAAGGCAGATGCAATACATATGAAAGGCACATGTTCTTGCATGAGATAGAAAGATACTATTGTTGTAGGTCATTGATGTGAATTATAGTGTCACCTGACAGCAACCATGTCCTGTGATGAGGGGTTTGTTTGTGTGTGTGTGTGTGTGTGTGTGTGTGTGTGTGTGTGTGTGTGTTTTAAGGATGGGAATTGTCTGACCCTTGTTTGTAAATATATTCCTGGATCCCAAGGGGCACTGAATTGGAAGCAGGAACTCTGAGGAACACACACACACACACACACACACACACATTTCTCACTATAATCTCATTGGTCTTATGAAAGAATATTGAGTTAGATGCTCCAGTTGTTGCTGAGCTGCACTTCCATAACCAAACATGGTGCGTCTACAAAACACACACACACACACACACACACACACAGGAAGACAGAAAGAAAAGAAGGAGAAACATGTCTTTGATTAAAATATGTTATACTTAATTTCACACAGACAAGTTAAATTATATTAACTGGAGTATGACAGGAGGGGGAGGTCTTGTGTTGAAATTTTGTTCACATTTGATGAAGCTGATCAACAAGAAAACTGTCAAATATTGGCGAGTAAGTGAGAGGAAGATGAATAGATCAAAGAAAAAGAGAGGGAGACGAGATGACTCTCACGGACAGCATTCCTCACTCATGACTGTATAAGGAGAAGGAATCAGACACCATAAGACCCGGCTGACACACACACAGACACACACACACACATTTCACCCTCCCTCTCATTATTTCTATACTACGAGTGAGACAATCAGGCCATTTCATCCATTTTGGCTTCAGAGGATTTTTTTTTCATGTCAGATAGTGAGCGTGTGTGTGTGTGTGTGTATGTGAAAACTTTCACTACGTCACATTAATCTGATATGATAAACTACTGTGTGTATTCTAAGGGACCGTTTCCAGTGTTATTGGTGTTTCTGCATTTCCAGTTCTCATTAATAGAAATGTAAGGCATCATCTTGCTTTCGAGAGGGTCCCACACATTAAAGCATTAAACAAATGGAAAACACAAAAGTACAAGACAGTATCATTCATTACATTATTTACACCTTTACTTTTATGACATGTCAGAATGTCTTTGTGTAAAAGATGATGTATGATGAAGACACATGATAGGGCTGTGATTGACAGGAAGTGGAGTGTAGCTAATGGTTGAGATATGACAAACCTGGACAGAATGTACTTTACAAGCAGAACATAGTTATTTATAGCCTGATATTACAGTTCTGGTGAAATATGCCATCTTCAGACTCTGATAGTTGTAGATTATGTTCATTGGCTGATTTGAGTGTGAAGGAATGAGAGGTCTGATTTTGATGTGAGAAATGATGTGATGTGAGTTGCTTGAGCATATTAATACCACTCTCATTCCTGATTGTCTGTTGTTTGACAGACATGGATGTAAAAATTCCATCATAATCAATTATTATCCGTCATTGTAATTTTAATTTTGAAATAAGAGAAGTTAAGTTGTGTTTATAAAGCTTTGCTACAGGCATCCTGTGATTGCCACTGGCTCATTAACGCAACTCAGCTTTATTTACATAGGACCTTTCATTCAAACATGCACTCCAAAGTGCTTCACATGGCAAAATTGGGATGGCTCAGACACAAGACAATAACATACTAAAAAAAGCAAACCAACCAATCTAACAAAAAATTATTAAAACTCCACAGAATAAAAAAGAGAGTAAATAAATAACTAAGAGAGAATAAAAATGAACAGGTGAGATAAACCAACAGTTAAAACTCAAAAATCATGATTGTAATGTTCCTCCACATTAAAAGCCAGATTAAAAAGATAGGTCTTTAATTCACATTTCAAAATACAGAGAGAGCTCGCCAGCCAGAGGTAGCAAATTCCACAGTTTAGGGGCATCTTAACAAAAAGCGCTTTCATCAGTACTTTTATGGGACACGTGAGGAACATTTGAAAATACAGCAGTGGAGGACCTCAGTGATCTGGGAGGAACATAAAATGACAGAAAATCTCTGCTGTATGACAAGGCAAGGTCATTTAAAGCTTCATTAACACATAAAATATCCGCTTAAAGCAATAACTGTCTTTGTTGATTTGAACAGTGGTCTCCAGCTTGTCACACCATCCCCCATCCCGTCCGACTCCTGATGACAAAGTCAACTCAAATAGGCTCCATGTTACCAGAACTATGTCACTTTAGCAACATTGATATGCTACCTATGAAACGCACAAAATAATTTACCCATATTTTGCAGAAACGTGCAATGCCACCATTTTTTTCCGGCGACAGGACTGAGTTTTAATATGGTTTATGTGGCGGACTATTTCCTGGCTTGGGTCATGCACTTCCTTAAGTTTTACATGGTTGTCAGGCAATCTTAAAGTGACAACAAATCTCCAGGAAGTCTCTGCTCCCGGGCCAAGACATAGTCTCCCACATGACTTCCCCGTAAAACCGCTTCATTTACCCTTGTGTGGCGTTGCAGTGTGACAGTGAAGATAAGAACAGAGACATGAAATGGTGGCAAAAAAGAGCAAAAGCATATTAGTCCAGCAGTGCTTAACATCAGTAACAACAGCTTTTATCTTCAAGTTGCATTTATGCGATTGGCATTTTGGCCGGATCTTAAAGTCATATGACAAAAGGCAGGCTTATAGTTGAAAGTCAACAGTCAAAAAAATATGGTTCTTAACCATAGCAATAAAGGCGCAGTTTGCTTTTGAGGTAGACTAATTACTGGCGTCTTACTTCCATGTTCCCTGACCCTTTCTTGTGTTGGGGTTAATCGTGCTCCAGCCTCCATAACCTCCACTCAGTATAGGTTTACATTAAACACAATCAGCAAGCAGACACAGTGAAAGTTATGTATTTTGTGTTGGCTAATGTCTGCCATTTCAGAAACTGTATGCTCCATACATTCAGTGGCCCATCATGAGGTATTGGTGCCATGTCATAATTCCGACATCCCATTATTCCGAAAATGACCCATTGTTCCCA
Source organism: Epinephelus cyanopodus (assembly GCA_026686955.1). Classification (NCBI taxonomy): domain Eukaryota; kingdom Metazoa; phylum Chordata; class Actinopteri; order Perciformes; family Serranidae; genus Epinephelus; species Epinephelus cyanopodus. The sequence continues at coordinate 9,883,174 of CM048936.1, forward strand.
AATCTCAATGTTTCGACATCCCATTGGTTCAACCATATTAAACCCATTGTTCCGAAGTCCCATTGTTCCGAAATCTCAGTGTTGCAATGCAAAAAGTTGAAAAAGGAAGCAGGAAGGAGAGACCATGTTGTCATGTTGTTTACTGTTACCATGACGACAACAGTCGCCCTGTTTTGAGGAAGCAGAAACAGTGTTTAAAGTTATACTTTTAACTCAAACCATGATCTTTTCCTAACCTTCTTGTGCCTAAACCTAACCAGACCTTAACCATGAAACAGTTAGCTCAGTTAACAATGAAAAATGAGATTTCAGAACAACGGGACTTCGTATGGGTTTAATATGGCTGGACCAATGGGATGTCAAAACATTGAGATTTCGGAACAATGGGTCATTTTCGGAACAATGGGATGTTGGAATAATGAGCGGACCCCTTGGTATCAGCATAGTGAGCAAAATTGTCCTGAAGAAAACATGTCATGGCTTAATTGCCTCTTCTTCCATGTTTGGCACAGATTTTTATTTAATCTTGATCCTCTCTAGTTTCTATCTTCTGCTGGGTCATGTGGTGATTGATGAATATGGAGACCGCTCTCTCTCTCTCTCTCTCTCTCTCTCTATATATATATATATATATATATATATCTATATCTCCACGTGATGCTGCTACTTAGTCTATAAATCTCAATGTCTTCTTTACATTCAGTGGTCTAGGAGCATGCATTTTTTCCAGCCAAAGATGTTATCATGACTTACAGTGACATGATTTCTCTCAACTATTGCCTTGAAAGGAATGTTACTGTATATGCTGTACTTGGCATCCCATGGGGAGGAACTGTCTTCTAAAATAGCTGTTGTGGAAATGAAGCCCAAAAGCATCGTAACATAAAGCCAAGAGAGTCTGCAGAACCCACTCCTACTCCAGAATCACTCCCCGCCCTTCAGTGCACACTCCTCTCCTCAAGACATATTTCAGTTTAAAGGCATGAGTAAAGTATTTTATAGACCATAACTTCTGTGCAGCAGGCTGATATATCCTGAAAAGTAACCTGGAATTTAAAAAAAAATGTGATGTTTCTGGATTAGCTGCTCAGATTGTCCTTGAAGCAATGTGACTTTGCTGAATATCCATATTAAAAATTACAGTTTGATAGTGTTTTTTGCTCCTTAGATTGGTGTTCAGAAGGAAGTATTGTAGCCTACAGCACAGAATAAGTCGGTAATATAAAAGCTGGAAAACAACTTTATTGTCGTTCATTGTTTTATGATATGATTATGTGCAGCAGGTTTGTAAGCAGTTGTTAACACAACTCCCCCTCAGCTGTCAACTCCGCCAGCTGCTTTCCTGAAGACATGATTTTGATTGAATCCTGCTGTGTTCCTATATATTTCCATATGTTAAAAACTGGCTGCATTCTAAATAAACCCTCAAGTTGAGCATAAAGAGGGCAAGACCCTTTTTATGTTACTTAGGAGTGATTGTATCCAACAGGAAACAGCTCAGTCAAACTTCTCCATCAACTTGGCTTCGCACCAGGAATAACTGAACACTTTTGACCTCTGAGAGAGCCACACTTTTTTAAGCAGCACCCGAGCCGCCTCACGGCGCGACTCCGAATGGAATGGTTGTGACATCTACAGTAGTGTTGTCACGGTACCAAAATTGGGACCCACGGAACGATACCAGTGAAAGTATCACGGTTCTGAGTAGTATCACAATACCACAGCAAAAAAAGAGGCAGATGTGCCTTTTGTCATTTATAGAAAGATAAATCACTTTTCTATAATACATCAATGATATTTCAATGGAATAAATGACTTACTGACTTATTCATACTTCAAAAAGAGCATCAATAAGTGATTAACATGGGGGGATTGAAATAAAATAAATAAATACAATAAAAACCAGCCACCTTCCTCCCCTGACAAGTAAAGAATAGTCCCTAAAGTGCGGTGAGGTTTGTGGACCGTTACATACCTGTGTGTCGCCACAGCTCGGTTGTCCAGGTACTACTGGGCAGTCATGACGCCAACAAAAGAGGAAATTAGGCTACTGGACCTGGAGTCGGACTCCTCTGTCGCCGCTAAGCCGTTATCTTGCGCCACGGAGCCGGCGTATGCTATTTGACCGCCGTATTTCTGTCTGTGACCCCCTTTCAACCCACAACCAGCAGGATTCGCCTTTCGTTTCTGCTGCTGGTTGAAATCTGTACTCGCACAGCGTGCTGAATGATTTATTTTGCTGGCACAAAACTATTTTTAGTTGCAAATGCCAGTCAAATGCTCGCACCGTAGAGCTCTGTGGAAAACAAATCACTGCCAACAAGTAAAAAGAAATAAATAATAACTTTCACTGCTCAAAGATACTCATGTCTGAAAAACAAACCACTACAGCAGCGTTCCAGTACGTTCTGGCTCAAATTAAGCACTGGTAGATAGTGACAGAAAATAACAAAGCAAAGTTTTTCCACTTCAGACTCCACAGTTTATGGTTAATAGTGCAATGCCTGCTCACAACCGGCAGATTGCTTGGCCTGTGGTATAGCTGCTTGCAGTGAGAACGAGAACTGCTCGTACAAACAGCTTCACATTTAAAAAGTAGTATTGAATTATGTTTATTCCAACTCATTGTGCCCCGAAATAACTTTTTTGACGACTTGTTACTGTTTACATTGCAGATTCAGATTTTACTCAACAAAATATAACAATTAAAAAAATGATGCATTTATTGGCACGTCATCAGTATCGGCTAATATTGGCTTTAAAATTCGCCATTAGAATTGGCCATCATGTCATATCTCCATCTGCTGGTGGACCAATAAGAATATGCATGCATAATATGATATCAATTACATCACAAAAGAAACTTGACGATCACTAAAGTTAGGTGTGAAAAAAGTGGATATATTGGTATTGGTATCGGTTTTCGGTCAAATAAATTGTTATATATCGGCATATTGGATAATGGCAAAAAATCCAGTGTTGTGCATCAGGAATTATTATTCAACAAATTAAATGTAAGTATATTGTGCTGACAATGCCTCTCTTTTACTCTTTGCTTTAAGTTGAAATGTGAATGCAGGACTTTCACTGTGCAATATTAATAATTTTAATTTTAATAGTTAATAGTTTTACTTACAAAAAAGTTTGGCGTGCTTCTGCTACCACTAAAAATAGCCTACCAATAGCCACAATTAGAGAGAGCGTGCTAAGTAAAGCAAGATCCCCAAATTAATACATTTGTCCCTGAAAAACACAACTGTTGCAGCTACTTGGGATCAGAAACACGAGTTGTTCATTAAGCGGGTGTATTAATTTCCGAATAGGCGTGTTAGTCACTTGTGCTGACACAACCACCACAAGTAGAGCATTAAATTAATTAGCAAATGTATTTTGCTGGGGGGAATGTTATTAGTGTCGTATAAGTAACATCATGGCAGATATACAGTGTTAATCAAGGTGAAGACATGCTCAACCCAGTCTGCAACACCGCGGTTATAAAGTAGAGCACAGATTTAAATAACAAGTGTATTTTGCAGGCGGAAATGTTATTAGTGTTATAAGTTAGTATGACGAAGAAAAACACCCAAGTCAGAAACACTGGTGGAATACACATAGTGAGACATGCTTGACTCTCTACAGAGCCCTGGAGTCCCACCCTGCTTCACATGTTTATTCAAAGTTTATATTGGATGTGTCGCGTGTCCAAATTGCACCAATTACGACATTGTGCGTCCTCTGGTCACCAGCAATACACCCGTTAAATGTGAAGTAGATCAAATGAACGGTTGTTGAGATATGTGAAGGACACACAGAAAGACGGACAGACAGAGACGGGCAGATTCCTTGCTTTATTGTTAGACAGTTGTACGTTATGCTCCTGAGACTGTTCAGCCACAGAGACGCTCAATTGTTTTCTCTCTATATGTGTATGTCAAACAGCTACAACTTGACATCATCGTACTTTGCTCTCTGATCTTTATTTTCTGAGCTGCAGCCAACAGATTCAGCGGCAGCAGCTCTGGCGCCTGAACTGTCTAACTGCCGCAAGTTGCATTACACCACGTTTTAATTTTTATTGACTCTTACAGTCTGCTAATGAAAGACTTACAACACACTGGCAGTTTGTGCACTTAGTAACAAGGTATACACTAACACAAGAATCATTCAGGACTGGTTGGATACGTCATTGCAGCCTGCCAGCGACAAAAGGGGAAACTTTATTTGCAGTGACTCTGAACCCAATTTTTTTTATTTTATTTCTTTGTGACACAACAAAGCACACTAAACACTACTTACGCAAATGAGTGAAGCAATACAAAGACTTACTGTGTGTGTGTGTGTGTGTGTGTGTGTGTGTGTGTGTGTGTGTGTGTGTGTTATACCAGACAGGACAATATCTTCAACCTGCCCAGTCACATAAATTCTTTCAGTCTTTAATCTGACAGCTTGAAACCAAACACACCTCTTTATCTCTTTTTTTTTATCATCCCTTCTGTCATCTCCTCTTTTCTTTCTCTGTTTCCTCTCTATCTCAAAATGCTCCTCTTATTCTCCTGCCTTTGTTCCTTACCTTTGTCTTGCTTTCTTATTCTCCTCTCCTGTCTTTTTTGATTCCTTATCTCTGCTTTAAGCCGTTGCCTCGACATGTGGTTCGAGTTTGCTGCTGTTTGTTTTGCCAGCACAATAAATAGTGTTTACTACAAAGAAAACAAAGGAAAGGAATCCTAATAAAGTTTATTGCACTTTGAGTCTGGTCCCAAGCTGTGTGGAGGAGAGGGATGTTGTAATGAGACTAGATCTCAGCCAGGTACAGATAAATCAGGAGGGAGAAGAGTCTGTCTGAGACTCTGCACTGCATCTCCCAGTCAAACAGTGTGGGCGCCCTCCGTGTTTTATGGGGTGGTGCTTTTGTTTAAGTGTTTCACTCTGCTCATGCACTTGATTCCAAACAAAGCTCCACCAGGCATGAAACAATGAAACAAAAGAAATTTGAGTTACTACATTTTTATCATCCAAACTCTGTTTTTTTTCTTAGGTATAAAGATTACAGGGAGCCCCCGTGGTCTTCAGACGCGTACACGTTCTCCAAACAGTACTGGTGTGTCCTGGCTGCAAGACTGGCTTTCGTCATACTGTTCCAGGTATGAGCTCATTGTGTACACTGGTTAATTTCTATCAGCTCATGTGTCCAGGGCTCAGACATTTAAGACCGTTTTAAAGCACAACAGACATACGGAAGTCAGTCAGACATCTTCAACAGGTGCACACACATGGTCGGAACTTTTCCACGGCATCACTCTCTCATTACTCTGCAGTGTAGTTGAAAGCATACGCTGCAGTTAAATGTAACGGATCTGTCCAATGAAAAGACAGATAAAATAATTGCGTGCATTTGTGTGGGCCGATCTCTTTTAATTAGGTGAATCACAGTGTACTCTCATCATGATCGGGAATATTACCAGATGACTCAGGCAGATAGCGAGCAACTCATCTGATAAACATCCGTCTGTCCGCCTGCACACTGCACTTACATATGTCTACCAAATGTCCTTCAACAACTAAGCTGTTGGAAAAGTTTCCTTCATTACTGCTGCAGATAAATCATTCTCTAGTGTCAGACATATGGGCAGAATTCAGGAAATTCCTTTTCAATGTCCCTCAAAAGTTTCTAGATCAGAGATTTTGTGCGGGAAGGTTGCAGGGAGGACATAGAGATATATATATGAAGTAAGGTGAGAGGGACAGGTGCATGCAGTAATAAAAAAGCTGAATTAGTGGGGCAGCCCCTTGAAAATGAAAGATTTAAATCATGTGGGACACCCCTCAGTTGACTGAAATTGCTTCAAGTCGAGCAGTTTATGTGCCTCATCACTGTGCTGTGCAGTTTAGTTCTGGGGAAGTTTTGGCCCCAGATTTTGCTGAGCATGAGCGCTCTTGACTTTCACGATACTCTGGTACAGACAGCTGCTGACATGATGCAGCAGCACAGAGAAGGAGAGACTGTGCACTGTAAGGCCATGAGATAACATTATCCTCTCTGTTCTGCTTAGAAGCAGCAACGTTACAGACATTACGCATTAAAGGGCGAGGAGAAGGGCTCATGTGATTGGTGTGATGTGTGTAAAACCCACTCCACGCCTTCTCTCCTCCCTCTTTCCGACTTGCGCAGGTAGAAGGGACGGAGATGGGAGTAGCTGCGCCAGCGCGCACGATGCACCAAACTTGTAAAATCCGCCTGGCCACACCCAATTGGCGAAGCACAGGTGCACTGCGCCCTCACTTTGCCCGGTTTGCGAAACTAGAGGCCTTTGACTTACTCCCGCCCAGCCAACAGCTTGGCCGTGGAGAATGGTCCCTCGTCCCACCCACCACACTTTGGCCTCTAGTTTTGCAGACCGGGCAATGCGGAGGCATGGCGCACCTGCACCTCGCCAACTGGGTGTGGCCAGGTGGATTTTGCAAGTTTGGCACACCGTGCACGCTGGCGCAGCTACTCTTCTTTCCCACCTCCGTCCCTCCTACCTGTGCAAGTCAGAAAGAGGGAGGAGAGAAGGCTAACCTCAACACCAATCAAATGAGCCCCTCTCCTCACCCTTAAATGCGCCGCGTGAAGGCGTAATGAGAGTTTACTCAATTCGTCATGGCAGAAGAGAGCAGCAGCGTCAGACGGGCAGGAGGAAACTGATGTTTTGGTGCGGGAGGTCCAAGCTCGCAGTGTCCGAATATACGGAACTGCGAGCAGACCTCCACGGGCTGACGATGCCTGGTCTGTAAAATCAACTTCTCTTTCCCAATTGAATTGTTATCATTTTGGCATGTAAATCACAAAATCAAAGATGTGAAAACGTTTGACAAACTTTATTTTGACGCAAACACAACAATAACCAGCTTCTGTGAACTAAAAACGTAAACTTATAGCCCTACAAGTACAAATGAATATTTAAAAAAAAAAAAGGTTTTAGAACGGAAAACTGAAGATCATCTTGTCAGGAGGAGGAGGAGGAGGCTATTTTTGCCAGACACCGGAGAACAATGCAGCATTTCAGCACAGAGCAGATCGTGCAGGGCAGGAAGTCGTGCACAGAAACAAAATAAAACATCCGGTTAATTTTCAAAATAAAGTACACAATGTTCACGGTGGATAATATTTCCCTGCACTACACCTTGAAAACATCATAATGGGCGGAGGCAGGCCTGAAGTCAACAGGTCCATTAACACCATGGTCGAGGAGATATTAATCATGGACATGCACCGAGATGTCTGTGCACAGCGAATGCAGCCGGTGGGTGTTGACAGACGGTGGAGCACGCAGCGAATAACCAGCGCAGCCGTTCCGCAACGGACATGCATCCAGTGGAATTCTGGCGTTATATTCATTGTACCGACTGTGGCTTGGAAAACTGCCCATAACCGTGTGACACAGGGAAGAGGGAAGGCGGCTGGAGTTCCTCCAACATTTGCGGTTAGATTATCATATTTTTTTTATTGACAAAAATATAGGCTGCTTTGGCTGATTTTTTTTTTTTTATGCACACATGTGCCCCTAAATATTTTTTACAGTTCGCACACACCTATTTTTAGTCGCAAATGAGCCCTGGTTAGTCACACAGCTGTCATTCATGTCACTCATCACTGCTTGTGAACTGTGGTCAAACTGTCAAATTCAGCAGCTCTGATCAAATGTAAATCAAGATGCTGTTACTGCATGTTTCTTGCCTCAGATGTTTTCAGAAACATATTTTAGTGTACTGTTTAGCTGTAAAATTTTGTTGCTCTGCTCTGTGGGTGGAACTAGACTAGCTAGACTGTGTCCAACATTTTTGGCCAGATCACAAACTTTTTCATTTTACAGCTAAACAGAACACTAAATTATGTTTCTGAAAACATGTTATTAGAAGCACTATGATGAGGCAGAGGAACTGGATTTTTTTTTTTTTTTTACAGATTATCTCTTCTATGTACTACTGTGTGGACAGGGTGACAGCAAATATGAAAAAATACTTAGGGAAGTTACTTTAAAAGAGATCTAAAACTTAATTTATTCCTCCACTTGTCACTTTTGTCATCCATCTCCTTCCCTTTCTCTTCATCTCTCCCTTTTCTAGAATCTGGTGATGTTCCTCAGCCTCATGGTCGCCTGGGGGATCCCTGACGTTCCCAAAACCATCGTGGAGCAGTTCAAACGGGAGAAGAAACTTCTGGTCGATGTCTTCTTACAGGAAGAGAAGGAAAAATTCCAGCTCATCCAGAGCCTCTTCTCCAAGGACACCACCCTCCAGCCGGACAGCCAAACGCTCCACCCGGGCCAAGGCTTGACAATCCCGAGCCGCTTCAGTACCCTGCCCCCGGGTCTGATGCATGGCTTGCAGGGCTTAGCCGGAGAAGGAGGAGGGCCGAGGGCCAGGTGTAGGGCCGCCAGCTTCAGCTTGTTCACCCCGACACCCAGAAATGAAAATGAGAATTCAAGACACACAGCGGTGTGATATGTAACACACATCTGTAGGGGCTCTTCAGCTGGGCCTCAGGACTGGAGAACATGTTACTCGGGTGATTCGGTTTGTGAATGTCTTTACCTGTGTCTTTTGTGTCCTGGTGTGTCTGACACTAGTGCTGTGATTTTTTTTTTTTTTTAAAGTTACAGCATCATTTTGAACAAATTTGAGTTATGTCCACACTGGTTGAATGGGTGTCTATGTGTTGCTCCTAATTGCACCGACTGTTCACCTGATAAAGTGTTATAATTTTTACTTTTTGGTAAAAATAAATAATTTAGCGAGGCACACTTGCTTCATAGCGTAGTCAAGCAATAATTACAGTATTAGGCTGAACAGCTGAATATTACAAGAACTTGGAAGAGGCTGGAGATAAAGACATACTATTAACAAATGGACAGATTCAGTGATGAACACTTAATCAACAGATTGATGGACACGGGCTCATTACTAGGGCTGGAGACTGTGAGAATTTCCTGCTTTACGTGCTTATGCTCTTTATGTAATTTTGTTTTTAACAGAATTTGTAGCAGCAACGACATTTCACATTTCCTGTACTTTTCAATACATGGTACTGAAAACACACATGAGCCTTCCAGAGGAGCAAATCATTTTCTTTACTGTTTTCCAGCTGATTTTTCTCCATAGATTTCAGGAACCACATTTTCAAACTTTACTAAAATGTGATGTACACAGACGCTGGTCATTGTTTCTCTGCTCGACGTATTTGATGATCAGATGCACATGCCCATGTGGCACTGTGTTGCATGCCACTTATAGATCATAGACAGTCCAAGCTCTAGTTTTAGAAATAGATTATCTGTGAAGCAAATGTTTTTCCTGTTAGCATATGGACTTCACAGCTGTCAACTGGGAACAGGATGATTTAATAATCTAAATGAAAACAGAGAGCCAGCTCTTTTGCAAACTGTGAATGACAGTGAACTAGAAGTTATCTCACTTACAAATACTTCCCTTGACAATCTGTCCTTCATTATGAAATACCAGACTGTATATTTCCTGCAGGTAAGTGATAAATCTGGGGTACCACCACACATACAGAGGAGCTGCGTCATGCATCAGAGAACTTGTGCAACCTCTGGCAGCCATGTTTGAAGTCTCTCTCAGCTCTTGAAAAACACAGACTGTCAGCACACTGCATTCAACATACCATCTGTTTCTTCAAACAGTCACTTCATCACTGATAGATATGATTGATTTTATGTTTAGATATTAGATCGTTAGCTAACATAGACCTACTATCTGGTCAAACTATTGCTGTATAGTTGTTAAAAAAACCTATTAGCTAATTAAATTCGTTTTCTGCATGTTAAAGTTAAACTGAAATTTGAATTAGCACTTTTTGTACAAGGAAATACAAGCTATAATGACATTGCAGCGGTGTGTAAAATTTCATTTTTTTCCAAGAAAAGGATAAATCTGTTATATTGATGTATTAGTGGAACCTGTCTTTTGGCAGCAGATGAGTGATATTCAAGGGCCGATGTTGCTAGGAGACATGCTGTCAACTTCCTTGGCCGACTAACCATTGAAATACAGCATAGAATGGGGATTAATTAACATTAATACGTAGACAATTTCCTCAACCAGACCACATGTTAATTAGCTACTGTGAGTAATTTATGACCTCTGTCCCTTTTATAATATTTAATACTGTGGAAAACCCATTGTACTGTGTAAATGTATCTTTCATTCAGAAGTGGAAGCTAACAAGATAAACTGACTAGCGTTTTACTCTGTAAGTGGAAGCTAATTAGCCTAGTTTGCTGACATTAGCACTGATCCCCTCTCAACGCTTTTGTCATCCACAATGTGTATGGAGTTCTCAAATCACTCAAATTACAAATAGCTAATAACATCAACCCTTCGGTGTAACTGCCTATATCTGCTGGAATTAAAGTACTAGGCTCTTAGGGAGCATTTTTAGTGCCTACTCTAGATACTGGACTGCTCAGCTTACCAGAAATGACATAAGAAATGAATGGCCCCTGAAGAAAACTGAGTCGCCATCACGTCAGAAAAAAAATGATAGAAAATTAGATTTCTTCTTTTTGGAAGTTCCAACTGAAACCAAGTAAGTAGCCTACATAGGTCAAAACAAACACCAATAGCATTCAGCCCACAGTATGTAGTATTAGTAGTACAGTGCAGTATGCCGATTACTTCGCAAAAATGAATTTAATTTCAGTTCAACTTTAACCATGGGTGTGTCAAGAGACCTGGTTATGGTGTAGCAGTGTTAGTCCTGCTGCCAGTTGTATCTTGGTATCCAAGACACATTGGCAGTCTTGTTAGCGAGCAAGACTTTTGGGGGTACACACTGGGTTTGGCAACTGTCTTTGGAATGAAGAGGCACTCTGTTGGCACACCACATCCAGCTCTCGTTATGCTAAGACACCAACATGCTGTAAACCTTCAGAACTGTTTCAGAGGCCTTGTAACTGCTCTGTATTTTCAGTACAACACAAAACGCAACATCTGTCTGCTCAGTTAGGATTCAGTGACATATTGTTAACTTAAAATGTATTCACAAGGGAATTGTGATAGTGGTGTTACGCTGGTTTTTGTCATTCAGGAAGACAAATGTTTATCTTTCCCCGATCCCCTCCTTACTTAAGCTGGTGTAGAAGCTCTTTAATACATGATTGTTAGATGGATTATGAAATAATTTTTACATGTTGTGTGATCTGTTTTGCTTTTATCTCATTGGTCTGTTCTTTTTTATTTTGTATTTTGGCGTTTTTTGACCAGATAGTCCTTGTAAGATTACCCGGTCAAATGACAAGTCCTCAGAAAACAATAAACATACAAGGCTGATGCAGGTTTCTGTGCTTACTAGAATGTGGCATTGCAACTAGTTTCAAAGCATACCAATATATTCAGACAATCCTACATGTATGGATATAGAAATACTTTTCTGGATGCACATCCTAATTTTCATTATCATAGGTGCCTGTTTCCTCTTGTCGGCTTATCTACCCGTAGATAAGCTTTATCCTTTGGCACCGGGTGAGGTGAATCCATCTCAACTTTCCTACTGGTCGTCCCAATGCAGAAAAATACAAAAGCAAGAGGACTGCCCATTTTTCTGTCAATTATGCTAACTCAATTGTAAAAATTCACTCTGTTTAAGCTGGGAAACACTATAATAAAATTTAAAGTCCCTTTATGACCAAGAAAACCCTGACACTAACCTTGTGAGATGGTGGAAACCAAAACAGATATAAAAGAGGAAAAATAGTCAGTTGTCCAGAAACACAACTCCATTTCCTGATTAAAGGCCTTTGCACACTGAGTCTGTTTTTTTTGTTTTTTTTTCCAAATTGTCACATTTGAAAAATAAATACGACCTCACATTGTTTCAATTATGTTTGCACACTGACTCAGAAACTTCCATCCATCATTAAAATGTTTGTTAAAGGTCGACTTTCTCCTATATTTGCCCACGTAAAAGCCTTAAGAGAGTTGTTTTACCAAGAAGCTGCAAAGAAAACGTGGCATAACCTGTGGCACACACATCTGTACTAAAAGAGAGGTGCAGGGTACATGGTATTATTCCATAACTCAGATAGCTCAGATAGTTATCAAGTTGATGATGATGACAAGGGTGTGATAGAGGGTGAAGATGGCACACAGACAGAGACAGAGAGCGTGACAGTGTGGAGACAGAAAGGGTAGATAGCTCAGCCCCTTCAGCCGCTGTGCTAAATGCAAGATGAAGAGAGAGTGATGACAGGCAGGGAGTCAACTCCAACGGAGAGAAGCAAGGGAGCAAGTTGTCTTTCCATTCTGTTTCGTATTTTTGCAACAAATAGAATGATGCAATGCATCAGAGTCAGCATGCCAGGTTTCTGTGCGTATCTTTTTTTTTTTTTTTCTGGTGATGGATTTAAAAAAAAAATGCATTTAAACAAATGGACTCAGTGTGCAAAGGCCTTAAGTTTATGACCACTTCATAACACAAAGAGTTTTGAACAGATGTATGACTTTGTTTCACAATGTGGTGGGATTAACATAAAGTGGGTCTGGCTACAATTTTTGTCAATTAAGTGATGAAATACGACATAATAAGGGAACTCACTGCTGTTTCCCAAACATCAAGGTAAATTCATACATTTCTGAAACAGCTGCTCTCACTGGCATTTTTCTTAAATCAGTAATCAGTATGGTGCAGTACCTGCTTTAGTCTTTTAATTGCACACTTCAATTTTCAGCACTCCTCGCACTTTGTGACTGTGCATAGCGGGACACCACCAATGTTTTATGTTTGTCAAGTTTGCGTGCCCACACTGAAATCTGTTGAGACGCAGTATCAAGAAAGACGTGATATCACATTTGAAGGTTGTCATTGTAATGCAGGCTACAATGCAGCCCGTGAAGACTGATGGGTACAGTGAGTTTTATTCTGATGAAAATATGGATAAGAACCATAATGAAAGAGTAGCTGACTGATATTAAAAACACAACATTTATATTCAGTGTTCTGGAGAGTCTCCTAGATGTCTTTTGAAAGCTCTGTTGATACTATAGTAACTGATAAGCAGAGTTGGGTATACTCTGATGTACTTTGACGTACATTGATTACTTTTTACAGTAACAAGTAACCTAACGCGTGAGTTTGCTGTTTCAGTAATCAGATACTTAAGTACATTTTCTACAAGCCATCATTTACTTCTGTTACTTTTAGAATGCTGGTCCTTCAGCTCCAAATGAGCAACGGTTGTATAACATTAACTTATCAGTCCGAAAGATGAAGCTTGTGGCTAAGTTAGCTACAGTACATGGTAGAAGAAATGCTGCCGTTGTCTACGGTGGAGTCAGAAAAAATGTGGAGGAGGACTCGCTGACAGACAGGTCAGACTCGGGAGGACTTGCGTTGAGTCTGGTACACACTACACGACTTTTCTGCCCGTTCTGAAAGTCACTTTGTCACATTACATGATTGTGGAGACATAAAATCGTGCCGTGACTTGGCCGACAGACATGACACACTACACGATGGTACTCACCTATTATCCCCGGTCATCTTTGTGTGTGATGTCATCGGGTTATTCTTGTCCTAATTTTATTACTTTTACTATTATTTCAGTCACTGTGTGTGTTCATGTGCGAGCCGACATGTTGTTGTAGTCACCTAAAAGCGTCAGTATGGTCAGTATCCTCCACAACTAAGTTCTGACAAATGTTTCACAATAAAAGCCTATTCAGAAAATGGAGGGATTCTCTCAGCGGAGGTTATAAGGGGCTTTTAGTTTGAAGGAAAATCAGGAAGTATTGAGTTTGAAATGAGAATGTGTTAACTTTACAAAGACAACGGAGCGGATAAAAAGTAAATATATAAACACACAGAGGGATTAATAAATAACGGAGTGTCTATAATGTAGTTTGTTTCAAATGAAGCTGGGAGCCTCTGCAGTTGTGGTGAGTAAAAGCCCCGCCGCTATTTGTTAATGTTATTACTTTATGTCCAACCGTGAGGATGTAGCATTGTTTGCTAGCTTGATGCTAATGACAGTAAGGTTAACTCAGCGGGTTGACAAAGTGCCTCTGCTCTTTCACACCATCATTTCCCCCTTTTACTCTGTGTGGTAACATCCCTAGAGGAAATATTAAGAACGCTGGGGTGTTGTTGTCATACAGTGTCTACGGCAGCAGATGGTTCTGTGTTTCTACTGGTCAAAGTGACGGCTGTGATGGGAGAATTGGATCTCAGTGAAGGCCAAGTGGTCCATAACTTATATTTTGGAGACAAAAAAATGTAGGCTGAGCGCCCTGTGGTCCATTGCCCAATAGGAAATTACTCAATACTCAAAAGTACTTTAAATGTGCTTGAGTTACTTTACTCAGGGAGTGACGTTGGAAGTACTTTAAAAGTACTTGCGTTACTTTACTTAGGGAGTAACGCAGTAAAATAACTGGTTACTTTTTTTTTTTTTTTTTTTAAAGTAACGCACTAAAGTACTTTGATTACTTTTAAAGTAACCCTTACCCAACTCTGCTGATAAGATAGCAATACTTTAGGTGGAAAAAAAGTAGCAGGATTATGTATCATGACTTTTTGTCACATGATGTACTGTGAAAATCCCTAATCTCTTGAAGTAAATGAGTGTATGTTATATCGTGTACAATGGAGCTGTGTGGTTTTTATGTTTATGTCAGCAATGCATTGAATAAGGTCCAGAGTTTTCTGGGGTCTGCTGGCCACACAGGGGCAAGTTTCCGTAATTTCCCTGAATGCAACACTGACATCATTTCCTGTCTGAAGATACAAATTTTGGAGCTGTCTTCCATTTTGTTTTGGGGATGGAAATCATAGACATATATACATAGACGCCGCATTGACTGCCGCTGCCTATTGGAGCCGACGTCCCAGCCGGCCGCCATCTTGGATGGGTCTCGCTTCGCCTCCACAGTGCTTTCACTTCTATTGAGGAAGGAGCTGTTTGCATATGTAAAATAGAATAACTCATTGACTTTTCAACTGATTTTCACGCGGTTTGGTTTGTTACAAACGGCACACATGTAGTTATGATACAGGATGCTTTCGTACATCAAAAATGCGGGATTTCATGCTTTAATACTTTCTGTGGATAGCAACTGCATGCAACTGCACAACACAGTTCTTTTATTCACCTTAACCCCAGAGTGGGATATATATATATATATATATTATATATATATATATATATATATATATATACATATATATGTATATCTATATATAGATATATAGATATACATATATGTATACACACAGTATATATGTATACTGTAATATCTGTATAAACATACTGTATAAACACAATATACACAATGCAAAACATAGTATAGCATATTATGTATAGCACATCTTTGTGCACATATTCACTTTTCCACCAGCTGTGCTGCAAATATCCCCTGCTGCTCATCATTCTGTATCTTTTTTTTTCAAATTATCTTGACCACAGTCCCATTTTCATAGTTATAATACAAACACCAAAATTAATTTCAGTAAATATTAAATAATATTGAAAATGTTCTTTTGAGGGATCACAGCAGTCAGTGTAATAACAATAAGAAGAACTTTATTAATCCCCAAAGGAAATTTCAAAGAAGTCTGTAAGATCATCTATTTAACAAAGAATTATGAAGTCTGATATAAAAGAGAGTGAGTGTGTGTGAAAAATAAACTCAATCAACAATCAATCTTTTCTTTATTAAAATATATTAATAAATTTATTAATATGCTATACTATGTTTTGTATTGTGTATATTGTGTTTATACAGTATGTTTATGCAGTATATACAGTATATATATATATATACTGTGTGTATACATATATATATATATATATATATATATATATATACATATTATACTCTGTATACTCTGGGGTTGAGGTGAATTAAAGAACTGTGCTGTGACCTAAATAACATGCTGTTGCAATGTGAATAATAACTGAATTCTGCATGTTTAGATCAGTAAATATTTCTATGAAATTGAATTATATTCAGTACACAACGGGTGGTCTCCAGTAGATGACAGAACCATGTTTTCATGTTTTATTCTATTTGGTAATGGTCCTTTAATGGTTTTGGTGTTGCAAGAGCTAACGTTAGCATCTTTGGTACTAACGTTGTTACTGGGGGCTAGATGTTGCAACCAGTTTTCTATGACTTTAAGCTAACTGTTTCAAGCGTTTATCTATTATCCCACTCTTAACTGACTGTTTCAACAGTTTATCCATTACTTTGAGCAAACTATTTCAACCATTTATTCATAAAGTTAGCCTACTTTTGGATGACTGCTGTAACGTTACCGTTTATCCATTAATTTTTAGCCAACTGTTTCAACCATCGTCTCCATTTCTTTGAGCTAAGGCAGGTATTTCAATCATTTATCCATTAGCCTAGTTTTAGCTATATATTTTGACCGTTTATCCATTATTGTTAGATGACTACAGGTATTTTAGACATTTATTAATTGCCTACTTTTAGCTAACTACATCAGCTGTTTACTCTTTTCTTTTAGCTGACTAGTTCAACCATTCATCCATTGCCTACCTTTAGCCAAATAGTTTGACCGTTTGTCCATTATTTTTAGCTAACCACAGATATTTCAGCCATTTATCTGTTGCCTACTTTTAGCTATCTGTTTCAGCTGTTTATCCATTACTTTAAGCTGACTATTTTAACCATTTATCCGTTTCTTACTTTTAACTATTTAAATTATTTATGCATTGCCTACTTTAAGGTATGTCAACTATTTATCAGTTAACATTAGCCTACTTTTAGCTGACTGTTTAAACTATTTATCCATTTTTTATAGCTAGGTATTTCAGCTGTTTATTCATTAGCCTTCTTTTAACTAAATATTTCTTCCATTTATCAATTTGTTTTCGCTGACTATTTCAACGAATTCTCCATTAGCCTACTTGTAGCTGACTGTTTCAGCCGTATATCCATTAATTTTGGCTAAGTGTTTGAATCATTTATCCATTACTATCATGCTTTAAACTATTTTAAATGTTAAGTCATTACGTTTATCTATTTCAACCATTTACTGGTATTCGTACTTCGCTCTATTTGGATTTCTTCGCTCGCTGCTCACTATACTATGTATTTGAGTCAATTACGACGCATGTTAAAGTGTAGCTGTCTCAGCAGGTCATCAGGTTTTTCGTTTTAATCAAATAATAATTTCTACTTTGTCATGGTCGTTGAGCAAAAATCTTTCCATGTGCCCCCTGGGCTACAAGTATCCCCGGTTGGGAATCACTGATGCAACCACAAGATAATTTAGCTAAACCTCACTGCAAAAAAAAGGGCTGTGGTTAGCACCTGCACACAGTGGGAGTTGGAGACTGCAGCGCATTTGTATATATAAATCTAACAACCTCTTGCAATTGCAAACTTGTTCTTTGAGGCCAATTTGTCTATCCTGTCTTCTGGTATTTGCCCATCCTATCAGAAAACATGTTAACCCATTGTGCTCAAGATAATGAGAGCATAGATTTTATGGTCTGAAATCCAAAATGTAAGGATTCAAGATTCTTCACTTTCTGTCAGCAAGTTGGAACAGCAGCAGTAGATGTACATTTTCAGGCTACAGTAAATGGTTAACATGGATGCTGTAATAAAACATAAAAAAAAACCCCACATGGAATCAGCAGCAACTGCATCCAATCACAAGCTGCTTGCATGATGGTTACATTAAGTTCCTGATCAACACCAGCTGTTCAGTTGTGGGTGGTAGTGATGGACACATTCATACAGCATCCTGAGTGTAACTTTATGGGATTCACATTCCCAGCATTTAACAGCGATTGAGCTAACTGCTCTACAGTTTTTGATAAAATGTGTTGGTCTCAAAGTGGAACCACAAAGCAGCCTTAATGCTGGACCTTTTGAGCTAAATGCATATTGAGAACAGCCCTTAGTCCAGTGAACTGCTCTCCAAGAAACACTGCTGTGTGCTGATGATGATGTCAAAACCCGCAACTTAGCCAAATCCGGATGTGCAGCAGATTTGAACCATTCTATATTCATAAATCTGATCTGGCTGTCTGATCTGAGTGTGTGCGTATGACTGTGTACATTTGCAAAGAGGATTATGTAAGTTGAAAGCATGACCATAGTCTATAGTCTGGTCATTTGACAAACCCTGCTCTCAGTGACCAGAGGCACGTAAATATTTGGGTTTTTATAGGCTTAGCTTGAGCATGAGACACAGGCAGAACATAAGCTGATAGCTGGTCACACGGCAGCATGTGTGGAATCACATAAACCTGTTAGATTCTCTTTTCCCTATGAAGGCAAAACCAAGATAACATGTAAGAAAAGTGAATCAATAGAGTGAAATAATGGATATTTTCAGGATGGGACAATCAAGGAGGCCTTGAGTTCAGGGATGAACTGATTACATTTTGGGTTTTGAAGGCCAAAGGTCTGCAACATTTCTCCTGCATTGTTCAAAAGCCAGAGTTTAGTGATAATCAGAGAGGACAGGAGAGAAAGAAGAGGGAGAGGACAGGACAAGAGCAGTCAGTGGCGGAGCGGCTCGTAGCTCATGGGTACCTGTCTGTAGGCTCTCCACCTGTCATATCTCAGGAACAGAAGAGGAGACATTTGGTCAGATTCTGAATTGGTGACACTAATCTTGGGTGTCCATATTGAAACTGTGCTGATGGTATCTTCTGTGCTGCCTGTGGAGCGAAACCACAGAAGAAAGACGTAGCGAATATATGCACGTGAGAGAAGTCAGTCTCATCCAATGGCATTCAGGACGAATCCTGATGAGCCGGTCACCAAGTGGGCCGGTGGGGCTCGCCGGTGAGACTAGTGAATGTCAAGCTAGGTGCTAGCTGTCAGTACTGCAATGCGCGTCCCTCCCATGTTGTTTGTTTGCTGTGAGATGTTCAGAGGGAACGTAATTGTCAGTCTTGTGTTTTGATGCTTGAAGGAAGAGATAAGAACGGCCTCCTCCAATACGAAAGAGGCTCTCGTTTTTCTTGAAATCTGATTGGCTCAGCCGCAGTCATCAGTCATTACTCATGGCAGACCAGGCTAGTTTGACCGTTATACAGAAAACATGGATAAAGCAGGTAAAAAAAAGAAAGGGTGGTGCAGAAAAAACTTGAATGAAAAAACTTCAATCTTTACAAGAAGAGGCAGCAAAGTGTTCCAAAATTACCAACCTGTTTGGCAGCAGCGTTGGTTGATAGGCTGAGGCTGCTGGTGTTGCTAACAACGGAGATGGAGCTGGAGCCGACTGTGCCATTATAGCAAGTGTATTAATGTTAGATAATGTGAGTGAGTGTAATGTGTTTTTGTGCAATCTTGTAATTCTGCATGTGACCACCACTAGAGTAAATCTAAAAGAAATCAGATATATGCATTTGGAAGCTCATTTTTCCACCAAAAAACAATCGAGGGGCATAACGCCGGGACCACCTAGCAGGTGCCGGGTCTCGTATCCTTCTCACCTTTTTCACCCCTGACCCATTTTCATGCCTGTATTAATATCATGACTATGATGTTCAAACACCAGCTGTTTTGTAGCTTGTTGTAAAATGCGACCTTCCTGTCGTTCATTCTCGTCTCAGCACGGACGTGGATCCTCCAAGCATTCCTACAAGACAGCACTGAGCAGGTTTCTTTTTACTGCAGCAAAGCGAGATGGTCATTGGATAAATGCGACAAATTCGTCACTGCAGAGTGGTCTTACAGCTGAATCATCCAACAGTAGAGTAGAGTAACCTCACAGATGACATCAGACCTTGATTCATATCAGGCGATGGATGTTTGATTTATGCAGCAAGGTTCAGAGATGAGATCATTGCTGTCACATTTATGTGAACACACACAAGTTTGTTTTGGACCTAGAGGAGCTGATACTTCAGATTTATACTTTGAACTTTTGATAGTTTGTTCTTGCAGTCAATCACTGGGCATTTTCTCATTATTATGAAAAGAGCATGTATTTGCAAGGCTACACATTTCGTACATTCCTAATTTTGTGCTAATTCACAAACCATGAAACAACCCTTGAGCAACTGCAACATGTCCTTACTTTGGTTTCTTTTCTACAGTTTCCTCTCCTCATGTGGATGCGTCGGCCTCTAAAAGAACAACAGGACCAGGTATTCATATACATCAATTTTTCCCTTGTAATGAAACATTACATTTGACATTTAAACTTTTATTCCATATAACTTTATTTTAGAGTTGTTTTTATTCATGGTTTTCTGAAGGTCCCTGTTTTCTGTAGTTGTCTGCAGCTGAAGCAGATATGCTGTAGGTAGAGCTGTTTCACATGGCGTCATGTGGTGCATTTCTATCCTACATGTCTTTGTGTGTTTGTGTGTGTTACCTGCCTCTGGCTAATTCCTGGCCTGCCCTGATTTGTCTCAACTCTTCATTACTTTCCTGTTCCTACTTATTCTGCTCTTCCAGGAAAGTGCACAGACATTTTGAGAAGTAATAGTTGAAATACCTGACCCCACACTGTTACTTATGTCAAAAATGTCATATCAGGTAAAAAAATAAATCAAGAAAGAAAGACATTATTTTACCAAGTAGGCTATATATAGGCAATATTAGATCTCCATTGCAAACATCATTTTTTCCAGATTTTATGTTTATATGCAGACAGAAATACTTAATAATGAAAAAAGTTAACTTATTATAAAGCTAAAGGAAATATGAACTCCATTTTTAAGTAAATGTGATGAAATCTGTGTCCATTGTGTTTGCATAGACATGAACACTACAGGGACTAACACTTACAACACAGTGTCTATACAATCAAACAGTAACATGGCCTGTGCACCATGTGCTAATTAAAGGCCCCTCACCAGTACAGGTGTTCTCAATTATCCAGGCTGATTAGACCTCTGCTTAGGTCACTACTGTCACTGCTCAGTGAGAATGTAAGGAAAGGACAGTTTTGGGACTGTCATCCATCATCATTAGGACCAACATTGGGAAATAATATTACACTGACTGATGTTAGATCAATTTGTGTTTTAATGCTTCTTTTCTATAAAGCTGATTAAGAAACTATTATGAGCTAGATGCAATTTTTGAATAATGACTGACTGGTACAAGATGGAAAAGAGGCATCAGCTACAGCATTAATCCGAGGGTTAACTGTGGGATGGCTAAATTATGCACGTTTTAATGGACTTGATGAACTGCCAAGAATACAGATTAGGAAAAAGATCAACATACCTGTTTTTCGATTAAACAGTGAAACAGATTAGGTGTGAAAGCATCCCTTCAGTGAGTCATACCAACAAAACTACCGGGGGTGAGGTGGATGTCATTTAAACAGCCTGTACACACCCACACATTCTGAGGGGAGATCTAATCAGACATAGTCAAACACCTGTCTAGATGAACTATTGGGAGCTATGAGAGATTGAACTGACCAATGAATAACAATTGGTAACAAAAGCAACAATGACACAATCACAGAATGATTACATACAGCTTATACTGTATTTGCATGTAAGAAACACGGTGGAGTTGCTTTTTATTTCTGTCACTGGAAACCAGTGGATAAATAAATATATAAAATTAATTAAAGTAACAGACATGGCAGGTGACCACATCATCACAAGTAGTGATGCACAATATTGGATTTTTTTTGCCGATATCTGATATGCTGATATGTAACAACTAATTTGTTAAAGTGGATAATTGATACCAATATCAATATATCCACTTTTTTCCCCACTTAATTTTAGTGATCAGCAAGTCTCTTCTGCAGTGGAATTAACATTATATTATGCATACTCTTATCATGATGGCCCACCAGGAGATAGAGACATGAAATACAATACATTTGAATATGTATGTAATATTCATTTATTGTGCAAAATAAGAAAAAGCATGTTGGCTGAAACTGATAGTTCATTTTAATGAGGATCATAAAACAACAACACAGAGACTCCATAATCTGAACCAGGATGGCAAATTTTATTACTGCTTTCAACCTAAGTCAGCGTAATCCAAGCCTTCCACTCATACCTTTCACAATAAAATCCCGAAACAGACCGCCAGAAGCAGCTCGGGGTCAATATGATCTCACTAGCTGTCGCAAATTGGCACTGCTACCAGCAAATCTATTTGTGTTTTAAGTGCTGTCGCTTTGCTTGCTTTTTTTGACACATGCGCAAAGTTTATAAAGTCATCTGACCCAGTAAAAATATTTTTTGAGCACATCCTGAAGGATTCTTATTAATGTGATGAATTAGGAATTGAAGTTCAAAGAAATACAGGTTTTGAAGAAAGTTCACGCAAACAACTCCTGGAATATTCATATCTGTGGTATCCACACTGTTAAGAGTATCTGAGAATGGATTGTCCTTAGTTAGTGTCAGCTCTCAAGCCTGTTACTGACAGAAGGCATCTGACTGCAATGACAGGAAGTGGAACCTTTCAGCATAACAGAAGTTACAGACAGGGTATAAACCTCTTCATGTTTGATTGGGCAGACATTGAAAACTGGTACCCCTAAGACTTATCCTGTTCTGATACCAAGATCTTTTTAAGGAGCAGACCAAAATATATCACTTATTTATGGATCATGCATAGCCTAGCTACAAAAAACCTATAAAAAGAAAGTGAGGACAAAAGCAGGGGAAAATAATTGCTGATTATGCTACAGAACCGCTTTAATGAAGTGGGGAAAAAAAGAAAATTAAAGGTAAAACTACGGGGCTAAAATCTAAATTTCACTTGTTTTTATTCATTAAAATAAATAAAACACAAAGATTCACACATCAAAAAACAAAAAATAATGAGCCATTTTATGGGAAAAATATTAATCTGCACTGTTTATTTAAACTTTTCCACATTTTTTTTCCTGCAGACGCTGCACAAAATGAGCCACTCATGGATGTAAATACTGCAAAGGCAAAGTATCAGAGACAGCGGAAAGGAGGGAGGGAGGATGATGCGCTAGAAGAGGTCATGTTCCTGTATGTCTGTGTCCTCCGGCAATACTACACTTTGCATTGTAAGTCATATACTTCTCCTTTTTCTTCCTGTTTTTCTCCATCGCACACACTGGAAACTCCTGTTCCTCCTCATCTCACCTTCCTCTCCCTCCGTCTCTTTTTCTGTCTCTCTGTCTCTGTCAACAGCTTTTGTCTTTTTCCTCTTTTAAAAATACAGATGAAAGACTTCTATAGAACTCTGATGTGAATTCTTTCATGTGTCACTCTAGAAAATGCCCCAGGCCACACCTTATATACACTCACACACATATACACCAGCAGGTTCCATGTATTCGCACACACTGCAGGAGTCTACAAACACACTGATATGTCTGCACACACACACACACACACACACACACACACACACACACACACACACTAACTAAAGCATGACTGAAAAAACATACATGTGTAAAACATTGTATGTGCATATTTGCAGAAGTGTTCACACAGAGCTATGCAGGAACTTGAACACCCACCCACGCACATGCACACAAAACACACACACATCCACAGAGATCATGGCCAGGACATGCCCTATTCTCTGACCATCTGTATAAATACATTAACTTTGAAGTGTGAGAAGAGGGTGTCCATGTTTGTGTGTTAAAGTGTGTCTGTGTATGTGTGCACTAAATCTTCCCTGAGTTCCCACTTCACTACTTAAATGATGTTCTCTTATCACTCAGTTGCAATAGCTAATAATAGTAACACATTTTGGAGGAAGGGAAATGTCACTACGGATTATGTTTTCTTTTTTTGTTTTTGTTTTTTTGTCATATTGAACATGTCTTTAAAATGTTGACAGCAAAGGTTTTTCCTGTTCTTTCACTGTCTGTTTTAAACAATAGAAGCCTGATTAGCCATGTCAAGGTCAGTGAAAGCACTAAATTAAAGCTGCATTAAGGGCAGAGGAACTCTAAGCCTGTTTTGGTGAAGTCTCCCTGAATTTTCCCTGAAAGTAGAAGATTCAAATCATCAATCTGGAACCCCTCAGTCACTTGAGATTCCTCAAGTTGGGCAGTTGGGGTTTTTTGTCTTTATTGTTTTTTTGTCAGTCAGTGTACAGTGCATTTGTGGGGACCTATTGCTCTCCAAACATAGCTGCAGAGTGAGTGCTCCCCCGAACCAGGGTGAGTCTGAGTGAGACAGAGGCAGCTGTGCGGAGGAAGGGAGGCTTTGCTCGGACAGGCTCCGAAATAACGTTATCTTCTGCCTTTTGCTTAGAAGTGGTGAAATTACAGCACAGCAACTAAATACAATACTGTTGCTGTTTCTCATTTAATAACCTAGTGCCAACAAAAAATGCTTTTGCACATTTCCGATCCATCGTTGGCTTAGTTAGCATGCTTGCAGGGCTAGCTTGGCTTATTTTACTGTATTACGGCAACGCCATTCTGAACATCCTGCTGAACCCCATAAACCGCAAACTTTATATGAAAAAAGAAGAAGCAAAAAATAGTTGAATATTCATATTGAACAGCCAAATCTGATTCAACTGACATAATTCTGAGTCCAGTACAACCCTGCTTTCTTCACCAGCTAATTGCTAACTAGCTGTTTAGTTCCAGGGAGATTATGTGCAGCGGGTTCATTAATGCCTGCTGCCTAAAAATGGGGGTTGATGAGAGTAGTGAGACCGAACCACAGAGTAAATGTGCTTTGAAACCAAAACAAGATAGAGATGCAGGTGCAGTTAAAGCATTAGTTGATAAGTGTTTGTGTGAAACTGTGTTGAATAGTAGTTTATTTTGATTTTCCCAAAGTAATGGTGAAAGATTCACTACAGAGAACTAACAAAAACTTGTGACTGGATGTTGAGTCCTCACTGCTGGACCATCTCTGGGCATGTGGGCCTGGTTTCTTGCGTCTACCAGAGTGACCTTGAAGCTTCAAGCTTCATATTTATTAATGTCACTGTCTATTTTCTGCTGTTTTCCTCCTCTTCTGCCTCCACGTTTACCATACAAGGCCACAGTGAGCTGAAGTCTCAGGGCCTCTTAAATCTTGTTTAGATAGACAGATTTTCCTGCCATATGAACACACACATGCAGTTACATACATGCAAGCGCAAACACACAGCTACAATCACAAAAACAGGCACACACAGACCCACAGACGCATCCACTGAACATTTTACCGGAATGCATAAAAAAATGTATCAAAGCTCCCCCTCACACATGCCACACAGATTTATATATGGGTCAGATAAATCACTCAGAACCTGACCCCATAGCATTTAACACTGAGAACAAAATTCCACAGAAAATGTTGTTTAAATTATGTTTTATGACCCAAAAATGACTTGCAGGCCTCATGATCTTCTCTTTAGTCAGTGCATGAAAACAGATAAAGAGAACCAAGGCTTTAAAATGCAGAGAAGGAATCAATCTTGGAGTGTTTTACTGTCTGATTTATGGGCAGTTTTCATCCACCAAGCTGAGACAATCAAGAAACGATATTGGAGAGGATATGTAGCCTTATTTCTTTTTTTTTTTTTTTTTTGTGGCTTTATTTTAGATACAGCTCTATTACACTGTGATAGGATCCAATGTTTTGCACAATACCTTCAGCTGTACTTTCTTTCTTTGTCTTATTTCTTATGAGGTAACTAAGAGATATTTTATGGTGTGTCTCTGGGAATTAGAATCATGTCTGACCTTAGAAACAATATCAAACAACTTGGGGATATATCTGCTTTCCATCAGCAATGTTTTCACTAAAGTTTAGGACACCTGGGCGGTGTATGACATCACTACAGTTGTCTTTTTGGCTAACTGCTATTTAAGATGAGAGTCAAGTGTATAAGACTCCTAAAAAGTTAATTCTCTAAATCAATAAAAATCCATTGATCACCCCCATTCTCTGTTTAAGTTTAAGCATCTTTGTGTCACTGTGAAAGTATCTCCAAATACAAAAGTCGGAAGCAAAAATAGCTTAGTAGTTATATAATCGCCTTCAGCTAACTAAAGAATATGTGCACTTATAATTTTATGTTTAGTTGAGTTTTTACATTGGTCCCTATAAAAGAAATGATTTCATATTTTGGGGAATAGTTTTATTTGCAGATGAGAAGAAGATACAATACTACTAGTAGTCATTAAATTAAGGTGACCATATTTTCAAACCTCCCAACTGCAAACCATTAGTGTTCTGTACATTGATGCACACACACAAATGTAGGTATTAACGCACCATAGGCATTTTCATCATGACTGAGGACATTTGGGCGCTATGTTGGTGCCTAGCACACCTACGAAGCGCACGTTTCAACACCATGGACAGTGCCTCAGTAGAAGAAAAACTATGCTTGGTCTCCCAAAATTCACCCTAAACATAGCGTATTTGAAAACATAATAGCACTATAACACATCACCAGCTGTATCTGATTCAAAGCTCTGGTTTTGTTTCACAAGATGATATGCAAAGGTCCCCCCTTAGCTGCCCTTTTCAGATGGCTATCACTTGCATTTGCTCCGCTGAAGTAGGTCGTAATGCACTTCCTGCTTGTAGCTGCTGCTTCTGTTTGGATGTCTTAATCTGGGGCCGTATTCACAAAGCTTCCTAGTGCCAAGACTTGCTCCTAGTGACGAAATTCTGAGAAATTCATAGAACTGTGACGTTTTCTTAGAATTTCCCCTTGAAGTTAAGACAAGGTCCTTGTAAAGATAAAAGTTATTCACAAAGCATCTTAGCCTTTAAAAAAGCTCATCAGGTGAAAAACTGTTAGGAGCAGGGAGGAGGACTTTTCAGAGGCTTAAGATTTTCCTAAGCAGAGGAGAAAATGATGGAAACACAAAGAGGTCGATGAAACGGTCTCTAAACACAAAATGACAGTGAGTAAATGAAATGTTACAGATGAGATTGTGCAGGGATAATGTTTGTGGTCGATGTCATTCTGTATATTCACACATTTCACACCTAACAAAATAATGCTATAACACCAGAAATAAAAGTATCACAATACTTATATTTGAAAAACTGGAAAAATGCAACAGTGCTGACTTTGGTCTGTCTCAACCTTCCATCAGCAGAGTGATCACACTAACAATGACAACACTGTCAAGCCCATATTGTCATGCAGTTCATTTAATTTTCACTGGGTGTCCACACCTTGCAGGCCCACAAAAGAGTGTGTCTGTGACAACCAATTACATCTGTTAAAAGCAAGCATCACACCTAGCAACAGGGTCAACCACACCTCCTCAGTAAGATAAAAGTTTCTGTCCCTTCCTTGCTCAGAGTTGCTCTTAATAAATCACTCCTAAACTAAGACTCCTTACTAAAAGTTTTTATTCTAAGTTAGGAAGTCTCTTAGTGTAGCCTACTCTCAGAATGTTTGTGAAATAGAGCCAAATTTTTTACTAAGCCTTTTTCTGGAGCAATGGCTGCTACCTCTATATGGAAGTGTGTGTGGATGCAGAGACAGAGCCAGGAGTAATGAGATTGTTACATGAAAGGTTTCACTGAAACGGATTTCATCCCAAATTTACTTTTGACTGCTTTAAGCCTTGTTTCCACTAAGCAGTACACATTTTTTCTGTTTCCACCGTGAAAAGTTATGGATGGTAACAGTGGAACCCGTCTGTTGGCGTACTCCGCACACTGATCCAGTACTTACAGGATTTATATACATAAGTTAACTGTTACTATGAAATGGAAGAATGATATGCTGCCTCTAGCAGCAGCTGTATTCTGAGAAAAAAATGACTTAATTCACTGGGCTGACAACTTTTAAGGTGGAATGTTTACCCGTAATGTTACTTAGTACACAACCTGACCACATGAATCCATCAACACCCCTTAATGATGATGACCCAAGTTCACTATGACAATTCTGACCATTTTATGTGTTTTTCTTGTCTCTCATGGATGACATGCATTTTAAGAAATAAGTGGATCTTAAAGTGTTTAAAAGATATACATTAATCTGGGCCACATTATGTGGACTGAGCTTTGTTCTGGGTGGTCCGGCAAAATTAAACCCATGCTCTTGCCTGACAAGGACTCAATGCACAAATCAGCTATTTTTAATGATCCCATAGAGAGAGATTCTTACTTCAGCCTGTTCTGTTTTGTTCTGAAAATGTAGGTGTGCAACCCTGTTCTGTGGACAATAAACGATGTGCAAAGGAAATACAGTTAGTGCTGGACAGAGCAGTGAGTGACAACAACCCCGCCCACATTTAAGAGTACTGTCTGAGATCGAAATAATCCAATCTAGGGTCTAGGTATATGTCTGTAGGGGAAACTCTTGGTTCTACAGGTACAGTGCCGAAAGTTTTGGTGGAAACAGGGCTTTAGTCATCAAGTTTCTTGTGGCAAGACTTGTTTAGGTGACCCATCTCCCTGAGAAAGCATGTAGGAGTTCGGTTGTACTGGCTGTCAGCAGGGGCCAAAATATCAGACCTGTATTTGATTTAGACCCACATTTGAAAGTGGCCCAAGTCAGAATAGAATAGATTCCATATGACTGTGCTCTTCACACTGTTTTAAACAACAAATCTGAGTCACATTTGAGCTTTTGCCTGCAGTCTGAACCAGTGGCAGCTGCTGGTCTTTCGAGGAGGGGAAACTCATTTTCGGCCTACATCATAAAATGTGTCTGTTTTATTTATACGTAAATTCTATGTGCAGCTTGCTAGTTCGCTCGCTAGTTGGGGCTGCTGCGTGAGGCTAGTGTGACCGATGCTAGATTTATCGCTAGTCGTTTTTAACAAAGAAAAAGTCACTAAGAGGATTGGAAAAGTCTCCAGACCAACTCAGAACGACGGAATGAAACTTGAAAAATGCTCTGGTGGTGGTTTATATTTCGAGATTGCTGATTTGCTCATTTCGCTGTCAATCAAAAAGGTTTTCAGCCTCAGACAGATCATCCAATCATCATGCAGAAGCCCAGCATCCAGGCCGGCCGAGGCCAGCCCACTGCCCCATAGACCCCCAGAGACCCAGAGCATCCGATGGGCGGGACAAAACCGAGCATTTATCCAATGACTGTCTAGTTTCGCTGCAGTGGAACAACCCACTCTATGCTTCCCCATTGAAGTCTTTGGACGCTGAGCTTCGACACTGTTTAATGCACTGTGACACTACGAGAATGAATGAGAAGAAAGTCGCGTCAGTGACCTGTGATAAGTAGCTGATTCTGAACAAAAGTTGAATGCGTTCTAGCACATATTTAGTCAATGACATGTAAACACAACAGTACATATTTGACCACTTATTTTTTGACATTTTAGGGCTTCCCTTGCAGTCTTAGGGCAATTGCCACTGGTCTGAACATAGCAGCTCTTAACTGTTCCACATCTGTGTGACACACTATGTTTTCACAGCTCAAAAGCAAGTAGCAGCCACTGCAACTGAGTCAAATTAATGCGGAAATTCCTCATGCTGCAACTCCTGCTGCTTGCTCCTCAAAAAATCCCACATTCAATCATCATCTCATTCATTTGCATCGATCATGCTAACGTCTCAGTTGACACAGTGATCATTTATTGAAGTTAAAGTGCAGCAAACAACCCATTTATCATGAGTCAGTCTCTCGTGCAGTGCATCTACATCCTGGTGAGCAGCTGGTTGACTGTAAGGCTGGCCCCGCCACTCTCCATTCCTGACTCCTCTACCAACACTTTCCTCTGGAACTCCTGCAGGTGCAGAAAAGCATGAAGAAAGAGGGAGAAAAATTAAGATAGAAGAGTTTTCATCTGTCATCTTTAGTCCCTCCCACAGTATTTGATTGACAGGAGGTCTCTGTGAAGTCTAATGCCAAATAAAATAGAAAGCATTGATTACTTGGCACCACAGAGACATACCATTAAATTGCGTGATGACAGTGTTGAACTTTTCACTGTGCCAGGCAGCGATTTATTTGAGTAGCCACTGACAAGTCTCTTTACCAGCGCCTGATCAATGACCTTGAACTGCAACCGCTCTGTAACTTGATCAACAAGCTCAGGAACCTTCTGTAATTGATAAATAGCTGGTTCCAGATCTTTTAAAAAGCTTTTCTGTTCTGCAGGTGCTCTGAAACATTATAAGCCTTGTGGCTGCTGAAGTCAACACTCAATGGTGTTGAATTTCAGACTGTTACAGTAAGCTGTAGCATGTCAAACGTCAGCACCTGGTTTGTCAACTGTGTATTGGACATCAACAGTTGGTCCACTGCCAAGTTTCAGGTTATGATGTGTGTGTGTGTGTGTGTGTGTGTGTGTGTGTGTGTGTGTGTGTGTGTGTGTGTGTTTGTGTATGTGTCAGTCTCACCCTGAATCTCCTGAGTCTTGCCAGTCTGTCTTGCAGAGTCTTCTCCTGGCTGGAGGTCAGCTTTTCTATATGAGTCCGCCACTGCTGCTCTCTCTCCTGACACACAGGGGACACACGCTGTTATGGGCACCTCCATTATACACAACAACACTGAACATCAAGACGTAGTTTTAAAGCTGCCTCAGTCCATAATTTTATTTTAAATATGGATCAAATGACTGTGTAATGTTGATTGAATCACTTGCAGTGATTTATCACCTGACTCTGCAGTTACCTGCAAGTCCACACAGTGTTTTAGCACCTTTCAGCCCATTGTTTTGATTGCCACAGAACTTAGCTGTTTTGGTTCAGTCTCACCGCTCTCATCAGCTCTATTTCAAGCCAGCGTTCAGCAAGAAAAATCTATAATTAACAAACCTACTTACTAGGGTTGTAACGGTACACAAAAATCTCAGTTCGGTACGTACCTCGGTACACAAGTCACGGTTCGTTTTTTTTTCAGTACAGTAATGAAAAAAATAGACAACTATTAAATATCTTTTACTTATTGGTAACCTTATTAAAACATACCACCACAGCAGTTAACTGTTTTTACACAATTTTTGAATGAAACAAATATATATAAAATCCTGCTTTTTCACATTGTTTCAATGAAAATAGAAATATAAAAGTGAAAAATAAAATCCTGCTGTTTTTTTAACACATTTTTTGAATAAAAAATAAAAATATAAATATACATTTCTGCTTTAACAGTTTTACTCAATTAAAATAAAAATTATAGTGCAGCTGGTCAGCTTTAAAGCCTGCTCAGATTCAGTTTTACTAGGAACTTACTTAGCTTTCCCACTTTGTTAAAGTGCAGTAAACAAAACATGCTTATATCTAAAGTGCAGCTTAAACAATTTTATTCAACTCCAATGGCGTTGGTTATTTCTTTAGCGCGATGGTCAGGGAAACGCTCTTTCTTTTTAAACGACGACGATATCGTAGTTTGCACCAGATTGCTTTTTCTAGTCGTGCCGGTTAACGTTCAAACTTGGGTGGTGTCACTTTAGATGCGTTAGCATGTTAGACGTGTTTCCACTGCTTTTGTCTTGTCAACTTGTTTATTTCCATCTTCGTATTTTACCCTGAAACCAAAGTGTTCCCAAACGGAGGACTTAAGGTTTGTGGGTGGGTCTTCAGGTTCGTCAGGCTCACTTGCCATGTTGTCAAAATGCGAGAATGCGCTGCACGAAGTGAAAGCGGAGATTTACGTGACTTGGTCCGTCACTCAATTATGTACGTCAGGGAACTAGATATTTTAAATGGTTCGGTTCGCAAATATGAAATTAAAATAAAACAAAATAAAATAAAATAATATCCTGCGCCCAATAATTCGGTACAGGGTCGTGCCGAACCGAAAGTCGCGTACCGAACGATTCGACACAAATATAGTACATGTACCGTTACGGCCCTACTACTTACTGTACACCACATGTCCGGCACCAAGCAGACTTTCAGATAGTTTTCATATAGTTTTTCTGTGTAAAATCACTGCATTGACTGCACTGCACACACAGCACACTGGACACATTGCACTGGCTCAACACACTGCCCTAAATGCTGTGAACATACAAACACTGGTGACTCTTGGTTGTTGCCATGATTCACTGTAAAGAACCATTGATCAGCAGGCTCATTTCTGTACATCACTATTCATGAGGCGCTTTGCATTGACCATTTATGGTTGTTTGAGGGCGTGTAGAGGGCGGGATTTGTGTGCAAACAATTCCAAAATGATTTGGGATTTATAAAGGGTAATAGTGCACCGGCAGCCGTATGCAGAGTTCTGCAAATCAGAATATTTTTGAGACAACCCATTTTCTGCTTTTGTCTGCATGTACACTTTTACTATAGATCCTAGACACCGTTTTATAAATAAGATCCATGAGTCTGTCAGTGGCCAAAATGAGCATTTTTAATGGACGTACATTGATGATATGAAGATGCCCAGAGTGGTTACATCACAGCCTCTTTCGTTGCTGTAGGCTGCAGTGCTTTTGCTCAATACTGGACCAGTTTTAAAAATTGTTGTTTTCATCACACAGGATCTAGGTTGAAAAAAATACCAAATGTACCCTTGATGCTAAGGAAAAGGCAAAGTTTGAGCTGATTGCATTCTAATCACGATGTGTTCTGCATGCATTTTCATCTGACATTTACATGCCTTTTACCTTACCTGGTTGTGATATCCAGTCACAGATTGATTGTTAATGCCAGGGGTAAATGGTGTAGTTGTACATATCAGAGGGACCCCTGCCTGCATACTGTGTGTCCATGCTCTTAAGTCTTTTTTGTCATTTAGATGCAGTTGAAAAGGTGTTAGCAACTTTGTTGCGAGAACTTGCAAATGAGATTGAGAGGTAAATAAGCAGTTTTAATGTGCTAGGGGGGAAGGCGGTGCTGTGGTGGTGCTTTGGCACATGCTCAGGTCATTTTTGTTTGATGGCAAGATAAAAATCTTGTAGTCTTTCATTATCTTGTAAATTATTCGCAGTTGTCTTTTCTGGTTAAGGGTTCTGATGATGTAGAGTAAGGCGTTGAGTAAGGTTGTTAAACCTTTAGGTAGGTTTATTTTATGATCTTTCCACCAGACTTTAATGTGTGTCATCTGTGTCTCAGCAACTCATTGACTGTGGAGTACTATCTTAGATTTGAAGAGGCTGTCCTGAAGGTTCTTGGGAGCTAAATGCTTCATGTACAGCAGGTGTCAACTACAAATTTCATCAAAAAAGTCACTATTTTACCATATAACAAACTGATATAAAACTTTACTGATGGTGTATTGGATTTAAAGATGTCACAGTATATAGCACAAATTATAAATTGCTCCATATAAACAAAGAACAAATATATGGACTCAATTTTGCAGCTGCACACCTGCTTTGGGTGGAACAAAGCAAGCTGACAAAGACAAAACCCACAATCCCATGCAGGAAATCCACTCTAATATCGTAGAAATCTGTAGAAACATTTTAAAGGTCATAAAGGTCCCATGGTACAATAATATAACAGTACATACATTCTGTTAGAGCCTCAAGTAGGCGTGCTCATGACATGGATGTCTGTGAAAGTGATGAAAAGTGCCTGCTGTGTATCCCTGACCTCAAATTGGGCTCAGTATTACTCTCTTGGATCCAGTTTCCTGCTGTGTGTTTGTATGTATAATTTTCACATATGTGAGAGAGAGAATGATAAATCCTTCAGGCTTGTGTATGTAAGACTTTAAACAGTTCAGATGGGATACATGTGAGATGGCCGAGGCCAGTGGTTCTCAACGGGCCGCGCCTGTCATCAATTAACATTTCCGTCGTGTGTGTGTGTGTGTGTGTGTGTGTGTGTGTGTGTGTGTGTGTGTGTGTGTGTGTGTGATTTCCGTCGTGTGTGTGTGTGTGTGTGTGTGTGTGTGTGTGTGTGTGTGTGTGTGTGTGTGTGTGTGCGTGTGTGTGTGTGTGTGTGTCAGGGGAGCAGAAATGTTCAGAGGAAGTTGATGTGAGCAAGGGAGGCATTAAGTTTAACGTCAGTTTAAAGACAAAGACATGCTGACACATGTGGAGTGAAGGTGAAAGCAGTTAGGCCGTTACCTCCCCAGTTACATGCTGCACACACACACACACACACACACACACACACACACACACAGTCATTTCAGGCGAACAACCAGGACATTCTTTCCAAGAAGGCCTTGAGTTGAAAATGAGTATTTGGACATTTGAATGATTACTTCATTCATGTTCTATACACACTTGTTCCGCTTCATGTGTGAAGAGAAGGTAGCACACTTTGAACAAATTGCCTCAAATTGGCAATCACTGACAAATTGACAAATTGCGTTAATACTCTTTTTCTGATCCAAACACAACATCATGGTGGCAATTTGCCATCTGGCCAGTAGTGTTGGTTGTAGAGTAGAGTGACAGTGTGCAGAGAAGTTGGAAGGTCTTAAGGCCCAAAAGTGCAAACTGTCTGCAGAGTTGTGAAAGCGTCCCACTGGAGCCACACAAAAACACTTTATTTTTGCGCTCCTCTCCTTTCCAGGCATGCACAACATGTATCTTAAACAGCCCAGTATTTGATCTTATTTAGCCACAACTTATGAAGATTAGATGAACTGCAGTTGGGCTCATTAGATCTTTAGTCTTAATAAATAATCTGTTACTGTATATTGAAACATTCGTGTGAGGCAGTAAAGCGCAAAAATAAAGTGTTCTCTGCTGCTAAATTGAGAATATTTTCTGTAGGGAACACTATTTAATCGCATTTGTGCAGAGCAAGGCTATATTTTAAGTAGTCTGGGAACCATGACTATTCGTACAGAAGTCTGTGCTGATCCATTTTGAGATGACACTTTACTGAATAAATTAAACTTTAACCTGCTGATAGAGGTAGATTAGAAGTTATGGGTTCCATTCGGTGGCAATCATGAATATCTATTTCAAATTTTAGTTTATACAATTTATTTAATAGCTGAGAAATTTCAACCTGGACCAAAGTGGTGGATCTATTGACTTACACCTACAATACACTGGAAGACTATGAAAGACTTTTTTGAAGACCTAAGTCTGACACCTTCTCACATTTAAAGATAATGCAAATATTTAGTCACACGATATAAGATTTAGCATATAGGCCTACTGGGGATCTTCCAGGGTCACGATTAGATTCTTTTTGAGGTTATTTCCCATCCTGCTCCTGGTGAAAAAACATTGTGCCAAACATCCTTTAAGAAATACGACTTTTCAACAATTCCTCACCTCTACACAAAAACACATAACTTGGAAACACAAGACAAAATCTTCATATGTTGATAGTATCCTTGTCAATTTGGCATCAATATAAACTTTAAAGACAGTTTGTATTTTTGCACAAATTCACTTTGAATTTTGTTGCCTCAACTCGCTACGAGCCTGCGTTGGTTAGCTGTGCTATTTTAGTGGAAGGAGAGCTTCAGTCTCGTTGCACTACACTGGGCCTGTAGAGAGGCATTCAAAGTCAGAAAATACATTCTCAAGCAGGAGGCTAGGAAAACTGGTTGAAAAAATGTCAAGAATCAGATGCAGTGCAAAGTGCCGTTTAGGACACAATACATATGGAATGAGCCCAAACAATCAAGTTTTAGTTGCGGTTTACTAGTGCAAAATCTTGGTGTGCCCCTGTAGTAAATACGAAGAAACAATTTAAGAAAGGGCTATCATTTTATCCCACTGTGTACTTATGCATGAGTACTGTCAGACCAAAACCTCATCTCATCTCAACTTTGAGATGCAAGGAAAGCTTCCATTTCACTGACATCTGGGCAGTTTGAGGTTTTCAGAGACAAAAACACACACATTTGTTTTCAGAATTCCAAATTTTTCAGAAAATTCTTGTGGATTTCAGCCCACTGCTTTAAACTGGGGTGACTATATAAACAACATGCCAACTGGTCTTTAAATGGAATTGCATGTAATTACTGTTACTGGAATTAAATGTACTAAAGCTCAAGACAAGAAATTATGCAAAGAATTCAGAGATGCAGTTGGGGAGTCTGGCATTGAAGTATACCCAGAAGGCTTTAAGCATTCTTTGGAGCTCACCTCCAATCCCACTGGGATCCGGCTGGGATTGGAGGCACTAAAGGTATCACGTGTACTGTTATCACGCTGCACTCCCTGAATTTAGCTGGCAGGTTAGCAAAGAAAAAAACCCTGGTTGGCTGGAATCCCTCACATATTTAAGACTTTAACCAAAGTAGTTATGCAAAAATGCTTTTCTTGCCGTTTTTTTACACACACACACACACACACACACACACACACACACACACACACACACACACATATATATATATGTATGTATATATGTATGTATGTATGTGTGTGTGTGTATATATATATATATATTATATATATATAATATATATATATATATACATACATATATGTGTATATATATATATACACACACATATATACACACATATATATATATATATATATGTATATATATAAATCATGCTTCAAATTGTATAACAAAGTTCAGCCAGCATGGGTTGGTTTAGTTTCTGGAGAACATTTTGGGAAACCAACCTTGAAATGTAATATATTTTGCCACCTTTGTCTTTCTTCCCAAGAATTACATTGGAAATTGCATTGAAATGTACCCTTGTTAAAAAATATGTTGTTGTTTTCTGGGTAGTTTGGTCTCATTTATTATAATCTGAGGAAAGCAGATGTTTTTAACCTAAGTGTTAAATTGGAAACATTACAGTGTATGTATGGAATCCCTTTGGCTTGACTGTGGCATTCCAGCTGTGTGTGTGTGTGTGTGTGTGTGTGTGTGTGTGTGTGTGTGTGTGTGTGTGTGTGTGTGTGTGTGTGTGTGTGTGTGAGGTTAAGTTAGGATTCAGCGGAAAGTACATTCCATACTGAGGTGAAAGTGACTGTCCTCTTTATCAGGGTAAATGTTGTCATCAGCCTCCTGCCCGTGTCTATGTGTGTGTGTCTGTGTGTCTATGTGTGCACATGAAACGGAAACACTGACGACAACAATAACAGCGCATGTCCCTTGCTGACCTCACACACTCTTGTCAGAAACGGGGTGGCTGCTCAAAGCACCCACAGCTGCTTGTGTGTGTGTGTGTGTGTGTGTGTGTGTGTGTGTGTGTGTGTGTGTGTGTGTGTGTATGTGTGTGTGTGCGTGCGCAGTCCAGGAGGATGTCCATCTGTTTTGACAACTGTGTGTGGTGTTTTTAAATGAATATACAGTATGAACTCACTCCAGCTCTTTAAAATGCCAAGTATGTGTTTGTGCTGCTGTCAAATATGCTCCAACGTGTGTGTGTGTGTGTGTGTGTGTGTGTGTGTGTGTGTGTGTGTGTGTGTGTGTGTGTGTGTCTATGTTTAGCGCCGTGAAGTGTGAGTGAGGTTTGAAGCGGATGATAAGCCCGGCAGTCTTGACAGAGGGCCAGAGATGTGATTCCTGCTCTGGCGTTTCCATGGAAGTGAATCTGATTTTGCCTTGAGCAGTGAAGTGAACCTCTGAGGTAAATTAACACTCATCGATCAGGAGTCACACTGCCTCATGCCTGATTGTTCAGACCACCGTTTCCATTAGGCTGATTATAACAGCATGGATCTCATGAAACTTTAAGCACAGCGTCTTTAATGTGAATAACGAGCTCCGTTCACAGAGAGAATTAACCGGAGGAAACACAAACAGAAAGAAAACTGTTTGACAGTGGCTAATAGTTTAGTAAGAGAAATTATTTGGGGTGTTGCTGGCTGAAGTTAGGCACCAAATCTTTGGATCACAACAGGCATCAAATAAAAACATAGCAAGGAGAACTTACGGGCTAAAATCCAAAATCTCAAATGCTTTCATATTATCAGAGGTTGGCTTAGCAATAAATGTTGCTGACAGCCAGGACGATCTGTCATTACACAAGTCAGCTCATTTTGCTATAGCTTGGCTTCCAGGTGCAACCTGTGTACGTGTGTGTGTTTGTGTGGTGTGGTGTGTGTGGGTGGGTGAAAATTATAATGTACAAGCAGGCATTGGCAAGAGTGTATCCTGAGGAGATTAAAGCAGCAGCAGTTGAGGCTGAACCAGTGTCGTTCAGCAGGAAACTGTTTGTCTTCACAAATGTACAGACTTGTAGAGTGTATCATCCGTGTGTGTGTGTGTGTGTGTGTGTGTGTGTGTTTACCTTCTTGCTCTCCTCTATTTCTTGGAGTCTCTGTTTTTCCAGCTGCTCCCTCTCCAGCCTCCGACGAACCTGAAACACACACACACATATGCTCGTTTGTTTTTTTAAGGGAAGTGTTACAAAAATGGACTTTGTAGTGTTAAGAAACTAAATTGTCTTTATCTCTTACCCTTTCCTCCTTTTTGTCTCTCCAGTCATCCTCCAAAGCTCCAGCTCCTTCTGCCGTTACTTTTGTCGTCCTCTCTGACACTCCCAGAAAAACATAGTCTTCTTCTTTACACAAACCTCTCATTGACTAGAACCAGAAAAACAGCCATTCGTCAAATGTGAAACTTGTAACCTTCCGTCTGGAGTCAAATTGCCCTGACTTAGCATTTTCTCATCCCTAGGTCATCAAATACAGATGTTTTGTCAGGTCCCTCAGCATGTGATATCAACGCCAAAGCCACCCTTTTGCGTCTTTCTGAGACGAACAGGGCTTTTTCTAACTCCAAAAAAGAGAGAGAAAGTTTGCATTAGGCAGGAGGGAGGGGAGGTGGATGGGTCAAACAAAACAAGACTTTCACCCAGCAGATGACAGCCCACGTCCTGTGTGAAACCAAAAGTCAGCAATGTTTTAATGTTCCGTTATGTAACTAATTTACAATCATTGTGCACTGACGTCAGTCACGTGATGTATTTACATCATGTAACATTATTCCTACCTCACAAACTTACTTATTTTAACCAAAAACATGATGTTTTTTCTAGACCTCACCAAGTACTTTTGTTGCCTAAACTTAACCGACTGTTTAACAATATGTAACCATGTGTTACAATGTGTTTCAGCTGTGTGACATGCTAAGGGATGTCCTATGCTTTACTATGAGATGCCGATGGGCAGGCCAGCCAAGCAAGGGGGGGCAACATTTTGAAAAGTGGGGGAATCCTTATATTATACCTTCTTATTTTGAAAAGCAGAGTAAGACACGTGTCTTTGGCTGAAAAAAAAGACCAAGAAATGACTATCAAATCAGCAGTGTGCAAATTTTTTTTTCTTCATTTCTTCATTCAGTCTTGAGGGCTACTTTAATTATTGGTCAAATTGTGTGCATAACTGAAATAGCATAAAGTGTATATGGCTGTGAACTCACAGTTTTCCAGTCATACCCAATTTCTCCAATTCAAGACTGCTCAGGTACCCCAGTATGTGGAAATATTTAAATACGCTACTTTGAAAAAATGCAAGATTCCTTTTCCCCTTGCTAAAATTTAGTGTAATTTTGGAGTTATTTGCCCCCCTCTCTCTGACAGAATAGTACAACATGGTTAGTACCGGTGGATGCCTTAGGTCCTTGAATTTAATATGATACCTGTCTTCTCTGTAGCTTTGAATATATGCCCGATACAGAGAGTTTTAATTGCTAAAAATAACTTGTACTTAATCCAGTACCCATAATATGAATGGGGTGGTATGTTGTAGATTTATACTTTCGAATGTTGTGGTGACATCTCTGCATGCCAAACTGCCAAGTCTGTCAATATATGCTAAACTTCACTACACCATAGACTGCAGCTCCTGCTGAGCTCCGAACCAGGGACAGTTGGTGATTTTTGTGTTAATGTGAGTTTGTTGGGACAGTTTAACGACTCAGTATTGGACATTAGTGCTGTTGCTGGAAGAGAGCGGCTCCAGAGACTGCAGCAACAGAAAGTTGACCCACTGACCTGATGGGTGTCAGGATGGTCCGCAATCAAACCCCCAGCACAGAAAAAGGATCAAATACAGGTATCGTTTGACTGGAGATGTTTTTTTGCTACAGGTACTTATTTTTTGATACCTTAAAGGTAGCGAGTTCAGGTACCTAGTCCTAGTTCTTAGCTGCACAGGCTGAGATTGGAGAGACAGTGGCCTGAGGCAAAGAAAAAAAACACTCTTAAAAAACATAATAACATCTCAACTAGAGTGTGCCAGAACCCATCTTGGAGACTCTTAAAGAAGCAACAGACAGCATTTTTGCCTATATATTATGAAAATAATGTGGGTTGCACAGGGTAGTATACACAGTAAAATCAGACTATCAGCGTTTACATAAGTTACTTCGTGGCTTTGTAATAAGCTTCTGCCACCGGGGACGAATTTTCGCAGAAAAAATCTGCTTTACGGCAGGAAATGCGTCGTGTATTGCCAAACTGGTTGGTCAGCCAATCAGGGACTGGAGCTGGTCCTTATGAGGAACTGGCCGGGCATGAGATAGTTGAGTCAGGAGCACAATGACAGATGGACAGAGTGTGGAGATAAGTGAAAAACAGCCTCCCCAAAGAAAACGAGCTGCTCTGTCTGAGGAGGCGAGGATGCACAAAAAGTAGAGTTATAAAAGAAGAGGAAAAACAAGAGTAAACCTCAGTCAGGCGTTCAAGAGATGGAGGGAGCTCCGTGACCAAAGAGGCTTCAAAACCAATGTCCAGCTAGCTTTCTTTCTAATGGATCAGTAAGTAACACGGCTAAATGTTAGCTAGACGAGGGAGGGCTGTACTGTACTGGCTGCTTGTTAATTCCTAGCTGGCCAGCATCGCAAATCGCTGCAACCAGGGAGCGGGTCGCGAGTGTTGGTTGGATAACATCCTCGTTGCCATTCTACAGCAGCCCTCGGACTGTACTGATACTGTGCATATTGGTATAATTTACTGTGAGTTGTTTGTACTGGTACTGTGCATTCTAATATTATTATTTGCATTACTATTTGTTTTTTTTCTTCAGATAAATCTGATAATTGTTGCTCGGTGTCTTTACTTATTTATTTAGTATAGTGTCCACACACCGTCTCATTCTATATATACAGCCTACATTTTATTGATTATCTCTGATCCCCACGGTCAATTTGGTCTTTGCAACAGTGCGAGCAACACTACTGACGCTAGGTGGCACCAAGCTAAAAAAAAAAAGAATCCTATCTGTTGCTTCTTTAAGTCAGCTTGAAGAAGCTTCTACTGTCTGATAAGGAAATTGTTCTTTTGCCAATCAGACCAAAGTCGTATTTGGTGCAAGCCAAGCAATGAACATCATCATAGACATACTGAAGCATTATCAGCGTGTTGACAGTATCATGATGTGTGGATGCTTCCGTGCAGTGTGCCCAGGAAGACTTGTGAGGGAGTCCAGATCTTGATCCAATCTAGTATTTGTGGCTGGAAAAGGATTTTAACTCACAATCCCCACACAAACTGACAGAGCCTGTACAAAGAAGAATGAAGGAAAACTTGCTGTGTGCAGATGTGCAAAGATGATTGAGACCTATCCACACAGATGTGCAAGATGCATCTGCTTGACAGACTTTTGGAGTGTGACTACTTTTGCAAACAAGTATGCTGTATTTTATCTTTTCAATTTATTTAGACCACTTTGTAGACTTCTGAAAACATCAAAAAACATCCGAGCAGGGTGGTTCGTTTTTATAGGCTGCTAAGCAGCACCCTCATTTGCAGGTTACAAGAGGTCAGTGAATAGTAGTTTGAAAGTGATGCAAATTGTGCCTTCAGTCACCAGATATCAACCAAAGTGTAGAACAAATTTAGCGTGGGACTCAAAGTTGTTTACTGCTGGTCTGTTAGCAGCTTTTCTCAGGTTTGGTCCCACTGAAATATATTTGCGTAAGAGTCATCTGCCAGGCTGATGTGGGATCGATAGGAATGAATACATGAGGGAACTTGCTAAACCGCTGCGACTGTATGCTTGAGTGGTTTTAATAACTGCAGTCCTATCCCTGTGTAGCCTATCGTCTGTATAATCAAGTTGTTGCCATGGTTCCAACAGTAGCTGACGTACCTTGGACATTGGAATACCTTGGAACCTTTTCATGTGAGTCATCTCGATCCAGGACAGGTGCTGCTCATGACACACAGATAATCAGTTTAATTTATGAAGTCTCGCTAACTTTAAGGCAATTACATCAAAAGTTCCATAAATATGTCAGTGAGGTATTTACTTTAGCTGTGTTACATATTATTTTGTTTAAAAAATATGATCAAATATTAGTACTTGGGGGGAAATAAGATCAAATAAAACCAGATTAGTCATTAAAAAAATCAAGCAGGCACTCACCTGTGGGTCAACACCAGCTGTGTTCTCTCAAATCAGTCAAACCAGTATCCACTGTGCTAATCAATATCTGTTGTTTCCCTCTGATTATACCCTCTCTCTTTGATGCCTCATAATAACCATAGATCCTTTTTGCGTCCTTCTCCAACTTGAAGTCCCAACAGGAAGTTTCAGATCAGTTATAAAGGGTTTTATACAGTGACGGCGTGCAGCCGACATGCTAGTTATTTCCACAGTACAGTGACAGAAGTGCCACTGTCCCACTAATAGAGTCGAGAAGCCAGAGGAGCATAATGGATAATTTGGAAGCTTTTCAGGTGAGATCAGTATGAGGCCTCAGGTCAGTGTATCAACCTTTACCAACCAAAAGGCTGCATGGGAGTTTACTTACAACTTAAAATAATCAGTGTTAGTGTAAAGTTATATTCTAGAAGTGGTTTTCCATCCACCCAAAGAACAAAACTTACTGGAAAACAGCAACTACTTAAAAATAATGGTTTCATATTTTGGGAAACACCTGCACTAGCTTTCTTTCTGAGACTTGGACGAGAAGATTGATGCCATTCATGTCCTTATGCTAAATATGAAGTTACAGCTGCTCATCTCAGCTTAGCATAAACACTGGGAACAGTGGGGGAATGTTAGCCTTGCTTTTTGTCCAAAGGTAAGAAATTTTACCTAAACTCACCTTTTAAAGCTTGCCAATAAACATGCTATGTTTTGTTTGTTTAATATGTGCAAAAACGAACTGTAAAACGCACCAAGATGTATTTTAAGATGGGTTTGGGCCATGACAGCAAGACCAAAAGTAATTACTGTCAGGTCAATCAGGAGAGACAGGTCAATGAAGTAAATATAATTGTTATTACAGATTACAAATGATGTATGGTTGAGATTTGACAGAAAGTCTTTGGCACTTGAACTCCAGAGCGAGATTTGTAATCTAGGAGCATCTGAGCAGCACACACTGTTGATGGTGGTGGCCGATGACTCTGAAACTGATGGCTGATGAGGCTTATTGATCTGCAAAGACTAGGTGGTGATAAGGAGGTGGAAGGTGTGCACAACTATTGCTAGAGCTGTTGTTATGCAACTACAGTGATATGTTACATGTTTATTAGTAAACTTTAAAGATGCTGGGTGGTGTATTTTGTTAGCTTTGTTTTGCTGTGTTCACACTATGAGTGACACAGCAACAGGCTACAAGTTATAGCCCGTGACATGAACCTACAAACTGACCCCTCACACTTGTTGCTGTGGATGGATGTGACACGCTACAAATGAAATTCAAATGTTTTTATTTCTAGATGTATTTTTTAGCTTAATTAGCTAGCACTATGCTAGCTTTATGTGCGTTGCGGTGCACACGAGGATGCAACAGAGCCACAAAATGTGATGTTAAAATTGAGCTCAGACATTAATCAAAAGCATTGATTTTTTTATTTTATTTTTTTTTTTTTTCAAAAAGTACCTTAAGATTACATTTAGTCAAGGTGCTTAAGTGGCAGACACACAAGTCCCATGGTGACATAACTATGTAAGCAAGAGCTTGAGCAATAATTCAACGGCAACTCGGGAATAACGTAGCCATTGTATTGTCAAGGCATTAGAGCTAAGCTAGCTTTTTCCCCGTTTCCAGCTTGTATGCAAATATAAGCTAACCAGCCATTGGTTTTACCCTCATACTTAGCATGAAGACATGAGTGGTATGAGTTTTCACATCAAACTGTCAGCATGTAATGAGGGTAATATACAAAGTTTGGGTTTTGTTTGAGAGCTGTCATTTTATTTGTTGTTGTATCTTTAATGCATGTCAACACAGCTCCCTGTACAGAGTTGCATCGGTCCTAGTAAGCATTGTGAAAATGCAGCCTCAGTTTTATTTACAGCTAGCTTTCTGCTGCTGTATTTCTCCTCTAGAAT
Organism: Epinephelus cyanopodus; assembly: GCA_026686955.1. Lineage (NCBI taxonomy): Eukaryota > Metazoa > Chordata > Actinopteri > Perciformes > Serranidae > Epinephelus > Epinephelus cyanopodus. The sequence continues at coordinate 9,927,164 of CM048936.1, forward strand.
CAATATGGTTCATCATGTCCTCTTTTCCTAATGAATAGCCCTTTCAGCAGGCTGCTAATAAGGAGCCTGGCAGACTGTGGTGATGGATACGGTGGATGCTCAGAGTGTTTCCAGTGAACTCACTCTGTGACAGCGTTGACACATTTATGTAAAACACATCTGGGGGCTGTTATAGTGCTGCTGGATCAGATCAGCTTGCCAGGCCTGACTGAGGCACCACAGCAACAAGTATCTTTTGACAGTTTCCTTTCTCTGTCAGATTTTATATAGTCGCATCTCTTTGTGGTCGTTTTGTGTCTTTTTTTGGTAATTTCTTGTCACTTCATAGTCATTTTGTGTATGTCTGAAGTTGTTTTGTGTCTCTTTGTTGATGCTCTGAGTCTCTTTCTGGTCTCTCTAAGTCTCTTCTTGGTCAGTGCTAATTTGAGTGGCATTTTGTAGGTGACATTCAGGGTAGCCCCTGACACCTGGGGCCCTGGGCCTATGCCCAGTAGGCCCATCCAGTAATCCATCCATGCATTTAACAGTTTGCCTCAATTCAATGCAACTTTTAATTACATCAGACTATAACTTATATTTTATCACAGTGATAATCATTTTACAGAAATGTTACCACGGTGTTGCATTAGTCCCTCATAAGAAAGCAATTGAAAAAAAAATAACAATAGAAATAAGAAAAAAGTGCATGGATTACAGGTTTGTTTTTTATTCAAAATTTGTGGGGAGAACAATGAAAAATGGTTCATGTTTTTCATAAAATTAATCCTAAAAAAATACTGGCATGTAAATGCTGTGTTATGCAACCTGCTGAGACATTATATGAAAAGGAGTTAGTTCATGAGTTTCAGGAGTTCAGCTCCAGACCTGAGGCAGTGGTGAGTTTAACAACCGGTGTTGTTGTTGTTGGAAGTGAGAACAGAGTGCAAATGAGAAAACCCAGTGTAAAGTAGAACTGTGAAGGTGCATGTTATGTGCACGTTTTGTTCTTCATGAGGTGCAACATTTTCATCCTCCCACTTTAGAATGATGTATGTTAATCTCACTGAAGCTATAAATAGGCTTTTATAGGCTGTTAACCTCAGAACAAACTCATAATGAGAGATGATAGAATTCTGGCAGGCTTGGAAACCATATCAATAATGTGTTAAGTGTTGGCAGGTGTGTGTATGTGTGAGCTTTATACACAAGATGCCTAAATTAAAATCATACGTTGACTTTCAAAAAATTTGGTTAGTAAATCAATAAATGGTGCACCGCCAAATGTGTGATGATCTGAATTAGATTGAACAGCTCATTATTTAGAAATTTACCGCTCTCTAAACATTCTGACTGCCTGAAGTTTGATAACACATTAGTATCAAATAAACAGGAAATCATAATTATTGCAGTACATCTTAGAATGTAGTTTCACTCAAGGTCTAAAACCCCAAAGAGCACTTATGGCGTCCATATGTTCTAAAATACACAGACAGCAACATACGACCTACAATCTCACATCACTTCACACAACCTCTGCACATTCTGCACCCACAGAGCGAGCAACAAGCTGTGATCTTTGACCTTTGGTCCCTGACTCCCTGACATCACTCATCAGCCTGCTCACAACAGGAAACAGCTCTGGCCTGTAAATACTTTCCCTCAGCAAAATACATGAATTAGTATGTATGTATGCTATGAGCTTCTTCTCTCCCAGGAAGTTGGCAGTTGGCATGTCCAGTAAACGTCTAAAGAAAGTCATCTAAGGAAAGCTCCTTACCCAGTCTCTGAGGGTGATGGCCACCATCCAGCAAAGGATACTACTTTGGGTTGCATCTGCGAGGTTGTATCTGCGAACTCATTCTTTGGAGCAATACCCGAAGCTTATGATCATAGCTGAGGGTTGGAACAGATTGACTGGTAAATCGAGAGCTTAGCCCTCAGGCTCAGCTCCCTCCTCACAAATCTGTTGAATCCAGTCAGACATTTTTTTTCACTGTGGATGACTTTAAAAATGCAAGACAGGACTGCCATATACTGATGGGTTTGGAATCATAAGTTTCCTGTTGCTCCTACCAGTGAGGGCAGGGGATCTCCTGGAAAGGCCACAGCCACCAAAATCAACTGTGTTAAAATGAACAGGACTTTGTTCCTAAAGCCAAACTCTACCTAGGTTTAGATATGTTTTCAATTTGTTCTTTTGTCCAGTAGGCTCTTACCACTCCTGGCTCATCCACATCTTACAATCTGGGCAGGCAAAAGAATAAAGGGCTAAAGAAAGTCAATATGAAGTTATGTCATTTCCTTTGTGATGGCTCTCACAGCTGCAAACAAACTTTGACAGCTGTGATAAAGATCAGACGAAGAGTGCTGCAAAGGCTTACTAAGTGCAGAGTTTGACTGAAGTGACCCAAGAGCAAAGTGCATCACAGCTGTGGCACCGTGCCTGCGTGACAACATATCCTTTTTACACTCCAAATTTCCAATGTTTTTGCCTGAAATCAGATGTGAGCGGGCTGCTGTGTGGTGACCTGGAGTGACTCTGTGAAAGCTCTTGTCATGAAGGATTCCTAACACGCCTTGTGTCTTAATGCCTGATCCCTTGGCCGCTAAGTCGTACACCCAAAGAGGCTTAACTCCTCCTCAGTACCCATTGTCCAGAACGGTTCCATGCCTCGGGGGACTCAGCTCCACCCTCGGGACACTTGTTGTAGTGCAAGTGTACATACAGTATGTGTTTGGGTGTGTGAGCCCACAGATGGGGACCGCAGGGGTCTGCACCTTCCTTCTTTGTCTTTTTAAGGCATGTGCATGAATGTGTGTGTACATTTGTGTTTGTGAGTTCAGATCAAGTTATATTAGTGGAGACAGAGTAGTGTTGTGAATGTTGTTGGCAGTGAAACTGTTTGGATTGTCCCCTGACCTCAATCTCGCTTAAGGCATGAGTGAGTATGCGTATTTGGATGTAGTTGTACGTATGCTGGGTGCACAAGACTGTTTTTAACATCATCCTAATCCCTGCAGAAAAATTGGGTTTGCACCAAACATGCATGTGCATGGTCTTATTTTTGGTTCTTGACATTTCATTACATTTAGGCTGTATGATTTTTGAGCCCCAAGAGTCCTTTATGGTTACACAAACTAAAATATTCCAGCTTGGGGTGGAACACAAGACTAAACACACCTGAACATGTCTAATGTGACTGCCAGCTAAATCTTTTCCTCAGGATATGATCTTATATCAGAAGGGCATGGCTTATTTGGCAAAAGTTTTATGAGGAATACTTCCCGCAGCAACAACAACCGTTTAGATAAATGGAATTCTGTTTATTGTGCTCACAGAAATGATGAATTATATTTAAGTCTAGAGCCATGCTCGCTGCTGTGTGTTTAGCAGGTATAATGTTTAGTTGTCTCTTGTATATGTCTTGTATTTGGGTCATTCCTGGATATTGGTGACTTTTCTGTCCCCAGAATATAAATGTTAATATCTTATTTAAAATAAATTAAATGTCTATGATGAAAAGCTTTTATTATAGATTGAGGTCTTCTTTATAGGATTAACACAAAATAATGCATGCAAAATATTTTTAATTTACTTTTAATTACCTTTTTTTTGGAACATACACTCCTTTTTACGATGTCCCCAGAGCAAATTTTCAGTTTCAATGAGATATATTTGCGATATAATTATAAATAATAGACATGTGACTTTATTATTGTATAAATCAAGTTAAACTCTCGCTGTCTATAAATATACATCAATGGCAACAATTGTTATTATTTATTATTTTTATAATTTACTGAGTGTCCTCAAAATTGTGTTCCACCCTGTTAGTTCAGTGTTTTTCGCCTTATAAACAAAAAGCCTACAGCCCCCATGATGCCACATTCAGGAAGTGCAATCACTCTTTTGGAGGGAATTGAAAGAACAAAGAGAGGTAAGCACCAACTTCTTGTCTGCCTTTTTTTCAAGTTGTATGACGTTAACCTGTATGTCCTATTCTTAACTTTCCACCCTGTTATGCTGAATTGTGAAGAAAGTAAGCAACATTTTGAAATAATTGCAAACATGTTTGATATATATTAAAGTACTGTTTGGGTGTAGAGATAGCTAGCTAAAGATGGCTGCCTCACAGAGCTATGGCTAATTTGGTTTAAAAAATTCCACCCTGTTAGGTTCCACCCTGTTAGGCATACAAACCTAACAGGGTGGAACATGCACCTAACAGGGTGGAAAATCTATCAGGAAATGTAAAGAAATGCATATAAATGCTGATATATACATATTCAAATGTTATTTAAACTGTCCGTGTAATTTACCGGTATGTATAAAAAGGTTTTACACTTTAGAAGTATAAATTATTCAACATTTATTTGACTTTACTTGTCATGCTGCAACACGGCCATGATCAACTATATTGATCACACCCTCTTGGTGTAATCAGTATGCATTTAAACAGTAATTGATCATTATTATAAAGTTTTGTCTATACAATTTACATGATAATATAAAGTTAAATTGTATATATTTGTTAGGAAATGGCTCCAGCACTAAGTGCAGCAGAGATGCAGCGTCGCTACAGAGAGAGGCGAGACGCTGATCCGAAAAGAAGAGAAGAGTATCTCAGGAAAGAGAGGGAGAAATGGCAGAAAGACAGGGAGACAGGGGAAAAAAAAAGAATTGGGGACCTCAGTAAGCGTGAGCAGCGTGCACAGAGGAAGAAATGGAGACAGAGGAAGAGGGATGCAAAAATCAGGGAAAGGCTGAAGGCACCTACATCTCCACTTACAACATCCCAACCAATGGCAGGGCCCTCAAGGTTAGAAGTGTAAAATGGGAATTATCATGTAACTACTTTGTAACAGTGTTAATTATTTTCTTACAACAGTATTTGACACTTCTCTGTCTCTAGGAAACTGGTTAACTCTTCACGTGTTATGGTTATGGTTATGCTAAGATTAAGATTAGAATCAAGGTCATTGGTTGGGGTAGGGATGACTGGATGATGACTGGATTTTGAATGAAAGCTAGTGGTATATTGTAAAACATAGATAAAATGTATGTGTTTATTGTGTTTTAGGCAAAGGCAACAAAGTCAACGCTGTCAAATTAAAGAGAAGAAGAACCTTAAAAGAGAGATAGAACTACTCAAAGCTGCATTGGCTAAAGAAAAAAGTAAAAAAGAGAAATACAAAAAGAAGTGGCAAAGAAGCAAGAAAACCCAAACCCAAACCCAGTCACCTCAGACACAACTTAAGCAGCTGTTGAAACCTCCTATCCTTCCCAGCTCACGCAGACAACTGCTGCTACATGCTTCTGTGATTGAAGAATTGAGAAGGAAGTACACAAAGACAAGAAAACAAAAAGAAAAGCAGGTGCTTGCCAGATCCACCATGGGAAACATAATTAAGAAATATAGGCTTCAGAGTTTAGCTCAGGAAACCCTGGGCTTCTCAAAGAAAAGGGCACGGCTGCGAGGAAACCTCTGCAGCTACCAGAGGACAACACGGAAGAGTGAAACCAAGAGACAGGCAGTAGTAGCGTACTACTTGCGAGATGACATTAGCCGAATGACAACTGGCAAAAAGCAAACCATCACTCTTCAGAAAAAAAAAATGCAGAAAAGGTTGCTAACAGACACCATTAAAAACATATACTGCAAATTTCTCTCTGAAAGTACACACCAGGTGTCATACTCCTTTTTCTGCAGCCAAAGGCCATTTTGGGTTTTAGCACCCACTGAAGCTGACAGGGAAACCTGTCAGTGCAAGACACATGAGAACCTGCAGTTCATATCCAGCAGCCTTTTCAGTTGTGGGCTTGTGTCCACCAAAGACATTGAGAAGATGGCGGATACCATTGTCTGTGATCCTAATTTGAAGGACTGTGCCTATGGTGTTTGTGGAGAGTGCAGCTTAAATGCTGTTCCATTGGTTAGGCCCACAACAGTTAATTCTATTGCTGTCACCCAGTGGTCTACTGAGGTTAAAAGGATGAAAAAAAGTCGACTGTGACAGTGAAGAAAGAGGTCATGATGGCAGAAGACGAAGCAGTGGAACAATTCCAGAATCGGATGGCAAAATTTCGTCACCATATTTTTAACATCCGGTGGCAATACAGGGCATACAGGGAGCTGAGAGAGAGACTGACTGACAACGAATGCCTCATCCACGTTGACTTCAGTGAAAATTATGTGTGCAAGTATGCAAATGAGGTACAATCTGTCCATTTCGGAGGATCCCATCAGCAAGCCACCCTCCACACTGGTGCTGTACACCTCATCACAACCCCCTCTGAGTTTTTGCTCCATATCCCCTTCTCGGAGACATGACCCATTGGCCATCTGGGCCCACCTGGACCCCGTGTTGAAGATGGTAAAGGAGAAGTTCCCCCAAGTGCAACGGTTGCACTTTTTCAGCGATGGGCCGGCAACACAGTACAAACAAAAAGGGAACTTCTTCCTCCTAAGCACCGAGCCATTCAAAAGGGGATTTGACATATCCTGGAACTTTTTTGAAGCCAGTCATGGCAAAGGGGCTCCAGATGGGATTGGTGGGACCTTGAAAAGATCGGCTGACAGACTTGTGCACTTAGGAGAAGACATCCCAAACGCAGAAGTGCTGTTCCAGAAGCTCAGCATGCAAGAGTCCTCAGTTCAGCTGTTCTTTGTGCCGGAAAGGAGTGTGGAGGAAATGCTGGAGGTAAGTGAAAACAATGATGTTTCTTTTTCTCTCTAATCTCTCTTATTGTCATAGAGGAATCCTCAAATGACCACCAATGTACTGATAACTCTTCTATATTCAGCCAAGAAAAATGTAATGAAAAGTCTTCTGTACAAGATTAAGGATTCCTTTAATTGTCATTATAAAAGAATACAATAAAATTTCATTGTACCAATGTAAAAAAAGATCTCATCATAAAGTAATAAATGAGTAATAAATAAATAATTGAATAAATAACATTCACTTTATAAATGCACATCTCTCTCTCTCTTTCTCTCTCTCTCTCTTTCTCTCTCTCTCTCTCTCTCTCTCTCACACACACACACACACATAAACCAGGTATACAGTCAACATATGCTGTAAACATAAAATAAATATTATTGCACATGATGGAAGGTATTTCAAGTCATTGTTTATGTGATTTCATAGCAAACCTTAAAGAGATTGAAGTATTTATACTTATCCAAAATGTAGACTAGTATTTCAATTAATCATTACAATTATTAACACAATGTAATAAAATATGGTTATATTACATTACACATTACATATGGTTATATGTCCACCTAAAACAAAATATTCCATACTTACCTAGCCTTACTTACCTGCATATGATGTTTTGAACCATGTTTTGTACTGTTTTCAGATACCACCTTTGACTGCTATCAAAGGAACAATGAAGATCCATCAAATTATGAGCACATCCATGGGCAAGATAAAATACAGGGACATAACCTGTCTGTGTCAAAAGGACAAAGGGGTTATGGATTGTTCATGCTTTGACCTCAAAGAAGCAACTTTGCAGGATCTGGCATCAGATGTCCCTACCACTGAACCCCTGTGGCGTCCCGATGTCATTACCAGCAGCCATGTTGGGAGGTGGTGTGTGGTGATGTATGATGATGACCCCTACCCTGGCATCATAATAGCTGTCGAAGAGAACAGCATCCAGGTGAACTGCATGCACCGAAATGGCATAAACAAATTCTTCTGGCCTGGCCCTCGGAAAGATGTCAACTGGTATGCTGACAATCAGCTCCTGTGCCTGATTGAAGAGCCTCAGGCACTTAACAAAAGGTCGGTGCAACTGAACATGGCAGCATGGAGATATGTTTCAAGAACATATGGCACAGTAGGAAGGTTACCCCATGTCAGAGAACCTGGACTTATAGTACAGCAGTTTTAAAGTCCCCGCTGTTTATTAACACTTTTATATAGGTCAGTGGTTCTCAAACCTGGTGGGCGCAGAGGCTCTGCGGGGGGGCGTGGAAGACCAGGGGAAGAGTTAAAGAGTGGAAAAATGTTTAATGAATATGATCTATGCAGGGGAAATGGACAAACAGGAGTTTGCTGATTCCATCCTGTTGACATTTATGTCACTAAAATTCAGCTTTTGAGTACTTTTTTATTAGTTCAATCCCCAATTATTGGTAATGATTGATAGAAATTGTGGGGTGGGGGGGCGCAAACTTTTCCGGCTTCTGAAAGGGGGGCATGTCAGAAAAAGTTTGAGAACCACTGATATAGGTTAATAGGTTCCACAATAGTGGTGTCCCTCTAATTAATTAATTATTTATGAATTATTGTGTTTAATGTTAATGTGTGTTATGTGTTTTAATAAAAACATTGTTGAAAGTCACTGTGTCATTGTTGATAATTCCACCCTGTTAGGATCCTTTCCACCCTGTTAGTGTCCTTTCCACCCTGTTAGTCACTTTAAAAAAAAAAAAAAACATACCAACTTTGTGAAATATTTTGCATGTTTTTATGTTAATTTGCAGATCTGAAAGGGATTAACAGCATACTTATGTTTTTGAGCAAATTTGCTATTATTTATCTTTTCGGGTAAATTAGGTACAAAATTGTGATGGTCCTGAACACTGAACACACGTTCTACTTAACAATTCTCATTTCATTATTATTTAAAGAAGAAAACAAACTTATATCATGGAATAAGGGACACATAAGGTGCTATAAAAACTAAGTATTGTTAAATATTTACATAATTAACACTTTGCAGTACATACGAATATGTCCCTAACAGGGTGGAACTCTCTCACAGTCCATGTCTGAACAATCCACCCATAATTATAATTATTTAAATGCTTAAGCTCTATCAATAAAAGTTCCTGAAGGTTAAACATGTCATTTACCTGATATAATTATAAAAACACGAAAAATGTATTATTTTTTCCACAAAAGTTTGGGCATTGAAAAGTCACCAATAGCCAGGAATGACCCATTTATACTATAGCTTTATTACAGTGCTGACAGTAGAGAGAGAACAGGAAACAGCGCTCGACAGTGCGATAGTTTCACTTGCATTTGCGACTAAAAATAGGTGTGTGCGAACTGTAAAAAATATTTAGGGGCACATGTGCGCATAAAAAAATCAGCCAAGGGATGGTTCGCCCAGGGCGTAAAACTAGCCAGGACCGCCTCTGAGAGGGACCGGGTAAAGCAGCGGACCTCCGGGGAAGCCTGCTCCGTTCTCTCTGCAGTTAGGGACTGTTCGCCACGGTACCACTGCTGGGCAGGGTGGAAATAAGTCCTGCAGAGTTTCAGAGGACCCTGAGAATGTTTTAGGATAGTAATAACATTATATAAGATAATCATATTGCAAAGATAATATATATTAAGATAATAACATTAAAGACAAAATTAAATTGCAATACTTTTTCAAAACCTTTCTGTACATTTTGTATACAAATTCATTAAATAATTTTGCTTGTAAATGTTCTTTGTGCACTCCTTACTTTGTCAACTTAGGGAAAAAAGTTAGCGTCAAGTAAAATGGTTAAATGATTGGAGTAAGATGGGAAAAGATAAATAATACAAGTCCATGGCCAAACTCATACTGTTGAGTTGTTGCAGTTGATAGTTGGTAAACCCTAGGTCTTCAGGGCACCCATTTGCTCTGCTCACACTACGGGTGACACAGAAACAGGCTACAATTAATTTACAGTGGTATCTGGTGACATGAAGCGACATGAAACTGACGCCCAACTCTTGACGCTGCCGACGGGTGTGACACGCTACAAACAAAAGTTGAGCTGGCCTCACTTATTTTTCAGTGCTCCACTGACACAGTGAAATGCCATCTAATCAGATGTTTTTATTTCTAGCTGTGTTTCTGTGTTATTTAGCTTAGTTAGCTGATGCTGTGATAGCAACCGATATCACCATTCCTTGAGCCACGCCACTGGCATGGATATAAATTAAACTGTGACGTGTTTTTCCAACAGTGCCCTGGTCACCCTGGCTAATCCTCAGACCTTACCATAAACAGGTTTTACTGGAGCTACTTTCTTCAAAGAAATAGTCCACATAAAAACTGACAATATGTTCCATGGAATATCAAGAGTTACAGGGACTATAAAAACATCTTGTTGATAAGATGTATCTTAACCAATGTAGTTAGTGTGTTTATGCCTTCCAGAAAACTCTTTGACCAAAATACAAATCTTCCACTTGTATGTGAGAGGAAACATATACATTTTCAGTGAGATTTGTCTGGTAGCCAGACTCGGTGATTAATGACACCATCCCTCTGTGAACCACAGTAAAATTAATGATATTTCTTGTGGTCATCCGTCTGCTTTAGAGACCCCAGTTGCCATTTTTTGTTACTTAGAAAGATAAACATGAGGTTTTATGACCAAAACTGGGGCACTCAAGCTGCGAGAGAAACAGGCGAGGTATTATTTAGAGTGACCGGGTTATGACTGTACTTTAAAAGGGACTAAAATAACATTATGTCAGAGAGTTATGGGAACAGGAGTGCTGTGGAGAGGATCTCTGTCTCTCTGTTGAAGCTGAGAGCTCACATTTCCGTCTTACACCCTTGTCTTCTGTTAGACATGGGAAATGGACCGGTCATGTAGGACATGACACATTGCAAAAACACATCAAGGTTTTTATTTTTAAAATCCTGATACCAAGCTGTAAAGAAAGCACGTAATAGAACTGTTCCGTAGGGGGCAGAATTTATCATAACAAGCTCAAGAAATGGAGGATTCCTGTAAAAACAATTTACAGTATTTAATGTAATTTTTCAAGGCAATCTGAGATGTTGGAAGAGTCAGTGCTTCGACTTTTACACATATAACGAAAAAGAGTGTTAACCGTTGAATTCCCTATGCACAGTAAAGTAGCAGCTATCACGGATGTCCACCTTGATGTATAGGCCTGCATTAGTGCTGTCAGGCAGTCTGTGAGACGGTTCTCTCTTTGCACACAGGCTTTTACACGTTTTTCATTTAAGGGACAGTTCACCCCAAATTCAAAGCCCTCTAGTACTAAGTACAACTGATGCCGATGTGAATGGCATTAGTTTTCTATTGGGATTTTATATTTGGTCATTTGGATTAAAATTTGATTAGATTAATATTTTGACCTGATGATGGTGCCAGATGAAAAGTATTGTTTCTGCTGTATTTATGCTGATTAGTTATTCTATCTACCGTACTTGTATGAGCACTGCAGGTTGATGCAGCATAGTGTTGCAGCTGTCCGTTTCTGTGTTATCTTCAGTACATGCAGTGTGGTATCATGTGAACAGTCACCACTACTTAGTCGTGTGTGGACTAATGTCTGTGACTTGTTTTTATTTTTTGTTTCTCTTTATGAATGATAAACTCAATCAACTTTGATTATGACAATATCGGAAGTGGTTATTTTTCTTCATCAAAAGAGAAAATTGCCTTGAATCTAGAAATGATTGAGTGTCCTTGTACATCAACTCCTTCTAAATTAATAAAATGGCAGAATAGTTGAATGCAATAAAAACTTATGGTAACACTTTATTTAGTTCGTCCACGTACAGATACTTTATAGAGTACTTGTAACATTTCTGCAGCTTATTCGTTGAGATTCAACAGTTTTATTTTGTCCATAGATGTTTAGACTATTTAATTAAACTTAAATTACTCACTCAAACTTTGCTGCAAAGATTAGATTGATAGTTCAAGTTCAACAAAATTATTCTAAGAATATGTAATTACATCAATGAATTGTCATATATGAATGCTCAATAGATAATGTTAAACATCTGAAGACAAAGCAGAACAGCTGAATTGTTGAATTTCAATTGATAAGCTGTTGAAATGTTACAAACATGAATGAACTAGATGAACTGTCCAGATTAAGTGTTATGAAACTTACAACTGCGTCACTGAAACTTGTGATTAAGTTACAATAACAATCAAAAGTTTTGAAAAAGGTTTATGGAAATAATGACAAAATGTATAAGGGTTAGGGAAAAAATTAATAAAAATAATAATTTACAAAAGAATCTAAATTTTTTGATATTCTGATCTGATAATAAAAATCAATTTTTAAGTTATAACATGCAGTGTGGCTACTGGTTAGTGTGTGTGTCTGCTGTGAGAGCAGCGTTATTTTAAGTTTCAGTTGTTGAGTGATTCACCAGAAAAAGGACATTCTACTCCGAAAACTTTGTGGCTGCATGTTTGTATTCAGAATGGGGATTTTACTGGCATCCATTCTCTGTTGTTCCTATTCCTCCTGTGGAGTTTAGAGTCATGGATATAATAAATCAAAGCTCGGTATTGCACACACGTACTCCATCAGACATGGGTCACTTTACTTTGGGTCACTTTACATTTTAAAATGTTGATTCAACCATTATATCGTGGTCCGGCCCAGCAGTGTGAACTCACCCCACATTGAAGTCTTTGCCAGAGGAAAACAAAAGCGCACAATCTGTATGCTCAGAGGATTTCAAACCATAACATGACCCTGGACATTCAACACAAACAAGGTGTTTAGGTATAGGTGTGAATTACCAGCTAACAGAGTAGTCTAGCAAACTAGGGTCAGCTTCACTGAACAACAAACACTACACAGATAAACATCTTTTATTAAAATAGAAATCTGTCACATCAATTTAATACGCGGGAAACTGTAAATGTCTGGGGGGTTGAGAGGAGAGTGGTGAAGAGAGGAGCACACAAAGACTCTTTTGATCAGGTTTTTACTTTTGGCACATTCCTCTGGTACTGAGTGTCGGAGAGACACGTTTGGTTAGATGGGGCAGTAGACATCCATTCATTGCTGTGGAGTCAGATCTGGTGGTGTGACTGATCACTTGTTTATTGGCGCAAAACAGTGCTGGGGTAACTGTTTAGCTGCAGGGCATAATGAAACGTCCAGTGGCTGAGCAGGGGGGTGGCTTTTTGGGCCCCAGCTCAGAATGTTTCCTCAAAAGCTCTGAATGCTTGAGGTTTTTCAAATACCTTCCATTTTTTGGTCATTTCCCCTACGTCTCTCTGAATGAACCGGCAAATGGGTGGAGCAAAAGTTCTATTATTTATTAGTAATGTTGTTTATGCCAAACTCCTACCCTACCTATGTTATGTAACTTGAGAACAGAAACATCAGACAATTCTGACCCTTTTTTATGTGTCAGGAATGAAGATTTGTCATTTTTGACATTAATTGTGTTGTGCTTTAAGAATGATGAAGACAGTTGGAGAGGAAATACAGACAAAATAGGGTGTAGGCTCTGCAGGATGATCTTTCCCCCTGGGAACAGGGGGAAATAATCTAATAACCTACTTTTATGATAAGATGACATTCTTTGGCACATATAAATACAGTTTTTGAGTGATTGGCCTGTTTACATTAATAATGGCAAACACATATATACATGCCTTTTGGATTTTTTATTCCTTATTCCATGCCCGCCTATAATTCATGTGTGTTTAGGTGTATATATTTTTTAAAAGGAGCAAGGTACTGATGAAATCTTTACTGCATTGTGTGCAGCAACTGTCTGTGAACATTCAGTCCAAATTTGGTGACATTCTGATAATTATTTCCAGAGATTCATGTGATAAGGCAGACACGGTCCCTTTTGGGAAAGCCTCAGTTTTGACTATTTTCAATTTTGGGGAAAATTATTAAGCTACTAGATACGCAGGTTTATCATACCAAAATGTAAACTAGAGACATAGAGGAAGTCAAAAATACCAAAATTGTGTGGTCCCTTTAAGTGATACCAAAATCTGCCTCGGCCCCTGGACTATATTGCAAATGGCAACCTGGTGTCACTCTGAAGTCATCAAAATCCAGCATTTGGGCATTGACTTGCTGTGCCAAACACGGACCAAAAAAAAGCCGTCGTTTAACATTTGCATGATATGTGGCCGGTCACTGTTATAGCTTAACAGCACCCAGTGGCAGCATAAGTCTGAGTGGGCTGGGTGGGAGGGGTGTTGGATGGGTCCAACAACCACAGACTTTCACTCAAAAGAGCAGTGTTAGCTAAACCCTGTTCTTTTTTCCTAAACCTAACCATGTACTTTTGTTGCCTAAACCCAGCCATACACATTTGTTGATCAATTCGCAGTGTTGTACCAACGTAGTGCGTTTTATTTTGAAAGAGACTGTAAAGAAGACAATGAATGTAACAGGCCGAACTTGACGCACCCAGGGTACCTTGCACATCATATCTGGATGCAGAAAGTCCATGATCAAATGTCAGTATGTGACAAGGTTGGAGTGAGAATGTGTTGGTTTGAAAAATAGTGTCAATGGGGGGAAAAAAATCACCACAGGGGAACATGCTCTAATACCTTCCCTTGGTTTGGCTTGAGCCCTGAATGGTTGAACTATTGGAAATGTTCAACAATTGTGGTGACCTTGGTGACCTTGTGCATTAACCTGTCATTGAGAACTGGTAGTAAGTGGTTCATTTAAATCCAGTGAATGGATTCTCTAGGGAAAAAAAAGAATTGTAAAAGAATTAAGAATTAAAAAGCAGCACAGCACAGTCAAGAGGCAAAGCTTAGGCTCGACATTCACGCAGAATCTGGTAAACAAAAGTGCTTTGTGGGTTCTGATCAGTGATGATGATTTTGATAAAATCAATTTGGGGTTCTTTGAATATACCGTAGCTATTGGGTCAAAGGAAACTCTCCAAATTGCTATCATTTGAGAAATGTTTGTAGTCTGACCACCACCCTTCTTTTTTTTTTTTTAAAGGGCTTTCATTATGAGAAGAGTGTTAGTAAACACAATAATTCTTTGGTCAAGTAAACACAGGAAAATCCCACCCCAGTTATTTTTTTTTATCACAGTTACAGTCACTCAGGGGGTTATAGTTGATTGCATTTACCATCCGACTGATTCCATTGTCCCGTTGTGTTGTTTTACTGTTAAGCTTTTGATTGCTGGTCTGTAAATTTGAATTAGACTTGACAGTTTAAAATTACAACATATAGGCGTACATTGTGAAGGAGACCTCGGGGGCAGCTTATGTGTCTGTGTGTTCTCCCCTCCTTTAATGAGAGACCATAACAGAGGAAAAAATACTCCTT
Source organism: Epinephelus cyanopodus (assembly GCA_026686955.1). Lineage (NCBI taxonomy): Eukaryota > Metazoa > Chordata > Actinopteri > Perciformes > Serranidae > Epinephelus > Epinephelus cyanopodus. Next base: position 9,942,208 of record CM048936.1, read on the forward strand.
ATGGATTCCATGCTCTAAAAGAGCCCTATACATCGCTGAACAAAGCAATGCTTATCGCCCCCGTGGTCTCTGTCTCTCTGTCTCTGTCTCTCTCTCTCTCTCTCTCTCTGTCTCTCTCTCTCTCTCACACACACAAACACACACACACACATGGACGCAGTGGGTGGTCAATGCAGCGTTTAACACCAGATGTTCACACTGAAGGCCAGCTTAGAGATGGCCTCACATCCTAAAGTTTTACCTGTCAGTCATCTCACAAAAAAGCACCGTCTCATTTCCTCCATTTCCTCTTTTATAATCCCCTGATGTGTGAGTGTGAGTGTGAGTGTGTGTGAGTGTGAGTGTGAGTGTGTGTGTGTGTGTGTGTGTGTGTGTGTGTGTGTGTGTGTGTGTGTGCGCTCACCAATATGGACTCACCCTCTGCAGTGTACACAGGCCTCCCATTGTCACCCAATTAAATGTCTCCATGTGGGACGGTTTCTCTCAACTTTTGCCAGTGTCAACACTACATGTACTGTAGCTTAAAAATCCCTTAAGACTTTGACAGCCTTTTTTCCCTTTTTGATCAAGCATTTGGCAACGCCTCTGTTTTTCTTTTGCCTTCCAATGTCAAGGACTTCTGCCAGCACAAACGCTGTGTGACATGCTGATCGAGAGGAAAGCACATTACAGGATCATTACTGTGTACAATTCAGTTTCAGTAACAAGTCTTGTTTGACACTATAAACACTACTGTGTGGTAGCTTCAGTTTTCTGATCCAGGGATAACAATAGATATTGATCACTGACTAATTCTTGGTTTAATTGTACAAAATAAACTGTTCTAAGCACAGAGAGAAAATAAATCAGAGGCAGGACCGGTAACTCCCACAGGAAATGTCACTGAAAACCTGTTGCTGTACAGTACAGCTCTGTAAACTCAATTTGTAAATTAAATTGTATCCTGGACTTTAAACATGTCTGCAGCCTTCAAATGACCTTAATCCAAATTTAATAAACTTCCTCCTTTTTACAGCATGATGAGTGACTTCTCTCAGCATTAACAGGCATTTGAAGAATGGCTAAGCATACATAGATTTAAAATGTATTGCAGAGCATACCTATTTAAGGCAATACTGTGAGTTGGCCCCCCTAAGGACCATATTAGGACTTGTGTCTTGCAATACTAGGAGTTTAAAAACGTGGTATTAGTGGATCCCTCAAAGCCGTGTTTTGGAATGTCTGATGTTGAACGAAGCACTTGCTCTGGGTACGACCTGGTCCTGTAAAGTCCCATTTAATCCTCTGATATTCAGAGCTTCTGGCATGAGAGGTAGGTGAAATATATGTTTGACAGGGCTCCCACACGCGATGAAAATCCTTGAGTGTTTGAAGGTTTGAGAACTGTGCAATGCAAGTGTTGGATAAATAGATGGCCTATTTTATCATCCCAAGACCCAAATTCATTCATTGTGTAAACCATCATGTCTTATCCATGCCCAGAACAACCTACAATTGAAATATATAGTATATACCACCTTTGACATTGGGCCAGTCTACAAGACAGGCAATAACGCAAAAGTTGACAGTTGTGCAAGAATCTCTGTGAGGCCGAGCGTATGCAAAGCTGTGAGGTAAATGTTCCCATGAGTGAGCCAACATGCTCATACAGCCTGGTCTCATAAAAATACATAACAAACAACAACCTCTTAACACGACATTACGTGGTGGGGACGTTAAAGTAACAATGCCAATCCAGTCAATTAGGATGCCATTTCATGTTAGACACACAAATTTCTGCAATAGGTAGTTTAAAGAGCGACTAAGGCCTCATTTACACCGCAAGCGATGCAGCAGCACACATGTATTCACACCAAAACCAAACAGACACGTCTCGCAGCAGCTGCTGCTGTCCCGTCAAAAAACAAACCACACCTGAACAGTTGGTGGCGGTAGTGCACCGTGTTTGCAAATCTCTAATAAACCCCAAAGAAGAAGTGAGTTTAGACCCAAAGCCCAGGGTGGACAGGTTCGTGTGCCATTGATTATTCCAACTTGCACTCGGAGAATTAATATTTAGCTCTACAAATGGGTAAGTACATGAAACGTGCCTGTCAGGTCTCGGTTGGTCAAGGGGGAGATGTCTATGGTGGCCGAGAAACGTCACCATGCAATACCGTCGAATACTGTGACCGTTTGCTTGCAACTCGCACAAAAAAATCGGTGTTTCTTCTATTTTCGAGCTTGCTCGCGAAAGCAGTGCGACTCGCGCAGCGCGACTCCAGCAGCGCGTAGAAGGGATGCGGTGTGAATGATCAAACCTTATAAAATGCTCACCGAAATGAAAACGTGAGTAAACAGCAACCGTTCGCAAGCGCTACGCATCGCTTGCGGTGTAAATGAGGCCTAAGTCTGTGTAGCGTGTGAGGGTGGGGCAGTCTCGGAACAACAACAACAATAAAGCCTTTTAGGGCAACAGCCAATATTTTGGGAGTAGCCAGCATTAACCCGGGTCAAGACTTCCTCATCCATGCACCGGTCATTGTTAACAGTTTGATTAGCAACTCAAGACAGGTCCAGACACCATTTTGGCTATTCTCTATGAACAGATATCTGAACATGTACAGATATTGTCTCTGTGGTGCCGGCAGGTCATTTTAACACTGCAAGTGGCACCACCATGTGATACGGTGCAAAGAGGTTATGGTCATTTTCCATATTTCTGTGAGATGGGGTTGGTTCAAAATATTAGAATGTTGATGTTCCACAGATATAACGTTGAGCATTGTTATCAGGTGTATTAGCATGCTAACATTTGCTTATTAGCACTAACAGCAATCCACAGCTGAAGCTGATGGGAAGGTCATTACTGTAGTTTTGCAGGTATTTGGTCATAAACCAAAGTATTTCAACAACCACAGATTTTTGCCCTAATGATGCTGCAAGATTAAGATTCCACTCCTTAAATGACATTTCTTGTATTTACTCTCTATATAAATCATTAAGCCTCGTCAGAGACTCCCCAAATCCACTAGTCCTTCTTATGCACAGTCATTACTCTTTAAAATGAGTCTGAAATTTTTCGTAACTCAGTTTTACTCAGGAGAGCACAAATGTCCTCTTTTGTTGAAAAGTTCTGACAGACCTTAAGTTTTCATAGTGGTTCATGTTTGTTTGTTAATCTTTGATTTTTCTGATAAAATAACCCAACAGTCAACACTTGGCTTGCAACAATCATATCACCACAACGCTAATTAATGCAGCCAGGAAGAAATATGTGTTTTGTTTTGGAAATCACCAACATCTTATCACCAGTGCACCAAATTCCAGCCATATCACTTCAGATGTTTTTCAGATCTTTAGAACAAACAGATAAATATGAGTGAGAACAGCAACTTCTTTTGAACTTTGTTGGCAGAGTTCTTCAAAGCTTTAAGATTGTTGGCTCAGAAGCCGTTTACTATTCTTTAGACCTAGTGGACTGCAGTCAGAAATACACCACCGGCAATGAGCTTGATTGACAGTTTCCAAATCTTGTCTACACCTCTTATCCTTGTTGTGATCCTGCCATCTGTAAACACTTGTGACCTGTGACCTCCTGGCTGTCAGCAGGCTCTAGGACTGCCTGAAAACACCCAAATGGCTTTCAGTGCCTTAGTTTAAGACAGGGATCTCACGCAGCGCTCCGCACGAACATCCCGATCCAGGACACAGAATTCCCTTCTCTACAAATCCCCCCTACAGGTACCAACACAGGATTGAGAGGAAAAACCCTCTTGAAGTTCAGCAAGCTCTTTTTACGGCCATGTCTGTCAGGTTGGTTTTGTCCTGTACTTGAAAAATCCTTTCCCAATTATAATAACATGCAACAGAGATATAGGTTAAGGCCCTTATACCCAGGCCAAGCAACATTTTGTACGCATATTTGTAATAGCTGGGGGAAATGCGTAAAAAAGCTTCAACTTTACTGTACTTGCAACAGATCTTTTCCTTGTAAGGTCTGATGACTTAGCTGTTTTTTTGTTGGGAAGGAATGCCACTAAATGCAAGAAAATGTTGGTGAATTAACTAATAAATTACTTCTTTTAGAGGTAGAAAACCATTAAAGGGGTCCTATCAGGCCCAATTTTAGGGTCCTACTAGAGCATGTTTCCATTCTTAATGTTAACATAACACTTGATTTTTCATGTTCTTTTATATATTCTCTGCTAAAACACCTGTACTCAGGCTCTGTCTGACATATTTCATTTTAGCACCTGTCTCTTTTAAACCCCCTCCTGAAAAAGACCAGTCTGCTCTGATTGGCCATTTTATATGGGTCTTCCGTATCTCGGCGTTTCCATATGACTGTAACAGAGAAATCCAGCATTTTTCCATGACTAATCAGCAATTAAAGCTCCTAAAGTCCTCACAATCTTACATGTTCTTGCAGGAATATGACCTTAAAATCAGGGAGAAATTAAATAATATCGGCAACCAAGATTTTACCTTTCCCAATCTCGGAACCTATCAATTATCTTCAGACAATGATAAAGCCTCTGGGGCTGTGGACCAATATTTTGGGCCGATCCAATTTAGCCAAGAGATTTCCGGGGCATAGACGTCCTCTTCCATGCACTGGCAATTTCAGCTAATCTCTATAAATAATGTATAAAATACATGTATAAAAGCAATTTTAAAAAGGCTAATATAAAGCTTGCACCAGAAGATAGCCAGTGAGTTCCAATATAGCATTTTAGTCAAAGCGTTTAGCCTCTTCACACAGACTGTTTACCTGCTTGCTCAAACATGATTGCAGAATCTGTTTATAGAGATAGTACGTTTCTCTGATGTTGGCATACGGCTACATGTAACAGTGTAGGCTATATAGACTCAGCAGCATTCAGAATAGTCTGACGTTTGCGAGCTTTACTTACTGGGATTACTTTTACATATGGTTGCCTCATTATTTGAAATTTTGGCCATGTTTAATATGAATATCCGACATTGTACAATTATGTATTCAAAATATAGGCATCATAGGTTCCCTTTAAGAGAGCTAGTCTAGGATGTTTATATAAGCTTTTACCCTCAAATGATCCTCATATTAAAAAAGATTCTGTCAATCAGAACATGTAACAGAAAGGTAACAAAGTGATTCTCTCAGATTTTTTTGAGATATCCTTTCAGCTATGTCTTCCCTTGCAACTACGTAATCATTCTGGCTGCTCTTACAATCACCTTTGCCATGTTCCCCCACTAATACTGTCTGGAGCTGTACGTTGGTGTGACATCACAGATTAGACAAGTTGGCCATGTGTGGGCTTTCAGTCCTGGCTGTAAGAGAGCTGAAAGAGCCAGCTGGAGTCACGAGGGCATAGTCATGCAGGAAGAAATGCAGGTTTTTAGGGGTATTGATGAATGACATCAAGTTTGCCTACTTGAACACTAATATTTGCTAGCTTAAACTCTCTCAGCTGCTTCATCCTCAAATAGTCATTGAGCATGTGGATAATTAACATTTATGAAGGGCAAAATTAATGACATCTAAACTTCAGTACTTTCTCTTAGTAATTACAGAGATGTTTACTGCTGCTCAGCCCTACCCCAAGAGCACCAATCTACCCAAGGATTAAGTTTCTTTCATTCACTGAATTTTGCCCTTTACACCTAAAGCACTTTAAATATGAGCGCACATTCAGTCAGCACATTGAAGGCATTGCTGATCTGCTCTCCTCTGCAGCCTGACAAGTGGTAAGCTTCTCTTAGAATAGGAGATTACTGCCTCAAATCCCAGCTCTGCATGTATGTACATCTCCTTAAGTCAGCTTTACCCTTCTGTAAAACCCCTGGGTCATTAGAGACGGTACATTCTGCTGTTCCCCTCCTACCACTTTCCACACCGGCCTCAAATTAATAACAAATCAAACACCCCTGTAGGTTCGCATGAATAGGCTTCAGAAGGGGTGCATGTCTGATCACACCTCCAGGTGGGGGGAAAACAATGGGGAGAAACTGTCTCTTGCCTGAGGACATTGGGGTTAGTGGGAGGCAGAGAGGGGTGATGGATAATCATGGGAGGTCTAATTGATGTTGTCACATTTTGTGACAAGCTCTGGTGAGAGATAATTAGCAGCGGATGACCTCATGACATGGCTGACATCACTGCCAAGCTTTGTGCCTGTTATCATTCCCATCAAAGTCAGTTGGCAACAAAATATGCCACAGTAAGAACTTCAAAAGGCGATAATCTTGTGTGCAAACACAACTGTCTCATCTGCGTAAAAAATTAACCGAAGTAGAAGAGAAACTGTTGGGTTCTGATGGGTTGTGTACAGCGTCCTCTGATACGTTGTACTGCAGTACCAAAAAGATGTAGTTCTAGTGTCAGTCAGGGTACAACATCTACTTTTGAGTTCATCAGCATGAAAAAGTAAAGCCAGGGTAGTCATAATTTTTTTTCACATCCTTAACAGCTCTTAAAGCACTGAACTGCATAACACCTGACACACTTGTCCTTCATATCGTGACAAAGTTTGACAAGCTGGAGCTTGAGGGAAAAGTCATACTTGGTTCTGTTCCAGAAGTTTTGCACAACATGTAACCCTATCACCAAGCCAGAGTGTCGATATTGAATGATTCTGCAGAATTCTGGATTACTTTGAATTGTGTGTGTGTGTGTGTGTGTTGTTGTTATTTTAATATCAAATGCCAATGTTTTAAAAATTCTTCGTTCTAACACCTACACACGACAACTATGAAATGTTTCAGAAAAAAATGTGTTTGTGGCAGATAACCTATGGTTAAGGTATCAGTAATAAGATAAGACTTAATAAGAACTGCTTGCTGGCTGGTTAGATTGTTTTAGAAACCTCCTCCCTCCACACTTTTCTGGTGTTAGAATAAGGGAGGCATTGTGCTTCACGGCTACTCACCACCACAAATTCAATACCCTCACTTTCTGCCTTGCTACATAAGGAGCACACTATGCATTGGCACTGAACATTTGCTTTGGGCATGAGATGCAAAATCATCCAATATAGACACACTTCCTAGGGATACTGAACTTAGGAACTGAAACTTTGCAGTACACAATAACTACTTAAGCAGTAATGTCTGGTCAAAACATTCACACTTGTTCACAACTCAGCACTGAATGTCCAAAAAAGAGATGTCACACTCTCATTCAGTGTTTTTAATCAATAAATATAGAAGATCAGTGCTTTAAAATGACTGAAACCAGTGCTCTAGTCTGTTTCACAACCAGCTGCAGGAAATATGTCTATCTACTTTGAGTTCACAAAGTTCTGTGTCATAACAACCAAAGGCCTAGAGCCTTATAGAACTTAATAAAAATTGCATAAGGCCTTTATATAGACTGTACAGAATCCGTATGTTATGGCACAGACTTTCATAGTCCAACTGAGAGATGCAACTCTCCAGCAAATGACAGAAGCTGTTGTGGGTGGGTGTAATGGAATAGAATAATGTGGGTCAGGAGGGTGAAGTAAGGCACTTAAAGGAAAATTAACTTTCAGATGTTAACTGTATTGTTCACTCCGTTAAGGGCTTCTTTGTCATTCTCCCATTACTTTCAAAATCCATCAGTAGGTTCTCTAAAATATTTAATGTCATCAGTTCCGCCATTCATCCATTTTCTGTTAGCATTACCCCTCAATTGCTTATGTGCTGCTACTAGCCACTGGTTATTTAAGTTTTTTGTGGATCAACAGAATGTTTGGCTGCAATACTAGCTCACGGTCACCTGCCAGTAAACATTTGGACAAAAGTAAAACTTCTTAAAGTTCTATAGTGTTAATTCTTAATTAAGGACTGATAAGGGCAGCTGTCATGAGTAGTAGTGTGTCACTGTCATGATAACGATGGTGATGGTAATGTTTAGTTGTTTTTCATGGAGATAATGTATTATTTTTGATACAAATTCAAAGAAAAGGCCTTATTAAAATTGTCTGAATATTTTGATCACCACAGCCTTAGTATGTGAATCAGTTCCCTCTGGTAAGAAGTGATGCAGTGTATATATATATCCAGGGCTTTTATTTTGAAAGGAAACAAATTGGAAGCAGTGTAGGTGTAATGCGCTACTCCGGACAAGGAAATAAAAGGTTTGCTGTCTTGGTTCAGACTACGGAGCCTCTGTGTTATTATTTTATTGCTGTCATAAGTATGGGTGCAACACATAACCATATATTAAGATTAACAGCAACGTCCTTTAACAAAAGTGTAATAATTCGCTCAATAATGACTGTCAAGGTTCACTGACAAAACAATTGCTTTTTCCTAGTCACCTATTATTAGCTTAAGCAGAGTGAACATGACACTGTATAAATTAGCCTAGTAGCTAGTGGACTTTTTCTTTATTCATAGCTTAACAAATGACATGTCTGATTTATATTGTTTCTTACTCACCATTGGTTTAAGTCACTGCACCTCCCAACAGAACAGCACAGTTGACTTTCAGCTTGCATGCATTTTTTTTTAGCCTAACTTTGTTGGAACAGAGCAGTTAATTTTACTGTCGTGATAAGCTAGCAGAGTAAGATGCATGGCCAGGGGTCCGTTTCACAAAGCAGGTTCAACAAACTCTGAGTCTAATCCTGAACTCTGAGTTGATCTACTCTGAGATAGGAAACTTTGAGTTTCCGGTTCCAGATCAGCTGATTGAATCAGTTTAATCAACTCGGAGTAGTTTCACCTGGAGTTAAGCGCGTGCACCACAACTATAATAAGCCAGCATCAATGGAGCCCCGATTCGACAACTCACCATGGCAACGGGGAAGAGGAGGGCGTTTTTCACCCCACTAGAATTAGAAATCTTAATGCGCTCATACGGAGAGTTTGAACACGTTTTCAAAAAGAAGTGCAGAAGTTTAAATGTAGGCTTTGCAATCACAATAACATAACAGGGGAAAACTGCTGGAATGGTAGCCTATTAATTTATTTCATTTAGGTGCAATCCCGCGGGGGAGAAGCGCATTTGGCAGCAGTTTAGGATGAAATATAAAAACATTGTTCAAACAGGTAAGACCTCAGCATAATCTCATGGGGGTACCTCATTTTGATCACGTTTTACACTGTAAAGTAAATATTATGTGGCTGTTTGACTGTGCAGTTGTTTTATCCCCAACATAATGCTGTTTTCACACACATAAATGTCTTCTCATCTATACCATGTTCTATTAAATAATTAAGCCTATTTAAACTAACACAGACTTCTACTCAGCCAACAGAAAGAAGGCAGATGCCTCTAAAACGAGCACACTTTTCTGACCACAGTTGCCTTACTCAAGCGCTCAGCATCTCCGACATTGTACAAAAAACTTCCATTCGCAAAGAAACGCAGCGCAACACACAATATCTGCTGGGATGAGAGCATGACTACGATTGGTAATGTTGTAAATGTAAGCATGGATTAGGTTGTGTAGCTATGTAGATGATGAACTGTGACGTGAAACGGTACAGCTCAAAAAGATAACTGTGTGGAAATGCTAGAAGATATAGGCGCGGTCTGATAACCATCTCCCCACGAATATTTAATTTTCTGCGCAGTAATGCTGCACCTTCATCCACGGGATCGTTATCAAAAGGACACGTTAGTGAACAAAGTTGCCACCTACTGTGCCTAACGGACTTCTAATATACTGACTCTGATTTTCTTAATGATTTTTTTAAATGACAGACGGCAGAACTATGTTACTCCAAAACTCGCCTTCTGACTGAGTGAATGAGGAAATCAAATGGAGTGTGTGGCTCTGAAAGAGGGCGGAGACAGAGAGAAACTCAAGGTTCATTGAGAAAAACCTGGTCCCGACCAGGTTAGGTTCATAGAGTCTGTTACTGCGGTAACTGACCGAGAGCTTAAGTTACCTCGGTCTCTGAAACAGGCTAGAGTTACCCCTCTTTCTCTGGTTTGAGTTACCTCCCTTTTTGAAACGGAAAACTCAGAGTTTCCCTCATTTCAGGGTTAACAGACTCTGAGTTTTCACTAAACTTGCTTTGTGAAACGGACCCCAGGCAGGTACAGGATGTACCCATCTACCCTGTATTTGCTGCTTGGTATGTGTTCATTTCATATCCTGTCCCGATGTGATTGATTGTTATTACTGATGCACATTGGCAGCTTTAGAAAGAAGCCCTTAATTTTATATTTTGTTTGTTAGACACCAAAACTTTGCACTGCATTGAAATATCTTAACATGATGACATACATTTGTTTAATGGTCCATGACCGATAAACAATTCTGTCAAACTTTGTTTCAATGTGTTTAAGGGTCGATTTTTCCTTTAAAACCCAAAGATACCTTGACAAAGATCACATGCATGCCATGCTAATCCTCCCAAGATAATAGCATGAATGCAAATGTGTGCAGTATGCCCTCTGCAACCCAGCAGCAGTCCCCTGACCCTTCAAGGAATTGTTTGATACCACAAACACCATATTTCCATTTTAAAAAACTTTATTCCTGAAAATCCATCATTTTTTAAACAACACAGTGGAATATGTTCTTAAAAGTGATACTTATTGCTTTGACTGACACTCAAGATATCTCATACCTCATGGTAACCCAGGACATGTGTTTATATCACGCTAGCAGTCATCTCCTTCTTATTGGCCAAGTCCTCCTGTCTCTTCACATACTGTCTAATGCATAACATACCTTTTACTCTTAAAACACACAGTCTGTGATCTGCAGCGAACTCTGAGGAATTTGTTAATGACTGAGTCATATCTTTGTCAATCACATTGCCTCTGGTCTGTTTCTGTCTCACTGCACTTTTAGGGATTTGCTTAATTCGATCTTTCAGTTTCTCTGTTTTTTTTTTCTCAGCTGTTCTTTCAGATGTGTCTCTTTACATTTATGTCGTTCTGTCTTTTTTGATCTCCTGCTTTGCTCTCAGATGGTTGTACCATTTCATCTCAGATATGAGGACGTTTTTTATGGAAGCTGCAGGTTGTTGGCATGAAATCAGATTTGTTTCTCAGCTTTGCAAAATGTCACATAAATTGCCCTATTTTTACAGGTTCTTTTTCACTGCTTTGGATGTGTTTGAAACTTCTGTTTCTGAGGCAAGACGTGTTCTTTTTTCTATGACTTGGTCTTGATTGGGACCTATTTTTATATATTAGCAAATAAACAATAAGGAACATTATGACTCCGGCTGCTTTGCTCTTGGCTTTTGGCTTTTCAAAACTGTAAGTACTGTGACTAATATCAGATAACAAGGATGCCGCGATGATAACCATCACTGAAGTTTGACTTTGAGTTCATTTTGCATATACTGTGGGTTAGCACCACACACAATGGGAGCCATTGTAGAGAAGTCCCTCTAAAGCAATACTTTATGCAATGTGAGTGAAATGATGTGAGGCAGCTTGCAATTTCTGACTCTTGAGCATCACTGGACACACATACACACACGGAAACACACTTTTCCATCATTTTCTACGTCGTCAGCTGTGCGTATTTTAACCACTGTCCCCATGCCATAAAGTTCCATCTGTATGTGTGTTCTCTGTCTATCCTATGACTGGTGAAAAAAAGTGTAAAACATCAGAAGGTATAAATGACTACTGATCACACCCCACAAACACTGATTATGTTGACATGCACACTAATATTCCACTATTATTCTATATATGATAATATTCTGTATTTGATATGAGTCATGTAAAAAGCAAATTTTGAATATGTGTCATTTGGGGTTTTTACAACAGTTTGGGACACATGGTTCTTGTCTGCTTACAGTCAGTTCTGCGCATATCCATGATATAATATACACAAACCAACTAGCATGCACAGCTGCATGTAAACAGAAGTATTAGTGGAACCTTAATTTTCACTAGCAGTGTAAACAGATTAGTAGTAAAAATGTCTTTTTTGAAAAGGGACAAAAAACAGAATATTTTGTGCATGTAAACGTAGTCACTCTTTCTCCCTGGCTGAACTCCCTGGAAGTCCCTAAACACACAGTGGGGGACACGACCAGTCAATAGTTGGATTTCCACCCAAATGCTGCACAAATGAATTGAATTGAATTTTCAGAAAATCAGCAAAAGAAAATGAAAATTCATGCACTTTTCCATCAACTACTGTTATGTGAATATTGACAGTTCGTTCATATAAATAAGCAGTAGGTGGCGCTAATTCTCCTGTCAGCAAGACGACATAATTAAAAGACTTGACATGTAAAATGTATAAGCCATCAAACTAAAAGCATCCCATGGTCACAAAGCCAATAGCAAAGCTTTTCCTCAGAAGTGGCAATTTGAGAGATTTAACTTTAACACACACTTGCAGCATAAACCGAACTCCATTTTATAACGGGTCAGTAACAGAGTGAGGGACTTCTGTAATGGCTGCTGCTTTACAATAACTAATAACTGACCTTGTTAGGAATTTGCCAGCTTTTACCCCATATACTCCATCTTAGAGTTGGTAACAAGCAGAGGTGAGACCAAGTCATTGATTTGCAAGTCACAAGTCAGTCTCAGGTCTTTGCAATCAAGCACCCAGTCAGGTCCCAAGTCAACACAGACAAATCTCATATCAAGTCCAAAGTTAAGACAAGTCCCAGGTCAGGTACTAAACTTTGAGTTTTGAGCCCTAAACAAGCCATAATGTGCTCTTCACCAAACATAGCATTTAACAAAGAGTAACACATTTACAAAAAAAATGACTGCTTTTTAAAATTTTTACCTGTTTGTTACAACACGTTTATTGGAAGTTGTTGCATCTTCATCTTAATTCTTTGTTGACCACCACATAGATTTTGTAAAAGAACAAAGTTATCTTTGGTATCCAATCGGTGTTCAGTAATGTGCCATAAGTTCTGTATGACGGCATCTGGCCAACTTGACTGGATGCTGTTGGATTGGCTCATATAAATAGGATCATCTGGGGAATTACATGTCGACTTGCTGGGAATGAATAATGTTAATGTTAGTTGATTCAGGAATTTATTCGTGGCATACTTTTGAAATAACATACTTTTGAAGTCCTTGGGATTGGAGAGAGGTATAAGATATTTTCAAGTCAACAGGCTTAGGTCCAAGTGGAGTCATGAGTCACCGGTGTTTAAGTCCAGGTGCAGTTGCAAGTCTTTTTTGATTTCGTTAACTCAAGTCTAAAGTCACTGACTCAAGTGACAAGTCCACACCTCTGATCATAAGTAAAGCAGGTGGTCAAAATATAACTTTAAGGAGGATTGCATTATTTGTCTTAATATAATATAGTATCACTGAAGTAATGTACTCTTTGTCACAATTTTTCAAAATTTGTAAAGGGAATTTGTTAATGAGATGTTTCCAACTGTAAGAAATATAGCTTTTTTATTAATGGACAGAAACAAAAACAGCTCATGATATCAGTTGAGAGTAAAACATGGTGAACAGAGTCAAGGTGGTTTGATGACTGTCAGTCACTGCCAGCAGATTCCACAAGAGGAATTCCTATTTTTTATTTAGTCAAAACTGTCTCCCAGAGGAATGAATGGATGTAAGTGGTGTATTACAACATAAAGTAAGAATATGGTCAATTGTGGGCGCAGTGTAAAATCTCAAATCAGTGTTTTGGTCTTAAGATGCCTTATACCTCATTACGGGGCAATGCTAAGAATTTGGGCCGTAGGACAGAACAGGCCCCAGTCACTTTTTAGGTTTGCCCGCAGAACATATGCAGCAACCGCTGCCTGTGAGTTACCATGTCCTATCTCTCTGCTCTGCAGCCACACTGGTCAAGGCACATGTAAAGTCTTACTATGGAGCACCTTTGCAGCCCAGTTTTGTATTATAGTCTCAAAATGAGTTGTTTCATTCCTTTTCTTTATAGACATTTTCTTCCTTTTGAAGAAGACTTCTTTCAATAAATAACACAATATATTCATACATCATATATAGATAGATAAACATGTATAAACTACATGCATTTTATATAATTTAAATAATTTATATGTACAGTTCCCCCTCACACACTCCCTCCCTCCCTCCCCAGCCCCTCTCAAACGAGTTCTTCTGTAACAGCAGCGCTGCACCGGCTTGTGGATTTGCAGCACATCAATGTGAAATATCATTTAAGTGGACCCAAGATTTCTTCAGTAGAAGCATCATTTTATAGCGGAGTGTTGCTCTTCACCAGCATGATGCATACTCCTGTGGTGGAGAGCACTGTCATCAGGAAATAAAATCCTATACAGGAAGTAGAATTCCAAACATGTAGTCCCCAGCAGGGCTGGTATTGTTTTGTTTACGTCCTATGACGTTTCCTTGACAAAGCGCAGACGCAGGAAGTGTCTATGCGTATCCACCTCCAGCTCACTAAATTGCGAACCTGCGTCAGCGCTCGAACATAAGTCTGGGTAGTCTTGCACTGCGAGTTCCAGTTCTTGTCATCGATGCCCCTGCAGCCACCTTTGAAGGGCCTGGGGGTCCGACAGCGTGTCTCATAAAAGTACTGTTTGATGTCCTTTGTGGCACTGGTTTTAATTTTGCCCAGAACAGTGACGGGCTCCCCCCTGGTGTCCACTGCTTGGGTTTTATCTGTCACCCACTGACTCTCGCTGTCGCACACAGAATATTCCCCACGATAGCTCCTGTGTTCAGCGTGACGCTTCTTTCTTGTCTTGTTTCCCGCTGCCCCGCCATCCAGTCCATCAGTCACGTAATCGTCCGAGAGGTACAATGGCGGCGGCTGCAGTGGTGGCCGATCGCTCAGCAGCACCCGAGGTGAGTTGTACCGCTTATGCTGCCTTAGAAGGTCTGAGTTTAGCAGCATCACCTGCCGGTCAACCACGCCGTCGCTGCTTCCACCGCTGCGACCCCCTGTCCCCCACTGCTCTGCATCGCCCTCCTCCTCTAAAGGAAAGTTTGCACTGAGGAGAGGAGGCAGCGTATCCTGGGGCTCAGTGTCCCTGCTTTTCCCCTGTTGGCTCTGGTTCCCCCGGGTCTTCCCCCTCGTCAGGTCAGCCTGAAGCAGCTGGATGATAAGGGAGTTTAAGGGGTCGGGACTTGGCTGCTGCTGCTGCTGCTGTTGTTGCCCCTGGCGACTGCTGTCCATGTTGGTTGCCTGGATACCATAGAGGTACACGAGGACCATCACATACAGCAGGATGGACATCACTAGATTCACCTGTAAGATCTGCAGAAAGAAAGAGAACAGGAGTTAGAACTTATTGTCTTTCTTAATTAACATTTAACACAAACATTAGTCCCTTTCCTCCAGTTCAGTCGAATTTCAGTCTGTAAGGTGCACTCTCCAAAGTGGGCACAGGAGAGTTACAGGGTGGAGGGAGAGACATGAGGCAAAGATGAAGTGTGAGGTAAAATGGAAAGGTTGCATGCCATTTTTCTAAAAACCCCAGGAAGTTTCTTGCTGTATTTTGGCCCACTTGTCAACACGGGCAGCAGTTGCAACAGCAGCAGCAACTGTAATAAATTCAGTATAACTTACTTCCTAATGATATAATGATCTCAAAAGTAATAACTTAAGAACTTGCTTGAGAATCCTCGCTTTCAAAGTTTTCATTGGTATCAAAGTAATCCACTGACAGCGATCTGTACATCCATGTTTACATTGCACACACAAACCTCTAAGAGCTAATTCAGCATACATTTGTGGCTTTGTGGAAATGTTTGGCTTGAACTCAGTTACCACACTGTAAATAACAGCAGCAATGTGTGTGTGTGTCTTGGTGGAACACACATTTATGGGAACTAACGTGCTGCAACATGTACAACGTACCATGTGGTCATAAAACACCCATAATTCTTTTTCAGAATATTCCAGGAAAACGTCTGGCACAAGCATCTAAAAGGCACACACGCACTTTGTCGCATTGCCATAGCGTGTCCGTCTCTTTTTAAAAGCATTAGTTACATATAGTGATTGTTTTTAAAATGCATTTGTAGTTTACTTGTTGGAGCAGCAGTTTTATGATGGAAAGGTTGCTGGTTGAAATCCTCGGACTAGCAGGACGATTCTGAAAGGTTACGCCCTGCTTCATATTGAACAGCCTGTATTGCATAACCATTAAGAGATGCTGAAAGGCTTATATTTACTGTTAGGTAAGGCTGCCAATAAGACAAAGTTTCGTTTAAAGAATTGCGATACCAGTACCAATACCTGTATCCTTAAAATGATACAGATACCTACAGAGTACTTCATTCGATACCAATAATGTGAATGAGGTTGCGAACACTTTGATGGTCTTGGCAGGCTGAACTGCCAACCCTGTCAATCATACCATGCTTGACTTCACCACACCTCAGTATAGGTGTAGGAGTGTGAGCTCTGCGCGAAATTTGGCCGATACCTTAAAGGTATCCAGCATCATATTCAGCCCTGTCTTTTAGCAAAAAATAAATAAAAAACAGAACATGCAGATTGCAATTTTTCTATTGTTAAGATATGAAACACTGAACACTCATCATTCTTAGTCTAAACAAATTCATATAGCCTACTTATTACACTTAGCTTGTCACCACAACATCACGTGACGCTTTTGATGATGATGACAGATACAGTTGTCGAAACTGTCAAGGTATGACAAAACAACACTCAAGCCTGCAATAAGAACCATATCAAGCTAACTCATCATTCTTATTTAGCTATCTTTACAATTCCTAGATAGATACTTTAGAAAAACATGAAAATACACTTTTTCTGCACTAGTTTTGGAAATGTTGATCGGAGATTGCATTACCCCAAGCCATGACTCTTTTCTTACTTCCTTCAGCCGAAACCAAAAAAGTTACCGAGACAAGCCCAACCTGAAGTGTCTATTCTTACTACAGTACATCTTGGCTCAGGTTATGCTCTCAGCCTCGGTGCCCTGAATGGCGACATTTACTCAGTAATCTGTTCAAACCTGAATGAGTTCCAGCTTTCTCAGTTTGTTTGTCTCTTCCACGGAAGTTCACTCCCAGGAGAGTTTCAAAACCCCAGTGGTGATCAGTAGGAGATCTGCAAGCATTTCTCTAATGTTTGTGTATGTCAGGTGCACAAAAGCAGATGTTTCAGCACCACATGCTTGTTTCCAATCAGCATGGGTCAGGATGTACATGTGGTGTGAACATTAGGGAAGATACATCATCACTCCCCAGGTCTCGGAAAAGCTGTTTGTTGCTGTTGCTCTTTTTTTCACTAAAGCTCATTCATAAACGTCCACATATAAGCACCCCCAAGTGCAGGCACTGTCTTCTACTGTCGGCCATCAGATAGTTTGACAGAAAGACACTTGTTAATCCCACCATTAAACCTACAATTACTGGTATTTCAGCCACTTGGGGCAGCAGAAACAAACTGTACACATAGCACATATATAATCACCTTAAAGGTTAATATGCTTAACATGTCAGCAAGTTCCCTCACTTGCACATCAGGCAGACACAGAGCAACATTAGCAGTGTTTGTGGCCGCCTGACGAATATAAATCCAGTATTCTCTCTAACTTTAGCTCTGTTTTGGTCTCCACCATTTTCTGAGGGAAATATAATGTTCTTTAGCTGCTAAATGCTTCACCAGTTAGATACTTGTTTCATGTGACTCCCATTTGGTGCTGGACAGGGCAGCATGCAATAAGTTTAACAGAGCTTTTTCACTGAAAACCTGCTGTAGATGAAAATGATACTGATCGGAGCTGTGAGACTGAACCGATGCAGTAAAGCTGTGGACCAAAAACAAAAAGCTACATGATGATGTTGTGGATTTGTCACTTTGAGCAATCCCCTTTGAAAGCAAGTAGTTTGCACATTTTCCATTGTTCAGATAAAAAATATTGATAACAGCTCAGGGCTCGACAGTGCGAGCGTTTCACTCGCATTTGCGACTAGAAATAGGTGTGTGCAAACTGTAAAAAATATTTAGGGGCACATGTGCGCATAAAAAAACAGCCGAAGCAGCCTATATTTTTACAAAAATAATAAAAAAATATGATAATCTAACTGCAAATTTTGGAGGAACTCCAGCCGCCTTCCCTCTTTCCGATGTGACACGGTTATGAGTGTTTTTTCCAAGCCGCTGTCGGCACAATGAATACAAGTCTCACTGTCGGCTGGGTGGAAATAAGTCAGTGTGGAGGAAACAGATTGAGTTAAGCGGCAGACCTCCAGGGAAGCCTGCTAAGTTCTCCCCGAAGTTAGGGACCATTCACCACGGCCAGGCTGTCGGCTGGGTGGGAATAAGTCAAAGTGTGGCGGAGAAGAGGGACCGGGAAAAGCGTGGGGACCTCCAGGGAAGTCTGCTCCGTTCTCCCTGCAGTTAGGGACCTTTTGCCACGGTACCACTGCTGGGCAGGGTGGAAATAAGTCCTGCAGAGTCTCAGAGGACCTGGAGAATGTTTTAGGATAGTAATAACATTATATAAGATAATATATATATATATAAGATAATAACATTAAAGACAAAATTAAATTGCAATACTTTTTCTAAACTTGATGATTTTACCTTTGTGTACATTTTGTATACAAATTCATTAAATAATTTTGCTTGTAAATGTCTATTTGCATCACGTTTATTACGGAAAACACATTATTTGATCAATTTACATTGTGCCTCTGAAGTTCTTTGTGCACTCCTTACTTTTTCAACTTAGGAGCACATGTGCTCCTTGGGAGGCGTCAAGCCCTGCAGCTGTGTGAAAAAGATAGGGGAAGGATAAACACATTTGGTAACTTTCAACACTTCACCCTAGTGTTTGTGGTTTGTGAGAACTATTTTGTTCATGTTGAATGAAGTGAAGCACACTTGCCTCTGTGCAATATATTGACAGCTGTTGGACGTCAACCTGGTCTCACTTCCAGGGCGTCAAAAAATGCCACATGGGCAGTGGTCCCTCAAGTCAGATACTGTACAGACGCACAATTCACCCTTTGGTGTCTGTAAACGACGCACCTTTCAACCAACTCCAATGTAAACTCTTCTGTCATTATTAGACGTTTAGAGCAATGGACATAGTATAAAGGGTAAGAAAGTCTTCAGGTGGGCGGTAGGGAAGGTGAATGGTCCAATGTGCACAGGCCACTGACACAGGAGACTAGGAGACCAGTGTCCTGTGAGGAACTAGTCAAAGTTGCCAAATTTGAGGGTTTTTTTGTAATTTCAGCCAGTCGTTATTTACGTTATGTTTTTCAAACTCTTACCATTTAGGTTAGTTTTGTTGCCTAAACCTCAACCTAAACCTGCTCTTCTTTCAACTCTTTCATACAACTTTCAAGTTGCTTTACGATGCTCAAAGATGAGTCGTTCTCATGTTGTATTGTGGCCAAAATGACTAGCTGGGTTGACGCATTATATGGTTGTGTAACCGCAGAGGTTTCCCACAGCTGTTTAGAGAGGGAGTGTATCACCTCTGCTAAATTAACAACTGCCTCAAATTTTTTCACTTCTTTTTAGTGTTAACTACCACGAAAAGGACAGAGGCTTCTTTGTGCTTCACAGCACAGGTCATGTGAGGCAGTCATGTAGGAAAAAAGTGATCACAAAAGATAATACTTTAACCACCTCTGCTAATCCTAATTCACAAACAACAAGGTGTGCTCAGTGATTGTCTAATGGAGGACCAAATGGAGCTGTGTAGTGAATGTAGTAAATGTGTTTGTGTAAATATCAGTATAATTATCGAGTATAATTCTGGAAAAACAAGGATGATAAAAGGATACTGTATTAGCTTGAATACAAGTTTACATGACATATCTCTTATCAGTATGTTTTAATATAGTTTTTCTGTTATAGGCTGTCAATCCTAGCTGTTGTTTCCCAGCATCCTGACACTAAGTAACACTTGTATTCCCTTGAAGAAAAATGTATACAATCCATGACAAAGTCAAAGAACAAAATGACGTATCGGCATACTTTTCCTCAGTGTCATATGTAATTGTAGTATTCCTATAAATAAGCAGGTGGTGACGCAATCTTTATGTTTTGGGAAAGTTGACGCCTATGTTGCAATCTAGTGCACATAAGCACGTTCACTAAACCCTCTTTCGACAAGTTAAGGTTCAAATGTCTTTCAGACAGGGGACAAACAGACGGCTGCAAACAACAAAAGGTGATTTGTTCCCATCAGCGATGTTATAGCTGGATGGTACAGCTGTTGGACAGAGGGAGAAAGGGAGGGGCATCTGTTCAGCAGCAATGTCACCTTACAATCAATGGCTCAGAAAAGGCACAAACACACAAACATAAGCGCACACACAGATACGTGGCACATTTCTCTGTCCAAAGAGAAGTTTTAATGGAATTTTGGAAACTCTGCACAAAGTCATGCACTTGCACAAACACCCTTCTCCTTTTGCACTCTCAGGATTCTCACTGACATAATGCATGCACACATACTTTAACCTTGACAGTAAGTCATAACCTTAAAATAATCCCTTCTTCTCAGTGTCATAAAGCAGTCACGTATGAACACACATATCAAGGATGAATTCATTATTAGTGAGTTATTAATTTATTCGTAGATGTCAGTGAACAAACACATAAAACTGTGCAGCCCAGACACAGACACTGGCACAAAAGCATTACCTACATGCTAAATCAACAGAGTTTTCATTAGTTTATAAAATGTGAATTTAACAAAATAAAAAAATAAAAAATTAATTTGAAGAAAGCATCTGCATCTAAAGGAACACTTCCCAACAAAATGACAATTTGCAAATCAATTTTGAACCAAGAATCCAAAGAAAAAAAGAGAAAATCCTTGATTAATTGAAAGAAAAGGGGGTTGCATTTAACATCAGCAAAACTATATTAAAACAGCTGTTTACAAACTCTCAAACAACTTGTGCAGTAAAATGATGTTTTGATATAGATTTGTTGTTGTAAAACGCGGCTCCCTTTTACTCCAATTCATATTGAATTTTCTCTGTTTTTGGATCCTTCGTTCACTATGCACCCATGTGAGAAAAACAGTTTTCTTCAGAAATTCAAAGTAACACCAGGTGAGTGACCGACAAATGGTCATTTTATGGGTAAAACATTCCTTTAAAAACACATTTTGATGCTGTAAACGTTATTAATATTTGGTGTGCTTTATGTTTGTCCCTTGCTTGCAACTCTGCTCCTCAGCCTGAAACAACCTGCAGCTAAGAGAAGCAGATGTGACATTTGCCACTTAATGTGACATGGACACAACATTTGAGTTTTCACTTAATTTCTTTGCCTTTGCTTTGGTGATTAAATCCAAATGTATGAATAAAGATCTCTTTGTAAATCAGGAGCCTGCCCCGTGAAAACTGCATCGAGTGAGACAAATTAATTTTTCTTCCAGCTGCCATAATCACTGCCATAAAAACCCTGACTGTAGTTTATGATGCTGACATTCAGGCCTCTGAAGGCTAACGGAGCACAGACAGTGGGTGAGCGCTAACTGCCTCAGTGGGCAGGGTGACAATGACACTGTGTGTGTGTGTGTGTGTGTGTGTGTGTGTGTGTGTGTGTGTGTGTGTGTGTGTGTGTGTGTGTGTGTGTGCGCGCGCGCGCATTTCTGTGCTTATTGTAGGAACAAATATCAGCACAAGGACAGGGAAATAAGGAAACACCCTCCCAGTGAGGACACTTTGCCCGTCCTCACCTCTGCAAGAAGTTATTTTAGGACAAGGACTTGAGTTTAGGGTTGGGCTTATAATTAGGTGTTAGTTTGAGGTAAATGAAAGTCAAACTGTATGTGTGAGCGAGATAAAGGAAGATAGAAAAAGGCTGACAGATGTTTATGCTCCCGAAAGATAAAATACAATAAAATATATTGGTGTGCAGCCACAGATTGTCAGGATATTATGAGTCCACCTGTTTCAAAGGCATCAAGGTGAAACTCAGTTTAGTTTTGTCCCTGTCTTCCAGATGACCTTTGCATGAAACTCAGATCTGGAGGCAGCATGAATATGGAGACGCGTCGATGGAAATACAAACAAGGTATGTGTATGTACAGTAAAGGAATCCGTATGCTTCATATGGAGGGCTTGTTAGATTGTCTAACGGTATTTGAAAGAGCTTCAGGTGCATTATCACCACCCTCTAGACTCAGATATGATACCACCACAATCTAAACTAAGATAAGATAAGATTTATCCCAAAGCAAATGTCTGTGTGGCAATAAATTACAAAGTAGGAAAGACTGCATATGTAAAGTGGGTAATTATAAAATATACGATAAGGTGCAAATCTGAAATACACAATGCTGAAAAATATAAACAGGTTAATGGTAAGGATATGTATGTACAGTACAATATCAAATCTGAAGTCGTTAAGTGTATATAATTAATTAAGAATGTTCATGATTATGCACGTTTTTTTCTATTAATGGCAGCTATATGCACTATTTTTCAAGTTATTTGAAAAATAGAATAGAAAATAGAATGTCTTACAATCTGTACATCATATGGAAAAAACATGATAGTTGATAAGAGAAAACAAACATCCTGTGGAGCCTACAGTCTATTTTGTATCTGTTCACCAATTCTCTCCATCATTCTGAAACCAAAGCACTACAAATGTTGAGGACTTGCCACCTAAAAGGGCCAAAAATTGGATGACTTCACTATTTTTTTTTATTTTTTATTTTTTTGCTCCACTGATTAGCCAGTCCAGTCAGGTAGACTGAAGGTAAATGGCACAAAGTTGAAGGTATTTTGAAAATATTCAGGGCTGGAGCCCCAGAAGCCACCCCCTCGCTCAACCACTGATAATGTCCCAAACTGGAGTACTGGACTGCCGTAGCATCAATCCAAATCTCTAAGCTGTCCAGGAAAACCAAGACAGATTGCAGTCAGATTTGTGATTTAGTTAATAGGGCAGCATAGACTGTATGTGGCTAAATTTTAACAAGAGTATAACAAATCAAACCTGGATTTCGTCCAGGTATGAGACACTTGAAATGGAGCCCTTTTAAATTCTGTCAAAGAATGCCTTGAGGAGAGACTTTTGAAAAGTGCACACAGTTAGTCCCATTTGTACAATGCAACATGTCTCTCCTCCCACTGTTATTACTTTTTTCTTTACCCTTGAATGTGGCCTTTCGGAGCAGGTATAAACACTTTTACCTTTAGACATGTTTGAACAACCCTGTTCAAAAACAAGTCTGTTTCAAGCATATCCCAACCTCTACTCACTGTGACTGTTGACCCTGCTGTCAGTGAAACTGATATCTGATGAGGTTACAACTTGGCTGACAACTTTGTGACTCTAAAATGTCACATTCCCTGGAATTACTAAAAGCAGTGTTGCCTCAAGCTTGAGGTCTGAGCAAGTTCAAGATTTTCTAGTGGGTTGAAATTGTTCCAAAAAGGTCAGAGTCTTTTCTCAGCCCACAGAGGACCATGTCATTCAAAGCTGTGGCAATCACCAAAACATTGCTTCAGCTGACTCTGATTCAGTGTGTGTTGGTCTGTGTGCAAACTGTAAATGACGACAGGAGCAGGTTTAGGCAAGAAGCATCCAAAGCCTCGGGTATCTTAGGATTCCTCACATTCATCTACAAGTCATCTGAGATGCTGTGTTTCAGTGTTTGGGACAGGAAATTCATAACCCATGACAAACCTGTTCTAGGAAGATATAACCATCAACAATCTCTTTTCCTTAAACTGACTTTTCTCCTCGAACAAGAGGGGAGTCGTCACAGTAAGTGTGTTGATAAGAAAAAAATTCACTGCGTGCCTCTGAGCATTGTGCTTCACACTTAAATGGGTAATTGCTCAAGGAAAATATATTTTTCATGTGACATTCAGATGGTACTGTAGCCTGAAAATAGTCACAGATCTGGGTGAAACTGGAATGCAGGGTTTTGGATCTTTGTCGCCTTGCACCACCACAGTGCCCCATGTGACTCCTGTTAATTTAACTTGAATACTCTCTAAATGCTCTAGCTTATTCTGTTGCCAATAAACCAAACCACTAATTTTAACCTAACCACTTCTTTTAGAATATGAGAGTTCTAAGGCAGCTCTCCAGCCAGAAATCTGTCATAATGATAAATGGCACAATAAGAAGACAAGAGGACTTGTGTTGGAAAATTTTCCTCTACTAGATTTGTTCCTACATGACATGACTTGTGACATAGAGGTGGGTGATATGGCCAAAATTTTGGTATATGTTTTATATCAGGGTAACAGTATTTATCATGATACAGTAATTGCTCTGCAAATTCAATTGATATATCGTTAAAATGAACCATAACATACTTCATTATATTTGACTATTTTTACCAGCTGTGACAACGTCGCCACAGCTGGTATTGTTTTCAGTCTCTGTGTGTGTGTCATTATGGGAAATGTGGTCCTGGTGGCACTGATTGCAGCCGGAGCTGCCACAGACGACAGTAGAATATGCAGTATATGAGTATATTTTAACAATGCAATAACTGCATCCATGCAAAATGCAGTCATGAAACTTTATAGGTGAGTAGTTAAGATCAAAATAAAGGTTGAGTTTGATGATAGGTGTGGTCCGAGCAAAAGGTTAGGATTTACAGGGGGTAGGATGTAGAGTAGGCCATTGGACCCCCACTTTATGCCCCAGTGATCCAACCGCAAGATGGTCTCCAGCCTTCTTTTATTTCTAACTTTCATACAAACAAAAACAACTGCTCACATGAGACAACACTTGAGTTAAAAACAAAGACTCACCAAAGACTCGAAACAGTTCAACTAAAATTCTTTCAAAGCGGAAGCTTTAAGTTTCTTGAGAAAGATAATTCCATGTGTTACAGGTTTCTATATAAAAATTCACGCTCACCCTCTATGTCTGCCCAAGTCACGTTACTTTGTGAGGCAGCTGAATTCAAGAGATCACAAAGTATAGCAAGAATCACATGATCACTCGAGAATTCAGCGCGAATTTGCAACGTAGCCTGCCTGGAACAGCTTTTATGTTGTCATTTTGACCTGATGCCCTAAACCAAAATGTTGAACATGATAAACATTGCCTGTAAAACATCAGAGTGTTAGCATTGTTATTCTGAGCGCATTATGTTAGCATGTGGGTGTTAGCATTTAGCCCAAAGCACCTAATGCTTCACAGAGACGCGTGTGGCTGTAGACTCTGAGCCTGCATCTACACAGGCAAGTTTTTCAGTCAGCCATCTCAAGCGTGTCTGGCAGAATAGGTCTGCATCTCTTTTAACCAGTCCAGCTGTCTGCAGAGGTCACATAAAGGCTAACGCGTCACTAGTGCTATACACTTATCATGCAGCATCTACCTCACTATAATCATGTATCATGTACATGTATCCTGATAGCCAGTGATGATGTATCATTTTCAGTCGTGGAGAGCACTTGGAACACATTTTTATCTCATGAACATGTGGTAATAAATTCAACCCCAATCACATTCAAGTGAACTGCACCTTGGGAGTTCAAGTTAAGTGGCCTTGACAAGACAGAAAGGAAAAAAAGCAACTTTCAAATATATCAACAGATAAACATGGAAAAGAAAATGCGAAGATAACTTATTTCAGGCACTTGTATCTGCTATCTCATCCTCTCAGTGTTCTTGACCATAGATGAGGGTTTGAACGTAATTGACCAGCAAATTGAAAGATTAGCCTTAAGTCTCAGCTTAGTCTCCAACATAGCAGTCCGAATAAGGCTGGATCACTGTGGCCGCTGTAGCACCCCACCTCACCCTACCTTACCCCAACAGTGCCTTACCACCTTCCCCTCACCATGACACTTGCCCTCACATTTGGACCCGTATCTCAGCCACCATGACACAGAGATGCAAACCCAAAACTTTCATGTTGTGACAGCTCATTAGCTACCACATGACTAAGGATGAAGTGTTTGTTCTACTTGGGTGACTGTCCCTGACACACAAGACAGACATCTGAGGACAGGTCAGAGCATGTATCTGTACTTAAAATGTCAGCTTCATGATCCTATATTATACAAAGAGGGGGCTTTTGTCTTTATTCAAATGTCAGAATCATTTGGATCACTGTTCACCTCAGGTGGTGGCGAGGGACAGAGAAGATGATTGGTTGGTAGTTGGGACAAAAGAGGAAGGGAAGTAAGGTGTGAAGAAATAAATGAAAGGAGGGGAAGAAACCATGATGAGGATAAAAGGGAGAGGTCTGAATGATGCATCATGAGGACAATTATTTGGTTCGCTGGTTTGTCATTAGGTGTGACTAGTTGTTCTTTTCTGATGTGGAAAACTTTCTACAAATGAGTCAAATCAAAGTGAGTCATGTCCTGCAAGCACACATCCAACTGTCACAAAATCCCAACTTCCAGCCCTCTAACGCTCAGCAATTAACACATTTGTTTGATTAGATACAATGTGTGTATGTAGATTTTGTGCCTAAATTCTCCTTGGCTTCAACGAGTACCCTCGTGGAGTCTCAGCTGGTTGACTGGCAACTGCTTCGAGAACCTTTGGTAAAACAGCACTCGTTTTTGTACGCGTTAAATAAACAAGATGTAACGCAGGGCTAAATAATAAAACATAATGACAATCATTGCAACATAATTATCTACAATAGAAATATAACAAATGTTAAACAAATGTTCGTCTCATACGGGACGGGGGGCACTAATCTCTCAAAAGGTTGATAATTTCCTTTGAATTCAAAGGAAATTTGTTGTCATTGATGTTTTCTCTGCAAGATCCAAAGATGCACATATTATTAGTAAGTATTAGTTACTATAGATCAAATCGCGGTGACTCCCACTAATAACAACAACCACTTCTAGGCAGACATTTTCAGCAGTAGCTAATATTTAACGATATATAGTTAAACATCACAGTCCGACCTATCTGACGTCTCTGCTGAGCCTATGGTATGTACTGTGTTGCTTTGCTAGCGTCTTTGATAAACTAAATCTACTTGCATAGAAGCTAGGCAATGTCCTGCTGTGGATGGGGCCGCAGCAAAACCTTTTTTAGCCACCTTAAAAAAAAAAAAAAGTCAACATCAGTGCCAGTGCACACACCTGAGCAAACAGGGTGATTGTAAGCTGTCACAAATAACTGTATGACAAGTACAACACCAGACAAGAACTGTGTGTGTTTGCTGTTCTTTTTTTTCAGCCTGTTTCCTCTCTACTTTTTCCTTTATTATTCTAATCATTACATCCTCATGTCTCTTTTTTTCTATAATATCTAAATTTTGTTTTGTTGTTCCCCCTTTCAGTCGCCATTATTCAGTAACCTGTCAGACATGCAGAAACGACCTGCTACATACAAAAAGAAAACCCAAATCTGTGTTGTATTTAAAGGATTCATCAGAAGCTTTTCAGAAAGATCACATCTGTGGGGACTTAATGTTCAAATGAAGCCTCAATGCTACAATTGAAATATGAATGTTCGTGGTGAAAACCAGATTTTATTCTTAGAGGAACAAAGTTAGCAGTGTTGTCTCACCCCCTTTGGCTTCCTTCATACTTTATGTTCAGCTTAGGAGGCTCAAGTCCCATTAGGTCAGTGTCCAGCCCACCTCCCCTTGAGCTAACATTATCCCTTCTTCATCCGCTCATCATCTCACATGCCTATCTGCCCATATTCATCCTCACTTCACCTCTTTTCTTTCTCTATCCCCTCGTCCTTTCATCCTCCTCTAAAGCTCTATTCATAAACACGAAGCATGTTATGTAATTCAGAAACCCCCACACAAACTCTAATAACCTCCTTGTTTTTGCAGAATCAATAGATTTTGGTCAATTTGCTTGGGAGATTTATTCCAAACTGTGAAAGCAACTTTTTTTCACTTAGCAAATTAAACATTGCTCAGCACTGAAAGCCCCCAAATCATTAGTCCAGTGCGCACAGAGTTTATAAAGGTACAAGTGTGCATATTTATAACTTCCTAAGCTCTTACTCCATCAGTCTTTTTTCCCATTTCCCTCTCGTGTCCAAAATACCTGCGCTAATCACTCCCTAGCAAACAGAGCTGGGTAAATTGCCAAGATCCTTGGCTCGCCTGCTCTCCACGCTCACTGAAGCTGTTAATCTGGTGCAAGCCTGAGCTGAAGCGTAGAGGTGCAACACAGAAAAATGCACATCATGTAAATATACAGTGCGTTGACACAAATGTGAGAGGGCAGCAGGTCCATGAGATTGCATTTGCAAAATGGCATCTCTTGCATACGGTTAGAGCTGCAAGTAGAAGCCGCGGGCTCATGTCCTCGGAGCTTTTAACTCCTGATGGACTGATGCAGACAATCAACCTTAGTGTAGCTGCATCTTAGCAGTGGCAGACGGGTTTCCTAAGCATTGACGTACTGGACGGCGGCATTCACTTTGTCTTTTTCATGTGTAGGGTGTGCAGTGGGTATTTTGTCTCCGCATGTTAATGTGGCTAGCCAGCTGGCTTACAGCAAAGCCAGCAGAAAATAAAATAAAAGGGAAGACACTTACATCATTAAGGATTAAAAATTCACCACCTCTAAATTAAATTAATAGAGCTTTGAAATATGATGCTAAAGCTGAGACCTCTTGTATTTTCTTTATTTTTTTACTTCGACAGTTAGATACTGGTTACAGGGTGTTGAGCTAGCAGAAGCAAATTTAATTAAACCTGACAATCCTTATACAGAAGTAATCCCTCCCAGTCACTTACGAGCCACTAGAAGTGTGTGGTGCTGTATTTAGTAGCCAGGTAAGCAGCATGCATCCAAGAGGAAGCTGCAAATTTTGCTGACACAGCACCAAAAATATGCATAATATTAGCAACACAAAACGCTAAGCAAACAAAGCTCCTTCCAAAACGAGTAAATCACTTTCACTTTCACTGGTGGCACTGTTTACAAACAGTAGCCTACAATTCCTGCATAGCGTGCCTTTAAACAGTGGTGTGGTGTAGACACAGGTATACAGGGTAAACACAATTTTTTTGTCTTGCTGTTTACACTGTACCCACCTATCAGCCAAAAAGCCAATGGAACATACAGGAGAGTATACCCACTTCCTCCTCGATACCCATACCTATCTTCCTCGAAGGACAACCACCTCACCAACTACTACTACTACACCACTGTCGGTAACATAGCATCAATGGCCTAAATTCCGTAAATATACATGCCAGGGTAAAATCTAATGATCAAGAGGTCGTGCAATATGTGTAAAGTGCACATAAAGAGTGTACATAAAGGGGTGGGGTATCTGTGCTTTGAGTGGACCATGCAAATCACTTAACATTTTCAGATGCTGTGTGGATGGTTTTTGACTTTACACAACTATTTCTGTCAAATCTATGAATGCCTTTGAGGCATTAGAGTGTGAAAGTGCCCTGTCTTTTGAGGTCAGGTTGACTAAGATTTACTTGATTATCCAGTATTGCCCAATACTGTATTTGCTGTTAACCCCATCTTCAAGCGTACTTTTGCTATCCAATGTAGTTCTATTGTCGGCCCACTTCAGTATTTCACCATCAGCTGCCTTGTCCTACCAATCCACCCTCCTGCTCTCCGCTCTCTCTTTCCTTATTCTCTCTCTCCATCATCAAGATGTTTTGCAGGAGCCTTTTTCCTGTGTTTTAATCTTTCCCTTGGGCTTATTTCAAATTTGCAGCGGTAACAGTGCAGGCAGCATGGCTTTACCACAAGTTTGTATTCCAGTTTGTTGTGATGTTTTGTAAATGAAACATCTCAGCACAAACCAAGAAAAACTAGAATTACCACCTTGTGGATGTACGCCTCCGGGAACCAGTCAAGTTGCAAGTACAGTTTCTGTCCATATCTGTCTAGACTCATATGAAGCCATGAAAGAATACAAGGTTTCAAATATGGATGTTGCTGCAAAGAAGATACAAATTCTAAAATATGGAGGCTCCTGAGACATAATATTTAGTAATGGCAGATCATTATGATGTCACATTAAAGCTTACCTTTGACCTTTTGGATATGAAATGTCATGACTTGATCATTATATTCTTTTAGACATTTGTATGAAATTTTGTCATAATAGTGTATAATAGTGTATGAATTCTTGATGTTGGCCAGAAATATGTTTTGTGAGGTCACAATGACCTTTGACCATAAAAATCTAATTAGTGCATCTTTCAATAAGAGGAATTCCCTCAAGGCCTTCTTGAAATGTCACTTTCATCACATAAAGACGGACGCAAGGTCACAGTGACCTTGACCGAAATCTAATCAGTTCATCGTTGAGTCCCAGTGGACTTTTGTGTCAAATTTTAAGTAATTTCCTTAACGTATTCTTTAGATATGGCATTCCAAGAGTGGGATGTACAGACATATGGACGTGCAATAAGAAAAACATCACGTTCAGTCACGGTTAACACATCACTTAAACAATCTCCTACAACAACACACCATTACATGCAGCAAGAAAGAAAAAGTGTGTGTGTTGCATGTGTTATTGTCAGTGACGCCTGTGGCAATGTAAGCCAGATCATGTCGGGGTATGTTAAGTCTGTGTGTGTATCTGAACATTTGAGTGATGTGACCCACCACAAGGAATGTAAACCTGACGACATGAAAGAGCAGCCTCAAACACTCTACAACGCGTGTAACTCTTTTGAGCAAGTGCATGCACATCATCTCTCTGGATCTACTGTTTATCAGACCTGGAGCCAAGATCACCATAGAGCAATAAATGAATCAGAACAGCAGGTGTGTGTGTGTGTGCACCTCCCAGTGAACCAAAAAAAAACCAACACTCCAGGCTGTGTGTGTATATCTGACTATCCGTTCTTTGTGTTAGTGTGTGTGCATGTCTATGTGTGTTTGTTTTTTTGCGCATGGTGGATCATGATGGACACAGACAGTACAGAACTGCAGGCCAATTCAAACAAGCACCATACCAGCCTCATTGCTTTAAGACAAACACAGACATTTGATATTTCTGAAATTAGATCACCTAAAATATTTAGAAATATGACTAATTAGAGTTTACATGCTATTACCAGGAACATCCTGAGCCAGTTCTTGAACGTTTACTGTAGTAAGGCAGTGCCATTAATCCTCCTTTATTTTAAACACTTCAGTGTCGTACACTTTAAAGGTACTCCACCCCATCTCTGTTTTGAATAGACATCACTTATAAAGAAAATGTTTGTGTAACATTTAAAGGTCCCATATTAATGTTCTTTTTAAGGTTCATACTTATGCTTTGAGTTTCTACTGGAACATGTTTACATGCTTTAATATTCAAAAAACACATTTTTCCCTCCTGAAAAAGCTCAGTCCGCAGGTCTTCCACATTTGTGCTGAGGAAAATGACTATAATAGCACTGTAGCAGTATTTTTTTTATCATAAAGCCCAGTTCAGACCACAGATTCCTGGCAAGAAGAATTGAAACAGGCAACTACTTGCAATGCACAGTTCTGCAGTGTTCTAAAAACCCGCCAGTTCACACTAGTGCAACTAGATGAAATGGTGTATCATATCTACGCAACAACTCTGCCCTTCTGATCTGATTTCCATCTGATTTTTTTTTGTGTTTGAAATAAATTGGAGCTTCTTAAAATATGAATGACAGAAAGGGCTGGGCGGGGAGGAGCATCTGACGCAACAAGCAAACAAACTGTCTGCAGTCATTTTGACTTGACCAGCAGGCTTCACTACAAGCCGATTGGCTGTAGGAACAGGTGACGTGCTTTACATTCTAAAGGCAGCTGCTGGCGATTTGACCAGCAGAGTTGCAGGTGACACCATGAGCTGGTTTGAGTCAAGCTCAGACTCAATGTTGTTGTTGTATGTTACTATATTACGTGTTAACAATACTGACTAGGTATTAGTGCCTGCAGCACTAGTGCTGATAGGATGTTTCCCCCCACTTTTCCTGGATCATTTTGCAGATAGGAGGTTTTGTGCTTTGGCCATGTGACTTTGTGCGTGTGTGAGTGACAGTTTATAGTGCAGATGTAATTTAACATCACTGGGGTGTGGTGGTGATAACATGCCCTTGATTGGCAAAAGTAATTGAGCACACCCCCTTAGCTACATCCTGGTGTAAAGGGCATAAAAGGATAAGTGGTGGTTACCGGCAGTAGAGGAGTAGCATGTTAGAGCAAGACAGACACCATCCCATCTGTATGATTAACGGGAAGTAGAAGCAGCCCGGTTGATGTCTGGCAGCGAAGCAGCAGACAGGCAGCCAACCAGTGGAGATATGCCAAGATGGAGAGTAGAAGGATAAGAGGGAAGAAAAGGAGGGGAAAAAATACAGCTGCATTTTAGCATCTTTTAGTTCATTGTTTTGGTTTTTTTTCCAGCCCCCAAACTCAGCTTTCATCAACCTCAATCTAAGCAGTAGCAGGAAAAGCTGGCTGTAGCTGTAAGCCCACTACCTGATCATCACCAAAGAGCAGACAGACACAGTTAGAAAGCCTTAGAACATAGTGGACCATTTAGCCCAGGTATACACAAACTTATCCATATATCAACTTTGCATGACGTCCAAGACAATGTCTTCAAAATGCACTGATCTAAATATTAAGGTTAAAGATAACCTGTAACTGGTGTTTTGTCCCTCAGAAAAGAGATTTCCATCTAAAGGGACCCCCAGGTTAAATAAAATAAACAATAAATAACAATAAATAATATGCAGGATTAGTAAAGACATCACATATGACACACTAGAACTGTGAGGTGGTGTGTTTACCTGTAGAGACTCTGCCCTCTGCATTTTTTTTCCTAATATTCATGTGACGAGGGAATTACCAGTATTAAAAAGGTAGCAATCAGGTAGTAGCGGCACACATTCAAGAGGAAGCTACAAAAATCTTGGACACGGCGCCAAAAAAAAAAAAGCAAATGTAGCAAGACAAAACTTGCTCCAAAATGAGAAACTGTGGTTGACTTTCACTTTTGCTGGTGAGCACTGAAGGAGAGGATGGGGATGAAGAATGATGCAGAGTTGGCCTGTTCTCTGTTGGACATGTAGGTGCTAGCGGTAAGCTTAATTAGCTGAGTATCAGCTTTTATAATACAACACATTATGTTTCTACAGTAGTAGCTTGCAGTGTACTTACAGGCGGCGTAGGGGGGAGCGGCCAAGTTTGAATGTTGTGTTTATAAACAGTAACCAACAATTCCTTTATAGTATACCTTTAGCTAGGGCTGGGTATCGACACTGATTTCCCGAATAGAGTCATTCCGATTAACAAGTTCCCGGTTTGATTTCCAATGCAATTATATTCTCTGCAAAAATAGTTTTGATTACGAAAATTACTGTTACAATACCAGTTTTGCTTGAATATGAAAGAGATTCTCAGAGAGCCAATGCAGGAATAGCATTGCATATTTTAAATATAATTAAATGTTGTTAGAGCAGCAACAATAATGTTTATAACAGCAAGTCACTATATCAATGTAATATCTCAATGGAAACACATCTAGACACATCTCCCCCAGTACATAAATAAAAATGATCTATCTATAAACAATAGCTACACTATGACGAGCAACCACGCACTACCATCCAAAATAATCACTGGCAAACGTAATCACCATTATAAATAAACTGTATAAATTGCCATTACTGTATCAAATGCTTTAAATGGTAAAGTTTCAAAAACTTTCGACTGGAGGGAAGCTCCCTCAGACCCTGCTGGAGGGTTGGATCTCACAAGGTATAGATTGAAAACTCCCCCCCCCCCCCCCCCCCCCCAACGTTAAATCGGTGATTACGGCCCTGCAAAAAGCATCCAGAGAATAGGGAGGAATAACAGGGAGAAAATAATGATGAGAATAAGAAACATGAAGAAGAGGAGAAAAGAAAGCACCTCACTCTTCATGAACATACTGGAATTTACTAGGACAATCAGGAGAGGTGGTAGGAAGAGGAGACAGTTGAATTTCAAATATGGTAAAGAGGCACAATGAGGCTGAGGAGGAAATACAGGTGAGAGCAGATTAAAGTATTTTAAGAAGT
The DNA here is from genome assembly GCA_026686955.1 of Epinephelus cyanopodus. Classification (NCBI taxonomy): domain Eukaryota; kingdom Metazoa; phylum Chordata; class Actinopteri; order Perciformes; family Serranidae; genus Epinephelus; species Epinephelus cyanopodus. Next base: position 9,976,012 of record CM048936.1, read on the forward strand.
TAGGATGAAAATGACAGTGACCAGCAAATCACTGTCTAACCTCTGAACTGATTGTAACTGGGACGCCAGCCTGCTAATCTACTGGCAGTAATGCTTAATAAGGCAAGCCAACTGCTGCCAAACACCACAGAAGGAAAGGAAGAAAATACACTCAGACTTGTGTACATCTGACCTTCTATTTTAGTCTCTCAGACAACAATCTTAAAGTCCAGAAGGAAATAAATAAGCAGGCATGAAGGCAGACATGAGCGGTCAAATTACATCCATTTATGCTGGCACCAAATAAGTATCTCGTGATAGCGTACAGCAGTGCAGAGCTCCCAAATCTCAACAGTAGAAACAAACATTGAATTCTGCATGACTTAACTTTTTTCTTGTCCTGCTTTGAGACAAAATACCTCCCAAGCCTGTGTTCCCTGCATGTTTTCAGGTGGATTTTGATGGCTCGCAGTGTCTTCAGGTGTTCTATTGACTCAGTTACACAACAGACACTTTCAGCAACGCAATCGGATTAGTCAAACAGGTTCCCACTAATTGAAGCACAGCTATATGTGTTTCACGGTGGCTCTGCCAACTGCTGTGGTACCTGCTAGAATATCACTGCCTATTTATTTTTATGCACACTATCCTGGGGCTGATTTTGCATCCCGTGCACGATGCTATTTCTTTTTTGTATTAAATATTACACCTTACACCTGTAGCTGCTTATAGTCAGCTGCTTGTAACAAACAAGTAGCAACCGTAAACATTTAACTGTATGAGCAACGGTAAAAACATTATATATTATCAACCTATGTCCCATTCAATAAAGGTTTAACATCATACCTGTCATGTTAATTGTGGAGAGGGGGTGCACGTACCATTTGCACTTCCGAATACTTACTGTGTTACAAGTGTGTTTAAGAGGCCGAAGTGATTCAAATATGTCAAATATGCAAAAAGTAAATGAAAGTGTAAATTTTAGGCTAGATTAAGCAAAGCTAAAAACAAACAAACATAGAGCTCCCGTAAAAACCACAGAAACAAAAAACTTGATTGAGGAAAATCACACTTAGTCCCATCTGTGTTTATGCACAGATCGGCCTCAACCACCATAAGAAAACAGCTCCACTGTAAAAACATTATTCTTTAGCATAAAATATTTGCAACATAGTTGTTCAGTTGAGATACAAATTATCAGCATCTAAAGTTTTTACTCTAAGTGCTGAGTGTCTCATTTCAGCAAAAGTAAATGACTGTCCTCTTCAACTACTCCCCACACTCCATAAAATAACAGATTTCAAACCATGATCCACTTATCCATGTTTCGCTTGGGCTGATGAGGCAGTGTGGTGCATGGTGGAGTCAAAAAACTGCTTAAAGGCCAAAACACACCAGTACAGACTACCACAGAAGGCCCACCTCTCAGTTCATTTGATCGTAAAATGGAGAAAAAGCCTCGATGATGTTGGGCGCTTTTCCACTCTGAATTGATTTCTTTTCAGCTCAAGGCGTTTAAGGGTGCTTTCACACCTGCCCTGTTTGGTTCGGTTCAATCGAACTCAAGTTCATTTGTCCCCGAAGTGTGGTTCTTTTGGGCAGGTGTGAACACAGCAATTACGCTCGGGTGTGCACCAAAACAACCAGACCATGACCTTCCTGAAGAGGTGGTCTGGGTCCTGTCACGAACGAACTCTGGCACAGTTCATTTGTGGTGAGAATGTGTTCTGACCTCGATTCGCACCAGCTGCAGTCGCATCATGCATTGTTAGGGCCTCATCCTTTCCTGCTTTAATATGTGCATTCAGCACATCCAATGCATCAAAACATTGTTTTCTAGTTGGAGCTGCGCCTCATTTTCAAACTCTATGGTGTGACTAAAATGAACAGTGACAGCAATGTAGTCCACAATGACCAGTGCTAAGATCAACCTGCGTAGTTGTCCCTCCACTGTGACATTAGAAAGTGTTGCATTTATCTTGCAAGTGTACTCTTCTTCAACGTTTTGTTTGCTTCATGGATTTTTCCCGCATGGAAATTTTGACCAAGGCATTTGATTTGGTCCCCTTGTAAATGCTGCCATGAGAACACGAACCAGTTCTATGAAAATATAGATGAAAGTCAGATAAAATGCAACTTTGTAACAAATTAGTCTTTGATTGGGAACAAAGCAAGAAAACTCTAGGTCTGAAAGCACCCTGAAGTGCTCCTGCAAAAATTTGAGGCGCATTGAGCCAAAGAAAGTGAGGCAGTCAGCAACACGACAGCAGCAAACAAACCACCTCAATTTCACCTTGTGTTATTTTTTTGAGTTTTCTCCACTTCTATATTTTTACAATGTACAGTCAATAAAACACAAGTCAGCAGCCATCTTTTATTTTGTATACTGAGCCAGCAAATAGTCAGGGTGTTTGAACAGCAGAGAAGGCTGAGGATAAACAACAACTAAACTCTCTCTACAATCACTGCTGATGAAGTCTTGACAACAACTTGAATACAAAAACACATACAAAAATGAGACAGAAGCCCAAAATGCAGCAAACACAAGGGTTAGTAAAGAAAAAAATAAGAGGAGAATAAGAAGAACTGTAGAAAGAATATTATGTGATTATCTCTCAAAAAGTGAATACTTTAAATACTAATCATGATAAGTTTCAGGAGATCACAAAATAAAGCTTTCATTAAACAATGTCCCATGCCTTCTTTATAAATATTAATTCTGACCCCAATGACATGCGTCACTGCCCGAGGTTCCCTGAACCCGACTCTGATAAACACATACTGGAGCTAAAAGACAAAATTGTTGTCCAGTCTGGACCACCAGCTGAGTGTGGCCTGTTTCCTTGAAAGGCTGTAAACTGCTTTAGTCTAAACATAGTGGGGCTTCAGTTACAATAATGTGGCAATAGGGATTAAAGGGTCTTTTATATCCGTATTGCATCAGGTAATATACGTCAAACCCTGACTCAAAACCTACCAGCTGCACTAATAATCAATATCACGCAAGATTATCTAAAACCAAGAATACACCCCTGACGCATTTGTTAAGACCTCCTGGTTCCAATCTGGAACCTGCCGGCGGAGGAAACCACAACTGTGTCAAATCTGAGAAGGTGGCAATGGACGGTGTGCGCCACAGTTACCGTGGAGACCCCGGTGATGATGCAGTCAGGGCGCTTAGTGATGGGGCTTAGCGCGCAGTGTGCCAAACCAGCAAATCCTCCAGAGGGATTTTCACCCGACGATGTCTGAGCCCTAATACTGTCCAATTGACTCCAGATGTTACGGCACGAAGAGGGAGAGAGTGAAAATGACGGATAGAGAGATCCGGTCTGCGGCTCAGTCTCCAGCCAAGAATTTGTACTGGAAATTATAATCCATCAACACAGAAAAACTGAACAGATATGTCAACACTTATGAGGATATAATGAGTGGCCAAAGGGATTTGCAGGAGTTGTCAACACAAACAGAAATAACGTGAGTAACACTGCTAGGCACATCTGTTGGATCGGTGCAGATATGTTTGGAATCAATGGTATGCTGTTTGGTTCCTTTTAATTAAACAACTATTTACAGTTGGCTTCTGTGGTCCTGAACTGACTGCTAAATGGTGGAAGGCCAAGGTGTCTTTATGCAGCTCAAGTCAAAGTGATGTTTATGCATCATTTACAAAACTCACGTAAAATTAACTCATTAAGAGTTGAATGAAAACATTTCTAATGTTCAGCATGTGTAAACGAGACAATACAATAGGAATAGGCAGTTGATTGGAACTGATCCATCTGGATATTTAATCTCAGCTCCGTACCATCTGGTCCCAGAGAGGGAGCAAGGGAGTCAGGAAAAAACAGATGAGTTAGGTTTTCCACTGATCATGGAATTCCTAAAACACCCAATCATTTTCACACATTGGATTCCACACAAGGGAAACTTGTGGTGCAAGTCAAGAGATTATCAAGGAGTTTAAAAAATGACACACCATTTTGTTACGTTAGACACCTGAATGGAAAATAATATTCAGAAAGCCAATATATATACAGCTCAAACTTATGGAAGTGCTTTTAATGTGCTATAAATATTTTTAGACTTTTAGATATATACCCGCTGTCTGCAATTAAATCTCTTATTATTTCTCCTACTGTCTTTGTCCTGGGTACCATGCCATTGTTTCCACGGCCCAAAATTCTCAAGCCCCATTTGTATGAAAAATGTCTCACTAAACCAAAACCCCATTTCTCCAATGATCATCATCATGCTAAACATTACAGTTCCCTTTTCTACAGTGTCAAACTAATGCTTCAGCATTTTAGGAATTATGCTCATAACCTTTCTTGCCGAGAGCTGGATTTGGAAATTGACACGACTTTCATACAAAGCTATACCCAGAAGCCTGTTAGCTTAGCTTAGCATTTAAACTGTACAAAAAGCATATTATAAAAGCACAATGTTATGGCCTTATGGTGAGTTATGTGCCTATCTCTTGGCCAAGGACAGTCACTTTTACTGGTTACCTGGCAACTATTATAACCATTGTTACGAGACTCCAGGAAGGTATTGCTCCTAGCTAAGAAGTAACCACCTGTAAAACCACAACACATCAATTTTACACATGAATTTTTGTACAAACTAAACATACAAGATGTAACATGTTAATTACAGGTGCTGGTTTGGTTAAACGTTTCCCTTTGTTTCCTGTCTTTGTGCTAAGTTTGTGCTGGCTGTAGTTTCATATTTCGGGACTTTACAGACATGAGAGAAGTACTGATCTCATCTGACCCTCTGCAAGAGGACAAGTGTTTTTCCTAAAATGCTAACTGGTACTGCTAACACTTTTTTTGAACAGAGTAAATTTGAAACCCCACTTTGTGATTAAGACTGTAAAGACAGGCGGCTTATCCTCCTTGTCTTCCTCCACCTCCCACCTTGCTCTCTTTTCAGCCCCGGGGTGTAAAGGTAAGTGAAGGGAAGGGCAGAATTCCAATCATAACACTGAATTACCCTTTAAATGTTTTGCTGTCTCCAGCCAGGTGAGTCATCAGCTTTATCCCTCCAGCAAACTAGTTTGTGTACATGTGTGGTTGCAAAAGCAAGCGTCTTTGGTGTGGTGTGCGCTTGTGAGTATGTTTTAAGAGAATGAAAGTGTTGTTAAAGCCGTGTGCGTTAAAAGCTGGCGCTGAAAGGGAAAGATGACATGTTAACATCAAAGCGCACATGCGTGTGTGTGTGTGTGTGTGTGTGTACACAGTACAGGCGTTAAGTTCTCACACAGAGTACATGTACATACATATGTACATACCTACAGGTACACAATCCTTTACCTGACAGAGAAACAAATAAGAACACACACCTTGCTGCGAGTCTGACTGCATACCGTAACCAGGGAGAGAAGAAAGAGAATATTCCTGTTGATTCTCTAAAGATATGATCACTATTACCAGTGTGTGTTATCAAATCACACGAACTGTGGATTGTTTATACTTTAAAGGCAACAAGTCAGAGCTGAACAGAGGGATTTTAGTGCTTGCAGAATTTTTTTTTCCAATGGGTGTCTATACTTGTGACTGCAACAGATGTTGAAAAATTAAAGAGTTAGTGTTTACAAATGTGATCCCCCTTTGATCCGTAAAGTTGAATGTGACCGGATGCACTAATGGGCAATTGCATGGAGTGGAGCAAATTAAACATATCATCAATCATGGGTATCACTTTCTGTTGTGAAATTATGTTCTGTTCCTTATTGTCTTGAGCCATCAAGAGGTCCCGGCAGGACAAAAGGCTTGCTGGTTCAGTCTGTCAGCGAGTCCATCCGTTGGCTAAAACCCACAATAACAAGTATCAAACAAACTTGATTTGTCCTGCAGGACTGACCCCCTCATAAATCATGCTTTCACCCATGATAGGTCTCAAATGAACCAAGGTAAAACAGTGGTACATTACAAGACTAACATTTTAGAATTGCCAGTCAAATTCATTTGTGTGATTTCGCCTCACAGCTCAGGGAAAATAAACCTAGTTTTTCCAAATGGCATCAGTTTGTAACTGAGAGATTTGAGCTTTAACACTTGAACTTTAGCACCAGTAAACTGAGCACAAAACCTGCTGGTCAGTGTGGGAAGAAACATCTCAAGTCCACCACAGAGGTAACTTAAAGGCATCTGTTTGTTCTTGTGCATGGGGGCCCACATGCACACCGATGCATTAACATTACTTAACTGATCTACAACATGCCAAGAGATGCAATGACAGGAAGGACAGGCAGGAAACAAGAAGACTGCAGGCAAATAAACATTGACGCAGGTTTCAAAATTCAGATGAACTTTGGGAGTGCCACTTTGTGGTTAAGACACTGCCTGTAAACCGCAATGTCTCTATTCTGAGTCAAGCCATTCCTTCACTCCCTCTCATTTGTCATCAGCTCAGATAAAGCTATAAAAATGAAGGCCAAAAAATTTAAAAATGGCTTTGCAAATGCTTAATGAGGAAGGAAATTAATTCAACACGTGTCAGGCCTGACGATGCACATAGTGTGTTTTCATGAGTGACACTGAATGTGATTGAGAAACTCCACGAGGCATCTTCAATTCTGTTTGAAAGAATTGAATTTTTAGTCCCAATCTTAAACCTACATTTCCCATAATGCAACTAAATACTGGGCAGCAGTAGCTCAATCTGTATGGACGTGGCTTGGGAACCAGAGGGTTACTGATTCAAGTCCCCATATGGACCAAGTATGGAGTGTGGACTGTCAGCTTGAGACGTGCCACTTCACTCTCATGGGCACTGCCGCAGTGCCCTTGAGCAAGGCACTGAACATGCTCCAGTGGACTCATACTATGGCAAACCCTGGGCTACCCCCCTTAATTGCATGTGTGTGGCGTGGAGAAAAAAAGAGGTTGCATTTCAACTGCCAGTCTGAGAATCGTTGGGCTTTACAAATAAAGAATCAGGTTAAAAAATAAATGAACAAAATTATAGTTCTGTGAGACTATCTTTGACAGGTGAAGACAAACTCTAGTCTTCCGTGATGTCACTTGACAAATCCATTCATAGTCTGAATTGTGTAGTGTTTGTGAGCTGTACATTGACTTTAACATGTTAACTTAGTAGAGTATCCCTTTAAGGTTTTGCCAAGTGTAGCTTTAAGTCTGGATTAAATGTACAGATAAAGTGCAATGCTGATCCATGGCCAGGTTGCCATGTCCCACTGAGAGGCAACAGTATGCAGGTAACATCATACCGAGCACCATGTCACTGAAACACACCTTTGTTTATTCGAGCCTTCACGCTTCTAACACAGCAGATGAGTTAAACCAGCTGCTGAAGTGTTTGGGTGGTAAGGCAAACCTGCGTACTCCTCAAACTTGGTGGCACATGTTTGTCCCTGCCTGGTCTATTGGATAAATGAGTGCAGCAGTGCTGACACATGTTTGTTTAGCCCTCATGTGAAAGAGAGAGGAAGAAATAGAGCAAAGAAGCCTCTATCCACCTCTTTCTTAAAAACAGGTCAGACAGACACAGCAGGACTGACCGCAGTGATAGATTTCAGTGATTTGCTCAGAGGGTGAGGGGGGGAAAAAAATGCTTTATTTCTTAGATGTGGTTTTCATTATGTCCTACATCTGAAAAGGTCCACTCTGGCAAACACAAACACACACTCACATGGAGCAGAGGGTTTGTGCTCTTTCATCCAATTCCTGCATCTTTTGTTGCACTTTTTGTTTCAACATTTGTGTGTTGAAATCACTTTGAAGTTGCACACGTAGTATAGCGTCACATCACACCAACGCTGAACTCCACAACTTCTCCACAGAAAGCGAACAAAAGCGAGACACAGCAGCAGGTTGACAAATGAGAAGTGTGCGATCCGAACACTCTGTGAGAGATGTGCTAGGTGTGTGTAAGAGTAAGAGAGACAGAGCAGTAATGGGTCATAATAACCAACCCAAATCAGCTGCAGAGATCAGGGAAGCTAATCCGGTGCCTAGCCTAATAGAATCACAGACACAGGAATAGACTGTAGGGCTCAACAGTGGCTTTGACCTTGCTTCAGTGTGTGTGTGTGTGTGTGTGTGTGTGTATGATGGTAGTATTTCCTGGATTAATGATCCAAGGGTCTGGGCTGGATTACCAGACGGGCAAAGTGGGCAATTGCCGCTGAGCTCCAGAGTTTCAAAGGCCCCCAAAAAAGCTCCTGGCTGAATGTATTTTAGCATATTACAGAAAACAGTGTGGTACATAAACTCAGAGACACTTTAACTATGAAGAAGGTGCAAAATAATTTATCAGGGAAGGTTCTGATAGACTCTGTGGACCCTTGTGGGCTAAGACTGGAGCAGATCTTGACAGTGTGCATGATGGGTCTCGTGTACAAAATGAAGGACCTGAACCCTAATGGACACGGGAAGTTTGATTTGAGATCCAATTGATGACTAATAAATGTTAGAAAATATATATACCCAACTTGTTTTTGCCAGATATTATAGACCCAACCCGGTGCATGTCTGAGAGAAGAGATATCAGAGTCTCGGGTCTATAAAATAGGCCGGACAAACCTCTGAATTTGAATTGCTGCTAAAAATGCTGTTCAACTGATCAACACATTTATCGTGTTGGGTGTAACATACTGTTACTACCAATTTTGCTGTATATAATTATTACTCAAATTTAATAATTTTTCAAATGTCTATTTTTATTTTATTCTGTTGTCAGTTATTTTGTTTTTGTTGTGCTGCAAGCCGCTGTAACGTCTTATTTGCCAAGCAAACTATTCATCTTTTCTCCGTTCTGCCTCCAACTTGCTGGCGCTGCTGCTCAACGTTTTTGTATTTTTCCACTTCTCTTTTGCCCTTGAAATGTTCTCCTAAATTAGCCTAATCATCACACAAATTACACGCACTGCACTTAAGCGTTTTCTCGTGATCAGCACTCATCACGAGTTGTTACAGATCAACTCGGGTATTACACATAATGACAAACAGACCCAGAAACCAAGCTAATGGAATAGGACCCGACCTGGACCTGACCGAACATAAAAAAACGTGGACCTAAATGTTATCAGTCTTCTGTTCTAGGGTCTGGGTAGACCTGTGAAGATCTCTAATGTGCATTGCCGGAGGCTATCTCAGCCCGCCAAAGCTTCCAGACTTAACCAATGTAAGCCCTGCATTTAGCTGGCTTGTACTGCCATTTGTTCAGATGCATATGTCTGTAGGTCTAGTTTAGGTGCAAATTTCAAATTGCATTCTGCTTTATTGCTGGATCTTGCAGAAGGTCCCTTTTCCAAAATGTATTTTTTAATACCTGGATTATTTCAGTTTTGCTTAAAAGTTTCATATATCAGAAATAATGTTTTTAACTGTATTAACACTGTAATGCAATTCCAGTGAAACAGTCTATTTTTGTGTGGTGTCAGCCATTTTTGTAGCTTCGCCTCGGATGCGTTCTGCTTGTAGTCTGGCGCCTGGTCACTTCCTTTTTATAAAGTCTTGACCTCACTTGCACGTTTTGCCCAGGAATGTCCCAAAAAATACGTAGAATATAAGAAAAAACAGGCAGAGGGCAGGGCCCCTGCAGATTAATATACCGCCACACAATTTTAGCGGTTCATAAATGACGAGGCGCATTTCCTTTGTACGAGTCTATACATTGTTTTTCAGAGAAACAGCACACTTTTAAACTCTTGACATCAGTGTTTGCGTTACCGCAGAGCATGATGTTCTTGATAACAAGAGGGAGAAAGCCAATTTAAATCTGCATATCTCCATCTTGTTATTACCATTAATTAGCTCTCAAAGCATGGTAGATTAGATGCGGATCACATGAGTCATTAATACAATGTGTCACATGCAGCGCTCATGACCGAAAATCGCCTGAGTGATTAAAGCGTGAACTGCAGTAAGTTCCTACGAGGGTGTAAACAACAACAACAGCAGACAATTACTGAGCTAATGTCATGATGAATTTCCTTACGATAGGATCTGTTCAGCTGTTTTGTTCTCCCAGGCGCTATTTGTCATCTGACAAAAGTCCTAAAAGGTTTTATCGCCCGAGTTTCTCATGGTTAGCAAAGTTGGTCAGATGACAGAAATTAAGTGATTACCATCTTTCACACTTTGTGTTCTGTTTGTTTGAGAGAATGTAAAGGTTTGGGTGAAGATGCTGCTACTGTAGGTCGTCATAAGTCGCTCAAACATACGTACACGTGTTCCATCGGGGCTGCTAGTTCTAAAAACACCTGCACTAACTGTGCTGTCGGGCACTTTGGATAAAAGCATTCCTGTGTTTATATGTTATATGTCTCCATACATGTATGTGTTTACAGTGTAAAACATTTACTGCCTGAAATTCATCAATATTTCAAGATGTTTCAGGTTCCCAAAACGGCTATTTCGGAGTCAAAGGTCTTCCAGTGAGTCATAACTTTAATGGTAGCATCTACTTTGTTTTACCTTCTTGCCAGTATAGAAAACAGTGTGAGCTCACATGTTGGGCCTCCTGTCCCACTCCATATGTCATTTCTGATTGCTCAAGTAAGATTTCAGCATTTTGGCTCCTGTTTAAAAAAAATCTTTTTCACACAATGACATACAGGGCTCTAGTTTCTCGGCGCGGTGGAGGGTGGCGCAGTGTGGCGAGTAGCGCAACCCAAGGCGCGCTCAGTTTGGTAGTTTGGCAGGCCGCTGAGATGGGTGTGGCGGCGCTGCAGGGGGAGGTGTCGACAGATCCAGCTTGGCGCAGTGACAGTTTCGTGCCGAAAGGCTTCGCCGAAGGTGCACTAAAAGCTCGCCAGCTGAAACCAGGTCTACTGTCAGGTGGAGCGCAGCCAGTGTAAGCCGAAGTTTGGCTGACCGGCGGACAGTGCGCACACGTCACCAAAACCTCACAGGCAGGTTTCCCGAATGTCAGGCACATTTACAATGCAATAAATAGCCACAAAACCACTATTCAACGCAACTATCTGCAATCAGCACATAAATGTATCTCTATATCGACTGTCCCGTCACATCTGATGTCAGATCAAAGGGGATTGGCACCGTTTGGCACACGTAATGGAAAACCAACCTGATTTGATTAACACAGCTGCAAACTAATTTGAGTTCTAATGAGTTCACATCCCTCTCAGCCAACCACAAACAGCCACAGCATCAGATAGGGAGTATATATTCAGCATCTGTCATCTTAGAAATGTCAAAAGAAAAGAAACAGAGTGAGACTGCGAGAGAGAAAGAGAGAGCGCGCACAAGAGAAATGCAACATTGATTTACAATTGTGGTGACCTCCTCCCAGGCTACCTTTGCATCATCAGCCCGTGGAGGTCTGCTCGCAGTTCCGTATATTCGGACACTGCTAGTTTGGACCTCCCGGACCAAAACATCAGTTTCCTCCTGGGAGAAGTTTGGCCGTCTGACGCTGCTGCTCTCTTCTGCCATGGTGAATTGAATAAACTCTCATTATGCCTTCGTGCGGTGCATTTAAGGGCGAGGAGAGGGGCTCATTTGATTGGTGTGATGTGTGTAAAACCCACTCCACGCCTTCTCTCCTCCCTCTTTCCGACTTGCGCAGGTAGGAGCCTTTGATATAGTGGCATTTATGGGTGTCGAAAAAGTGAGGAGGAGAATGTGTATGGAGCTATATTTGTGTCTTTAGTAAATGCAAGAAAATAAATGATATGAGAGAAAAAAAAATATTTGAGAGAAAAAGTTTTCACACTGACAGCAAAAAATAATATTTCAGACTAAAAAAAGTTTCGTCAGATAATATAAAAAATAATTTGAGATTTAAAAAATGATTTCCGAGAAAAAAAAAAACCCCTCTCAAAAACTTTTTTTGACTCTCAAATATTTTTTTTGCTATCAGTGTGAAAACATTTTCTCTCTCAAAAAAACGTTTCTCTCAAAACATTTTTCTTCTCTCTCTCAAAACGTCTTTGCTCTCGTGTCAGGATTTTGCTTTTGCTGTGAAAATAATGTCATGGGCGGGGCTACGTTCCTATTGGCCAGTCTCAATCGAATTGACAGCTAGGTGAGGATCGTCTTTGAAGTCAAATTCAACAGAATCATTCATCCACCATGGTGGATTCACCGGCATAGATGCGCTGTGTTATTTGGGAGCGGATATGCATACATTAACGTTATGCATGAATGCAGAGCCGTGTTACAGTGTGCTTTAATCAGTCTCTGGAAAACCGGCAGAACAGCAGTGGAAAACGGAGCGGCCGCACCAGGGCTGGAGGCCGTGGATAGCCGTCCTTCAGGATGCCCAGCTGGCAGCCCATGTCGCGGGGCTACGGAGTGCAGCCCCACACAGAGCGCAGAGGAGGAGAAGAAGCCACAAGCTGTGGCCTCAGCTACAGCAGGACAGAGAGCAGGACACCCTGTTAACATAAAGTTAACAGAACTAGCAGAAGTAGAAATAAAAAAACAGAGTGAGCTTACCGGAGCGAAGGGAGCTTAACGCACAGCTCAAACCCAGTCACTGTCTCGCAGTGAGGAAGAGCAGACACCGCGCTTTTCAAAGTCCCCTCCAAAGTGTGTCATCATCTTACCCAAACAATGGAGTCTGCACTCACAAGTAACGCAGCGCATCTATGCCGGAGAATCCACCACTGTGGATGAATGATTCCGTTGAATTCGACTTCGAAGACGATCCTCACCTAGCTGTCAGTTCGATTGAGACTGGCCAATAGGAACGTGGCCCCATCCATGACATTATTTTCACAGTGAAAGCAAAATCCTGACACGAGAGCAAAGACTTGAAATCTTTTGAGAGAAACATTTTTTTGAAAGAGACAATGTTTTCACACTGATAGCAAAAAATAATATTTGAGAGTAAAAAAAAGTTTGTTTTTTTTCTCAGAAATCATTTTTTAAATTTCAAATTATTATTTTTTATATTCTATGACAAAATACTTCCTCTCAAAACTTTTTTTAATCTCAAATATTATTATTTTTTGCTATCAGTGTGAAAACTTTTTCTCTCCTGGCATAGGAAAAGAGGCCAACTTGGCATGCCAATTTTTCAACAAGAGCTCAAAGTGTATTAATTAGCATCTACCAGAATTTAGCAATATGGTACTGATCAGTTCGTCATTTCATGCTGCATTTCCATTGGTTGGTTCGTAGACGTAGATCCATACAGCAGTCACACAGTGAGATGGCCATCCCAAATTTCTGACACTGTCAGAATTTTATCCCAGGCTGTCTTTAATCGCAAGACCACAACAACGGCCATCCTTGAACCTCTTTCACTGTGCAATAGAGGACCCCCACGGGACCCCCGTTTTAGTGCCACGACCGCAGATGTCTCAACTTTTCTTTCACATTGGTCATCTTTTGTCTGGGAAAGTCCTAAATCACAGTGTATACCAGGTTTTAGTTAGTCCTGTTAGTCCTAAAAATGTCCCATTGGACTGGAAGCCAATTTCTCCAACAGTTTGTTATCCCAAAAACAACAACCATTGCTCTGAGGTCCCATTTCTTTGAGAACACACTCTCTGTGGTTAGATTACCTAGTCACCAGAAAAACTACTTGTATTTACCATTCCTGTAAATCACGGATATGTTACATTTGTCAACAATGTTATAGTGAATGCGTGGTTAGGTTTAGGCACAAAAAACACTTGGTTATGGTTAGGAAAAGATTGTGTTTTTTGGATTAAAACACCCACGTTTGGTGGCACAAAATTTGCTGGAAAAGCAGGGACAGGGTGGTGAAACATACCTGGGATCAGTGTGTCAAATGTCACTGAGAGACACCACAGAGGATCTGTAAAAACAGCAGGGATGTGTGGCTTTAACGCCACTGGAAAACTCAAACTAACGACAGGGACTGTGCATTTTCAGAGAAATGAGATTTCAGAGTAATGTACATTTGTATTTCAGATATCAGGCTGTTGGAGAAAAATGGGCTTTGGCTCCAGTGCAGCATTTTTTGGAATTTTGGGCTGTCGGAACAATGGCATGGCACCCCAAGAGAACTGGGTGAAAACTTAGTGTATGATGAAAGGCGAGTGGCTGAGGAAGGGAGCGGAGTGAAGATTGGGGGAGGGGAGACGGTTTCCCCAGAGGTCGGCCTCTTTACCCAGTCACCCCTCCCTCCCTTGCGGCCCCGCACATATACCCCCGAGGCTCGGCTCTCTGTCACGGCGCAGCGGCCCTCCACATCCCTCCCTCGCCGCCCCTCACATATACTCCCGAGCCTCGGCGCCTCTCCTTGACCAACTAACCTAAATACTACACACTACTAACTGTAAACCTACACTCAAATACACTATGCTAACAATACAATTCGACAAATTACTAGCTAGTCTCTCTGCTCTACTACTCTCTCTGCTCTGATCCAACCTACTCGCTATCAGTTTGATAACTGTGGACAGGGAGGAGGGCAGGTTTCGCCCCGAAAAAGAGTCATTCGCCTCCAATGTAATGTAATGTAAATTCAAATGTAGTAACCAGGTTTCAAGCTGTAGAGGGCACCCCACACCACATTTTTACAATAAAATGTAGATTTTCAACAGTTTGCACTTAACTGTCAAGATTTTGGGAAGGATCAGTCAGTAACACTACTATACAACCAGAAACAATAATTATCAGCTGACAAAAATGGTTTTGGGGTTTAGTTACTCTTTAAAACCATTGTGTTTACAATACACCCACTCAGACTGAAGTGAGGAGTCTGTCCAAAAACAAGTTGTTATTTGACTTTATTTTTATTACTCTGTCCTCTCCTCTGTGCTAACACTGGCCATTCAAGCTGCTAAAACTATGACAAATCTGCTCAGTTGAATTGAAGTTCACTTAGTTCAGGTTTCACTTTATCCGACCAGCACTTTGCTTTGTCACGCAGTCACACACAGCCATGAAGTCCTAAGTGAAATACAAAGTACAGTTTCATTTCTGTTCACACCAAGCTCTGAGTCACATGCAGGGCAGAGTGAACATGGACCAAAGTGAACTGTCTGCATGTGCAAACTTTTTTTGGAAGCCATGCTAGTGGCATGACTAGAGGGATGGAAATGTAAATACCTCCACAATTATTGGATGCATTGCCATGAAAATTTGTACAGACTTGCATGGTTCCCAGTGAAGGAATCCTACTTTGATGATCCTCTGACTTTTGTCTAGTGCCATCGTGAGGTTGACATTTGTGGTTTACTGTGAAATACCTTACAGCCACTGGATGGACTGCCATGGATTTTTTACAAACATGCATGCCTCCCTTGTAGTGAATCTTTCGACCTTGGTGATCCCTAGACTCTTACTGTAGTTGCACCATAACGTATTTTTTAATTGAAATATCTTGAAATCTGTGAGACGGATTGTTAGACACTTTAATTCCCCTGACCTTTCGTGGAGCGCCATCAGGTCAAACTTTAAATTTATCTTACTATTTATGATGGTGTAGTGGTTAGCACTGTCGCCTCACAGCTTGAGGGTACCTGGTTCAGACCCAGGGTTGGGAGTGGGGGATCCCTTCTATGCGGAGTTTGCATGTTCTCCCCTTGACAGCGTGGATTTTCTGCAGGTACTCCGGCTTCCTCCCACAACCCAAAGACAAGCAAGTTAGGTTTATTGGTAACTCTAAATTGGCTGTATGTGTGAATGTGAGCGTGAATGGTCGTCTGTCTCTATGTGTCAGCCCTGTGATAGTCTGGCGACCTGTCCAGGGTGTACACCGACTCTTGCCCAATGTCAGCAGGGATAGGCTCCAGCACACCTGCGACAGAATGAGCGGTTATGGAAAATGAATGAATGAATGAGTGTTTTATGACTAAATTTTGCAAAACTAACAACTTTTCCATCAGCTTCTGCTGTGCATTGTATTTAGTGCCAATTAGCACATGATAGCATGCTAACAGGCTAAACTAAGATGGTAAACATTATACCTTCTAAGCAGTGTTTAGCATGTTGGTGTTGAAAAACATCAACATGCTAGCATTGTCATTGTGAGCGGCTTCCATGACTGAAGACTCTGATGTCCACCATATCCTAAAAGATTTTGTAAAGAGTTTTAAAAGACTAAAGTCTGACACTTTCTCACATCTAAAGAATACATGAGTTTGTAGTCACACTCTGTAAGATTATGCAAAGATTATGCAAAGACAGCTAGATTCCTTTTGAATTTTTGAACATGTGTCTGGAAATTATTGGGAAACGCAAAGGCAGATGAAGACAAAAGCTGACCCCTAACAGCCAAACATAAATGAATGGCATAGACTAAGTGTCTAAGTGTACATATACAAAAAAATATTGTCATTGTATATCAGATACTGTCTCCACCATCAGGAATACATTTTTGCATCCTATCAAGTTAGACATGTTCTATCACAGAAGTTAGCACATTTCATGCAAATAACAGAAACCAGTAGGTGCGCCTGTCGGCTGAGGGACTAAATGTGCTCCACGTCAGCACAAGTACATTGGTAATTATATTAGTGTATCATCAGGCAATGTTTGATGCCAAATAGCACTCATTTACCTAAGTCATTTATTTTTACATTGACCTACTTATTTGTACATAAGAGCATGACAGAATTTGTAAAATGTAGCATGGTTTCTTTCAATATAAAAATATGTCATGTTGTAATTTTTACAGTATTGTTTTTATTATTTTTTTATTTGTATTACAGTTTCCCCTTGTTTAAACCACAGTAATCCAATAAATTCTACAAAGAAATATTTTTTTATGTCATGATTTTACAGTTTATTACTGTCAATTTTACAGATATTTTTCATGGGAAAGCATCGACACGCACCGGAAAGAGCCAACTAATCAGGCTGTCACACTGGACACCTACCGTCCATGACTCTGTTGACCGTACATTACGTACATACCCTACATTTGAATGAATGCTGCTATTTGAATGTACAGTGAAGGCTTCATTTGCATCCACATGATGTTACAGTTACAGCTCTGTTAAGCTTTATGTGTATGCAATGAACTTTTAGTACAAAGGAAGTCGTGCTTTTCCCACTTCTAATCCCTTTTTTTCCCTTTTTGTTTTGCAATGCATATTAGATGTAAACGAGCTAACCAATACTGTCCTGCCACATGCACTGTAGTTAAGAGTCGTGTCATTCATTATCGCAGCGATATTATGCGGTTTTCTTTCCCTCTGGTTTCACTAATTGTTTTAACATAAGTTTCTTGTCAGTTTAGTGCCACGCTGCAACAGTAAAGCCCAACTAGTTCTAAATTTAGTCTCCATTTCGGCATTTATAGCTCATGGTTTGAGTTAACAAGAAACAAAATAATACTTGAAAATCTGGTTTATATTGTGGTTCTGAACAAAATGATTTGTACTTAAGTAGAGGAGCTTGTAAAACCACAAATGGCCATATTAAGATGAAAGGATGATTGCTGAAACAGACACGTCAAACGCAGTGAACGAACAAAAAACGCACAAAAATAGCTCTCGAGTCCCATTAGCACTTCTATGGTAAGGAGTTGCACCATACTTACAATGGCTACATGCATAGGCTCTGAATACTCCTTTAACTACCTATCAAGGTTATGGCAGCGACTGAGATACCTCAAGATGGACTACTTGTGTTTCTTCTCGACATGTTTCTGATGCCAGTGGAGCGTGTTGACAGTACAAATAATATTAAGGAAATATATATACTCAGTAGGAACATCATGCAGGCACAGCATTGCAGAAGAGAGAGGATATTTAAATCTACCCTCTTATTCCAAAGAGAGTTTTTATATTTTCACTCTGCCCTAAATACAGGTGTGGTTTCAACTTTTGACTTGATGAAGATCCACAAAAGATCGCAACATCTCTATAAAGCTTGTGGCATGGATTAAGTGTGCAGCCGTTGCTGTTCCTTCATGTACACCGGTTTTTGAAAGCTTTGCACCTACATGATGTGCGTATAATTATTTTCCCTCAACCTATGTTGCCTTAACAGTAAAGAGATGAAATTAGGTTTTTGGAAATCAACTTAAATACTTCTGTGGCCCATCCACAAACTCTCACAACTTTAAGTCTCAGATGTCAGAGCTTCCAGCCAGCACATTAATGCACAACACAGCACACAGCTTTCAAGTACATCATTAACAAGCATTTTTTACAGTTACATAAAGGTCTGAAGGCAACATGATGTGATACTGTGGCACATTAATAATGTCAGTATTTATACACTGTCTGTCAGGACTGTATCTGATGGTTATGCAATTTTCAAGCTCAACAACCTGACTTATCACACCAGAGTTCCCTGCACATTCATTTATTTGTGACAGCTACAATTAAAACACCTGCTGCCACGTTTTGATTTTCTAGTTTTGGAACTGAACCGTTAATTAGTTATGCTATTTCATATTTGGTTATTATTTCCCCCACACTCTTGGAGCTCAGAGTGTGTGGGCACAGATGGATCAGCAGAGCGTTAGTGAAAGTGAAACTTAACAGTTTGTGGCGCGGGGTTTAAAAGTTTGCTTTCATTCACAAACAGTTGCCTCTCTTATTCATCAATCTGATCTGATCAGCTCTGATCGGATCGACTGAGTATTTATCCACCCGCTGCATTCACGGACCCGCAAAAACCCTGTGCGTGTAGAGAGGGGACACAGACTGAAACACAAGGACACAGGGGTAAGAAAATAACAAAACAAAGCAAATGAAAACTAAGCAAGCAAGCTAAAGGATTCCCTTTATGTTTTAGAAAATACTCATACTCAAGCAAAAGACCCCATTTACGTAAAACTGATACATGTTTTTTATAGGTATATGTGTTTTGAGACGCCTGAGGATATCTTTCAACTGCAATCCTCATTTCCTCAAAGGCCACGTTTAGGGTTAGAATTGTGGTTTAAGGGTAGAGCTTAAAGTTAGTATTAGTCTCATGTTAGGGTTAAAGTTTAACTAAATGAGGGAACAAGTAGAGATTGCGTTTGTGTGTGTGTGGTTTAAACTCTATGGAGCATGTTTCACCCTCAGGCGGTCTGAACATCTATCAGCTCAAATATCAAAGGTGGCCACTAGCCTGACACATCAGTCCACACAGGTGTCACCCATAGGCATCTTTTTCTATAAGGGGAACATGAAGATGACCGCTCTTGAATATTTGAGCTGTGATTATACAACACGTGGTTGCAGACGAGCCATGTGGGACACAGTAAAGCATTACAGACTATTATCAAAGAGGGGATCCACGCTCTCTGCCTCTGTGGTATTACAACTGTGAAGGAATCAACAGTGTGAGATAAGAAGGAAACACAAGAGTCCTTTAAGAACAAGCTGGGTTTCCCCTCTTTTTCATGGAAGTGATGTAAGAGAAGTGGAAGACAGTAAAAATAGTTGGTCAAAACAGAATAAAGCCACGTCTCAGCAAATTATGCAATGGTCTTTTATTTTGCAGATTTGGAAAGCATTGCAGATTAACAGGACATCAATCAGACTTAGTAAATCTCGGCTGAAACTGACAAATCTTAAATAAATCTGACTTGACTTTTGTCATAGTTTCATCGTTGTAAGTACAAAATGGTAATCGCCTTACTGGCATAAAGGCCCAGATCTAAATCTGATATAATCCAATAGCACTTTGAATAGACTGACTCAGCTAACTTGTTTAGACATCCATCTGACAGACAGACTTATCAACAGGAGCACAAGTAGCCAAAGCACATTTACTAAAGTACTGTATTACTGTTATATTTTACTTCACTTTATTAGTTTTCCTGTTTTATGTTGATTTACACTTCTGTATATCTCCACTGCATTTCAGAGGGAAACTTTTTATTGCATTACATTTATCTGACATCTGTGGTTACAACTTACTTTTCAGATTAAGAATGTATAACAGTGTATTTGTGACTTTTACACTGCCTGTTCAAGACAAAAATATCACACCGTTATACTGCCTCAATGTTCTGTATACAAGGTATGACCGCGGAGAGGGGGAAAGACTTGTCTCGCCTCTGAGCCAGGAGTGGAGGTAGTGAAAGCCCCGAAACAAGGTGTGTGTAAAACGTAAAGCTGCAAAGATGTGACCATAGATGGAACAGGTGTGACGTTTGATTATGAATTATGTTGGTGACCCACTGTGAGAGATTCAAGAAGCAGCTGTTAGCAGTTAGAGGCTAACTCAAAGAGGAAGTATGCCGGCCGTAAATGTCCACAAACTGTGAAATTCAGGAGCTCCTTGCCCTTCCAAGCAGGGGATGAGATCAGCCACCATATAACAGAAGGTAAATGATTGTAATCGACATGTTATGCCCCTGTTGTTGTCTTGAAAGTGCTCCCAACGCATGTGTCACACGAGAGGCCCGTCACGCCTTTTTTGACTGGGGGATGCTGGGATGTGGTAAATTATATCACACTGGAGTGGAATGATGGCACTGTTGTGTGGCTCTGTGTAAAAATACCAAGGAGGCATAATGAAGGGACTCTGTAGCTCCCCTATAGCATGATCTCCGTGTAAAAGGACCATTGTAAACATCTGGGGCTCAGCCCACGTCTAGGGGGGGCCAGGGTTATGCTCCCCTAGGGAGATTTTTTTCCTGTTAACTGCAGATACATGTACTATTTCACAATAACAGACTTACTTAAAATCTATACCTCATTTGAGAAAAACACGATACTTGCCAAGGAAAAACCTCATCTTGTAGAGTCTGTATTTTGTATCCGTTCTCCAGCTGTTCATCATTCTGAAACCATGACACAACAAATATTTAGGATAACTAACTTTCACTCCTGCCACCTACAGAAGCAAAACGTGTACATTTGCCGTCATATAACATATACCCTCAACAAATTAAAGGAAGGTATGAAATAATAGATACTGCTCAATCGATAAATTGTAAACTACATAAATATATGTAGATTTAGATGATCGATACCAAATCTATAGAGGCATATACGTAAACGACTGACAGGCTGGTACAGTAATTAATCCCAGTTGTCACTATCAGTCATCAGCTGTATCAGGATGGGGATGAGGTCACTGAGTCTACCTCTTAGAAGAAGACCACACTGGGAGGGGGGGTTAGGGATACGATGTAAAGACAGGAGAGAAAACTGAGGGACATAAAGATCCAATGTGAGGGAGATAAAGAAAATCGTTGAGACAGAGAGGCAGATTACCGTGTCAGATGGGAGAGAAAGAGGAGGGCTGAACTGTCATATGACTGAACTGCTGGGAAGGCCCAGCCTCACCTTGAAAGCCACATGATCTCTTATCTGCTGTGTCTCAGGGAATTGTGGGAAAGACAACATGGGACACGTTTGTTTCTATGCTAGGATTTTCAGTTAAGATTTAAACTTGTTTACATCACGGTTAAGTGTTTAGGTTACAGGTTAAAGGAATGAATTCCCTTAATGAATGCCTTGTCGTGTGTAAGTGTGTTCCTGCACAGAGCTGCTCTGCACTGTGCTGTTTCTGTTTCCACAGAGCACTGAGTGCCGTCTAATCCAAATCCTTACGGTGTGTTTTGCTCTAACTAGCCATAAGAATGTGCAGTGTATAAACACTCAGCTAAATGTGTAAACCATCCAGGAGCAGGCAAGCCTGTGAAAGTGCGACCATATAGAATGAAGGGAACAGTTTGACCCACACAGAAGAGTGAAAGAAGTACGAAAAGAAATCCAAACTTTTTTCCTAAACACAAGCTGAATATCTTTAGCCTCTCTCATCCTTTTGGAATGAATCCTCACAGACGTGCAGTTTACTCACAGAACATCTTCATGTTTAGCTTTTGAGTTCACATTTAAAGGCCTTCAGTGCCCAGAATTTTTGTAAATGTTACTCATGTTCACTATCCTGCTGGAAGAAAGGCCATACGGTACAAACCCTCAAGGTGCTTGACCCCAGTAGTCTTGCAAACACCACATTTGACACAAATCTATTCGAAAAGTACTTGAGCTCCACTTGACTTCAATTACAAAACCCTTCAGTGTCTTGAAAAGCAGAAACAACCTGCAAGAAATGTTTGGAGTTGCGGAGTGATGGGCGGAAATGGGTGGACTGCAGGAATGTAAAAAAGTTACTGTTGGTGTTTTGTTTTTTTGTTTTTTTTGAAGGTGTCATAGGTTTACTGTACAAAACATCTGTGGCAACGTGAGGTAATTTCATAATCCCAGTGTTTTATTCACTCTCAACCACCAAGGTTTTCCCCTGTAAGTGTTTCTATTTAAAATGCTTTGCAGAAACATCTGATCCAGAGCTCATGACCAAATGATTTGGACTTGTCAGACAACATTTTCTCAACCCAGCACGGCTGTTACATGGCTAGAAGATAAAAGTGCCTAATAATCAATGTGGATCTGGATCAATCGATCAGATGATCCGGTCACGGGAGTGTGGTCATAGAATTCTGCTAAAAGTTCACAATTTCCTTCATTTTCTGCCTTAGTCAAGTGCAGTTTTGCTTGCTGTAATTATTCATGTTCATACTGTACTGGCTGTTAAGATATCTTTTTCCAGTGTGCTTCTAAAGTAAGTGGTGGGTGACAAAAATCACAGCTCTCTTTGAGTGCATTGTAAAGTTTATCCGAAGTTAATGTGAGGTTTCAGAAGCCTAAGTTATACAAACCAGGTAATTATCTTCCAAAGTTACCGTCATGTCAGAACTCTCTCGCTCTGTTGCCATCCCTTACTCCAGCTCAGCACTAAAACACTATCTGGTGTAAAAGGGGAGAAAATTCTGTATCAAAGGTGACTATTTTTGTGAGATATCCACTTCATTTGATTCTCTCAGACTGCTAAAACATTAGTCTGGTGAAACCATCCTGATCTCATAAGCTCATATTCTATTCCGCTCCACAGATCAGTCTGGCCATGGAATCATAAACGCGCATTCTGGCATCAGTTTTGGATTACCAGGCCGATCACAACTTATTACTTTGGGGTGGGTTATTTGAAATCACGTCATCAGAATAGCAGGGACAAGGAGCGGAGTGAGTTTGTAATAACACACTTTACTAACCTATTTTTTTGGCAAAGACGGCAACACTCTTTCCCAGTCATTATCACAGCTCATCTCCGCTGCACGCCGCACTTGCTTGCTGGTTCGTTTAAAGTGGCATTTTACTAGCCTACGTCACACGTTTCGTTTACTCTGATTGGTTTTCCATCAGACCCTTTTGCGCTGACATTAAGCTATAAATAAAATAAACTATGGTCACATGACTTCAACATCACCACCATAACAACAAAGCCGTGAAGCCACGTTCAGCGTGATTACATTCTATAGTCTCATTTAGACACTTGTTAGCAACGGGCTTTTGTAAGACACATAAGAGCTTTAAAATTTACGCATAGGATATTTAAAGATGTATTTTATGTCGTAGAACAAAACGTGAAAGTCTCTTCAGCTTGTGTGAACCACAGACCTTATTTCAGGCACCTCACCAAAAGACCATTAAAAAAAACAATGACTTTAAGACGGGGGGAACAGTAAGTGCTAAAACGCTAACTCAGCTCCGGGTTTTAGGACTTCTTTCTGCACCACTCTATTGATATACTATATATATGGAGAAAAGTAGAGAAAGAAAAATAAAGGGAATTGAGGTTGTAGTTCACTGGCCGATTGAGAGCCTAGAGAACATGGGCTCAATGTCGTAAAATCTAGCTGTTTGGTTTTTGTTGACTGCTGTGATTTGTTCTGTTGACAGAACAGCACCTGACTCAGAATGATGTCAACCGAATCAGATTTGGCTGTTCAATATGAATATTTAATGTTTACTTTTTTATCATATACATTTTTTTAACGTGCTTAGTGGGATGTTTAATGTGATGGAGGCATTTGCGTGATATAGTCAACCAGCTAAGTGTGCTAACGAAATGTGTAACATTTAACAGGCGAAATAATTGCCCGAGAAAAAGATAAATAAAAACACCTTCAGTAAGTAAAAGTCTTTAGTTTGTGGTCATCTGATTAAACGGAACTTTATTTAGTAATATGCACCATGTCAGCACAACATAAACAAAAGTAATGCATGTATTGTCATAAATAAAAAATAAAAAAAACTCAGCCACTTAAATGCTTTTGTTACGTTGACGTGGGTTTTTTTGTTTCTTTTAAATTGGTCCAGCAGTTTCAGATTCCAACTCAATCTACAGCACACTTTTCAAACTTTAACCATCTTCTCCTTGCCAAACTGTCACATTGTATTTTCGGACAAAATCAAACTGGATTTACTGTTTGGGAGAAGATCTGATTGTGAGAAAATACTCAGAATGAGGAGATGCCAAGTGTAAATTGAATTTAACGTGATGACACAGAATGAGGAGAGGTGAAGAGATGTAAAACATCACGTTGAGTGAACAGATTTCTGAAACGGAGGTTCAAAGACACTACAGGTTCTAGTCAGCACCTCTGAAGGTGTCATGAACCCGAATTAATGGAAGACCACAGTTTCCTCATAAAGTGTTCTTTATACACACCAGGCTTGTAATTTTAGGTGCAAGGACACTTGGCCTGTGTGTGGCAATTTTTTAGGGCATGAATTAACTTCTTTTTTTTTTTGAGCTAAAGGTGGAAGAAGTTAACAAGTTAGCCACTGATCTTCCTTTTCATCTCTGTTGAGAGTTGCACATACACAGTAACAACAATCAGCCTGTTGGAAACTTCAAAACAAGAGCTCTTTCAAGCTAGCATTTTTGTTGGTCACACCACACAACACGTGTTGATTAAAATTCGACCTGACGCTACACTGAAATGAGAGAGCTGTTGTTCAGAGAAGTAGAGCGTTCTATTTTTACATGAATTAACAAGTGGTTTAATTTAGCACATTCATTGCGTTTGGTGCTCTGCTGCTCTGCCTCCTCAGACAGCGTGAACAGAGTGAGAGCTGCTGCTCAGAAAGTACGGTGCTCTGAATAACGTGGTGGCTGTGGATCAGAAGTAGAGCGGGACAACCTGGCTCTTCCAGTCCGCATGTTGAAGTATCCTTGGGCAAGATATTGAACCCCAAAATGCTCCTGATGGCTGTACCATTGGTGGTGTGTGAGTGTATGTGAATGCTTACTGAGTAGCATGTGGCACCATGTATGGTAGTCTTGGTCACCAGTGTGTGAATGTGTATTGGAATGGATGAATGTGACATAGCGTGAAAGCGCTTTGACTGGTCGGAAGACTAGAAACGGAAACTAGTACAGTCCATTTACCATAACCATTGGTATATTCCAGACATGTCCAAAGTCTGGCCCGGGGGCCAATTGTGGCCCGCAGACCAATTTCAATCGGCTCTCAGCTTGACTTTCAGAATATACCATATCTGGCCCTTTACACAATAATGGTTAATCGAGCAATCAAGATCACATTTTTACCCTTCATCTCACAATAATAGGATTATCATAGGGTTTGTAGACAGGCATCAAGTAGTATAATAGTTCATTAACAGATAAAAATGGTTGCATTTGTCTCACTTTTTTTTTTAAACCCACCTGGTGCAAGTATCAGTTGGCACCCAGGTATTTTCACAATGTTTTATCTGGCCTCCATTCAAAAAATGTTTGGACACCCCTGCTATATTCCAACAGCACTCTGGATTTACAAACAATCCAGTTTGTGTCAGAGTGTGTTCTGGTGCGTGGAGTGACTGAATATTACCCTACTGTTAATTAATTGTGTACACATTTGGCCGATTTGAGAGGAAGGGCTGGGGAAAAAAAAAAAACAGGCAGAGAGCATGGCACCAAGGCCACATTGGCTGATAGCATTCGTCTTTCAGAAGGGCATCGAGGCCAGATCGACGGGCAACAACAGCCAGTGAAGTTCCTGCCCCAGCGTGGTTGATGCTGACCAACATTAAAAGTTAAACAGGACAAGGAAAAAGGAAATGTAACTTCACACACTGTAAAAAGAAACAATTTGTTTTAACTTAAAAACGTTAGTGCCCGGGCTGCCTTAAAGTTTTAAGTTGACTGGATTTGAGAAGACAAGTTGAGGTAATTTTGCAATGATTCAACATGTCTTCTCAAATTCATTCAACTCAAAAATTTAAGGCAGCCCGGACACTAATTTTTTTTTTTTTTTTATGTTAAAACAAGTTGTTTCTTTTTACAATGCATCACTCTATCTGTTTCTTTAAAAATCTGGGAAAGTGTATTTTCCCACAATCCCCTCATGACAGGTCCACATTTTTACACCACCAAGTTTCCACGCAATCACAGTCAGTTTCAACACCAAAAGCTTTAGTGTTTAATCGCCAGACAGAGTGAACATTAACCAGATTCCTTATTTGTTTCCCAAGATACAGGGTGTATCATTTAATACATATTTTAGTGTCTGACTTGTCTCTGACTTTTGGCAATTCTCACAGCTTCAGTAGTTACTTGTTTGTCTTTTCCGCACACATTTCCCCTTTTTGTCTGGGAATTTAAACCAGCAACCATAGTTCTAAACTGCTTTGTAAACCTTGAGGCTAAGATTGATGTTGTTTATTTCTGTCATCTGGTGTTGCCAGACAAGTCCAGCAACATGAGTAAAATAAATTTGAGCAACAAATGAAACAGGTATGAGAGAGAAAGAGCAAAGCAGATAGAGGCGGGGAGAGTTGGATGCACACAAAGGCACAAAAAGGTTGGAATGCCGTGCCGAAAGGGACAACAGGAACTCTCCATAGTAACATTATCAGTTTATTGAACCACCTGGGAGCTGTTTTGGCCCCTTTTGACGCTTATCTGCTTTATGTTCTTCCCATGAGCCCGGCCCCTAATCTGTTCACACCCCTCGCTCCTAATTTTCCTCTTCTCTACCGCAGTAAAACACAAAATGAACTCTGACAAACCGAGTCCTTGCAGCTGCACTGCACTGAGAGCTCTAACATGCACGCAACAGCCCGCAGCTGTAGTAGAAAGCTTTTCTCAGGGTGCCTGGGAGGCCATTTTTGACTCAAGTGCCCATAAAGGGAGTTACAGAATGGAACTCTCCTCTCTCGCCTCCTTCCTTGTGTCCTAATTTCCTTGTGCTGCATGTCAGGAGGGGCTCTGCGTCAAATCCACCGCTGCAACAGCTGCTCCAGCGGCTTCTGCGCGCATGCACATGCTCCAACTCACGCACACGCACACACATAAGCGGACTCCCACAGCAGCAGGAAAGCATCCACCAAAGGCTCAAGACGCCCACTGATGCGCGCCATTACGCAAAGCTGCAAAGACCACATGTCATGTCAGACAGCCAACTGCACCGCAGCACTTTTAAGGCCATTACGCAGAATTGACTACGTGCTATGTTATCAGACTGAATACACACGGGCACGCACGCAGTATTTTGGGTTACTGGGCTATTTGGCTCTTATCCCATCACCAACTCCAAACATTCAAATTCTGGTGTCTGGCATGGAGACTTACCCCTGCGCGTTTTGGGTAGATATGACGAGTTTCCACACATGCACTCAGCTTAATGCAAAACACAAAGTCCCCACAGAAAACTTCATCCCCATAAAGTGACCTTAAAAGTTTGCCCAAGCGGAGAAGTATTTAACTTGAGCCTACATTACCGTGACACTCACTTATCCCTAACCATGATAGAGTACTTAATTACATTTGTCCAGAAAGACAGCATAGGACTGCAAGAGATGTTGCATAGGACCACTGCGCGCACAGGGGCCGTTTACTCTCTCCACCTCATGCGCATACAGGCTATAGCTTACATGCATACACAAACAAATGTGCACGCATGCACACGGGGCAAGGAGAAGGGAGGGAAAGAAGGCCGATTCAATGCATAGTCCGCCTTTGTGTTCGGAGTCAACTGTGACATATCAGCTTTCACTCCCGCTAACAGCGAGCCGAGGCTCAATTAGCGCATCGGTAATCCAAAGATACAAGCTGAACCACATCTGAACCGTTCCCGTGCGCACTGAGCCAGTTCCGCTCCCTCCGACGCGCCGCACACGCCTTTGAAAAGCGCACGGCTCCCGGGTGTATGTGAAAACAGCAGGAGTCTCTTATGTTTGTGTGCGTAAGCGAGCTTGGGAGAGACCCAACCCTTTTGTCTACCTGTGCACAGAGGGAGAGAGACGGGTAGGAGAAGTGAGTTTGTCCGCACTGGATTGCCTTGAGGCAGCGCACGGCGCGTTGCGTCTCACATTCTACTTGTGTTTTACCTGACAAAGCTCAAGCTTAGAGGAAGAAATAAGTTCCTGAACACGTCATGCAACTCCTCGGTTGTACGAAAAGTGTACATTTAATTTGGATCACTTAATTCAGACGCGTCTGTGGCGCCAAAGTTAGTTATTTCCAAAACTTTTGAAAGCGGTTTATTTAAGTTGCAACTCCAGCAGCTCCATAGCTGTTCATCGCACGATTCGATGCATTTAAAGTACAACTTTGTGAGTCTTTGTCATCTTTTAAAGTCAATTGAACATACTGAACACTTTGGGTCAGTCTGTGTCACTCCACTTGTGTCCGATTCGTCAAGAACCACAGAGTTCTTAAGCGACAAAAATGCTCCACAAAGCACCAAATAAAAATGAATACAGCAGTGCCTACCGTAATAAAGGTAACCATAGCATCGGCGGGTTAGTATCCAACAGAGTCGACATGAAGGTGATTAATTTTTTGACAGAATCCTTTGGCGAAAACTTCCCACTTTGTGAGGGCTGCCGCCTGTCTGTGCGCCACACTGGTTCTGTGTGGAGAGGATCAGAGTGTGCGTAATGCGCTATCCCTCTCTCTCTCTCTCTCTCTCTCTCTCTGTCTCTCTCTCTAACACACACACGTAGACACACACAGACACACACACGCACACACACACACACACACACACACACACACCCTCTCTCACACTGTCTCTCTGTCTCTCTCTCTCGCTCTGGACAACATAATCTACGCCGCTCTTTCTGTAACAGGACAGATGGCTCTTGGCGCATGTTGCTGCAGACCTGCATGCATGCTGCCACTGTCTGTCAGCGGAGCGAGCCTGCTGACATGAATTAGGACACCGAATTAGGAGCGTGTGTGTGCGTGGCCAAAGCAACCTTTATATCTTTATGTAGTGCTGGCTGACATTTTACAGGTTCCACAAGACTCAAAGTTTCATGTCAAACACAGCTATATGCCTGTAAGAATAATAAGAAAAATCCTCGTGAACTACAGAAGCCCTAAAATAAAATAAAAAACAACAACAATTTGCTCCACTGGAATATGGACACAAATGAGTTTATACTTACTACTGATTAAACATGTGCACTAAATTTCAACATTGACTTTGACCTGAGAGAGCAGAGTTCATGTCCCGCAATATTATAAAGCCAACAACGTGTTTTTGTCGTCAAACGTAATAACATGCTGTAGGTAAACGGTAAATTTCCTGTGAAAACACAAGTATATTTCAGCTTCATTTTTCATCCCTGGAGGCTGCTTGCTAACGCCATCCTGACCCAACAGCATTACTATGAACACATTGTACCCACCCTCCAGTTGCATCCCAGGTTGTCTTGGTGAGCAAGCAATTTTGAGCTGCAACCCCCCCCCAGCACTGTTTACTGTCTTGTCACTGATAGCACAGTTAGCAGTGTCAGCACAGGTAGTGGTGCTAACATAGATGACAATGCTAAAGGGGGCTCACAGCTCAAAATGAAGCTATCAAAAGCAAAATTAACTGAAACTGACATCCCTAGTTGTAACCTCCTGTAAAAGCTCGATGAAAAAAAATCTTTTGTGTAATTGATGTGTAACATTTATATTTTTTAATAGGATTTATCCATATAATGTCTTCTTTATAGTTCTACTGCAGCAGCTGGAGGCTCAACTTGCTCAAATGCACTTAGTATCTTGAGGACTTGTAATTTTGTTCACACTTATCCATGGAATAAATATACACTAAAAAGTGTCATGTTTCCAACTGAAATGATAATTTCATCACTGACCAGAATAACTGAGTATCGTAGTCACCCATCTCATGCCAACACACAACACTGGTTTATATAACCATGACCATGAACTTTCTCTAACCTTAACCAAACAGTTTTTGTTTAACCAAAGCTTGACCACAGAGATGGCAGATAAGAAAACCCTAATGTGACTAATTTATTTATAACAGTCAATAAATCAATACTGTAAAGCACTAACAAATAACCGATTCTGTCTTTAGTGTATCTGCTCACTGGACGTCACTGTGTTGTGAACACAGCGGATTCTCCAGTAGACACACATGGTTTAATTCCATAGATGCGTGTTCGTGCATTCAGCTTATGAACCCTTTTGGACAAACTCTTGTCTTTCTGTGTCTGAGCGGATTTTAAAACCCAAGACATCAAAACACACTTGGCAGCGTTCTGTTAGCTGCACATCTGGTCTTCCTCCTCCATCTCCTGTCAATCTCAATGGCACATCTGGTATAGCTATGAATGCTTTCTTATTGGCCAGCACACACAGGCAAGCTCTGACCTGACTGATAATTGGACAGGTGGGCGGTGAATGGCAGGTGGACTGATACTATTAAACTTGAAGAAAAGCAGTAGGTTAAATGGCAGTGGGCACAACCTCAGCTCAGGCTGTGTACTAATGCTCTGCAAATCAAATAGTTGTGGTTGGATTTAGTCTATGTTGGCGGAGATTATAGTTTTTACTATAATGGGGTTTGAGCTCGCCAAACCGCAACCATGAAGGCAGATTTGTACTGTATCCAGTTTGAGGGAAGATTTGTGTGAAAGGCTAAACCGAGGGCAGGAAAAGCCTCCCTGACAAATTAACAACAACACCAAAAAAAAAAAAGTTAAAGAGACCCTGAAGGTTTTGACCACTAGGGGCACTATGGAGCCAAAAAATGTAATAATAATGAAATAATGTTTTGGCTCATGCAATATGTATTTTGGGGCATTCTGCTTCAGATGTGCAAAATATGGGAGAAGGGAATGGAAATGAAAACAAATAGCAGCTGACATATCCCCACAGACTGACCACTGCAGCAGAGCACTATTTTATTGGACACATCTGGAGGATGACAGACTAGAAACAGCAAACAGAAACACAAAGAGAGAGGCACCAATTAAAAGATGGATCTTAACATTATTTGCCAGAGCTCTCAGTCCAGTCGCAATAAGAAAATGTAGGCATTTTACATTTACATTTTTGGAACCACAAATATGTCACATTTGTATATTTTTTACGTTTCATAACGATGTTTGTAAAGTGACATAATATATAAGCTGATATTCTCATCAAGAGGATGGTCGATGGTGTGTCACCTAGGCGAGATCCCTGCCAAGCTGAAGACCTCTGCAGATCACTGCTTGTGACCTCCAAAAATAAAATAAAAAAACAGCTGTGATTCAGCAAGTTATTGTTGTGTTTTCATTGGCTTTTTAGGCATCAAATGTGGACATTTTGCAGCAGTCCTTTACTGTTTTTCCAACAGCTTTTAAGGCATGAAATACAGATATTGCTGCTTTGCCTCCCGGGAGAGTGGCCCGAAAGGATTTGTTTCAGACAGAGACATGGCTGCTTTCTTGTCAGAATTGCACCCCTCAAATGGGGTATTTTAAGCAAAAACATAAACTTGGTTTTAGTGCCTAAAGTTCAATGAAATAATCAAGTCAAAAACACTAAGGTAATTTTCCATGACTCATTCAATCAATGATATGATTTTTAGTTGACAATACTGGGCTAACAAACTATTATTTCCTAAAACATACTGCAGCCTTACCCTAGCAAGATAAATACATGCTTCTATTCTTGCTTCAGACATCGCCTTGCAGCAAATCTAGTGTCTTTTTGGACAGACCTTGAAACTCTATGTTGCAAAGAGTTGCCAATATTTTTCAGTGAATGTGTTCTCATGTGGCTCTGGCTCTCTGGCCCTGACTGTGTTTACTAAGTGGAAGAGAGCAGCAGCATGTTCAGTTGAGACAGACAACTGTGAATGTATGAGAACTAAACTGACTCCCATTGTTTGTTCGAGGGAACTCTTTGTTTCTGTTTTGAATGATTTAACTTGTGTGATTTTTTTAGATCTCAAAATACACAGAGTTTACAAGGACGAGTTTATTCCAGTAGCTGGAACCTCTCTATAATTATTTTTCACATTTCTGCAATTTCAACAGACTTGGAGGAGGATGTGTCATGGAACTTCCAGGTAACGCATTTGTGGCGTACCTGAATACTATTGTTTCAATCAAAAACAACTGCATCCGTCCTTCTGTTTAGTTCCCCATCATCCAAGTCTTGAGGAAAACTTGTTCTTCTTGCATACCTCAACAGTGAACGGAGAATCCAAAAAAGGTAGATCTTCTTCATGTATTAAAGTCATTGGAGGGGATTTTTATCAACAGCAAAGCAGTATAATCCAAGTCTCATTTATCCAGTAACATGCCCTGAGCGTGCATGTGCGTATGAGCTCTGTTTTAGCAGAGTTCAAACACACCTGTGCCCAAGCATGCTACCAGGCCTACATGACACTGTTTGTACTGATGTGTTTTAAATCATGTTTGTACTGAGTATACAATTGGATAACAAGACTTAGATTATACTCACAAGTTATGTGAGAGTTTGTAAACTGATGTTTTGATATAGTTTTGCTGCTGTTAAATGCTGCCTTCATGTACTTTCATTCATGAAGAATGTCCGTCTTTTTCAGATTCTCCGTTCACTGCGGAGGCATGCAAGAACAACAAAGTTTTCTTCACAAATTCAAGGTAACACGCGGTGAGTAATTGATATACAAAAGGTAATTTTGTGGTTGAAATATTCCTTTTAAAAAGACCAGTTCAGGCGATCATACGTGACAAAGGAGTATGTTTTAGGGTTCAGAGATGCAGCACCAACATGTGCAGTCACCAAGGAGTATGTTGAGCCACAGAGCATCTCAAACGTGAAGTGGTCCCAAGCCAGTTGCGTTTTGCTGCATCATAGAACAGGGAGAGTGTATGAAAGGGCAAATGAGCATCTAGATATGTCAGCAGTTTCCCTCTTGGTGTCTGGTAGCACTTTTTGCAATAAAGCTTTGCATTTTACATTTTATGTTTGTTGTTAAACAGAAGAAAAACATGGTAGTTAGCAAAGAGAAAAAAAGCACAGCCAATAATCCTTTTATGATGCTTCCAAAACTAAACCATGTTGAGAGTAATCCTTCAAGGCAGTTCTGCATCACTTTATGGTATGACAAATGCTGAAACATTCAAACATTTGGTTTGAAACAAGAGACGTCAGTGCATCTGTGGCTTCAGGTGACTCATAACTTTAATAATTACCTGTTTAACTTTCATGCCTGTAATCTGCTCTGCACAGTGGCACCAACACAGGCGCCTGCAAGTTTAACAATAGTCAGTTTAATAGTCAGTGAAATTCATGCTTTCTTTTTCACCTTTATTTTTTTAAGGAATACTTCACCCACAAAATGATGACTTGTAAAGCAATTACTCACCCCATGTTACGTTGAATCCCTGCTGAAAACTTCAGCAAGAATGAAGAATCCAAAAACTGCGTAAGTTCTTGATGAACAGCAAAACTACATTGAAAAATCCGTCCATATACTCTCACATAACTCTTGCAGTATAATGAAAGTCTCATTTATTCAACTGTATGCTCAGTACTTCCCAAACACATGCATTTTTGTTAGAAGTTTACTATTTAAAACACTTCCACATAAACAGTCTCATGCACGTTCAAGTACGCTTGGGCATGCATTCTTCACGAATTTGATGTAAAATGGGGTTAGTAATTGCTACACAAATGATCATTTTGTGGGTTATGTATTCCTTTAAGTTCCCATATGAACTTAATTTGAGTAACTGATGTTAGCTTGGAAATAGGAACTTTCAAATTGTTACGGTACCTGTAATATATTTCGTTACATCTCCTGAACAGGCAGCAAAATGTGAATTTTTAGAACAAATCCCAACAGAGCTCAAGCATCAACACATTTGCACTGCATGTTGTTTTTCTCTTACCTGTATATGTTATAAAATGACGAACATGCTGTATATTGTTTTATAAGTTGTTTCCCCTCAATGACTAAGCATTAGTCATACATCATAAGAGGTCCCTTAATACCAACCTTTGGTTCAGCATCATCACTGTAAAGGACGTGTTCAATTTTTAACGAGCACAATGGCAACGCACATCTCCAGCAGGTCCCTCAGGCTCCCCACGTGACCATGACAACTGTGTAATTATTATCCTGGACGGCGGTGAAATCATCAAATATGAAAGGAGCGGGGGAGAGGGGGGAAGTTTTAGAGGAGAAAGTAGGGATGAAGATGCAGAGGACGAGAAAATGAGAGAAGCTGAGAGAGGGGAAGATAACTGAGAAGAGTAGCTTAGAAGGATGGAGAAGACAAAGATGATTATTGGATGAAAGACAGGAGAGACTCTAAAGGATTTTAGTTACAATAAAAATATGTATACTACTTTAATTTTCAACCTTTTTGTTTTTTGGTTACTAATTGTGGTTCGACAGTGATATCTGTTCTGATTGGCAGTAAGAAAAAAAGAGAGGACAGGAACACACAGAGAAATTAAGCAGAATTTCTGAGTAGGCAAAGGAAAAAAGTTCCATCACTATGCACACATCTCAACTTACTTACTCAATATATGTTTATTAACCATTACCATATAGCTATTGGGAATACATGATGCTAACTGCTTAGCTAGGCTGATAGTTAAGTGTATGTAGCAACTGCTAGCACTAGTTTCTTGAAGTCTGCTTTTGTGAATACAGTGTAAGCAGTTTTTACCGACTGTAAAACGCACCTAATCTTTTGATAAACTTACAAGCTAATGGTCAAATGAAGTAATACGACTAGCAGTGTTAGCTTGTCGCTCCAAATCATATTTGATTGTAGAATTATAGATAGAAGCCCACAAGTGTGAGCTAAGTCATCAAAAATATTTTAGCGTCTTACAGAAAGAGAAAAGGGAAACCACAAAAACATTCCAAAGATACAGATACACAGCACACATATATATATAAATTATTCATTAGCCAAAGAAATTAGATAAACCATTTTAAAAATGGAAATGCCGTTCATAAGCCACTGTGAAGCTTCAAGACAGCCCAAGTTGTAGTCACTTTACTAAAGTCACCACTACTTGTACTATGTGTTCAACAGTGGTACTACCTGCTTTACTTTTTTGAATGAACATATATAAAGGGGTATCCTTAAATTGCATCTAGTAGGATGTTCTTTAAACTGTAGAGGCAATGGGAGTAACTGATGAAGCCAGACGAATGATTTCTGAGATGTAATGTTGGAGGATACTGAAAACGCTGTGGCTTTGTTCTTTCAAAATGGTGTCCATTCGGTTCCAGTGAGGTTTGCAGGACTTGCAGAAAGACAATTAATTCCAAAAGCTTTGTTTGTCTGCTTGCATCCATGTCGAGTTTTGTACTACTCTGTCAGGAAAAGACGAGTTGTTTGAATACGCAGAATCATTAAACCTACAGTAAATCAACAGGGAAGTAATAACACTTACCTTTAACTATTAGCCGGATTAACAGCATGCCATTTCCTTTATTAGCCGTGGTTTTTCTTGGGCCTCCGGTGTATTTCCACTGACTGCAGGAATCTGGTCGTCAGCTGTCAGAGTCAGCTTGAATCTGATTGACTCCCTATCAATGGTCCTGAAGCCCTTGGCAAGACGGGCTGTGAGCAGGCTGTGAGGCACCTCATATGTGGGTCCTCTTTGGCAATTTTCCAATCAGTTGGGCTTGTTTGTCCACTGATCGCAAACCTTGCCATACCCTCTTCTCCTTTATAATACTAAAAGTGAGAATACTTGCCTGTTGCAAGTACATTTAAGAAAGCTGCCTCCAGCTACCTGCGGCTTTATAGACACAGAACCAGTGAAGCAGGTAAATGAGCCAGAGGACTGTCATATCAGTGACATCTTTGTCTGTTGTGTGTCCATTGTCAAGAAAATATAAAACAGTGATTTGGTAGTAATGCATGTCCTCTTAACCCAAGATAAACAATAAATCTTTTAGTGTTTTACTGAAACTATCAATCAGTTGGAACAAAGGCTGCAAGCTAGTTCGGGCATGTAACTCAAGTTTACTGCTACTCTTACCTGGCATACTCCTCTTGTTGCAACACATATCCAGCGCACCGTTTTTTAGTATGGCAGTGTTCTGTTTGCTCTTTTGTTGTGGCCATGTCTGCTGCCACACTCTTCACTTCATCACTTAAGTAAATCCCATGTCAACCCCCCAATACTGTTGAATCCTTTTGGGGAGTGACAAAGTCATTCAAAAATTGTATATTGTGTAGAAATTCTTTATTTGTAAAGACATGTCACCAAAAACAGCCTGCCAGTGACAAAATAAATATAGAGTGTAGGGGGTATTGTGGGATTATGGGGTACTGGGATTGTTGAGATGAACCATTCGGTCCCTTTGAGAAGAAAGTGAGAATTGCGTACGCATACTCTGCGTAAAGTCAAACACATTCTTGGTGGGTGTTGGCCTCTGCCAGGGTTGTCCCTTGTCACCAATCCTGTTTGTGATATTTATAGACAGAATCTCGAAGCACAGCCAGGGGGAGGAAGGGTTCCAGTTTGGTGACCTCAGAATTGCGTCTCTTTTTGCAGATAATGTGGTTCTGTTGGCTTCATCGCACCGTAACATCCAGCATGCACTGGGGCAGTTGCAGCCGAGTGTGAAGCGGTCATGATGAGAGTCAGCACCTACAAAACTGAGGCTATGGTTCTCTGCTGGAAACTGGTGAATTGCTCCCCTGGGCTGGGAGCGAGTTACTGCCCCAAACGAAGGAGTTCAAGTATCTCAGGATCTCGTTCATGAGTGGGTAGAATGGAGCGTGAGATGGATTGGCAGTTTGGTGTGGCATCTGCAGTGATGCGGGCGCTGTGCCGGACCATTGTGGTGAAGTGGGAGCTGAGCCGCAAGGCAAAGCTTTGATTAACTGGTCCATCTACATCCCAACCCTCACCTATGGTCATGAGCTCTGGGTAGTGACCAAAAGAATGAGATCGCAGATACAAGAGGCCGAAATGAGTTTCCTCCGTGGGGTGGCTGGGCTCAGCCTTAGAGATTAGGCAAGGAGTACAGACATCTGAAGGGAGTAGTGCTGCTGCTCCTTCACATCCAAAGGGGTCAGTTGAGGTCGTCCTGGCATCTGATTAGGATGGCCCCTACATGCCTCCTGTTAGAGGTGTTCTGGGCACGTCTTACTGGTCGGAGGTCCCAGGGCAAACCCAGAACATGCTGGAGGGATTACATATCTCGTCTGGTCTGGGAATGCCTCAGGGTCCTACAGGAGGAGCTGGAAAGCATTGCTGGGGAGAGGGACATTTTGTGGGCTTTGCTTGGCCTGCTGCCCCTGCAAACTGGTCCTGGATAAGTGAATAAAGATGGATGGATACAACATTATTTTGGAAATAAAAACAAAGGTTTGATTGATTTATAAGGGAGCATGTCATGATACTGCAGCCCCGACTGCATGTCAGGGAGAAAGAGAGATGAAGCCCATCTTATGCTCAATGTTAAATTTGCTGCTATAGGAGTCCACTGTAAAATGCAGATACCGCTTTCCTCAGGTGAATAAATTCAGGTGTGCTGTGGTGGCCTGTAAACACAGTATTTTGGGGGAATTGAAGGCACCCTGACAAAGCATGCTGTTGTTAGCTAGCTAACTTAATCATAGCTCTGTGCTGCTAAAATTTGCAGACTGATTGATGGCTGGATGTTGTGATATTATTAGTTGAAACTGGTTGGTGCTAGTTTAAGTTAGCAAATGTCATATTTTGTTTTACAGGATTTCCAGGACGATTGGATTTTGATATAAGAATATGAAGAAATTAACGTTTTGAATTTCTTTTGGCATGTATTGTTAAATAGATGCACAAAAGGTCTGGGGATATGATCTGAAAAAGGTCAAAGAGGCATTTTTCATTTAATTTTAGTTACACGTGTCTAGACTGACTGTAATAAAAGCAGCATGTTAGCAGAGTAGCAACAACTTTGTCCATCACTGAATGTGTTAAGACACAGAACTAATTGCAGGTCACTTGCATTTTCTGAACGCTTGGAAATTTTGCGTGTGACACATGAGCCATTACACGGCTTGTGTAGACAGCTATATTGATTAAAATAGAGACGCCCATGGGAAGGT
Organism: Epinephelus cyanopodus; assembly: GCA_026686955.1. Taxonomy (NCBI): domain Eukaryota; kingdom Metazoa; phylum Chordata; class Actinopteri; order Perciformes; family Serranidae; genus Epinephelus; species Epinephelus cyanopodus. The sequence continues at coordinate 10,014,008 of CM048936.1, forward strand.
TGAGACGACTGAAATGCTTCCTGTGTAGACAAGCCTTCAGGCAAGAAAATCACTTGTTTAAGGTGAGGAAAAGTTTGTGGTTACAGTTAATTGCAGGTGCATTTAGGTCTAAAAATGTTACACACCCATCCTGGCGCATTTTTAGGTTAACACTGAAATCGCTCAGGAGACAAACTAGCTTCCCGTGGGAATTACTCGCCTACTCTGCTCTTCCTGCTGTTGTTGATCTTGTTTTGACTTGTGTCCTTTTGCTTATATTTTGTCTGTCCTCATGTTTGTTTAAACCTCCTCACAAGTAAATATGACTCGTATTAACTTGACTGAATCCCAGATTTATAGTGTGGAGTTGGTCCATAGAGCCTGGAACATGATGCCATGTTGAAATAGCCCAGATAACCTTAAACAAGGAGACAGTCTTTTCTGACAGACTAAATCCTGGCGAGATCACAAGCAACATCCTAAATTACATGAACCGGATTAGATTTGTTTGCACAGTAAATTCCATGTGATTCATACTGAGATCTGAGCACGGCTGTTCAAAAGCGCCGCACGCTTGTGTCTTTGTGTGCACCGTAATAGGCATCAGCTAACAATCCCAACCACCAACAGCAAACACTGTTCCTGTTGCAAATATCAACACGGAGTAATTGATGGGACAGTGTTTTTATCACGGCATCTGCGTATCGTGCGACTCTGTTCCATGGAAAATTAAACAGCAGTGTTGACGGACACATGCATATTAAAAAGAGATGAATGCAGCACACGCATGGTTATTCAAATGCCACTGGGAACACAAATGCAAACACACACGCATAGTCATAATTAATAGAGACAGATGTGTGCTGGCACACAAAACAAACACACCTGAAAGAGAAATGAAAATGAGTGAGGGGGTGAGAGGAGGGAAAAAAAAAAAACAGGAGTGAAAATAAAGAGGAAGACATGATGGAAAGCAGGTTGTGGAGAAAGAGGGCAGGCAAAAGGAGCAAAGAGCAGGGTAGAGAAGGTGAAGAGGGCTTTGACACTTCGCTCTGCTGCCTCCCAGACATTTAGACAAATAAACAGAGGAAAAAGAGAGTGGGGCCGGTGAATTACACACAGCGGATGTGTGTGTGTGTGTGTGTGTGTGTGTGTGTGTGCGCGCGCTAATTAATCCTGCAACCTGTAGCTTTGATGGAGTGGAAGCCTCCCTACACGCTGGTGAACACCTCCGAACAAACATAGACCTCACAGGGAGAGCATGTACTTGTGTTGACACAGGCGCGACGTCGGTGCTGATTATAGACTCGCCTACTGCTCCTGAGGGAGCAGTGTGACGATAGTATGTGTTTAGTGTGTGAGAAAGTATGTGTGTACGTGTGTGTACATGTCTGTGTTACAACATTTTTTTCTTGTTAGAATTTGTGCGTTTTTCACCAGTGTGTGTGCTGGTGTGTCCGCTTAGGATTTATTAGTCGGAGTTTGTGCATAAATGCAAGATTCTCTATTTGTATTACATGAATGCACAGTCATACAAATATGTGAGTGTGTTTACAGTATGTGTCTAACATTTAAGATAGAGATATAGTATACATGTTAATATATCTGTCACCAATATAGTTGATATGTTTTATATGTATAGACCCTCTTCATATCAGGTTAGGAAGAAAGTATTTACTGTTGTAGGGATGAATCACGTTATGTGTATTAAGGGTTATCATGTCTATCTAATTAGAAATTAAGGGAGGTGTTAGAAATATTGGACTTCTCCGTAATGCTAACTTTTTAATGCATTACCTACATTACCTTCAATAGCAAAACGAACTGGAGGAAACCGTTCAAGTGTCGTCCTCCTTTGTAAGATTGGCATAGTAATCGAACACAAAGCCAGCCATCTCACCTTCGGCAAACCCGTCATATCATCCATCCACTGAGTGAGAGCATACAGGTCATAAATCACGGTAGTAAAACAAGTCATTTTGCGAGTGTTGTGACACTCATTCATCATCCAAAAGTCCATCCACTGATTTACAGATGCCTCTCTCACAATGTAAGTATATGGGGAAGAGTTTTTTGGGCCCAGTGGCATCACGTGATGGACCTGAATTTTGTATTTCACAGTTTGGCCTCTATTAAATTTGACTTCAAAGCCCGGTGCTGTTACTGGGGGCTTGGTATCTATCCAATCAGATGGTTCTGGCTTTATTTCTAAATGTCACTTTGATTTTTAAACATAAAAGACTAAATCTAAACTTGAGGAATCTAAACTAAGAATGAATAATCCCAACTCACAGCCCTTGCCTTCACCTTTACAGCATGAAGACAACACCATCTCTCTCTTTTGGCAACTTTAGGCTGAATTAGTTTCACATTTAATTACTTTGCCAGAAAATCATAACAGTCTCTAGTGGTTATACAATATGTACATCTGACCCCCAATACAGACAGGAAGTAAACTGGAGAAGCAAGGAGATTTATTACGATATTTTATGATTGATTTGACATAAGCACTGTTGTGTTTTTGTCAAAAAGGGAGAAAGAAAGAGAAGAAGAAAGAAAAAAGAGCAATCAGAGGAAAGACCAATGATGATGATGATGATTATCAGAGCAGAACACTGCATTATTCATCCCGCTCTCTGGGAAGAGACAGGAACGGGAGTGATGGAGTGAGAGAAGGTAGAAAAGTAGGTGAGAGAGGAAAGGAGGAGAAATGAGCAAAGAGCACGAAGAGGAGAGTGGGAGGGGGGAAGAAGTGTAAAGAGGATAACAGGAGGTGAGGCAGGGGAGAGGTTTAAAGAAAAGAGGGGTACTGGAGAACAGAGGAGGAAGGATGAACACAAGTTGAGGAGGTGAATGAGGATGGAGAGGAGGCTAAGATGGTGGGAGGAAGAGTTGCATTGATTCAAAGACACGGGAAATCGCTACAGGCATCCTGTCTCTTAGCTACAGTTAATGTTGGTTCCTTTCAACCTTAGTTCTGATAGAGCCCTATTTAAACTGCTCTGGCCTGCCTACTGTTGCTGCTTCCTCTGCAAGCCACTTTGCAACCTGCCTCCACCCCAGCTCCTCCTTTTTTATGCTATGTCTGACTTATCAATGTCATCTCTGTTTGTCACTGATGCTGGCTCTGTTCTGTTCCGGGGAGTCTTTGCTACTGCTTTCCCTGCTGTAAGCTTTCCATGCAGGCACATGGAAGGGCAGGGAGGTTTGCTCTCTCGGCATCAGAGCACCCATTTTTATAGCATCAAATAACAAATTAAAACCAAACTTATCCGAAAAACAAACATTTGAACATACAGCAGTACTACAGAACTATATAAAATGACAGAAACCATATCTGAGAAAAAATGTATTTGATGTGGACTTGGAGTTTTTATTTGGACCTATGTCCCATCTGCTATCATAGAGGGGAGGAGCTTTATGACCTATACTGCAGCCAGTCACCAAGGCACAATCAAAATGTTTTGGCTCCACTTTAGGCTCCACTTGCTGTCACGTCATCTATCTTTTTATACAGTCTGTGGTCAGCACTGTCAAGACGATTTGCCATTGATATAAATTTTGGGTTAGTAGCGTAGTCAATTAAACTTTCCCCCCATGAGTAAATGTGCCACCTGCAGCAAGTTCATTGGAGTTAACTGATGTTAAACACATAAAAGGCAACAATGCCAACAATAAGAAAATAAGATAAATTATAGCTGCTGCGCAGCAATGGGTCGGGTCCGGGCATTTTTATGCAATTCTGAGCAACAAGCAGAAGAATTGGAAGACATTTAGCAACACAATCTGCCTTTTGCATCAGCTGAGGCTTGAACTCACAACCTCTGAGACTAAGATTCAATTCAATTTCTATCTCGCTGAGCTGATTAGTCAATGACAATTCATGTGTAGCTCAACACATTGACTAAGCCAGACGTGCAGGTTTAGCAGCTGTCCATGCATGGAAAAGCAGATTTCAAACCACTGTAAAAAAAAAGAATTTCACTTATTGAAACAAAAATCTGAAAATACACATATTGCATCTAGACAGCATGGAGATGTTGGTAATTTATTTTAACAATGATTGATTTGCTCCATAAGTGAAAAACTGATGTTTAAAATTACCATTTTTACATTGACTCCAGTTGTTCACATTACAGCAAAATTCAAAATGCTGTCAAAAATTCAGTTTTTCAGATAATATTATGAAATTTGCCACACATCATCTACCATGACTCTAGAATTTTGTCTTTTTTTCATGAACATTGATTCTTTTTTAGCAAGAATTTGCATGTATATGTTTACAGTACCATTTACAGTTGCACAGATGCACTGTAGGCTCAATTTTTGATACATCAAAAATCTGAGAAACATAGTTTTTGTAGGACAGTCTGAAGATGCTCTGTAGCAAGTTTGGTGTCAATTGAGCAAAAATTGTGGGAGAAACGCCACCATCAGGACTATTGGCTTGAGTTTACAGCTGAGGATATCTGGCATGAGACTGGACCTTTGTGCAAAGTTTGGTGAGTTATCACCCATGGGAAGTATGATTTCCTCGGAAGAAGAAGAAGAAAGAAGAAGAAGAACTAGGATTACAATAGTGTCCTGGCAGCTTAGCCTCCTGGACCCTAATGAAACAGGGTAAGACAAGCAAAACAACATACATAGAACCATAGTAGGCCAAGAGTTGGGAGACCATAGGAATTTTTAGATATCAAGTTATAAAGTGCTTGAGTGCTAGTTAAAGTGATGAGTGCTAAAGTGTCTGCTTGTTTAAGTACTTGTTATATTGCACATTGCTCAGTTTCACCTGTAACAAAAAAAAAATACATAAGGTGTTTCTCAATCTGTGTTCTTGCGGATTTGTGAAACGTCATCAGTCGCAGCCCAAGTACCGTTGCAATTCAAAGTCCGCATCCAGCCAAGTACAGTCCAAATGCCCGGATGTGAACTTGCTCTGCCCGTTCCATCAGGGATGCATCGGGAAGTGACTTGTGTGGACTTTTGATAGCCAGGTATCCCAGAATGGATTTCTCACAGACCAGCGGCAATGGCAGCTGTCCTTGGGAGTTTGTACTCCCGAGTGGAACTTGTCAAGTCCGAACTCTGAAGTGCGCAAGTCCGAACTTGGTGTACTTGGTAGAGTTCAAGATGGACTACATTAGAGCAGGAAAGCTTTCTCTTAAAGAAAACACAGCAGGTTAACCTTTATCAGTCATCATGGAGGCTCTTTGGAGGTGTATACGAAGAATGGGGCTGTACTTTTGTGCAGTACAAGTCGGTACAGGAGTAACTGGATGTGTGATAGGTATGACAGTTGTCTTATGATAATGTGATGTTTGGAAGACAGTGAAGAGGGGGGAAAGCAGTGTAACGATTGATTGAAGGTTACTGTCTTTTAAGTAAAGCTCATCCCTGAGTTTCTGCTTATTTCCGAGATTCCTGTATTGTTTTAAGCCACTGCAGATGGTTCTCAAGCTTTTCATCACAAATGGAGATTCTTGTCATCTTTATTTTGTTTCATTTTGCAAAAAACATCCACTAAATGGGCTGTTTCAAAAATAATCTAAGCGGATAACCATGTGTTTCAAGCAGTGATGGTATTAGGTAGTTTATCTTCAGGCTATGAGCAAAAACCAGCCTGATCTCACAGAAATACATAAACAACCACAGTTTCATGGTGTTTGCATTTTATGTGTTTTTTGTTCTGGCACCACGGAAACAATGCAGGTAGAAATTCAATTAGGATCCTTTGTCACAGTGGACACATGAATTCCCTGGTTAAACGATGTTACGAAATGGGTGGTGGTTAATGTTACAACCCCATAGTTAAGTATAAAGAGCGAGAAAGTCCCTGTAGGGTTGAGGTCGGAGTTGATAGATGGGTCAAACAAACATGATACTTTGACCCCAGAGACTGCTGTTACTATCCTGTGTGACACTTAAAGTCAACACTGACTTATTACCTTTACATACTTCCGTTCTTTACACAGTTACGTCAAATTAGGTAACATACTTACGTAACAGAGTTATTTTAACTGAAAACATAATCTTTTTTAAAGCCTAACTAAGCGAGGGTTGATATCACGTTTCCAGGAAGGAGCTGCTACTACGTTATCGCTACGTTACTACTGCTACTACGTTATCGAGCCACTGAAAGTTGCTCACAGTGTAACATTGCTCTGTCTGAATACTGACTTCCTTCTTCGCAGATAGATTGTTTGTCCTTGTTGTGGACTCTGTTTTGTTTCTCTAGCGAGAGACTGCACCTAGCCGGGCTAGCTTAGCTGGGTTTGTTTTTAGCCTGGCTGCTAGCTAGCTAGCGAGCACCTAAGGTCAGCTAACCGTCATCATGGCTGTGTGTGGACACTGTTTGCCAGCATACTCACAGTTGCAGGACGACATCGGCCGGCTGAGGCAGGACCTTCTGAACAAAAATGAGCTGCTCCTCGAGTTTTCAACTGTAGCCACTGCCCAAGCTAAACGTCTGGCTGTGCTGGGCTCCTCCTGTTGCGGCAGCAGAGACGCCGGTCTGTCTGCTTCGGTCGCACAAAACGATGCCACTCTTCCCTGGTCCGGTTCTGTCACCACCGGAGGGGAGCCGATCTTCTCAGCTGATGTTCGGGCTCTGAGCGATGACCTGTGGCCCGTCCTCGGGGCTGGACCAAGGTCCCAAGTCTGCTCCACTCCCCGGCGCTCGGAGCCGTGGGTGCTAGTTAAGGGCGGCAAGGGCCATGCCAACCGCTCCACCCGACCGCTCTCATCCGAAACCCTTCAGCTGAACAATAAATTCCAAGCCCTGGAGAATGAGGATGGACAGCGCTCCCCGAGGCTCCAGCTGGGTGACCACCCCTCTTCCTCTGCTGCTGCTGTCCCTCTGGACCCCACCGCTGCTGCTGCCACTGCCACTGCCACCGCCGCTCCTGCGGCTGCTGCTACCGTTGCTACCGTTGCCGCCGCCTCAGCTGCCATGCCAGCCGCTGCCGCTGCCGCCACCGCCGCGGCTGCTCGTGCCACTCCTGCGACCGCTGCTGCGGCTGCTTGTGCCACTCCTGCGGCCGCCGCTGCTGCTGCCGCTACCGCTCCTGCAGCTGCTGCTACCGCTGCCGCTGCCTCAGCTGCCATGCCAGCTGCTGCCGCTGCCGCCACCGCCGCGGCTGCTCGTGCCACTCCTGCGACCGCCGCTGCTACTGTCGCTCCCGCGGCCGCTGCTGAAGCCCCTGCTGCAGCTCCCTCTGCCAGCCTGCCTACCGCCCGCACCTCGGCTTGCACCTCACCTTTTCCCGCCCGGGTCCACCCTCCCAGTTGGTCACGCTTCAACACCCAGGCGCGGCGCTCACCCTCGGTGCTTGTTGTCGGCACCTCCATCGTTCGACACGTGACGGTAAGCAGTGGCCGGACCTTCTGCTATCCAGGTGCCTGCGTAAAGGACATTACACGCAACACTCTGCACCTGACCCAGAAGCACAACACAGCGTCTACAGTCGTTGTTCACGTCGGCACAAACGACATCAAAATGCAAGAATCAGAGACTCTCAAAAGGGACTTCAGGCACCTCGTGGACACTCTGCTGGACACCGGGAAGCAGGTAATCATTTCCGGCCCACTCCCCCCTCCTTGTTTTGGTGACGTAAAGTTCAGTCGCATACGCCAGCTCCACATCTGGTTAAAGGGTTACTGCATGAATAGAAACATCCCTTTTGTTGACAATTTTGCTGCCTTTCTGAATAGATCTCAGCTTTTTAAGCTTGATGGCCTCCACCCTTCACAGGAAGGGTCACGCCTTTTATCCACCAACATTGAACTGACTTTACACTCCTGTAAGGCTTTTACTCCATGACCTCACAACACACTCCATCCTCCACTCTCACCCTCTGACCCTGTGTTTAACATCCCTGTTCTGATTACTAATGGCCCTCGTAAGCACCATCGGCCTAATTCCTGTTCAAGTTGTTATAACCCTGAAAATTTAATCACCATAAACCCCTCACCTTAACCAAGGTCTAGGCTGCCCTCTGCAAGTAAGCCCTCCTGTGATCCTGGGCGAGTCTCATTTAACCCACACACGTTCAAATCCAGAAATGGCCTGGGGTTAATGCATCTAAACATCAGAAGTCTATGTAATCAGTTTAAACTGGACCAACTAGAAATTCTCATATCACAGACGGACCCCGATATCCTGGTTTTGACAGAAACCTGGCTTAAATGGAGTATACACAGTTCTGAAGTTTCCTTAAATAACTATAACTTGTACAGAATAGACAGAGTGGGAAGAGGGGGTGGTGTGGCTGTGTATGTGAAGTCATGTCTGTCTGTTTCAGTTCTAAATACTGTCACAATCCCTCATTGCTTTGAACTTATTGCTCTGAAGGTGGATCTATCAAGTAACAATGCAATTAATGTGGTGGGCGTTTATAGACCACCCTCAGCTGTCTCTGGTGCTGTTAATAAATTAGCAGACCTTCTTGCTCAGTACAGTCAGTCAGAGATGCTAGTTCTAGGTGATTTTAACCTAAATTGGTTCAATAACGACTCAAATACTTTAAAGGAAGTGTGTGATAATCTCAATCTGTCACAGCTCATTGAGGAACCGACCAGACCCAATCTGATGGACCCTTCAAAATCAACACTGATTGATTTGATCCTCTCCAATAGAAGAGACAAAATTACGGCTTCTGGAGTTTTTGCACTTGGCTTCAGTGACCACTGTCCTCTAGCCTGTGTTCGAAGTTCTAAACAGGAAAGATTAACCTCTAGAATTGTTACCAAAAGAAACTTAAAAACTTTCAATGAACAGGCTTTTCTCAATGACCTTACAGACAGTAATATATATCACACCTCTGAAATATTCGACATAGAATTAGCTTTGGAATATTTTATAAAATCATTTATCACTATCATTGATAAACATGCACCTCTTAAAAAGCACAGGATTAAAAATAGATCAAGTCCCTGGTTTTCCACAGAATTATCAATAATGTTTAAGGAAAGGGACAAAGCCTGGGCTCTAGCAAGGCGTACTGGTGAAGCAGCCCATTGGCTAACTTTTAGACAACTCAGAAATAAATGCACATCCTCCTTGAGAAAAGCAAAAGCTAATTATCACATAGAATTAATCTCTAACTCTTTTGCAGATCCGTCAAAATTTTGGAAAGCAGTAAATATGAACAAAAACAAATCCTCTACATCCACTCCTTCTTCTGTTACATTTAATGACTGCTTAATAAATGATCCATCAGAGATCTGCCATGCTTTCAACACACACTTTGCTGCTGCTGGAAATCAGTTTGATATGGTTTACTCAGATTACTCTCTTAATAATAACCCTCGGGATCATGCGCTCCCCTCATATCGTACCTCTCAGTTCACCCTCCAAACTTTCACTTCATCTATTGTTAAGGAAGCGCTGCAAACTATTGACTGCAGGAAAGCAACTGGAGAGGATAATTTAGACCCCTATTTCTTAAAGCTCTCTGCCCCAATTATTACTAATCAAATCACACATCTGTTTAATCTCTCAATTTCTACTGGAGTTATCCCTCAGATCTGGAAATCCGCACATGTAGTCCCACTCCATAAGGGTGGTGATAAAAATGATCTCAACAACTATCGGCCAATTTCCAAACTGTCCTGTCTTGCTAAAATCCTGGAATCCTTAGTTAATAATCAGCTCAAATCATTCCTCTCAAGTAACTCTGTGTTAAACCCACATCAATCTGGTTTCAGAGCAAAGCACAGTACTGTCACTGCCACCACTTTAGTTGTAAATGATATCATAACTGCTGTCGATAAAGGTAAATACTGTGCTGCACTTTTTGTCGATTTATCCAAAGCATTTGATACTGTTGATCATGCTCTGCTCCTACAGAGATTACATGATATTGGTTTTGATTGTAATTCCTGTAAATGGTTTCAGAACTACCTTTCTCAAAGACAGCAGTGTGTGATTTCGGGAAACAACCGTTCTACATTTTTACCCCTGTTAAAGGGGGTACCACAAGGTTCAATACTGGGTCCTGTCTTATTCACTATTTATATTAACAATATCACATCCTCCACAACAAATTGTAACGCTCATCTGTACGCGGATGATACAGTCCTGTATTGTTTTTCTAGCACTGCACATTCAGCCACCCAAATCTTACAACAAGCCTTTGACAATTTGCAAAATGCACTCTGTAATTTAAAACTAGCATTGAATGCAAACAAAACCAAATACATGCTGTTCTCCAGAGCCAGAGATATTGTTGATGTTGATATTGTTGAAAATGGTTTACATATTGCCACTCTAAATGGTCACAGTATTGAGAGGGTATCACAGTATAAATATCTTGGTATCTGGTTGGATCAAAAAGTCACATTTAAATTTCACATAGACACACTTGTCAGTAAGTTACGACAAAAAATTGGATACCTGTACAGAAACATAGTGAGTTTTCCCATGTTCAGTAGGAAGCGGATAATTGAGGCCGTCTTCATGTCTGTACTGGATTATGGTGACGTCATCTATAGACACGCCTCTGCCTCCACTCTTAAACCCCTTGATTCAGTTTATCACTCTGCCCTGAGATTTATTACCGGTGACAGTTATTCTACACATCATTGCATCCTATATGAAAAGGTCAGGTGGACATCTCTAACAGTTAGACATAATAGACATTGGTTTTTATACATCTATAAAGCCCTAAATGGAAAATTACCGTCATACATCTCCTCCTTATTAAACTGGTCCAATAGCCATTATTCAACTCGTTCAAGTGACTGGCTAATGCTCAAAGTCCCCCGTGCAAATACTGACCTTGGGAAAACTGCCTTTAGTTTTAGTGCTGCACACACTTGGAACACCTTACAACAAACACTAAAACTCAATGCACTTGTATCTATGGGCCAGTTTAAAACCATGATTACAAACTACTCCACTCTTGAATGTAACTGTTTTTAACTGAGTTCTGTTGTTTGATTGTCTGCGCTGTGTGTTTGATTCTCTTGTTTGTATATGTATTTGTAGTTGTGTCTATTTATGAGTGTGTGTCTGTGTATGTGTGTGTATGTGTGTATATGTGTATATACATGTGAATCTATGTGGTATACATGTATGTTTATGTGTATGTATATGCATGTGTATATATATTTTTTCTCTTGCTTTGTTTTGTTATCATATTTATTCTGTTCTAATTGTACTCTCGACATCATTGTAAATGAGGGCAGTCCCTCAATGATTTCTCGAGATTAAATAAAGGTTGAATGAAAAAAGTAGTTTTGGTGCCTAAACCCAACTGTGCCACCACCACGTAATACAACACATTACATGCCACCACAGTGTAATGCAATGTTAAGGGTTTCACATATTTCTGTGAGATCAAAATACTTGTTGGACATAAATTACAATGTCTGGTGACAGTTTTGGGAATTGCACGTTCATTATGTCTCTAAATTTTCATTTTGCAATTTGAAGAATGTAGGCCTACCTTCAAGTAAAATGCCATAGGGATGACTGTGGGGTGGACTTTCTTTGTCCTTATTTAGACATCAATTCTAGTATCCAGAGGCAGAGATGGTGTTAGATATTTTTTGCACTCTCCTAAAAGCTCTGCTATCTGATCAAGATTGTTAAAAGAGATCCCACACATTTTAAGATTTTCCCGTCTTATCTTACGACCTCAGGCAGCAAGTGGTAGGGGATTGTAAATAACTGTGGCAGAGACAAGAGAGTTAATGTTTAAGTTTTATATCCAAGCTTTTCCAGGGATTTTTTCTCATGCAATTCATTTCAGATGTAGTATTATCATTTTGAAGAGTAATAAAAGTATTTCCAGATCTATGAGTTTTGCCTAGAGATGTCCTGAACCAATGCTAGGGATCGTATCAGAGCCTATCTGGCCATATCTTAATGGATCATATCAGCTAAAACACAGCCAGTCAAATCTGGATCGTTTCTTTACTGTACTCTGCTATGCTTATTCCACCTCACTCCTCAGCCTGCGGCTTTGCACTGACTGCTTACCACTTCACAAATGTTGCCAGCAGCACGTCATATCAGCTTCCGCTAATTAACTTTTATTCTGTGAGTAACTAAATTGCAGGCCTGGTTCAAGTACTCTCTTCAGCCAGTGTCTGTACTCAGCCAAAGATCGTTTGTAAAAGAGAAACCTGTATACCACTATACAAGTAGATGTTCTGTTCTAACAATTCCAAGTATTTCACATTCTCCCAGATAAAGGTATACTATGCAGGCATTGTCGGCTGCTGTTTGGAAACTTCTAGTGGGTCATAAGTGATGATTGCTCCCACTTCTGTGTGAGTGTATGTAAGTTTTTTTCTTTTTTAAGAAAACCTGCATGTTTTATCTTTTAAACTTTCACTCTGAACATACCAATAATTTAATCTTTTTAACTTAATTGTACTTCAAGTGTCTTATGAAGAGTAAGAAATTTAGTGGCTATAGCTGTTATTTAAGTGTGTCACATACATTTTTTTATCAAATATGAATAAAATCGGAGCCGGTGTCAGCAGACACTCAATATTGAAGACCTTGGATCAGGATTGTGGCCAAAAAACCTGATCAGGACAATCACCAGTGGGTGACTGAGCCGACACTACACAGATACAATCCTCAGCCAGACTATACTTTTTTATTTTAGGCCTCAGCTGCTGAGATCTTCCAAATACTACGCTAGACACTGCAATAGATTTGCATATAGGGGAAGCCTGTTTGTTGACTCACTGAAAGCCATTTGTCAGACTTTGACTGTAATGACAGTTTCAATGGACGACAGAGAAAACATCACAGAGAAGGAATGTACAGTGACTACAGGGAGGAAGAGTAATGATGTGACAAAACCGATGTTTAAGTGCTACATGGAGCTCCCTCCAAAGGGAATTTCTTCTTTTGAAATACGAGTATATATGAACATGTCTCTCGTTTCTTTTTCTTTCTTTTTTTTTAACTTGACAAAGTCATATCAGTTGAAACCAGCTAGTAAGCTAACAGGCAAAACTCCAAGTAAATAGAATACTTGTAGAAATGCACCTTTTGGGATGAATGAGCTGCTGAGTCTAGCAGTCTGTTTGCCCTAATGTGAATGCTCCCGCACTTATCGCACTCAGATCACTGAGAACATACAGATGTAGATGTGAGCTTTCACTTTGTATTGCAATTCTATTGAACTCTGCTGATTCATTTCTAAGCAGACCTTTTTCTGTGTAATCAAGTGTGGTAGCAGTATATAATAAGGGTTCGTATATACTTGAAGTGAATCTTTTGTATTTTTCATCCTGGACGATATTTTCACATGTTTTGTGTCTAAGTGACTAATGGGAACAACAATTTTTGAAATTGGTCCAGTATTAAACAAGCGGCCTGCAGTCGACAGTGGCAGAACAAGCTGCAATGTAACTACTCTGGGCATGTTCACACCGTCTATTTATGTCCACTAAAAGTACCTGTTTTTGCTACTGATAGGCTCATATTGTTATCATAGTGGGGCGGCATAGCTATAAAATCGTTCAGTTTTGTGATAAAAGCACCAAATTTGGCAGATGTGTTGACAAATATATTTAGAACAAATCTGAATATTGGGGCATCAGAAACTTGCCCCTGGTGGCCAGAGCAGGCAATTGAATCCTACCTGCCCATGGACCTGTCCCGTTAATTGGATCCACTCCAAAATGTAATGGCTTCTAAGTTGGACCATCCTACATGCCTCCACCAAGTTTTGTGAAAATTGGTTGGACAGTTTTCACATAATTCTTATCCAAAAAATGAACGGAAGTGAGGTGTGGTTGGATCAACCTGAGTTGGATCAACACCAAAATTGGCATGTGTTACATTCCTCCATTGAATTTTGTGAAAATCAGTCAGGCAGTTTTTGTATAATTCCACTAACAAACTAATAAATTGGGCGGCATAGCTAAAAAAAATTTCATTTTTGCGATAAAAGCACCAAATTTGGTACATTTATAGCTTAATGTACTGGAATAGAACACTTTGGTCACCCCCCCACGAGCTTCTGTCATCCGTATTTCCAGCACCTCAAATATAATATAGAGATCAGTTAAAGTCAAAAATATGTTTCATTCTAATGTAGGACAATGGTAAATTAAAGAAATCCAACACAATGGTGAGATTTATAGTTATTTATAAGTCCATTTAACAGTGTTCAGTGAACATACTTAACAATTACACTGTAACAGTTTGACCATATGATAACTAGTGCAGTATCTGCAGCAATGTGGAACCTTAATAATAGAGCTGTTTTACAACGAGGCCTTGAATATTATGAGAAAAAAAGGGTGAAAAACATTCATAGATCACAGTGTCACTGTCACTATAATCAGGAGGACATGAAATTGGTTAAATAACATTGTTAAATAACTATAAATCTTACCATTGTGTTGGATGTCTTTAATTTACCATTGTCCTACGTTAGAATGAAACTTATTTTTCACTTTAACTGGTCTCTAAATTATATTTGTGGTGCTGAAAACATGGTAACAGCAGCTTGCGGGGGTGACCAAAGTGTTCTATTCCAGTTTATTAAGCTAGAAATGTACCAAATTTAGCACTTTTATCACAAAAATGAACAATCTTTTAGCAATGCTGTCCAATTTATTAGTTTGTTCGCAGAATTATACAAAAACTGTTTGACTGATTTTCACAAAATTCAGTGGAGGGATGTAACACATACCAGCTTAGAATACATTCAATTTTGGTGTTGATCCAACTCAGGGGGCGTGTCCACGGGCCACCTTTTCACTTCGATTCCTTTTTTGGATGAGGATTACGTGAAAACTGTCCAACCGATTTTCACAAAACTTGGTGAAGGCATGTAGGATGGTCCAGCTTAGAAGCCATAACATTTTGGAGTGGATCCAATTAACGGGACAGGTCTATGGGCAGGTAGGATTCAATTGCCTGCTCTGGCCACCAGGGGGCAAGTTTCTGATGCCCCAATATCCAGATTTGTTCTAAATATATTTGTCAACACATTTGCCAAATTTGGTGCTTTTATCACAAATTTGAATGATTCTAGAAAAAATATTGAGCTATACTGCCCCACTATCATAATTTTCCGACACTATTATGGGAAGGATTCCTACAGAGAGAGACCTTTATGGTAAAAAGTAAGACCATTTTTGTTAAATCAGAAACAGCTCTGAAATCACCTTTGCCAAACTCAATCATATTATTTAGATAAATAATCATTTTAGCATGGAAAGATCCAACATAGTTTAACATCTAACTGGGTGATTAAAGGTTTATTCAAGCCAGTCCAGAGTTGTTGATTGCTGGAACAGCAGAAAGACGACTTTTCTGAATTTTGTTTTCTTTCTGTCACTCTGATTGAAGTGTGTTTTCTGTTGATAAAATTACTGTTTATTGAAATGGAGACAGGTGAGTTTGCTTATTGCCATTTTGAGGCAGTATCTAGTTCAACAAAAACAGCAGAAATATAGCATAATTCCCCCCAGTGGTTGCATTTCAGCCTGTTTCACCACTGCCAGCTGCAGGCTGCAGGCGTCTCACTTGGTACTAAACCAATTTAAAAAATATATTGTTCCCATTAGTCACTTAGACACAAAAACAAGGGAAAATTGGGTCAAGTTGAAAAAATATCAAAGTAAAAAAAAAAATCTAATATTAAAGTTTCCCTTTAAGTAACGCTTAACTAATGCACGACTTACGATGATTTAAATGAATGCAGGATATATCATAAATTCCTGTTGCTCACCGTTAACACATAATAAAGTCACTATGACTTCATGTGATCATCTCACAACAGTATTGGAATAGTAATTTACAGTTACTTCATACATTGATATACATCCAAATAGCTGGATTCCATTAACGTAAAAGTTCATTTTAGAGCCATGCATCGGCCGCTCTGACTGCAGAACAGCACGTATTCTCATAAAAATATGATCGTGTTTTTGCAGTCCATTCTCTAATTGTTCAGTTGGCATATGCTAGATGAGTTTGGTTTTAGTGTATCTTTCTTTACTGTGCTACAATCCACTTATTCAACATCAAACAGACAGTATGAGAAGACGAAATATCAACATGTGTTTTACGTGGCGTGAGTACCACTAGGTCATGCAGCAACATGTTGCATCTGACAACCAGTTTGATTAAAAAATAGCTTCAGGTGTTTTTGTTATTTAGCAAACCCTCACTGACGTAAATAGATTTATTGCATTGCTTGTATTAAACTGCATTGTTTTTTCTACCTAATAAGCTTCAAAGGGCTACATTAAAAAAAAACCCTGACTTGCCTTGACCTATATCAAGTGTTCTTGACTAATGACTAATAATAACTCCTCCCTCAATGCTAAGATTGGGGTTCCCATGAGCAAGGCACTAAACCTCCAACTGCCTCAAGGAAGCAGCTCCAGTTGCATCAGAGTGTGGGCATACTGAGCTGCAGCCTGTATGTGTGAGGGTGAAATAGGGCGTAGCTAAAGGAGCATTTGTGCTAAGCAAACCTTCCCTGTGTAAACAAAGGTTAATTTAATTTAATAAGACATGCAAACACACACACGCACTGTACACAAAGGGTGAATCAGAGATCAAAAGAAAGATGTTGCCTGTAAAAACGTGATACTACTTGGCTCCCTGAAAACCCCCATGAAAGCCAATATTTACAGCTATGTGTATATTGTGGTGGACAGACATGGTTCGCATTTTGTGTGTCTAATTGATTATTTGGTCAAATTAAACACACTCATTTGATATTGACATTATATATTGTACAGTGTGTTCTGTACACTGGTGTCCTGCCAAAGGTGTTTCCCTGCCTTTCACCCAGTTCATAGTGGGAGAGGCTGAAGCAGGAAGAAGTCAGTCATTAATTTTTCAGTGACCAAAGTGTAAAGATGGTTCAAAGGTCCCAACACATATAAAAACAACAACCTATTAATTAAATTAATTTAGAAAAAAAAAACAATTAAGCTGTTCAGCTAAAACATTTTCCCCAAACTTTTTTTCTTACCAAAGATAAAATGCCATGTCTTTTTTAATCTTGAAAAAAATAAAATAGAGCCTCTCTTTGAACTAAAGGGAGTTATGTTACTAACTATTAAGTTATTCTTTCATTCAAATATGTATTCATCCATACTGTGTGTCTCTATGAAAACAATAAGGCCTGATTTATTGTTGGGCTCTTGATACTTCTGAAGAGTGATGCTCGACAGAAATTAAAGAGCAGCATGACATTTTCAATTTATGCTTCGGCGTTGGTTTCATTTGTTTCCATGGTAACCAGAAACCCCCTTTACTGTCCGAGTTGATATCTGTCACTTTTAGTGTAGTGTAATCTGCACAGACAGCTGGTTAAAACAAATAAATATGTTGCTTTATTTGTGTTTTTACCTCAATAACCATGCTTTCATTAATTGATTAGCTTTCAGTCTAACTGTGAGCAGCAGATTCCCCTCACTCACTAGGATGGGCTGGAAAAATTAAATTGATGAATCAGTAAATACAAACACTGTTGATTTCCTCCTGTGGCGCTGACATTAAATTTTGGTTCAGTAGATGTCTGTTGTCAGTCAGCCTGGTTGAGGCAGTTTGGCCGGTCGCTGTCCTCTCAGCTCTGCAGGAGCTGCTGCTGACAGACTTCTGTAGACAGAGGTGCTGAATGCAGGTTGCGGTTGGTGTGAATTGAAAAGTACTATCTCCAACGATAGTTACACTACCAATTGCACTGCTTGATAAAATATGATGTTGTCTGTGACATAAAATTTGAGCAGCACTCCGCAGAAGTATCAAGACCTCAATCGCAAACGAGGCTCAACACTTCACATTCTGAATACCTATGATTTCTTTCTACGTGCCATGCTTGTTCAAGTCCTTGAATTCCCCCAACCAAGACCTTGGAAGTATTTGAAAAGTTCTTGAAATTGATTTTCATGTAAGTGTGCTTTATTTTGAAAGGGCCACTTTTAAAACACAGAACTTGATGATAAAAGAGTTACTGTAAAGGTAAACAATATGGTGACACTCAAAGACAGATAACCAATAGAGGCTGAACGAATTGGGGTTTGTTCTTATGCATTTGTTAGCCAACTGAGTGTAGTTATTAGCCGATTAATGTAATGTAACTACGGTCCAATGGAGTTATAATTCATTGTCTTGCCTGTGTTTACATCTTGTTTGCAAACAAGTCAAAACAGTCAGTCAAGGCTTCATTTATTTGACCAGGACACACGTCTATAACTCTGCATTTCAGAGGCAACAAAAGATGAGCAGAAAGTGAAAAGGGCTTTCCTCCTGCCCCACCTCTGTTTGTCCTGTCAGACAAGCTCCTGCAGAGATTAGATGGGTCTCCAGTGGGCTTTGTGGTGTGGCAATATCTGTTTACTTACTGTACAAATGAATGTGTGTGAGAGCTGAAAGTATGTTTGTGTTTTCATGCGCATGCACTGCTGTGTGTGTCTGTGTGTTTCCAGTATGTCAACATTCCCATTTTGTGAGTTGTTTTGCTGAATGGCAGTGAGATAATAGTGTTGTGTTCTGCATAAGCTGGTCTGTATCCTGTCTGACAGACACTGACAGAGAATTAAATGTGATTATAAATAGCAGTTATGGTTGGTAGAAAGGGAATAGTACAGCATGTTCCCTAATGTGTGCTTTAGTGGAGGCACCCTGCCTCACCTGAAATAAAGAGTGCCTCCAAAAGAAATTGATTTTTTTTTTTTTTTTTTTTTAAATGTAATATTAGCTGTGTTAAGCTCCAGGAATAGCGAGCAGTGATCCTACATCACATAGAAAAGAAGGCAACTCGGTGAAACAGATACCTTTTAAATGTCAAGTTTTATCAAAATATTTATTAATTTTTACCTGCCTGGTCTACTTCTTTTTTTTTTTATTTTATTTTTAACAGACAATTAAAAACATGAACGATTACATGTGCACAGCTTACAACATGACATTAATTCCCAATTTTATCCTTTTTATTGGTTTCATGCACATGAATGCACAAAAACATAAGCAACATACTGACATGCACACGCATACAAAATCTCAATTTGCTGAATGTTGCAGAACTTTATTGCTTTTCTATGTGTGTGTATGTGTGTATGTGCCCATATACTGTACATGTAGAGACCATTTGCTTCCAGGGAAACATGTGACACAAAGCCAGGAGGTTAGTTAACTTGAGTGGCACTTCGGTAACACCTATAAGCAGTTCTTTTTTCTTTCTCTCTTTCTTTTTTTTTTTTTTTAACAAATAAGAGCTTCCTTTCTCTTTGTCAGGTGAGTTCAAGCTCTAAGATTGAGTAGAATTTCCATTATAAAATATATACAAAGATGACACAGTGATACTTTATTATTGGAAGTGTCATTCATACACATTCTTATGCATTAAAACAATAAAAAAATAAAAACCATGTTAGAACCCGGTTAGGTGAAAGAAATTTGATTTCCCTCAGCAGAAACCTACAAATTGTTAACCAGCTTTTTCAAAGTCCCTCAGAAACCAGGTTTGTTATTTAGGTGATGCTTATGAAATTAAATTACCACTGAGAGCCAACAATAGCCCAGATACTTAATCACATGTTGGCATAGCTGATTTAAACTGAGACAAGTCTCTTTTATCCACTCACATGCTCAGACCTTCTCAGACACATGGATTTTCACTTAAACCTTTCTATTTAAAACACTCCCACATATAAGTAATGCACACAAAGACAAAACAGAGTTCAGACACATTCTTGCCCATGGGCGCTACTCTAGCCTTTTGTCATTCCGCTGGCATTAAGTACCACGGCTCTGTCACGCCTCCTGGTGTGTGATATTCGACACCAAAGGCACCCTTGTCGCAGCATTAAGCTTATAACTAACTTTAATGTAAACCCATCTATGGCACAACTTGATGCGATGAGCAACTGATGAAGTATAAGGAGTCAGAATGTCCGTTTGGCAGGAGGGAGGGGAAGTGGATGGGTCAAACAAAACTGGACTTTCACCCAGGAGACCACTGTTTGTGTCCTGTGTGAAACAAAAAGGTCAGTGTTGTTTTAACAAGACGTTACGTGACTTACGTAGCTACGTAGCACGTAAAGCCCAAAAGTCAATGTTAATATGCAACTTACAAAGTCATTACTGTACAGTACATTGCGAAACATAGTTATTTAAACCCAAAACATGCTGTTTTTCTAAACCTGATTAGCCACGTGTTTTAGTTTCAGTTGTGTATCGCATAGATATGCTAAAGGGTGCCCTGTGCTACACTACAAGACACAGAGGGGCATGACAAAATGTCAGTATTTGACGAACTGGGAAAGAGAAAAAATAAAGAAAGTGCATTAAGACAAGGAAGCCATCTGTGACCGGACAAACCCACTTCACATCTATTTAGATAGTGAGCTGATGGTAATGTTTAGTTTTAGCTGGCATGCCCTGTTCGAGTTCATTTCAGAGTTCTTCCCTCAGTGACAGCATGTATCACACAGAAACAGAGCTGCACTGCAGGTTCTGATTGTGCTCAGATTTTATGCAAATAGAGCCTTTCAAATGAATGTGGAACAGATAATAAATTTAGATTGAAACAGCATGCTGTCATTACTGATTGCACTGGTGATCGATTTCCATGCTTACAGTTTTTATTTGTTTGTGTTGGTGTTGTCTATAAAGCTATGGGAACGGAACTGTGTTCTGCACACAACTCTATAATTCTTATTTCTCAGAAAAAATATTTTTAATAGCTTTTTGGAATGGAGAAGTGTTGGAGTGCACTTTGGATAGAAGGGTATCTCTTGGGAACAACCATCTCTTTGCGTGTATTGACGTGGAAATGCATCATAAGACTGAGGCATGGTGCACTTTGTGATAATTCAAGTCACAAAGTTGGACGTAGCCGAGATGGGTGTTAGAGTGAAGACCCACTTTTGTTACGCCCAACTGGTGCACTCACCTCCAGGTCTGTGGATTATTTAAGGATTTATTCTGTGTGCTGACGGGGTCTCACAGGGTTTTAATCTATGTGTAACAGATCTCTTATGAATCAGTGATATTGCCACTTATGTCAGGCCATAACTCAACTAGGTGTGAAGTGAAATAAGGTCAAAACTGATCTCAACAGCTTTGTTGTTTTTTTGAACATTTTCAGTAATGACGGCATGTAGAGTCTGAAATCTTTTGATTTTTATTGTTTTCTCACTGACACAGTTCTTTGATCTTCGAAACTCTGCTCAGTATTTCACAAGCTGACCTGTTAACAACCAACTAATGAGACAAAAAGCTTGCAGCTTTTTCCCCCACTTGAATGTCAATCCCATGAACAAAATTCCTCAAGAAAATAAGCTGCATAATACAAAACAAATTGAAAGAAACTCTAGGATCTTGTGTGACTGCTTTCCTCACTAGCTAACGAGTTAGCAGTTAACTGGCCAACCACTGCAGTTAATCGACTAACACTGTAAATAGTCACTACATCACCAAGTTTATCAATAAATAAAACCCTGTCAGTGGACATCATGGCCTTTTCACAGCCCTTGAGATGCATGGTGTCTTTTAAGGGCTCAAAATGTTTGTGTGAACGTAAGAAAGTAGAAACAGTGTTGTCCAAGAAGCCTTATTTTTTCAATAAATATCAAGCGAGCTTTGAAATCACAAAGATGTTGTTGGACTCAGTGACAAGATAATACTCTGAGATGGTCTAGTAATGGAATTATAAAGTGGTTTGAACTCTCATCCAGATTAACCCATGTAAAAACATCTCTTCTGATTTAATAAATGGCCTGACTGTTTGGGTTAGATGGGATTCAGTTTGCTTGCAATTTTGTGTTAATAACAGCCATGAGGACAGTCTTTTGTGTTCTGCCCAACCTGCTTTTAATATCTGTGTAGGTGTTTTCCCTTCTTGTGCTTTGGAGATTATGGTAGATGTTCCATGTCAGTCAGCATCTGTAGCCAATTAAGGCAGTAAAAGCAGACCATTTTCAGTGGACAGATATCCATCTGTTAGGGTGTTGTGGAATTTGAATGTGGTGGGTGGACAAGAGTTACAGGAAGATGAAGACACTGGGTGTGGTTACATGATGGCTTCTCATTTGGAATGAAATAAATCTGAATGAAATCATTTGGAATTAAAGTTTTACCAGGTAGTTTACATAGGACAGTTAAATCAGTTTAATCATCTTTTAATCGCTTTTACTCAGGTCCTCGCGAGGTTTGGGGCAGGGAAGGTTTCTGATAGGATCAAGGGCGGGGCGGATGTTACGTGTTTACGTTTATCGGAAGAAAACACTGTAGTCCTCATTCTGGATAACAAGATGCTTGACGACGCCGTTCTTAGTGCCTTTTTCGGCCTTGTTTTGCTTATATTCTTGAATTCTCATCTGTTGAGGAGGAGAAGGGAGGTAGAAGGTCGCAGAAGGGAGATAGAAGACTGTGCTGCCATCTTGTCGCACGCATGCTATATACGTCATCGCGCCAGAACGGCAAGGAAACGAGCATGCGCAGAAAGACCGGAGTTAACTTAAAGAGGAATGAGTGTATACAAGTGTGAGAAATTATTTCATTCGGAAGGAGAAACGGAATATTCCAGCCCCTTACATCAGAATGAATTTTCAATAGCCATTTTCATTCCAATTTAGGTGTTTACAAGATCACTTTTAATCGGAATGAACTTTCATTCCAAATGAAAAGGAAATTAAACTGTCCATGTAAACGTACTCAGTGAAGATGTTTTTGCACAGAGTGGAAGAAAGACTGCTGCACAGACAAGGGTAACGGTTTAAAGTAGATTAAACTGTGGTTGCAGTGGCAAATCAACAAGTCCTCCCCACTAAAGCCTCCTGAAACCACCCATGTTTCCTGATCTGTCACTGCTATCAGCAGGGTGCCATCATTTGTCAGTGCCTTCCAAAATGGTTTCAAATGATTACATTTCCTGAAAGAGCAACTGAAACTATTTTTTAGTAGCCTCGCGCCTGGTGTTTATTCATTCTGAATTTTGTCTGGATTCTGGTTCCGGTCTAGAGAGCGGATGCGATATTCACCAAATACCAGACTAAAAGTGTTCAGCATAGTAAAACTTTAAATTCTGGCGCACCATCGATTTAGGGTGATGAGGGGTGTAAGAAAATCGATTAACTTAATGGCTTGGGGATTTTCCTGTAAATTATATTCTTTAAATAAAAAGTTTCACCGCATTTTTATTAGCTTGGTGCTTTTATGTTTACGGAAAGCTGCATCTATCCTGTCTCTCTCGCCCTGGTTCCGTTTCCTTACCAAAACGGCCATCAAGGGCCCCAGACTAATTTTATAGTGGACCAGTGGGCGGACTGTCCCGCCCCTTCAGTCAAAAGTAGTATTTTCATTTTTAAAAAAATATTATTTATTTATTTTTTTCATTTTTTTTTATTGTTTTCAGTCTATGATGTATTCAAAACATCCCAGAACTCGGAAAAAAACTCCACTGACTTGTTAAAACCAAAGTGAACGGTTGTGCAAATCCAAATTCCGAGTTTCCATTTGTCCTTAAATCCATCACACAGTTTACGCCAGTGCGTCATCCCGTCTCAAGGAGAAAAACAAACAAACGAGGAAGAACAGATTTTCAAGCGCAAGCTAGCAGCTATATTTCCATCCAGGATGGACATTTGCAAATGGCTGAAAAAGCCGGAAACTACACCGTCGGCATCCGAGGAGCACCTGCCGAGGCCAAGTACGTCGGAGCAGCGGGAACTTCAGCCGAGCAGCGAGGAGAGTGAACCGCCCGCGCCGCCGCCCATAGCCTCTCGCGCTCGCAGCAGCAGCGTGGTTCACCAGAGGACCTCGTCAGTGAGAATTTCCTGGAGGTCGACAAAGTGAAACCATCATTGGATTTAACAAACACAGGCTTGGTTGAGGCACAGTTCACAGTTGCACAACAGTTTCTGAAAAACAGGCGCACAGGCCAGGACGAAGAGAAAGTGACTTTGAGTCAACTTGTTGCAAAGGAGTCCAGGGTATTCAGCGCCATGTCAGCGGTAATGACTGCGTTCAAACACGCACTAACATCCGGGGCATCAACTGCTGTGTGCGAAAACTCATTCTCCACGTTAAAGAAGTATTTACTGAGCACAGACGCAGCATGTCGCATAGACGGAAGGCCCATCTCATCCAGCATTTGAGAATGACCTCAGTTGGAAATTCAAAGATGAATAGAAAGAGATGCTGTTAAGGAGGTTCCACCCGTCAGGAAAGAGGAGACTGCAACTCTGCTGAAGGTAAGAGCCGGTTATTTTATCATTCGTATTGTTGCTACTGTTTGTGTTTGTTAGCAATGTGGTTATCGATCATGTGTTGTTGGACATGTTAGATCAGCGCCGTCTGATCCGTGGAGTCTGGTTTTAGGTTGCTCTGTGTTACCAGGCTTGTTTCTTGCTTCTGATTGGCTAGTGCGGTTATTCGGGATTTGATCTGTTTCTTAATGGTCGGGTTACAATGAACGTTGTGTTAGTAAGGCAGGTATTTTTACTTAGTGGCAGTGTGTTATTGTAACTTGTTTCTTATCACGGTAAAACTTATGAATTGGTGTATCTGTGTGGCTTAGATAAGTCAGTTGGGCTGCATACGTTTTCTAATACCATGCACTCCTTTGAATGTACAGTTTACTCTCACCTTTTCTTTGTTTTCTCTCAGCTGGATACTACTAGGCAATTTCTGATTAGTTGCTCTGAACATAACTTGAATACATTTATAATTAATCAAATCTTACAGTTTTAGTGTTTTTAGCTTGATAAATAACGGATGTGTTGGTTCTCTGTTGGTGGTTTTATGTATGATTCATATAGGTCTTTTTTGGAGGATGAAGACTGGATGCGCATTTGTCTTGTATGTGTTCCCCCATTCTTCCACACAGTAGGTCATGTATGGGAGTAAGAAGGAGCAGTACTATGTATACAGGGAAGCTTGATTTAGCAGGTCTTTGGCTCTATTCAGTAATGCTATTGATTTGGGTATTTTTACTTTAATGTAATTCATGTGTGGTTTCCAACTTAATTTATTCTCTATTAATACTCCCAAGAAACTGTATGTATTTGGTTAAGGTGAGAAAATGACTGTGCTCTTCTGTTTGCTCAAACCAATGGAAATGTATCATACACACTATTGAATTTATCAATTACTGCTGAAAAGGCAGCAAAACAGATGTTGTGTGGTTTTTGTTTAGATTATTTTGGGGAAATTTTGCTGTTAAATACTGGTGTTTGGTAGTCTGGAAATCCAGACTCAAATCTAGAAAGATTTTGAGTCTGGCCTTCACCGATACAACCTTCCTACCCAAGGGGCGACACTAACTGAGTCATATTAAATGTTGCCGCACGCAATTGGATAGCACAATAGTCAATCAGATTGAAAAATAAGGTGTCGTATTTATTGCAATAAGCCCCATTGGTTTGCCGAATAGTGGGGCTAACTGATATATTATGCTTTTGCCGTATCCCGTCAGCAAAACGGCATAAACGTCCTTCCTGGAAGTGAAGGCTTCTAGGGCAGTCTTCTGTTCCTCTCTCAAGGAAAAAGATAAGTGTAGTTGGCTTAGTGTTTCTTCCAAAGCTAAATTGAGTGGACGCGGTCCTTCGGCAGCTGCCATCTTGGCTGTTTACTTTTCAACTCCTAAGGCGCAGTGCTGTCCTCATCATGTTATGCCCACCCAGAGCCCGCCTGTCAGATAGACTGATCTGATTGGACCGATGGCAATTCAACGGGCTCTGCTCGTCTGGGCCAGATCCCCGTGCAGAGCAAATTCGAATTTGCTAGGGGCGGGGCATCTGGATTTCCAGGTTTGGTGTTCAGTCCATCAGGCAGACATAAAATGTAGCCAGAAGGAGCTGAAAAACACGCAATAAAGGTTGCTGACCAAAACTGAACCAGGAGTGTTGCTATTTAGTTGTAAGTTGAATATGCATCTTAGCCACTAGGCCCCTATAACAATTTTTTTATTTTTTCCAATGAAACACAGATGACATGAAAGAAGTGAACTGATTGGAACCATAGTCGAGTTTGCACACCCTATAATCCCACTTGCCATAATTCATTATCTCACAGACAGCCTCTTTCAGGGTGAAATTGTTTGCCAGTTCTGCACAAAGTTCATGCACTGCTCCAGTAATTGAGCAGTTTAGCACATTAGCTTGATAGCTAGCCACTGAGGTAAAACTATATGTTGATTTATTTAGCATGATGGGTCTGAGTGGGTATCAGCCAGTTCTCTGTCTGACCAGTACATTATCTTTATTATACGCCTATTCAAACAATATATGGCACAACAGACGTAGAGGCGTGACACAACATAGCCGAGAGATAGTTTACCTAAAGTTACACATCTCTACCTTTCTTTAAAAAAATGACTTACCCCCAACCCTCTTCTCCTCTTACTGCATTCTTCTGTGTGTATGTGTGTGGGTGTGTGTGACAGTGATCCGTGGCCTGGAGCTGAACAGGACAGGAGGAGCATGGGAGGAGGAGATGGGCAGAGGAGAAAAGAAAGAAGGGAGGAAGGAAAAAGCATCTCGATGAAGGTGGAAGAACATAGAAGGAAGAGAGATGAGAGGAGAAAAGTGAGGTAGGAAAATAAAAAATAGGGGCGAGGCAAAGGACAGGTAAAACAAAAAGAGGGGAAGGAGCAGCTTTTACTCCTGTCAGGATCAGATTTCTAGCCAGTTTGATGGGTCATTGCTCAGCTTTTTAACCCACTTTCACACACACATGCACAAGAAACACACACACTGATGCATGTAACAGTGCTCATGTTCACACACATGTCCAATCAGGTGATCCATGCAAGTGTCTAAAAACACACAAAAGAACAACATGAAAAGAAAAACATCATGAAGACGACTGTAAAGAAGCTCTTAGGTTTTTATTTTTTAGGTGGAAAAAAAACTTACAATGGACTTATAAAGAAAACCAAATGATTTTAGAAATAAGAAATAAACACATATGCACAATAACCTGTAACAGGGCTCCTCGGTATAAGTTTTCCCAGCGAGAAGTTTGTGACTTTTCCCTCAGGGCCTCTCCATTCCTCGGCTCAGTTGTTGGCTCAGTCTCATATTTACACTTGTCCAACACACACACACTCTCACTCTCACACTGCCTTTATCTTGCTCTTGCTCTCTCTTTTGCTTACACACACGCTCTCGCTTACATGAGCAACGTTTAATCTGTGAGTGAGGGGAGGAAAAAAAAAATGCACTCTTGCTTACACACATCTCATCAAAGGCTGAGAATCCATCAAGCTGCTGTTGCTCACCAGATAGTGACCATAAACAAACACACACGCATGTGAGACTCACACATAAATCAAGTGTACAGATTTTGTAGAAAACCACACATGCAAATATATCTACGGGCACCCACTCATATGATGGTGACAGTGGGATCTTTCAGCCCTGTAGGGGTGTTCTGGCTTCCAGATCTGCATGTTTGTACACAGTGTCTCTTCTGAGAGCGTACTGCACACAAATACTGGTTGAATTCAGTCTGTTGTATTCGGGTTTGGCTCTTTTTTATGACTTAGCTAAATATTCAGGGCTTCACAGTCATGAAATCCTAGAAATTATGGAATAAGAAAAACTGGTAACAAGGCCTGGAAATGATTTGGAATCAGCGGACAGTTTTGGAAAAGTTTTTCAACATACATTATTTTAGCTATTATTTAGAACGTGTTCATAAAAATCCCAAAACATGTCTAATGCAACATGACACACATAGTATAGTTAAATTTATTGGTAAAACTGTGCGAACCCTAAATCTAACATCAACCCAGTCTGTTGCTGAGACTCAGCCTCAACCTTTACCTTCAAAACTACCTGTTTACTATATTGCAATTGTAAAATTAGCTAATTTAAGAAATTCCTAGTCCTTAAGTACCACAACCAGCAAAGTGATAAAGTCCAGCGAGATGGATTTCTGTCGAAGTGAAAACTAAGCAGCAGTTTTTCAGCAGCAACTGAACAGAGTCTGATCGTTTTAATAATCTTATGTAAAATGATTCAACACAGAACAAACAAGCTGCAGATGTGAAAGTTTGTCACTAATTGAGTGATTCTTTCAAACACAATGAGATTATAAATATCAGCAGGAACTCCTCATCTACAAGTTCTATAGAACAAAAACCCTCCTTTAGCCTGACCCTTGAATGCAACATCGGGCCTTTCTTTACTAATTTGACTTCCATGGAAAGGTGCACATTTTCTCGGTGTCAAGTAGAAGTACAGTAGGGACACTTTTAAACGAAATGTTGCATTGATTTGGAGGCTTAACACATGTTTCACTAAGGCTCAGTTCAAATGACAGCTCATCTTGATGAGTAACAGCTGCCGGAGGCACAATCTTGACCAGTTGAGTCAAGTTTGTTAAGTACAGCAGCTTAGGAAAAGTGAGGATGTGCTTTGTCTCAATTACCATTATCCCTCCCTCTCGCTCTCACACACTCATTTACATACATACACACAGACCATCTGTTGTTAGGGCAAGTCCAATACCACGCATCGCTAACCTAAAGCGTGAGACCATGTAGCAGGACATAGAAACGAGATAGGACAGAAAGAAGGGGAAAGAGGGAGGGAGGGAGAGAGAAGGAGGAGAGGACTGGAGAGAAGGAAGGAAAGGGAGGAGAAGACAGGTGGAGGAGGGAAAGAGGGGGGTAATTCAAGGCCGCAGGTTTAGTTTACCTGCCGTAGCAGCCAGACGGCATTAGAGCTGCTGCATTAGATCACTCTGCCAGATAGGAGAGAGGGAAAGGGAAAGGGAAGGGTGTGTGTGTGTGTGTGTGTGTGTGTGTGTGTGACAGAGTGTACAAGAGCACAAGAGAGTTGTCGGGTTAGATTGCCCAGTCCGATAAGTTTGCAGTCCCCATATGGGAGTAGGAAGGTAACAGGTAACACTAGAATAAGTGGTCCTCCTGGAATAAATAAAGGCCTCTCTTCAATGCAAAGGGGAAGGGGAATTGGGAAGGCAATTGGAACGTTTATAGACTTGAGGCGAGCTGCGGAGTGAGCCTCTAGTTTTAGGGATTTAAAGAAGCAAAGAATTAAGAAATCTTTGTAGATTAAGCTGCTTTGATTAAAAAAATACTGCTATAACCAATGGCGTACATGTCAGTGGTGCACCAGGGGATAGAAGCTGTCAGGGGCCCATGTATTAAGGCAATGGAGAATTCAGGCTGTGGTGCTATGAGTCCAGGGCATGCTGTTGGTTAGCCTTCATAAATGTGGCGCCACAGCTGCTGTCTGTTGTGTTGATCAAAGGCTGGGAGAGTCGCACTATAGTTCAACAATAGAGATGGCTGTTTTGATGCACCCTGCGTGCTATTCAGCAGTAGTGTATTTTGGCCTTACCTCACCAGGAGGAGAGCAATGGACTGGGGCTGTAGCAACTCTAATTCAACCACTACAAACCCTGTGGAGGGTGGGTCTGATCCTGGACTGCCCAGACTCCCCACCTGATCAGCGATTTTTCTGTTGCTGCCATTACAGACGTCAGACCCAGCACTGCTGCTCAAAAATTAGTTTGTGGACTCACGTTTTCGAGTTTGGCATTACGGCAGTCGCCGTCTTGGTTTTTTCGAGCCAAAGGTGGCCACATTTGGACAAGAGGATGGAACTGTGGAGGAGCGACGGGTGGCTTTGACTCAAAGACTGTAGCCACACTTCACGAACAGCCTATCACTCAAGCGGCCCCGCCCTTAAATATGCGTAATTTTAAGCCTTAAAAGCATTTAAACATTTGAGTTATACAAAAATTCAGTCCCGTATAGTTATCACGAATATTGGAATTAGTAACAGAGACCAAAACTGTTTTTTGTACTACGCTGTAAACATAATTTCTGCTGTAAAGTTGGACATTTTAAGGTGGTATATGGGGACTGACTCACTTCCGCAGCCAGAATCAAGTGGCCATTAGAGGAACTGCAGTTTTTGGAACTTCTGCCATGGCCTCATTTTAAAGCCTCAGAGGATGCAGCTTGGTTTGTCCCAATCAGCCATGTGTCTGTGTCCATATGTGTAATTGCACAAGCGTGCACTTGTGTTTAAGGCGAAGGCCCATAAAAATCATTTGTACCAGGAACAATCACAATTCCGCCACGCTGCTGGCTATCACAGAAAACATGGAGTTTTATTTGGAAGCAAATAACAAAGATGTTATCATTATCATTTTTCAAAGCTAAGTTTTGAGAAAAGAATAAGGTATTTAGATTTAAACAACATTTTCAAGAATGGCCAGTTACCAAATAAACTGGTGCTGGTTTGGAACCATGGATGTATTAATGGGAGCTGCTGGATAATGTACTCAAAGTTGTAGCTCACTGAGTATCCCCATTTTGGGCCCATAAAACATGTGCGTTAGAGACATCAAGAGTTTGAGAACATTCATGTCTGAGAATTCTATTTGTCGGGCAGGCATACATCCTTTTGGCGCACAATAATGAAAAACAATACTTCTCTTCTAGACTTTACAAATGGCAGTGTTATGGGGCTATATGATGCTCAGAAAAATGTACTCTCCATTTTACAGCTGCTTCTGTTCCAATTATTGCGTATGGTTTTTGCAGTAATGCCACGTCGCCATTCTGCCAAAACTCCCTCACAGTCCACACTATCTGTGGGGGACATAAAACCGCGCACCATTCTACTTCCCATAGCCTCTCTGTTCTATAAAATTATGCACAAAGGAAAACAATGTTCCCATTTGAGGACAGTGCTTTGTTTGTTCCCTCAAAACAAAACAATAAGTGGTATCAGGAGACCAATTCATACAATGCAGATGTTCAATCTTCACGATTGTCTCGCACACTTGTCTTATATGGTGAGTATTTCCAGTAAAATCACACAAACTGTTAATAAGGTGGTTACCCGGGATTTCAGCCATTTGTCTTTTGTAAGTGGGGCAACACCTCAGTTTGCATGTGATCAAAGCTTGTGTGTTTATGAAAGTAGGATATTGGGTGAGTCAGCCCTGAGAAGAATATCATTTGGAAAGAAAAAAACATTTGAAGATGACAGGGATGGAAGTTTTATTGGTTGGAAATTTTAAATACATTTATGTTACATTCGCTGACACATTCACTGTGTCGATACTGGAAGACCTATGTACCGCAATTGTAAACTTTTGTCAGCGGGCTTCAGTTCCCTCAACACTTCAATCTGATATCTGGTAACATAGTCTTGGCTGAACAAGAAAAGGTTTGTTCAGGTGAGCTTCACTGCTTGGTTGCTTCAAATGTTTGACAGTCAGATTCAAGGCTGATAACAGAAAGCAGACCCCTAATTTGTTTCTTCACGTTTAGAAAGTTCAGCGGTTATTTTTTCAAGAGACGGGCCATGGCAGAGTTTGTACCAGAGTTAACACAGCAGAAAAGTATGCATATGTAATCAATACATTTGTCAGCAGGCACTATGACTTACTTAGCCTTGTCCTGACAAATTAAACAAAGCCACAACATGTGTTCCAAATACTTTGTATTTTCTCTCACGAGCTTCGGAAAAGTTTTTTTCTAACAGTGTAAAAAACAAAATTCATATTACTACTGTGGATTGTTACTAGTCACCATGGCATTTTGTGCATAATCACCAATACATTAAAAGGTTGTAAATGTTTCATGTTAGCTTAACTGAATAAATCTGTTTATGGAGCCACCACTGAGAGAAAATATCACTTACTGACCCACCAGAAGTTGAATACATTTTATCCCAGTAGGAACACAGAGGGAATGTTAATTTAAGTCAGATGGATCCTAAACACAGTCGGTGGGATTTCACAACATAAATTTGAATCTTAAAATGATGCCTTTGGTGTTATAAATTCATGATTGTCCACCCAAGGTTAACGATTTTTCTGTTGATAATGTTTTTGTAATCTATGCTCTTTCACCATCTTTATGTCTTTTATAGGCTGCTACCATAGCCAGTAGCTACAGTAGTTGTAGCTAATTAGACTCGTCTGGTCTGGTCCGTAAATAACTGGTGACCCAGAAAGTTTTCATGCGAGTGGCCAGATGGGGCCTCTGAAAATCTTGGGGTGGCAAACCGAAGCCAAAAGTCATAACCGAATTTCAGGAATTTGATTATGCTGTTTAAGTATATAGGGTTGTGAAAAGTATGTCACTACGAGAGTTAATGAATCACATACTGATATACTTTGGTTTCTTATTTTACAGTTAATGTTACAGCTGTGCACTTATACTGGTACAGTTAATATTTTGAGTTTCACAAAAATCCTATTTTGACATGTATCTATACATGTTAGGCGATTGATTGTTTTTCAATTAGGCTGGCTGTCCCCGTCCTTTAAAAGACAAATGTGCAGCCTTTAATTTGAGCAAACGTTTAGGGGAGACTCATTAGTTCCCTCAACAAAATTTTGCCTATTTTTGAAGCAATATTTAGCCCCCTTTCCAGCAAGATGTGACAACGGGTTGGTACCAATAAATGCCAACCAATGTCATTCTTCAATTGACCCTTTGCTAAGTCCCACCCCCCGATGCAGACTGACCAATTATAATGTAGCATCGGGCCGGCTCAGACTAGGGTACAACAACAACATGGCTGTGCTCCATTGACTCGAATACAATTGTTTCAGATTTCCTTCATTTTCAGGCTGGTTTTGTGGATTTGGAGCTAAATGTGTCTGGAGCACGTCGTGTATTAATGATACTCATTACCTGGAGAGGTTGGGAAAAGATAAATGTTTCTTCCCTGTCCCTAAATCAAACCCTGAAAAGTGTAGGGTTAGCCATCAACCTACTGAAGGTATAGCCAACTGAATGTATGCACATGCTGCTTTTGCTTTTTATTGATTATAACACTCAATAAAGATCAAGCCTGCTCTGCAGGAACCAGTGAAGGGAAGATTTGCTGTTATTAAACCACCTTCCCTCTTCCCCGTGTGACACTGTTATGGGCTGTTTTCCAAGCCACTGTCGGCACAATGAATATAAGTCCCACTGTCGGCAGGGTGGAAATAAGTCAAAGTGTGGAGGAGACGGACCGGGTTAAGTGACGGACCTCCGGGGAAGCCTGCTCCTTTCTCCCTGCAGTTAGGTACCGTTCTCCACGGCCAGGCTTTCGGCTGGGTGGGAATAAGTCAAAGTGTGGCAGAGAAGGGGCGTTGGTGGATTAGTGGTAGAGCAGGCGCCCCATGTACAAGGCTGTTGCCGCAGCAGCCTGGGTTCGAATCCAGCCTGTGGCCCTTTGCTGTATGTCATCCCCCCCCCCCCCCCCCCCCCCCCCCCCTCTCTCCCCCTTTCACACTTACTGTCCTGTCCATTAAACGCAAAATGGCCCAAAAAAATATCTTTGAAAAAAAAAAAAAACGTGTGGCAGAGAAGAGGGACTGGGAAAAGCGGCGGACCTCTGGGGAAACCTGCTCTGTTCTCCCTGCAGTTAGGGACCGTTCTCCACGGCCAGGCTGTCGCCTGGGTGGAAATAAGTCCTGCAGAGTTTCAGAGGACCTGGGGAATGTTTTAGGATAGTAAGAACATTATAAGATATATATAATAACATTAAAGACAAACTTAAATTGCACTACTTTTTCAAAACTTGATGATTTTACCTTTCTGTACATTTTGTATACAAATTCATTAAATCATTTTGCTTGTAAATGTCTATTTGCATCATGTTTATTACAGAAAATACATTATTTTATCAATTTACATTGTGCCTTTGAAGTTCTTTGTGGAAAAAAGTTAGCGTCAAGCCCTGCTTTTTGTTTTTCCAGAAATGTGATAACATTTCATCAGGGAGTGCAGTTAGTTACAGTACGGGCATCATGCTGGCTCTGATAGCTTGACAGACCATTGCAGAGGGTTGGGGCTTGGGAAGGGTCATCTATTTTTGCCACTTTGGTTCTGACTGAAAAATCATTGAATGGATTGCAATTAATTTATTTACATAACCAATAATGTTATAACTACTGATTTTTCAACCTTTTATCTAGCACCCATCAGTTTCAGTTATAGCCTACTTTTGCACTAATTAGCAAATGTTAACATGCTAACATGCTAAACTAAGATGGCAAACATGACAAACATCAGCCTATGTCTGCTTAACATTATCATTGGGACCATGTTAGCATTTAGCTAAAAGCAAAACAGCCTGGATCAAGCAAACTTATGCAATGGTGTTTGCAGTGTGGTCCTGTTTTGTTCAGTTCAAGATGATATTGTCCCTCAGGGGAAATTAAGTTTTCAGACCAGGCTCATAGTAAAAACACATAATGATTACAATAAAGAAACTATAAACTGCACTATAAACAATGAAATCATAGTAATCCAAACACATAAAACCATATGTTAATATTGGTCCACCCATGTGCAGTGCAGACTGTCAGGAAGTGGTACATTTAAAGGTCAAATGCAGACCATCGACTGCACCATGTTGTTTTTAATTATGATTTTATGATTGAAACTGAACTGTTGTTTTATACACACACACACACACACACACACACACACACACACACACACACACACACACGTGTGCTCTATAGAGGCTCGTTAAACATGCAGGAAACATACTGTTTGCTGGAAAGATGCTGAATGGCCTTACAGTAGATGCATAATGTTAATTGTTATATTTAGCAAAATATTGAGGATATCATGCATATGATACAATTTTAAAATACCCTTAAATTTGGCAGTTAAAAAAAGCTAAAATTACACATTGCAACTATTATTAACAGACGTATTTATTGTCATACTGTTCTTCGTATTTCATGCTTTATATTCACTCGAGCCAAATAAAACACTGATGGGAGCAGAGAGTTCAGCTTGTAAACCTAAGGAAGCACAGACCTATAAAACCATCCTGTTGCTTCATACTGGCATTAGATGCATCCATGTTTACTATCACCATAACGGTAAAGCAGCATGCTTTCATACAAAGACAGTTGGTCTCATTAAGCAGCAGGCCATAAAATGCATGCTGAGAACGGAGGAAACATACAATGGAGAGGAAAAGGGTGTTGCCTGTGAAGAATTACGTGGGAACTGGAAGTGACAAAACAGTGGGCAATCAACAGTAGAGGTAAATGCAGACAGGAAGGGTGTAAAGCATGAGGACAAAGTATTCTGTGTTGCCTTGGCCCTTAAGGACAGACAGGGAGGGTTTTATTAATATATTTATTCATGTCCTCACCCACCAGCCTGATGTGTTTCCTGTATTACACTAAGCTGTAACGTGCAGCTGACAATCTGGAATAGATTCTTCAAATTTTGGGGATCAAAAGGTGAGGTTGATTAAAAAAAACATGCTCTTTTCAAAAGTTGGTTGATGTTGTTCGGAAAAAAAAAATCCTCAGTTTCCTGAAATAGATTTTTTTTTTGGACAAAGACGTTTGTATTTTTTGAAGCCCATGTTCCACATCTTCAAAACGCCACTTTAAAAGTCTACGAGACTTGCGCAGTCACCATAACACGTGTACATGAAGTCTATTTTACAGGCTTTATTAGTTGCTTTGATCATCTACTAGCAGTGTGGGTAGGGTTTCTCTAAAATCATATTCCATTTCAAATTTCTGAATACACCCTAAAAATTAATTTGACATATTTCATCAGATTACCCAAGTTCATATGCTCAATACTTTGGATTACTTTTGAAACACTTCAACATCGTCTTGCTGAGCCCATTTGTTCAGGATAACTCTTGATTAAGTTGACTCTTGTTTTGGGCAATGACAGTATTACTCTCCTCAGAGAAAAAGTCAAAACACAAATGTGGGATCTTTTGTCCTGCAGCTGATACTGTTTAAAAAGAGGAGTGGCATCCACCAGAAAGCAAGACAGAGACTTCAGTTTTCATTTACTCTCTCTTTTATTTCCACAGCATTAGTGTACTGCATCATTTTTTGATGAGTAAAGTAGTCTGGTTGATGACAAGCAGAGCCTGCAATGCACCAAAATGTTCTGATCTTTTTGCCAAATACATGGTCTTGATGGTGTCCTGGTTGTGCTTCTCCCCTGCCATGGTCATGTGGTGTGTGCAGGTGCACTGCACATGCACACATTGTTGCATTTTATTTTTTTATAATCCAAAAACCTGCTGATGTATTTTGGGCATGCATCTCGACACCACAGCCTTACATGCTGTTGGCTTTGTGGTTTGTGTACAACAAATCCATGACAATGCACAAAGCTGACCATAAGCAGTGGTAAACCATGTGCCGCAAACTGTTGTAGAAACCCCAGTTAAGATGCATATTCTGAATGTGTTATATACGTGCCCAAATAATGCTCCTAAAACCCAAATAATACCACCATATTCCAAGTCTTGATTGGAAAATGCTTCATTTGATTGAATGTCAGTCTGGTTTTCTTCTGGTGTGGACACCAGGAGAATAGATGTTACTATGGTAACAACTAATGGGGATCCTGAATAATAAAGACGGAAAGAATAAAGCACCTGTCATTTTGTCCCACTGGCACACGTGTCTCCTCAGGGTGAGTGATGCTGGCCATCTGGGGTCTGTTGCAGGGTGTGGCTGGGTGGGGCCTTACCCTGAGGGGGTATTGACAGTGTGATGGACTTTCATTGTGTTGAAAAACCTTTCATAATGTTGCTCATGTAACATTTATGACGGTTAAGTGCAATGAGGCTTCTTATGAAAAACACGATATAGAGTTGCATAAACTTTGCATCTTGGCAGTGGCTGGGATCAACTAATGTTGAGTTGATACAGGAAGTCCTGTAGGATAGTGGAATACAAACTAGTAAGTAGAGGCTGTCATTTTCAGAAATTATGTGGGTTACAAGATTCCTGGATTTACCACAGAATGGGAATTTATGTACAATATAGCTGTTTTCTGTCAGGAGTCATTTCAGCATTATCCTATGCTGATTGAATACGCTTAATTTATGTATAAATAAACATGTAGTTCTAATATGATTAAATACTATTTTTTGTCATTATTTAAAAACACAGCATGCGGACTGGTTGGGACAGTAGCATTCTTCCAAGATTTTTTTTTTTTTTTTTGTGGGAGTATAATGGGACAGGAGTGCAGCCTCCACTTAAAATGTGGGAGCTAATTGGACCAGCCCTCCAAATTTAGCATCAGTTGCCACTTGGTGCTTCTGTTTGTCCCATATAGGGAGTTTGGCTAGCATTCTCTTTTTCATTGGTCCAGTTGTGATGATGGTAAAAAGCGAATCTGTGAACCCTTACAACAAAGAGTCCTGTAACACTAGAACTTCAGATTTGGGGAAGAACATAGACAGTGCTAATTCACAGAGAGAAGTTTGGCTAGTAATTTAAATGTCTTCTTTATAGTAATTACAATTTTGACCAAATAACTTGGTAAGAGCATTTGTCTTCCATGCAGAAGGTCCAGGGTTCGAAACCTGCTGGGGTCGACGTCAGCAAAGGCATGCAGTCGCAAGAGGTTCCCACTGCCCAACCAAACAGGATCAAATTAATCTGAGCCAAGTCCTCAGTGTAGATGGGAGATTCCAGATGGAAAAGCGGATTCATCTAAGTCAAAACAAACACAAAGGATACGAAAAGTGATCACTAGCAAAGGATATCATTTCTTTAAGGTGTCCACTTGTTTAACATGTTAAAACTACCACAATAAAGTGATAATAAGATTAACTGTTGCTGTAATGACTTGACTACAGCCCCATCAACCAAAACAGCGTATTTTTTAACTGATAAAACTGATATCACACACTGCTGTGGGGAAAATGTCACTTTATAAAATTGTTACATTCATAATCATATCTACCTGTCTGTTGCAATGACACATTTATATTAGTTCTGGCAGGCATGGCAGCTTGGCTAAACAGAGCAAACAGGAAATAGGGAGGGTGACAGAAGCAATTTTAGGAGAGAACACAAGATAGTCAACATGATCGGTGATGGGATGGCATCCTGTCAGCACATCTTGTAAGACACCCACAATCAAAATATGTCAAGAACAAGCCTCTAATGGGTTATTACATTTCCCCGCTCAAAACTAGACAGGAGGAAAGATCAAGGTGAAGTTTGGGTAAAGCTGCTGCAGGGCAGGTAGAGCGAAAATTGGCAACAACCATGCAGGTTTCTAGATAACAGAGTAAAGTGATACAGCAGAGAAAGAGAGAGGTTTCTACCCTGGACACTGACCTCCAGGAGAAAGGAATAAAGAAATGAACAGGCTTTCATTGTCGACTTGCCTCTCCATGTCTTGTGCTGAAGGCAGTTGGTGTTTTTACCTGCTGGAGGGTCAGAGGGAGCAGGAAGTGTCTTCTCAAGGTATAGGAGGGGTCACAGGGTTGAAGCCAACGCCCGGATTGTATTATTGCTGAGACCTTGTTGATGCATTCATCTGCATTGAGTTGAGCAGTGCAAACAGCTGAATTATTGATCCACAAGTTCATATCTTTGTTACAAAATGCGTGTGACTATGGTGCTCCTGCTCTGGTCTTGGATTATTATTAAAACAGTATGTTTGGCACTGATCATTTATGTTAGAGAAGTTCATTGCTCTCCAATTCCCAAAATAACCAAAAGTGTTTCATTCAATGTGTTTAAGTGAAATCAAAATTAATACATAAAATCAAAATATCTATTAATTTCTACATGTACTTGAAGTAATAATGCATTGAATATATTTTACTGCCATCTGTGTGACAGATTTAGAGCTTTGATTCTCTGTCTGGACCCCACAGGGCTAACCCAACCTGCCAGAATTACTTAAAAATACTTCTGGGGATGAATAAGGTTTAGTTCGCACCAATTTCCCAATTTCTTTTTTTTGTTTAGATTGACAAAACATTAGAATCAGGGGGTCATTTGCTCACATACTGCACAGAAACTCCGGTAAACTAGATAGGAGACACATGAAACAGGTAGGTCTCGTCATAAATGACAAGAGTCGCATTGGACTGGTGGGAATGAGAGAAAAGAGAAAGGGGTCACAAGGCAGCTTGGTTGACAATGTAGTGGGGAGCGCCGATTATCATCTTCATGCCTCATCACTGTGGAATGCCATGTGTGCCTTAAGAGTATGACGCACTGCTGATGACATAGTCTCTAAATAATAGAAGGAAGAGGAGGATATACATATATACATATGTGTGTGTGTGTGTGTGTGCGTGTGTATGTGTATATGTATGTAAGTATTTATCTATTTACCATTCTGATGATTGACTGATTCATTCATACAGTGGAAATTCAGGTTTCTAATCCAGCTCAGGCCTAGAACTGCTGTTGTTAGGGCTCAGGTCAGGCTTGGATAGAAACTATGCTAGTTCATGTAGGGTCGGCCCTGATTTTTTTGGGTCAAAGCTCCAGAGTGTAGACTGAGTGACTGAAAAGAAAGAAAGAAAGAATGTCTTTGAACTCAAAAGTCAACAAATCTTTACAGCATTCCCATCACTGCAGAATTTCCCTCTGTAATGCCAAATACCTTTTCATGTTTCAATTAAAGATTATTTTTTGAATAATTGATGTGAAATGTTGGAACTGAGTGCTGACACATTGAATCTGTCCCTTCTTAAATTATTTGGCACAGTCACATGTGTGCCTTCCTCGCAATCAGTAGTCCTTATGTAATTGCTACCTGTCAGCGTCCTGGTTAAATAAATCAAAGCACAACCCACAGCATGAGCTCAAATGTGTGAGCTGATATCTGACTGCAGGAATCTTGTTGTTTTCAGCCAGGAAAATATGTGGCATGTGTGACAAGCTAGGCCAACTAGCTTTCAGTTTTCTAATGGATGCGAGTTAGCCTAGCTTGCTAGCTTTCGCTTTCCAAGTAAAAAAGCCCTTTTCACAGGAAACATTATGAGTTGTCATCGTTGGAAAGCCGCAGGTGTTACTAATAACAGATAGATATGTGTTGACACAAAATAAGGAGAATTCAGATTTCTGTCAGACTTTAAAGTTCAACAATCTGCTTTATAGCTGAACTGACAGGTATGATAAGGTATAATAAAGGCTGATGAATTACAGGCTGGGCCACTGGTTAAAAAAAAAAAATTACATCAGTGATTTAAGTATCTCCTCTTCTTCAGTATCTTTCTGGAATGAGGGAGTGTTTGCCAATGAGGAAGGGTTCTACCAGAGACAGGACAACGCACTTATAGTATGAGTCATTTCCTTTATCTGTGCAAGGAAAACGTAAAAGAAGGAAGTGCCATGACATCAGTGACAACGTTCAAAGACCAGGACAGTACCTCTCATTCCCACCGTCGCTCCTCTCCCTCTCTCGCCAGAGTCCTCCGCTCTGTCAGATTGGCACACAGAAAAAGAGCCCCTTGCTTACAGGTTCCAGTCAAGTTTTTGGTGAACAAATGGACACCACAGTTCCCATTCTGCCTCCCGTAACTGATGCAACACAGGGGTCATAAGGCTCATGTCCAACATCTATACAATGACCGGCAGGATGCTGGTTCAGCTGGTGCCCATCTTCTCTATCTTCCCTCAATGTTTACTGATGTCTACATTTTAAAACTTCGACCTGGCTAGCTTGCAGCTAGCTAGCAGAAGTCGTCAGGAGGAGACTTTACGGACTGTGGAGTTGATGTCCTGATCCTGATGAGTGACCAACAGCTAGATGCCACCACCGCCCGAAGCCAACCACAAAGCACAGAGCACAAATTTTGCACTAATTTAGCAGAGCTGACAGAGAGTCAACTGGAATCATCTGTGACGCATCACTTTCTGTATTGTTTTTCCAAATTATTGTGCTTTATCAGACTGCTAAAAGACAGCAATACTGTAATTTAGACTGTCATTTATGCTAAGTGATTTAAGCTTTTATTTTTCTATTTTTTATAAAATAACTTGTAACAGCACAATGGTTAAGATCCTAAAGGGTATGACTGTTGGTAAATGTCCCTTCAAAATTGCTGAATTGTAATTTATGGTCCAATGTTAATGTAGGTTACCATCAGCTGTCACTTGTTACTATAGCAATGGTTGACTTCCGCGCTGGGTTAAAATAATCCATTCATCCATTTCAAACCGATCGTCATGTGAATGATCCGATATCGATTCATAGAATTGGAAATCTATCTTTTAATATATGCCTTTTCCCACTGATGTGTGAAGCTTTAACACCGTTAAAATTGCCGGTATTAAATAGGCCCTGGTGCTACATTATTACAGGCTGTAACACTGATAGGATCCTGAGAATTTCTTTCACATTGAAGCAAAATTGGCATTGTAACTGAAATATCCCTAATCAAATCGAATCAGGACCTTGTGACTCGGCATTTTTAACTTTATTTGACTGGACAGACAAGTGTGAAAGGGGAAGAGAGAGAGAGAGAGAGAGGGAGAGAGAGAGAGAGAGAGAGAGAGAGAGAGAGAGAGAGAGAGACATGCAGCAAAGGCTGGAGTCGAACCCAGTCGGCTGCGGCAACAGTCTTATACATGGGGAGCTTGCTCTACCACTTCGCCACAGATGCCCCGACGCGCACACACGCACACGCACACGCACACACACACACACACACGCACACACAGACACAGAAAAAAAACTCACTCACTTTTTTCCAAAATCAATAGTATAATATTTGAAAGGATGGATTTGAGACATGATCTGTTTGTAGACCAGTAACAAGGAAAATGAACACCCACATTTGAATTAAAAAAATAAAAATAAATAAATAAATAAAAAACACCGCTCAACATCACATAACGTCTGTTTTTTAATCTGGTGGAAGGATTTTTCAGTCAAAGTTAAAACAACAAAGATTTAATGGGTTATATGTGATTTGCCGTGCGTGCCCCATTGAGTGGCACCAAGTCTGGCTCTTCAAATGCTGCCGCTGATATCATGGCGTTCCTCTCTCTTATGTTTTCCTTGCACAGATACAGGAAATGACTCTGAAGTGCGCTGTCTCGTCTCAAGTGGAACTCTTTCTCATTGGCAAGCACTCCCTCATTCCAGAGAGATACTGAAGATGAGGAGATACTGAAATATCACTTATAATTATAGTGTGTGTGTGTGTGTGTGTGTGTGTGTGTCTATTCACACCGTTTGGCAAGTCCTAACAGAACAAATTAGATAAATGACACAGCTGACATCTTAATAAAGGTGTACATCCTGTTCCTTTGAATTCAGGCTGGTTTGAGTGGAACTACTGGTGTTTGCAAACCCTGCAACATTAACCCTGTCAGAGACTGTCAGAAAATTATCTTAAAGAGGCCAGTAATACGACTTATAATAAAAGCTAATACTGCTCTGAATCAGATGGATGTGTAAATAGACAAGAGTTTGACATTAAGTTTACCATATTAACTTCAAAGGCGTTGCATTTACAGCTTCTCACACTGCCCCCAAGTGGTCATAAAAATCAGCTAATGCAGGTTTAAGTTGGGGGTACCTCGTCAGGTCACAAGATGATTTTCATGCTCAGCCATTTGCTCCAACACCATAGAACAAGCAGCAGAGTACACTGCAGACACAGTCATTCTTTTAATTGTGTGGCCTGGTAGCTGTGTGGAGAGAAAAACCACCATACCTTGTAGGTGCCGTGTGTGTGTGTGTGTGTGTGTGTGTGTGTGTGTGTGTGTGTGTGTGTGTGAGGAATTTCTTCGACATATAATACACCTGGTGACTAAGACAGCAAGCATCCTCGCTATGCTTTCATCCAACCAGAATGTTTTCTCTGTGGCTTGTTATCTATCACTTTGTTTTCTCTGCACTGTTTGGGCTAGAGATAATCTGTAGTGCTTCTTTAAAAGCATTTTGACAGAGTTTATTTTCCTTGCATCGTTCTTTTACCCTCCAGTGTCTGTCAGCGATCACCCTC
This sequence comes from Epinephelus cyanopodus, assembly GCA_026686955.1. NCBI lineage: Eukaryota > Metazoa > Chordata > Actinopteri > Perciformes > Serranidae > Epinephelus > Epinephelus cyanopodus. The sequence continues at coordinate 10,056,701 of CM048936.1, forward strand.
GAAGGCACAAGGAACTCCCACTCTTTTTTCTTTTCTTTTTTTTTTTATTCCCTATCGTTACTAGGTGGCACTTGCTCTAACTTCATATTCAACGCTGTCATCCAAGACGTGTCTGCGTCAGTTAAGAGTTTATGTGCCAAATCGTCAGATACCTTTTCAAGAATTTACTCGGTGAGCTTTTCCAGCACCGCCCTGCTTCTGAAGCAGTTTCATTGCGGTTCAACCTGGGCGTGAGTGGCTCGTAAGCAACACATTGCTGTCTTATGTAAAACCTCCACAGCTGTCCACGCTGGTTCCATTTAAGCTGTGCTTTCAAAAGAATAATGTCAAGACCAAAACAGAGTCAGCCTAATATTGTTACATTAATATGATTAAGGGTGCTTTAGGTATGTAGCAGCCCGATTCATTCATCAAGAACATAATATTGAATTTTCAAATGATCCTTTTTCTATTAAACTTTGTTCAATCATGTTGGAAAACACCATCAGTTATTCACAGCCACTGCTGTTGATTTAGACCTGCCAGCATGCAGTTAGTCTTCTGCATGTTGCTTAACTGCTTAACAGCTGCTGAAGATTTGCTGAAAGTCATGCAGTGTAACCAGGGGCCAAAACCCAAGAAGTAGTCAAAACTATACAAGATGTAAGGCATAAGAAAGACTTTGTTATATTGCTGGGCAACAAAATCATACAAATAAACAGGGCTTGAAGTTCTCTGGCATGGTGCCGGATTTCCGGCGCAGATATATTCTGGTGCAGGAATATTTTTTTCTCGTGAATATTTTATCATCTTGCCGTAGCAACAGTCATTTAAGCAGTCATTTTAAAACAAAGCAAATTGATAGTTCCAACCACCAATGGTGTATCACATTACTCAAGGTAAACAAGGAGTTCTAATCAAGAGTAACTGGAGTAGGCCGGGCCATAAGTTTCCACAGTCTCTCATTCAGTCACGCCACGGACATGCTGGACACGGAACTGAAGCGCAGCGCCCAGCAGTGGAGGCAGTTTTCAGTCGGCGCCCATGTTAACTTATCTGACTGTCCACACAGGCCGCAGACCGGAGCGCCCACAGAGGCTCGTGCACTGCAGCGCTTCAGTTCGGTGTCTGGTCTATTTTTCACTTTCACTTTTCTATTTTTCCCTTTACTTTTGTCATCACATCACACCTGCAGGCTCACTTCAATAATTGTTGCGCTGCACAGACATGTTACAAAGCAGCAAGCTGGTTGGAAGTGCTTACCTTAGCGGCTTAAAATATTCCCATCACTTTGATTTTGTCAGAGGAGGAGAGATGACGAGAACACTGTTGCTGCAGGTAGTCGGACTGAAACTCTTTCTACTGCAGAACAACACGTCCTCAATCCTCTGGTCTGAAACACCTCGGCTACCACGACAGACAACACAACAATGTGAAGCTCCAGGAAATACACCCTACCAAAGGTGAGCCCTCCTCGGCCGTGGAGGTTGGCTGTAGCCCTACACTGACTAAACAACCAAAATGGGATTTTAATCGTGGACAGCTGCAGCTACAAAGAAGTAATGGAGCTTGAGGCTAGACATGTTGTGGATGAAACGTTACTACGTGAGTGACTCTTTTGGGCAGAGCCTTGGGAAAATACATACTTGGGAAAGAAGCTATCCAGTCTTAGCTACAATTAACCTCAATTATGTTGAAATTGACACAGAAGCGCAAATCTGAATTTTGGGGAGATACGCAATAACAGATTTTATGCGGTGTAACGGAAAAGTAATATAATGAGTAGTGTAATGCATACTGTTGGCAGGGAGTAATAAGTAAAGTAATATAATTACTTTCGATGAGCCCAACACCAAATACTGCAACCGCCTAATTTACACGCATGCTGTGAGAGCGCGGCAGGAAACCTCTAAATAGTGGCGTCATCAGGGTAAATCTTGACTGCCTGCTAGTGGCAATATGAATGGGCAACAGAACCTAACAACACTGGCAATACAAATAAACACGCTGTCACTTTCAACTTCGTCATACCTTTCTGTCTTCTTTCATCTTCCAGTAGTATAGTTTATGCAAGTGCTGTCCTGGACAACAGAATGGACAACAGAACCTAACAACACTGGCAATGCAAATAAACATGCTGTCACTTTCAACTTCGTCATACCTTTTTGTCTTCTTTCATCTTCCAGTAGTTATAGTTTATGCAAGTGCTGTCCATTGAAACTGAGGAAAATGTGACAGGATTTCAGCACATGTTGTGATGATTATCCAACTCAAAGGAGAACTGCAGCTTGCAACAGGCATGGCATGTTGTTAGAGCTACAAGCTGTAGATAGAGAGATATAGAATAATAATATCTAGGGCTAATACCATAAATACAGTAACTAAAACATGAAGCCAGCTGCTGCTTGGATTTTGATGGTTGTATATGTGGTGTTACTGCAGCTACGATACACCTGACAGTGGTGCAAGATTTACAAAATAGTACCCTAGGAGCATAGCCTCCATAGAAAAACAAAGACTACAGAAATACAGGAGGTGATGAGAAAATGATAACCAATGGATGCCTGAGTGAGAATGTCAATTTTAGCCTTTTTCATAGTTTCATTTTAAGCGCCCACATTTAACAGACCACTTCAAAACAGTGTGCACAGATTGTGAAGTTAGTTGTACTAGACATTACAAGCTATGTAGTGACACAACCACTGTCAAGCTGTTGGATCTACTCTGTACTATCCCTCACCTGCAGTGAAGCTGCAGGGCGTGCAGTGGTCTCTCTCTAATCTGATGCTTACACTGCCGGGACTTCTCTGTCATCTGTGATGTAGCCTTTTATTTCTGTCAATCACTGTCTTTACATCAAGGTAGGCCTGTTTTATCCCTGTCGATCCCACTGTTGCCTTCTAAAGCCTCCTCACTGGCTCTGAACTATATAATAAAAATATATATTTTATTTTCATGCCAAAATTGTCCCTAAAAAGGCAGAAAATATCACGAAATGCACCCTGTGTTATTGTTTTTTGTTGCTGTTTTATTCTCATCATAATAGTTGTAGGGGGGAAGGGTCACTTAGGGTTACCAGACGTTCTGGTTTTCCTGGGATTGTTCTCTGTTTTGAGTGACTGCCCAGGAAAATGACTGGTCTTTCCCAGGACACAAATTGGCCCTGTTTCTTCTGAAAATGTCATGTAATTTAAAATGTTCAAACTGGATGCGTCTATTGCTATTCAGTCAATCTAGTGTCTGTAAACTGGTTAAACTGTGTGATGATTGGCCATGTGCCTATACTTCCTTTCAATAGGTAGCAGAAATACCAAAGTTTTGCTTATCACCTAGCAACCACTGCACAGGCTGTTGCTGCCTTAGATAGGCGATCCAGTCATTTAACATTATTTTGTGCAGTTGGAGGCTACTGTATTCCCCACCGTACTGTGAGATCTTCATAACTGACACATTGGAGTGCAGTGATTATTTTATTTTGAAAGCCTATGACCAGATGTCACAGTTAAGCTATTCTCATGTCTCGTGATGCTGTTGGGATGATTAAGATGTCTAACATCACTTCTGACGAATCAAAAGGCTGGATCACTCTGAAACGGCTTGACAAAAACAGTTCAGGTTTCTATAAGCTGTCTGACTTTATGATCAGTGATCAGTTCTATTTCAGCCACTGATGTACTCGGCGTGTGCGTCTGTGTCCGTGGCAACTAGTCTCTTTAACTCAGTCATGACTGGATGGAGATTGTGCGCTCCTGTTACTCGTACATTAATAACTTTTGTCATTACTTCAGTAAATGGTCAGGTGTAATTAGTGAAGCTTACATCCATAAATAGTCAAAAAGGAGAGCAACAGCTGTATCTGACCGCTGAGTGATATCAGCTTGGCTGCACGTCAGGACAAATAGAGGATTTTTACATTGCGTGTTAAATGTCCTGGTTTTTCACAAATCAAATGTGACACCCCTAGGATCATTCTGGGGGCCCTGCCTCACAACGCCAGCTCCTATAAATACAGCTACCACTCAAGATTCTCTTATTTTTCTGCAACCGTACAACCAAAAGTGGTGATCCTTTGCCTCTGATCAAGGCGACTGTCTGTGCACCACTGTCACCACGACAAGGACTGTCTATGCATTGTGTTCAGACAACAAAGTGATTTGTGTGTGTGTGACTGCTATCAGGATATGACAACAAGGTATCTTTGACCTTAAGCCTCCACAACAGGTGAACCCTGTGGGAGCATCACTGTTTTAAATTACTGGTAGATAAGTGGGAAGATTTAATTAATTGATACACATCTGAATGTCAGTTATTCACTGTGAGGTAAAAAGAGCAAAGCTGGAGGTGATGGGAGGGAGGCTGAGATAGAGACATGGAGTCAAAAGGGTGAACCAACAGAGGTGGATCGATCTTGAGCCCACATACAAACACACACACACACACACACACACACACACACACACACACAGCTCTACATAACTGTGTGTGTCACTGATTAAAGGAGATGAGGCATTGTGCATTAAATTGCGTCATCATTCCCTTCTTCCCTCTCTCTTTTAATCAGGGGAAGTCACAGCTGACAATCTCCCTGCCCACACAGTAGCTTCCTGAACGACCCAGATACACTTATCGTCAATACCGTATGCTGGTGTGTGTGGCTGAATCCAGTGACCTTCCCTCTATCTGTTGTACTCCTTTATGTTTGTAGACCGTCCTGGATTAGTATAGCACTGACTCGGGGAAAATCACATTACTAGGGAAATTTACTACTCTTCTTTTTATAGGAAGATCCACCACTGCTTGTGAAAAGAAGTGGACAAGTTGCCATTAACTCACAGACTAGTACTTGACCCAGTTCCAGTTTTACAGGTCGTTATTGTTATCACTTCTATAGGGTATTATTTTTTACTTTGGCAGTACAATAAATCAACAACCCAAAGCAGTACATTTTTGAAAACCTAATTTTTAAAATATTTTTTTACAGTTAGGAATAATATTGTGGTCATTTTATGGCAGGCAATTTTACAACCATATTTTTTTTTTTTTTATCTAATTATTTTCTAGAATTTATTTGCTCTTCCAATTTTCCTCCCAGTAACCCTCCTACCCCTCCACACACACACACTACATCCCATCAACACAGGCTATCTGTCTCTGGCTCATTGAGAACAGCATGCGACTGCTCGGTACATTTCAGCTGAATGTTATCTCGTCTTTACCATCTGTAAAGCAGGACAAGCAGAGCATGTTTTCAGTGCGCTCTGTCTGCTCTGCTGATGAGGTGGAAACACTTAGAGGAACCACTTAAAATCCTGATCCAGAGCGGCTTAGCTCTAGCACAGGTGTAGATAAGAGGTGATGAGCCGAGGGGTTCAAAATGGAAGAAGGCGTCGTAGCTTATTGGCTGTGTTGCACCGTTCACTTGTATTTGACCATTCTCTGTGAGAGTATGAACAGAGAGGTGCAGAGTGAGGACAGTTGTATGACAGGAGTCAGTGGTAGACAAAAACTGTCTTTTGAATAACTTGTATGAACTTGTTGTCTCACTAGCAGCTGAGCTAATGAGCTAATTAACTGAGAGTTAGCAAGAAAGCCAGCTTGGAGAGTTTTTCCTACCCTCTTCATTAGTGCTATATTAAATGACGTAAAATCCTGAGGACACTGTCCAAAAAAACAACAGAAAGCTTTGCAAGCTTTTGAAACTGACAGCAGTCATGAGCTTCTGGCTTGCTAGCATGTTAGCTAACCACTGACAGAAGTAGTCAGGCAATGGATATAGACAGAGAATTTCATACAGCTTTAAAAGCAGGGCCTCATTCATTCCTATGAAAGTTGTGAGTGCTGCCAAAAAAAAAAAAAGCTTAATTTCCACTGTATGAAATTACCCAACTGTTCTGCATCATGAGGCCTATAAAGCAAGTGCTTTAGAAATTTCTGCTGACGAAAGCAGCTAACTTCTTGTTTTGCAGTCCACTAATTTGAATGGGGGGAAAAAATATTTATTCAGGAACCTCTTCTGGATGTCTACCAGACTGAATGGATCAGTACCTGGAGACAAATCATTTCATGGGGGCTGCAACTCTCATAAAAATGTATCCACACATTTACAGACGTCTTTATGCCTCCATGCCAGCGATAGCTGTAGCTCGAGACATTATGTTTTCACATTGTCCGTCTGTCTCTCCGTCCCATTCTCATGAATAGGATATCTTAAGAACACTTGAAGGAACTTTTTTCAAATTTGCCACAAATGTTCACTTGGACTCAGTGATGAACTGATTCAGTTTTGGTGGTTATAGGTCAAAAAGGTCAAGGTCAGTGTGCACCTTGCATCTGTCTCATTTCCCTGAACGCAATATCTCACCAAGACCTTGAAGAAGTTTCTTCAAATTTGGTAACCACATCCATTGGACTCATATGAACTGGTTAGATTTTGGTGGTCAGTGGTCAAAGGTCAAGGTCGTGTGACCTCACAAAACATGTCTTTGGCCACAAAATTTTACACAAATGAGTGAGTGGGGGAAAAAAACGTCAGTGTTAGCTTTCAAGTGAGACCATGCATGTCCATGCACTAAAAATGCAACAAGAACAGCTTCCACTTTGCTTTGGGTGTGCTTTTGATAGGCGTTTTAGATGAATTTTACAAGACCTTAAAGAGGTGTCAGTATCTGTAAAGTAATCATGCTTTGCTTCGGTTGAACAGATTGTCTTCAAGGCATAGGTGTTTCTACCCATTTTCGGGGGTGCTGAAGCACCCCTAAATCGAATCCCAGCACCCCTAAAATTTAAGAGATTTTTTTTTATTTTTTATTACTGTATGTCCTTTTTTTTAACAAGCTAGAAAAGTGTCAAAACCATACAGTAATTGGTTGAAACGTAATATTTTCACAACAAAAATACAGCAGCATCCCCCCTTGCCTCAAAAATGGTTTGATCCACCCCATCCCTCCCACCTTTCCCCTGTGAGGTCTATCTGCACAGAGCAATGCGCTGCCTTCCAGAGTGGGTGATACGCAGTAGTGGTCTAAGTACCTGGCTTAAACCAGGATATGTGGCACATTTCTTAACTTCTACCACTCAATACCAACACATTATTATCATTACCAGTCCTCATTTTTTGCTGCATTTAATCGTAGGTCACTGTTAATGTTGTCAGGTAGGAGTTAGCTGACGTTTTTTTCTAGCTAGGAAACGTTACAGGTGGTCAGTGCCACTGTCCCCTGTTTGAATTGGAATGAGAGAAGCAAGCTGTTGTGTCATGTGCATGTGTTAATATTAAAGCCAATGTGCTACTGACTAGCTAACTGACTGGATGCCCATTAACGTTATAACTCCTATTGTGTGTGTGTGTGTGTGTGTGTGTGTGTGTGTGTGTGTGTGTGTGCGCGCGTGTGTGTGCGTGTGTGTGTGTACAGACAGACAGACAGCCTCATCATGGATATAAGATTGTATTTTTTGGAGAAAAAAAAAAAAGTCAGGTTCAGGTAAAAGTGTAAGATCAAATGGTCTGTCTATCTAGAATGATGTTGTAAGTTGGATCAATGCATCAGTTTATCTCTTATTAGATATAAAACGCATTCTTTGGTTATTTGCCTTTTGGTTGACAGTACAAAGAGAGAAGCAGAGAGAGGACTTTATTTATTAGTATTCTTATTAGTATGTTTGGTACTCACTATGGGGGGCAGGTTTACACCAGAAACATACATACTGTTTATGTGTAGGTTGAGGAACTGCTGTATCAAAATGAGTTGTCTTCCCCCAGAAATTAGGATTACGATATGTTTCTTTTATGATTCCAATCCATTCCTCTTTTGCTGTGGCTCAGCATTTAAATAACCTTTATCAGATTTGATGGTTTAGTCACAGACTTTACCAAAAAGTGTTGTGCTTTTCTTTCACAAATGTGGGAATGAAATTGTGTTAAAATGTACAAATTTATCTTGCCTGGCCGGGCAGCTCTCTGGGTGCTCAACACCCCTAAACCTCTGATCCTAGAATCGCTCCTGCTTCAAGGTGGAACATTAGTGCAACATTTAAGCAGTAAAATGTTATGTCTGCCACATCTAACATCAGATTTTCCGGGGCTCTGGTGTAGTTGGCAGTTGTATCCTATTTGTCAGCTGTTTTCTTGCAGAAGTCTGCAGGCGGTGTGAAAACGAAAAACTCTGCTGTGTTTTGCTCATTCTCCGGAAAAAGGAATGGTTTGGAAACACTTAACACCTTTATTCCAGGAGTCAGATGTTACATGGAGTTTGATGACTGGCTGTTTCAGTGCCGTTTTGTATTGTGATAAAATAGGTTGGCTTAACACTCGGGACATCTTGTCCACAATAAAGTGGGATCGATGGAGGATAAATGCTTCCACCTACAGTTAACAATTTATTATGTGTCATAGTTGGCGGAGATGGCGAGAAACAAAAAGAAGAGGATAAGTAAATTCGATTCCTGCAGTGAAGTTGATAAACTACTTTTGCATGACTGGCAGGGACCTCAGTCAGTCAAAATGGGAGAGTTAAAACCTGCTAATGAAAACGAAAGAAATAATAGCTGGAGTTGAACATGTAGATATGGACGCAGAGCTTGCTGTTTCTGTAGGTACACATTTCCTGGGGACACCTGCATGTCTCGGCCACGCCCCCTCCATTGTGACTGGCTAAAGCGCAGCATGTTCAAACTCAAATGGCAATTCAGTCAGGAACACTCAAGTCAAAGAAAACTTTATTTGCAGTATTATATTAAGCAGTATGGCTCTGCTCTGGGGCCTCTCTGCCTTTCCTTGAGCCTACGCAGAAAGCCTCTTCCACGTGCCTGCATGGAAAGCCTAAGACGGGAAGAACACACCTGTCTGCCCTTCCATGTGCAAAGGAGGAAGCCTGAGGCAGAGAGGCAAAGAGAGAGAGCAGCAACAACGACCCCCCTAAAATTTGAAACAAGTGGCATTTCTCTTTAAACTACAGCCTTTATCAGGGGAACATTTATGTTTCTAATGTTTAATTACCACATCTTTTCCTTATTTAGTAACAGTCATCTTTCTTACTTATATAATCCTGTGCCTTTTTTCCCCATCTGGGTCATGAGACGCTTTATAAAAAGCCCTGACAAGTGTTTTAAAAATAAAAACACTCTTATAATTTAGTCTGGAAGGCAGAACCGCTCCCCAGTGCAGCAGTACTTCATTTTCCCCTGACATGACTGCTGAATAAAGACGAGGGAGTGGTGCTTGGAGTAAATGGCCCTAACGATCCATCATCTCATTTCACTCGACTGAACAATACTACTTGACTGACATTTTAAGCGTTAATAAACAAATTACTGCAACGTTTCCTCTTCAGATGAACAGGTTGGCTGATGTCCTGCCAAGCTACAATAGCCAGTAATCTCAGTCACACACACACACACACACACACACAGTGAGATCAGCTTTGCCAAGACAAAACCAATAATAGGAGGTTATATAGGGTCAGCCTGAAATTTATTTTAGTTGTATAGAAATTAGGCAATCGCTGATAATATATGCTTGGATTTACACAACAGGAGGTTTTGTTTGATTTGTTGATGTGTAGGTTATAAATTCAATTCATGTCTTCAGTTTGAAAATCTGTGTTATTTTAGTCTCAGAATAAATGTTGTTGTCCTTCTATCCCTGAAGTCGCTGCATGTTTTATTGTTCAACATGTGGCGGTCGACAAATACTGATGCCTGGGGTCACATTTTTCAATACCCAAGAGTTTATGAACTATGATGTTACATAGAAGCTTAATCCCAGAAAACAAAAACAAAGTGAGCACGTTTGATGTGGAAATGTGAATTCCTTGCAATTAAAAAAAAAAACTTTGTTTGACAGCTTAAACTGAAAACCTCAGGTCAGTACATCCTTATTATTAAACATTCCAAGTTTAATAGATGGCCCTGGCTCAAAAAAGTAATGGAATACAGCATGTTAGCTGAGCAACAGCAATAGCTTCAGAGCAGATACCAGGGGGAGTTAACATGGATTTTATTCAGCATCTCAATTTTAGGTCATTTGGGGATTTTGTTTGATTTGAAATAAAATCTTGGCTTTCAGAATATGACACTTTAGACCAAATTCAGATGACAAACATAATTTTGATGCTTGTGAAGGCATGAAGGCCAGCTAACAGCTCCCATCCTCCAAAGTACTGTACTAATGAAATAAGTCACTAAAAACACATGCACGAGAAGCAGCATAACTGTCAGAGTCACAGCTCTTCCAGTCAGAGATACAACACGCACAGAAACACTTCAGAGAAAGCCGCATTGGAGGGGCTCAAACACTGATGAATATGTTAAATTTTGAGCCTGGACAACATCTTGCATTTATTTGGAAGAATTGTACTACTTTGCTGAATTAATTTCAATAGAAAAATACTCAACTAAACATCTGAATTCAATGAGAGCTGTGTTTCCAATCCAGTGAGCGAGAGCATCACTACAACCAAACTCCTGTGGTGCAGTGAGTGGCGTCTCCTGTCCTCCTGTCCTCCCGTCTCCCCTACACCTACTGACTGCCTGCACAGGAGAGATGGCGAGAGACTCTTGGCAGAGGAGCTGTGGACAGTGATAACTCTGAGCAGCATGCATGGGAATTAATAACAGATATATCTCGCACTTTTTCCCAGGTGGTCTGAACAAGTCACTTAATTTGTTAATTTTTTAGAAATAAAGTCAATAAGAGGGTCTTTAAAGTCACTAAATCAAGCAAGAACATCGCCAAGTTGGCAGCACTCTTCCCATTGTCAGTGCTTTTTCGTCTCATTTTAAATTAATAAAGTCCTGGCTTTTAGAATATTAAAAACTTTAAAAAGCTACCAGATTGCAACGGCAACCCACTTGAGCTAGCTTTGCATCACACATCAAAACACACTTAAAATCGATCTCTTCCTGGGAAGTTTGACCGATCTGCATGAAACTCAGTGAACATAATCTAGGGACCAATATCTAAAGTTCCCTCTTGGCAAAAGTTGGAAGACTTACTAAAACTGAGCTTCTATAAGGCAATGAATATTGCGGAGGGCGTGGCTCATCACATAAAGGTGTGTAACATCTCAAGGGTTTCACTGATCACCATGCAACTTTGTAGACATATGACCACACATAATCTGAGGGCACCCCTCCATTATTGACCCCATCAAACAAAATGGGGGCACTAGAGAGCTAATTTGTTTTGGGGTTTTTCTAATGTTTTGGTATGGCTAAGTCATGGTATGGTATGCTGTACATAATCACGGAAACTGTCAGTGTGTCATTCTGTCAGTCAGTCAGTCATTCTACCAGTGCGTCCCACTTTTAAGTCAATACAATATATAAACACTTTAACTATCTGCCTTTCAACGTGCTACCTCAACTACTAATGTACAGTTTTAGCCCACTAACTCTCCCACTATTGGCGATGGTACTACTGTTCTTTCAATAAAGCAATCCTAGTATCAAATTCACAAAAATTCCGTCTGAATACATTGTTATTCTTAATGGGTTCACTTGACTATTTAATCTGCAATTTCCTGACCTGTATCCCAAACACACACCATGCGCAACTGTATGTGGGCAACTGTGCACTCTTTCTCACAGTGTCTCGGTCCAAATCCAGCTGAAGAGGGATGAATTGTTATCAAGTGGGATGGATTTTGGTCAGTTTACTAACAAGGGCGATGGCCCTTTTAAATCAACTACTGTTTATAGAGAGCCAATCAAAAAGAAAAAAGGGTCTGTTTTCTAGTGCTGTCAAATGGTTAATTTTTTAAATTGCAATTAATCAATGAATTTCAATAGTTAATTGTGAATGATCACATTTTTCATTGCATAATTTAAAATCCATATTAAGTTCATATTAATAAGGAAATTCTGACCAGAGTGTCTTGACTGGGGATCAAATGAATGCAAAGAAATTTATTTTATAATCCTGACTTTAGGATTTATTTCTTAAATCAGTGCTGCATTGCTGCAACAGAGGAGACAATTTCAAAGTGCCTATTTTGTGAAATACTGTGGGTTTTGTTTGTTGGTTTGGAACGGATTACAATGTCCCACACTGAGAAATATGCATTAGTGCATGTAAAAAGTGCACAGCACATTTCAGTAAAGTGCATACCACATCGCTCCATTAACTTGGATGTGAGGTTAACAAAATAAAACTTGATGAATCAGCCATCATTGTACTGTGACTTACTCCAATTAGCTGACTAAAAAGAGAAATCTCTCACCTGAAATGATCTGTAGTCAGTCGCCACCCATTTTGCAAGCACTGTAGTAAAGGCATTTTTGCCTTTAATGGATAGGACAGCTTCAGTGTGAAAGAAGGAGAGAGAGAGGGAATAATATGCAGCAAAGGGCCACAGGCTGAAGTCGAACCTGGGCTGCTGCAGCGACAGCCTTGTACATGGGGCGCCTTCTCTATCCACTAAGCCATCGACACCCCGTAGTAAACCTCTTTGATTTGATTTCATCCACACGTCTGTGGCAAGTTACTCACTCCAAAATAGTGCTATGTCAGCTTTGGCAGTGCGGTCTCCCGCTGACATCAGTCTGATCAGCTCCACCTGTATGCTTAGCTTGTAAATGGTAGTTCTAACTCAAAGTACTTTGGTGATATTTTCATGCTGTTTGACACAATTAAAAAAATAAGACATTATTATTTAATTCTTACTTTACTTTTGTACTGAGCCTGTTTCCAATTTTCACGCTTAATGATCGTCTGCTGGCTCTAGCTCCACATTTAGCATGAAAACATGAGTGTGGTATTGATCTGCTCTTGGCAAGAAGGCAAATAATAATATTTTCCAAATGACATTCTTCAAAAAGAGTGCAAATATAATCTATGTGGACTGTCATCAGGCTGGAGTTGTTAACAGACTTCACTCAGCTCCGTCTGAGGCCTTGTATGGACTGTAACTGGTGGTTGAATAGAAAATGCTGCATTCTTATCTCAAGCACCAGCATGACAAAATATGAATGCACAACATAGTTATTTCAAATTTATGCTGACAGATTCTTCTCATCACTGATCAGTTTGTTAAAGTCAAGTCACTGCATCTTGTCTTTATCTGAAATCACCTGCAGATTTACAGCAGGCCCAGTTTGCTTCAGACCAAGATTTCGTTGCTAATGGTTTCAATAGCTGCTGCTTTTACTGACAGACAGGTAACCCCTCAGTCCTGCGCTGAGGCTTTGACTATGCAGACACTGGTGCCAAAATGATGGAAAACAGGCATCTCTCAGCTCGAGTGTTAATGGGTCAAAAAAACAGACACACTGGCATCTCAGACTTTTTTCCACCATGTGCCTGCTGTTTTGCCGTTATCTTAAAATCTTGTTTTGAAAATACTGTGTAAAGTAGTACAGCCATACAAGGAGATGAAAGAGCGCTGAGATTTAAGTCCTAAGTGAAACCATCACCGTTTAAAAAGCAACACATGCTTTTATGAAATGACTGATGGCAAGACATTAAGATTAAAATCAAGCTAAGACACTGGTTGATAAAATCACAGCATGTCATTATTTATGAGAAGAAGGGGAAAATTGTGGATTTATCAAGCTATTCCTCAAGACATTAGACACACACACACAAGCAAATTGCAATGACATCACTAAGCTGAGGCACTGAACAGCTAAAAAAAGTGTGTGTGTGTGTGTGTGTGTGTGTGTGTGTGTGTGTGTGTGTGTGTGGTATTGGTTGCTTGACCCACAGCATGCATGTGAATACATGAATATGAAACCCAGACAATTCTTTTCAACTCTGACCTTCATAAATACTTTGGCTGTCAGTCAAGATTTAAGTTTCTCTCTCTCTCTCTCTTTCTCAAACACACACACACACACACACACACACACACACACAGTTATTGTGCAATACCAGACAATGATTTTTCATGGCCTGTAAATTAAAAGCAGAATTATTAAGTCATCTAACCTAAATGCTTGAGTATTGACAGCCCCATCTCACTTTTCAATTACTTTCACATGCATTGACACCAAACCACACAGAGAAGAAGCATTTTAAAGGACAGTCAGTCATTTCTTTCCCCTGCAGGAGACCGTACACCCTCATTAACTCTACCCTAACCCTAACTGTGACCCTGACCCTAACCCTGACCCCTTCAGGGCTCATTGACCCCAGGCTCATGTTTCTACTTTGCAATAATCTGCTGTTTTTTGTTATTGGTGTGTAAAACTGCATATGATGTAAAGTAAAAATAGTCTTCTCCTGCAATGGTTTAAGGGTTCAGTGTGTCAGATTTTTTTTTTGGGGGGGGGGGGGGGGGGTTAGTGTTCTCTAGTGCCGAGGATTGCAGATGGCAACCAGCTGAAACTTCTCCTGGCTATAATTCGTTGATTGTTTGTCATTTAGGAGGTTTTTACCAGGAGCTGAATTATCCACAGTGGTCTCCTTCTCCAAAACAAACGGACCTAGTAATTTAAACTGGTAAAAAAAAAAAAAAAAACTGAATAAAGCAGTTTTTGCGTGTTTGCCTGATTCTGCTTGGTGCAGATGGGCTTTTAGCTATGGGGGCCAACATGAAAACACAAATGGCGCTGTTTAGAGCCAGCGTTTGGTTAGATCATTCTGGGGAAACATGGCAGTGCAACATGGCTCCATGAATAAGGACCAGCTCTTTACGTAGATATGAACGACTCAAACTAAGGTAGGGCAAACATGCCAATTCATATCAATTTCATGTGATTATACACCTAACAAAAATACTTATATTCCAATTCTACCAATATTGCCATACTGTACCTTTAAAAAGAACCAACTGGAAAATTAGCAGCACCAACTCATAGCTTATTCCTTAACAGAAGCAGATGTAAACATTCATTTGTATTTGTTGCATGCATTTATTTCTATTTAAAGTTGCTATAATAAATAATAAACAACAATGTGAGAACAATGTGACAATGCAACATACAGAAGATTATTACCTGAATCTGCCACTCCCCTGGGCCGCCACAGAGCTTTACTCACTGTTTAGCTGTCTGGTCCTAAATTCACTGTTTTGCTTCATTCTCACCGCATTTTATTGGCTCCAGCAGGCAGCTGTTTTCAGTGAAAAAGTTCCAACATCCAAATGTACACCACCTGCTCACAGACAGTGAGCACACAGTTAGAGACTAGTGGGTGAACATTATGGAGCATTTAGCAGCTAAAGAAACCAAGTTTTCCTTCAGGACTGGGTAGAGACCAAAATTAAGAGCAACTTACATTTTACAGGAGGATATAAGTACAAATCCAAATGAATGATAAAGTGTCTCTGTAACTGCTCACTGTGAGTGGCAGAAACGGGGCTGTAAAGGCAGCAGTGTGTCGCTAAAAAGTCTGGAGCTGCTTCGTAGACGGTGAATAGGAAACTGATTTTGTGGACCCACTGATTGTGTTTTTTTTATGGTAGTGTTCTCTGTTCTGAAGCAGGAAATGCACCCATACACTCAAAGGTGTTTTCAGTATCATCTAAATTCATTGTCTATGGAGCAGCTCCACACTTTATACTTGATGACATCAAAATTTGAGTTGTAGCACTCTAGTTTTTGGATTTGGGAGGAAGCTGCTCATTTTTACTTTAATATTTTTTGCCTGTCTTGGACCATAGGAATAACTATGAATTTTGAAAATGGGCATAGTTCTCTTTTAATGCCCTGGGAGTGAGGCCAAGCTGCAGGCATAAATCGCATCTTGTAAATTCTTCAGCTGTCACATCTCAATATTAAGAGATAAAAAATATTTCCACATGGATTACCGTTTGTATGGTGAGCTAAAAATTCAGAGTAAAACAGTGTCATCTTTATGATGTACATTATTTTATACACTGAATTTAATCTGACAAAAGAGGATCTTATGGTTGTTTGGGAGCTTGACTAGGATATATAAATCTTGTCATGCTGACTGATACAGAACATGTGTAGGCTGGAAATGCTACATGTTGCTGCAGCTTAGTCCATACTGATTTTATATTTATGTTTCTGTAGATCAACCAATGACTGAGGAGAAAGCTATGCAGCCAACAACATACGCTACATCTGCAAAAACCTGAGCCTCAGTGAGGACTGTGGTGCAACTGCAGTCTTTGCATGGCTCCTGTTTTTGCCAGATTTAGCATCTGCGTCTCTGGTTTTGATTACCCCCAACCTTATAATACTCTAAGTCATTCAAGAAAATAATCATTACAGTAATGACTCTTTCTCTTAATAAAAAAAATATGTGATCATGCTGTTGGTTGATCAAAGTGAGCTTATTACGTTGGAGTCATACAGTATCCTCGTCATTTAGTGGCAAATATGAAGCCAGAGGGAACAAATGAGAGCAGCAGAGATCTGATTATGACCAGGCAACCTCAGGGACCTACAGTATAGGGATTGTTGCTGCAATTCAGATCACTTGATATATGGAACAATGTAGCACATCTAATCTGTGCTGCAGTTCTGCATTAGATAGAAATAAAAAATATCCAAAAAATCACAAAAAAAAAACAAGTGAAAAGTGTTTTTAGGAATGAAGTCTTGTAGTTGTCTCTGACCATTACCATGGAGCCCCAAAGTCCTCAGGTCAGTGTGGATCCTAACAGTGTGAAACACCTCCATCAGTGTTTGCTTGGTCAGTTACATCTTTACACGTACAGTGTGGAATTTTCACAGCACAGTGTGTAAGGAGTCGCATGATATAGAGTGAGACATCGGTACATGTCCTCAGTGTTGGAAAACATCACTCTGTTTCTCTTTTATCCCACTTGACTTCCCTCTTGTTTCATGCTGCGCAGAACACAAATACTTTATACACAACAGCAGGACATAGTAAATAGAGCTTTTTAATGTGAAGGAGTAGAAATGTTTGGTTTGCACTAGCAGTAGCTAAAGCCTAGTTCACATGACACGATTTTTACCACGATTTTGATGTTGCAGAGGATCTTGAGAGCCACGAGTCCTTGTGTGAACAAGCCTACGAGCAAGTCGCCCCCTCGTCTGAGACTGGGACTGGATATCTGGCATGTTAGAAAACTGAATAAGTGCGACACAACTGACAAAGAGCATCAGCCAATGAGAGGCGGGATACGTCCCATGTCAGCACACAGGAGGACGGAAGAAATATAAGGAGGACAAGCCGCAGGGTTGCCACTTGCCAGGTCCGCTTATTAGCCGAGACTTTGGGCTTGTTTCTAAAGTGGAGTTGCTTATTTGGGCTTGCTCTCTAAATGCCACCTTTTTCTATATATATCTGTCTATTTCAACACATGATAGTCGCTTCTTTGGGCTTGTTTCCATAGCCCTGGTAACTTGTTTCTCTCCCACGATCTGGCAACACTGACAAGCCAGCCGGCAAACAACAACAACAATGGCGGCGTCCACAGGATCACGGGGAGAACGTTGTTTTTGGACCCAGGATAATAAAGAATATCCATGCCTTTACGATGCGTCGTCTCCAAGTTTGGTGACGTCACTGTGTTATCTGGGGCTCTGTCGGCGAGGGCTCTGTGGAAAAAATCTTCTGGTGTGCACACAGGTCGTAACGCAGTTGGCAAGACTCCTGCTGACAGAAATACATGTCACCAGCCAGGTATGAACACTCAAAAGATTACAATAGTCTCTGCGACGCAAAATCTGGGTGAAAAACGTGTAATGTGAACTAGCCTTAATACATGTCTGATACAGCTGTCGTAGAGTTAACGGTACTCGTAAGCTTAATATAGAACTACGAACAGAAATACGTGATTAGTGGTATTAACGTTATGCCGTTAGTCTGTGTTTTGACAATGTGACATTATCACGCAAGGGTTTGCAACCTGTAGAACTACAGCTTCTTGGAGACTGACAACATTTTCACCAATGGCAATTAGCATGAATGGAGCCAGAATATTTCCACATCTGACTGGGCGAAGAGATTATTTCAACCAATCTAGACTTGGTGACTGTTAAAATAGTGGAAAGACAAACCAAGACAGCTTTAGTTAGTTTAACTTATTTTCTGTCGACTTTGAATGAAGCATGTTCTAACATGGTAAAATTACTGATTATTTAAATAGTGGTAGATTTGACGATGCAGATTTTGGGGCTGTTTCTGGTTCAACCAAAAGGATCTTACCCATTAACAAAAAGGCACATCTGTATCTATCTCTAAGGGATCTTTTCAGTTATGTAGTCAGTGGCAAAAAACACTTTTAATGGATGTAAATTGAAGACATGCCCTGAGTGTTCACATTGCAACGTGGCTGCTGCTCTTGCTCAATGCTGGACCAATCTCAAGAGACGTTGTTTCCATTAGTTACAGAGACACAAAGACACAGGGAAAAGGGGCCCAGGTTGAAAACAAAAAAACTTTTTAAATGTATTTGATGTGCAGAAAGCCACATAGTAACTCCTCAGCTTAGTAGTGAATGCTTTGTTGTACCTTTTTCTGAAAAAAGATGTGATGTTTTGTGTGTTTCAATAAATACTGACTGTATCTATGGGCAGGTAATTGAAATCCTGCACAAGAATGGCAGACTCCGCCACTAACAAATAAAACAACTATGTAGAGAGATAATTACAGAATGAAAATACACTGAATGGCTATTGCTGACAAAAAATTGACTACATATTGTAACAAAAACATGGTTTGATTTAATGAAAATCTTGAGGATTGGAATTTTAAATATTTTTTTCTAATTACTGTAATTTGTGTGAAATTTGGTTTAACTTCAGGTATTACCACACAATTTAGTAGGAGACAGATTTGTAACGATTTTGTTTTTCTTTGAGACACGCAACAAAGTTCCCCCCTTAAACCAAACATGTTTTGGTTCTTGGTTTGCACCACCAGGGAAGCCAAAAATGTTCCCATTTTTAAAATAACTTCCCTTTTTATTTTTCCTTTTTTCCTTTTTCCTTCTATTCTGTAGTTTCACAATGAATCCGCCCAGGCAGCTCAGCTCTCTCACTTACAGAGACTTACCTCTATCTGTTTTCCTCTCTTTACTTACTGTAATTTCCTCCTCTCCCCCTTTGCTTTCCCAGGGGGTGACCCTTCCTCCTCTTCCACATCCCTGATTCAGAACAAGAAGGGCTGTAACCCCAGACACACACGCACAATCACACACACAGACACACACACTGAGTAATCTCAGCGCAACGTCTCGGGATCAATTACTGAATTAGCATCCCAGGCCGGTGTGCCAGGAACAGAATGGGGGAGAGAACAACAGAGAGTTATTTTTTTTTTATCATTCTCTCTTTCCCTCCATTATTGTTTCCCTCGTGACTTCCCCCTCCATCATCTGTCTCACACTGCAGCCAGCTTGACAAATGTTGTGAAGATGAAAATAATTCCTTGCATTGTCTCACAGCTGAAACATGACAAAATCCAAATTTCCAGTTGATCCAAATTCATGCTCATTAAGTTTTTTTGGCAGTGATGCAGAAAACACTGAATTGCTTATTCAAATATGTACAAAAAACCACACCATAAATAGACAAAAGTCTTCTCCTATTTAGACTGATTAGAGTCTCTCTCTCTCTCTCTCTCTCTCTCTCTCTCTCTCTCTCTCTCTCTCTCTCTCTCTGTCTCTCTCTCTCTCACTCTCTCTCTCACACACACACACACACACACACACACACACACACACACACACACACACACACATACACAGAGTCTGGCCTGTAACCAGAGCCATGTGATTTTTTGACAGTAACATGAACCTTTTCCTTTTTAATCTAATGTATTGTATCATGCCCCTATAGAAGCTACCCTCTGGTCATTCTCTCTCTCTCTCTCTCTCTCTCCTCTCTCTCTCTCTCTCTCTCTGTGTGTGTGTGTGTGTGTGTGTGTGTGTGTGTGTGTGTGTGTGTGTGTGTGTGTGGAGGGAAAGAGAACCCAGACAGTCAGACATGTTTTGTTGCTAAATGCTCCATATTATGATACAGTCATGGAAAAAATTATTAGACCACCCTTGTTTTCTTCAATTTCTTGTTAATTTTAATGCCTGGCTCAACTAAAGGTACATTTGTTTGGACAATTATAATGATAACAACAAAAATAGCTCATGAGAGTTTAATTTAAGAACTAAGAACTATTCATTTTCCATGGTTTTCTTGATAATAACCAAAATTACTTAAATTCTTACATCAATAGCTATGGCATTGTACCGCCAAAAACACTACTTTTAAGCATTCCATGTTTTCTTTTCTGTTTGCTTTAAACACATGATACACACAAGAGTTAATACTTGATTGCATAACCATTGTTTTTGATGACTGCAGCCATGCGTCTTGGCATGCTCTCCACCAGCTTCTGACATTGTTCTGCTGTCACAGCAGCCCATTCCTGTTGGACAAATTCAAACAAATTTTCTTTGTTTTTGGGCTTGTGGTTCTCCATTTTGAGTTTGATGATTTTCCACAGGTTTTCAATTGGATTAAGATCTGGTGATTGAGCAGGCCAAGGCATGGTGCGAATGTTGTGGTTCTCCATCCAGGCTTTAACTGACCTTGCCGTGTGGCAAGGGGCATTGTCTTGTTGGAAAATCCAGTCATTCGAGGCAGGAAAGAGTTTTCCAGCTGATGAAAGAAGACTGTTTTCAAGGGTAGTCCTGTACATGACCTGGTTCATTCGGCCTTCACACAATTGCATTTGCCCTGTTCCACTCAGACTGAAACAACCCCATGTTTTACTGTAGGGGCAAGACAGTCTGGGTTGTAAGCTTCTCCAGGCTTCCTCCTAACCAGTAAGTTGGCTGGAGTGGGCATCAATTCAAAATTGGATTCATCACTGAAGAGAACCTTAGCCCAATCATCAACAGTCCAATCCTTGTGGTCTCGAGCAAAGAGTAACCGGGCCTTCCTCTGCCTTTCATTGATGAAGGGCTTCTTGCGTGCTCTGTGTGACTTCAAACCAGCTTCAACAAGTCGGTTTCGAACTGTCCTTGCCAAACAAGTCACATTTCTCGACAGTGCCCACTCATTTTTAAGGTCCCTGGAGGTCTGACGACGATTCCTGACACAGGAACGGATGAGTGCACGGTCATCTCGTGGGGTAGAAAGACGTTTCCTGCCACGGCCAGGTAGCAATTTGGTAGTGCCATGTTCAGCTTGTTTTTTTTTTGTTGTAATGAACGGCTGTCTTGGAGATCTTCAGTTTTTTCGCTACCTGTCTCTCACTCATGCCAATTTCCAGCAGTGCCAAGATGGCTGCCTTTGTGGCTTCACATAATTCTTTTGTTTTAGGCATTATGTGAGAGCTGACAACTTCTGAGTT
This sequence comes from Epinephelus cyanopodus, assembly GCA_026686955.1. Taxonomy (NCBI): domain Eukaryota; kingdom Metazoa; phylum Chordata; class Actinopteri; order Perciformes; family Serranidae; genus Epinephelus; species Epinephelus cyanopodus. Next base: position 10,077,909 of record CM048936.1, read on the forward strand.
GTGCTACGGCTTGAATGTAAGCAGGAAACCACTCTAGGCCTTTGTATGTGCAGTGCTGCTTGTGACATGAAATGGCCTCTTATATACCCTGGGAATCAATTAAGCTTAAGAATGTCAAATAGGACATAAAGTATTATGTGACCAGCTGCATTTTTTGTTGTGTTCATTGTATTATACGTTTAGTGGTACCAGATATTAGAATGAACAAGAAATTGAAGACAACAAGGGTGGTCTAATAATTTTTTCCATGACTGTATACATCAAACGAGATGTTTAGCAGGTGTAAAGTTTAGCATGTTCCCCACCTTAATTTAGCATGTTGGCTAACGTTTCTTGTTAGCATTAGACACAAAGTACAGCTGATTCTGAGGGGAAATTAAGTAGTTTCACAGGAATTTTGTCTGTATACAATTTCTAGGAGATCCATCCACGAGTTGCTGAGATATTTCAGTGTGGACAATCGTAGTTGACAGACCCTTGTTGTTACTACTTAATTTTTATCTCAAGGGGCACGGCTGATATCCAATGTGGTTTGTTTACGAGGGTACAGCTGGTAGGTGCAGTGGTTTGTTTCCATGACATATCAGAAGGCCTTCTTTAAATTGTTGGTGACAAAATTGTGAAAAAAATTTCACATCATTCTGCTGATTTTAGGTATATTGTCAAAATTGTTAGTTACGTTTGGTTAAAAATAAGATGAAATAGAAAATGTTATGCAAACAGTACAAATTACAACAAGATACTGAATATCACTGTGGGCTTAGTGTTAAACTGATCTGAGCATTTAAAATATTTAGCAACGAACATTCGACACTGAGCTGTTTAACGGTCCCAACAAACTCACTTCAACAACGAAAAGGCTTGGTTCTGTTATCAAATCCCATCAATTCAGTGTGGATGGAGAGGCACTTGCTTTTTTTGCTGTTAGGACAGGGTGTGAGGCCCACTTATTGTAAGAGGGAAATATTTTTACCGGACATTATGATCTGAGAGATTTAAATATGTCGGACTTTAACAGATTTTCCTGATCAAAAACAGATAATGGAAACCCTGAGTGCAGCGCTGATGATAAAGCTGTTTGCTGTGTGAGAGAGACAGAGAGGTGTGGAAGGTGGACTATTGCACAGTGTTTTTGTAAGTTATTAATAAGTAACTCATTGTGGTGCTTTGTCACTTAATAACCCACTAGCCCCAAACCCACGACATTTCATAACAAACTCAACCAAACCACTGGGTTGTGGGTCGACCCGCACATCACTAGCATACGGTTAATGGTTGCGTTGATGGATGATGGACTGATGGATTCTCCATCAGTGCAACCATTGACACATCTGTATGGGTGAGAGAGTGGTGTTAGTGAGTTTCCGTGATGGCCCTGAGTTAGTGTTAGTAGATTGTTGTTAGCTGTTGTCAGTAAAAGTGTACTTACTCTCCTTTGACTGGAGAGGGAGCGACAGATTTGCCACAAGCATGAAACAATGCTTGTGTGATCTAGCTAATGAAGACACAAATGGCTAAATGTGTCTTAGATCCAACCCCGAATGAATCCAGATTTGAGACTTGTAGCCATAAATGGGGCCTATGCAATTGCTAATTCATCATTCATTTTAAATCTTTATATGTTTATTGAATGGGTTTCAGAGATATTTCTAGGGTCCTTTAAGGAGTTCTTGGAGTCATACAAAGATGTTTAATGGTTCTTGAGAGGTTTTCAAGATGAATATGAGCACATAGCTACACATACACACATAGTATACACACACATTTACAAATCACTAAAGCTATAGTCCAGGCATTTGGATTTGAGCCTGTGTGGTTTTTTCATTATGTGTGTGAAACATGATGAAGGTTAGATTTTGCTGCATTTTTATGATTGGTTTTAGATGTCTATCTGATTTATGTAGTATCAGTAAAATAAAACTCTCTTTTTCAACTTATTTCTACTTAAGAATTTATTATAATTTTCTAAACTTACAACTATTGCCAGGAGTTGAGTATTAGATTTGAGATAGCAGGGGGTACAGTCTTTAAGCACGCAAGCACAGCAACACACACACTCACACACACACACACACACACACACACACACTGTCCTGAGTAAGAGTGGTATGCTAAAAGCAGTTGACGAGGCAGCGAAGAGGCCAAGTTTTGACAAGTCTCTCTCCGTCCCACACACGCTCATTTCTGCCTCACTCTTACACTCTGCTCATCCATCTTGCGCTCTGTCATTCCCTACTCTATTTTCAGTCGTCTCTTCTCTCATCTCCTCTCGTCCCAGACATGTCGGCAGCATTTTTTTTCCCAGGGAGGACAGACACACAACATGAATTATTTCCACAGTCCTGTCCTGTATGAAGAGGCAGAGGGAAATTTAGGACAGCAGAGGCATTCCACATCCTTTGTGCCACCTTTAAAAAGTTGTATTTTTGTTTAGTATCTCAGGTGATTGAAGAACAAACCCATCTCACATTACTTTTTTGTACAGTATATCACCTAAGGGAACCTTGCACTTCAAAAGTTGCTTGTCAGATGACCGAATGGGATCTGAAACCCCCTACTCTACCATTGTACTGAACTTTGCATCGAATGGGAAATACAGTACGTCTGACAATTTTGTAACTTTCCGAAACTTTAAAGCTGCAACAGCTGATTTTTGACCACTCGTGAGCAGCAGACACAAAGCTGACATATTACCACCTTATAAAGTCAAGTAGTTATAACTGCAGCAGGAGCAGCTATGTGACACGCCCACCAGCTACACAACTCGCTCACCATAGCTATATGTCAATCCAAGATTAGCCCTTGTCACCCTTTGGCTCAGGAATGTAAGCCCAAACAAAAATGCTAGACTAACTATGAAGTATGAGGTTAAAAGAAAGGTGGTTAAGATTAGAGCACTATTAGGTGAGTGGGGGAGTCAACCAATCAGGAGACACACAGAAACATGACTGAGGTCTAAATGTATTTACCTAATGACTGACAACTGATCCACAGTGTTTGTCCAAGACAGTCCTTCTCTTTCATTTTTGTTGTAAACAACTGAACTTGACTATATCAATTTTACTTTTTATTTTTTCAAAATACATTATTTAAATTAGTTTATTTCAGTGTCTGGACTCTTCAATGGTACTTTAGATTCACATCTATACAATGGCCCTCATAAAAAGATATTTAAATTGGAGATGGGTTTTGCTGCATGTGATGACAATATAGCAACTTGAAAAATAATAAAGCTATTCTTTAAAAGTTAGTGACCTTTCGAGCAAGCTTTAGCTACTCTTCATTTAATTATCAGTTGTGTTTGTGCCCTCCTGAAGAATATAAGTCCAACATTCACTCTCCTTTTTAGCTCTGTTTTTGGTTTCTACCAACTCCTGAAGCTCTATAGGAGCTACAAGCTCAACTCTGTTCCACAGCTAGTTGCTAACTTTGTCTGTCTGTTGTTTGGTGCTGAGCAAAAGTTGTTAGGACAGGTTACAAGTGTTTTCTGAAGGGTGCTGGCAGTCTGGCACTGTCTAGCCAAGTTTAGCCTAGTCTTTTTGACATGGCCAAGTGGCAGACTTTAATTTTGATGTAATTAATGCAGCTAATTTGAATTATGGTAAGTTGTTTATATGCACCCCTCTCGCATGCATAATAGTCATGGGATTCATACACTTACACTCAGTTTTTTTGTTATGGTATGTAGTTTGAATATTTCAGCGACAGCTATTATGTTAATTGTATGGCCTCAATACAGATTTTGAATTTCGTCTGATAATAAAGACTTTACATTTAACATTTCTCTATATGTAATCGACTGACTGTGGTGAATAAAGTTTGAGAATGCTAAATTCTCTGAGATGACTGGACATACTCCACAACAGTTTGCTGACCATCAAGACTGGAGAGCATGAACGATTAGGAGGCAGAAAGGGGCGAGTCAGCATCAGAGTGTAGGGACGTGATGAGGGAAGGGAGAGATAATGGAGTGGAAGTGAAGTGTTGGGGCGGCTGGCGGACAGCAATGTCACAACTTTGTCTGATGAGGAAATGACGGATAGAGAGAGAAAAAGTAAGTGGTTATGGCTTCCACTTAAGAGGACGGGAGTTTGGTTTCCTGTGGTTGCCTTCATTCATCTTTCATTGCCTTTCTCTGTCTTTGTCAATTGTGAAAGTTCACATAAAAAAGTGGTTAAATTTCTGTTTCAAGTCTCCTGAGTTTTGGGTTTCCTTGATTCCTCTTGATGAGCTGTTGAGGTTTTATAATGGACTAAATCTGTTTGTTTTTGCTTGTGAAGCCAGGGGCCTCCTCAGCCCAAGTGATGAGAGACAGAGGATATGATTTCAGTTTGCTACAAGCAGAAATGTCAGGGATTTCAACACACAGATTTTTTTTATGCCGGGGCAACAGCAGGAAAACTGTATGTTGAATTTACACGGGAGAAAAATAATATTTGGCTTGTGTATAGTGAGGGGAAAGCCATTTGCCATGAAAAAAAATGTTTATGCGACAGTGTCTTATATTTGCAACTTGATGATCTTGATATATCAGATTTTCACTCAACCATTACCCAAAACTTTTACAGCCTGACTTTGAAATTTGACCCCAAAAAAACCTGCTGGGTTGAGTTTTTGTTGATTCTTTTTCATTTTAATATCAGTCAACAGCCAAGCAGTCAGCCAATACAAATGGAGGAAGACCAAGATTCACATCATCATTTATTTGAATAATTTAATTTTGTCTTGGACATCCGGTAATTTGCTCTGCGTATCCAAATTCTCTGAGGCTCATTCCAGGAGTATTTCCTTACGAATTGTTGTAATTTGCTTTTTTAGTGAACTCACTCCCCTTCAATCTGCCTCATCTACATCTACTGAATTTTTGACTTGTACTTTGAGAGGATTGCACAAATGTTCTAGTGTTTGACAGGACTGAATGGCAGTCATGTTTTGTGTTGTTTAGACTTGAGCAAGCAAGCCCCCCAGGAGCGACACCAGGCTATGAAGCCAGTTTGACATAATGGAAAAACAGTGTATCCAATGATGCCATTGGACCCAAACACACTTTTTCCTGTAACATTATGAAATAGATCAGCAGATAATTCTTTTACTTTTGTTTTCTCCCCCCCCCCGAAATGAACACTTACTAGCCCTTAATTAAATCATTGCATCCTAAAAATTGTGAAATTCAGTATCAGTACCAAATCCAGAGTTATTTTCCTACTGTTATTCATGTGAACCAGCATGAGACCAAGAAGCTGGGATGTGGGGCTGAATGCAACAACCCAGTCACCAAAAAAAATGAGCCGCGGTACTGCTTTTGTGGGTGCCGTCATATCGCAGCACTAACATCGCATGCGCGTGTTCATCAACAATAGGCTAAAGTTAGAGGAATGGAGGATAACGTCCAAGCTTCTACTAGCACTGCTAACATTAGTGCTACTAGTAGTGTCGTCAATGAAGAAATTAGCCAGCCACTGTTAAGTGAAGAGGAGAGTAGGGAAGAAGAACTGGTCCCAAAGAAAGGTGGAAGTTCTATTATTTGGACATGGTTTGGGTTTAAGAGGGCAGACATTCAACAAAAGACCGTGGTCTGTAAACTATTTAGCTTGAAAATATTTGCTAATCGCTCCAACACCAGTAACCTGCTTAGTCATCTCAAGCACAAACACGCACAGGAATATAAAGAAAGTCAACGAATGCGCACTGCTCAGCAACCCAGTGTGAAACAGAGGCCTACACTCAGACAGCTCTCCCTGACTCGCTGAAGAAATGCACTCCCTATGAGTGGAAAACGCAGCGTTGGAGAGATATCACCAAGTCCATCACAATCCGCCTGTGCAAAGACATGGTCCCCATCCAGACAGTGGAGAAACCGGGATTCAAGACGATGATTAAAACACTGGAGCCTTGTTACATTGTACCGAGTCGGAGATACTTTAGCGACAAGGAAAAACCCCAGGTGTACAGTGAAATCCATCACAAGGTACAAAGTGAAATAGCAAGTGTGACAAGTTTTTCTACTACAATTGACATGTGGTCAAACCGCACTTCCGAACCTTACATGAGCCTAATGGTACATTATATCGATGCAGACTGGAAGCTGCATAGCAAGTGCTTGCAAACATTGTACTTCACCGAGGACCTAAGCTAATTGCAAATCTGTGGCTGGATGTGAACTTTATGGGCCATCCACCACCTTGACCTCCACACAACATGCAGTGCCCTTTGCACAGTAGGTGTAAATTAGCTGCAGAAATGTCCAATATGGATGGAATGCCTTCAGACACTAGGCTACCTAGTGATGAGCTTCACCAAACAGTCAAAGTCAAAAGTTAAGCAACAAAACCATGATCCCTCACCTGCCACCCACCCACAAGTGTTAGTTTCAATTTTGGGACAGCACACAGCCAAGAGCTTGTGCTGTCCCAAAATTGAAACCAGAGCCTTTGCAGTGGCTGGTTTGAGGTTTTTTAAGCTTGCGCAACCCATGTGCCCATTTTTGGTTTTGTAGCGGTCTGGCGGTCAATATTTTCAACAAAACTGTTGTGGGAAAAACCGTCACTCACTTGAATCCAGATTTAAGAATCTTTACACCCACACATTCTCCATAGCCGTTGCAGATAACCGCATGTATCTATTTTACTGTGCGTGTAAGGCAGTAGCCTGTCCTGGGCTTGGTTTCCCATGAGAGAGATATTGATTCTAAGAAGACGCTATGGGACCAGGAGCTAAAATTAGTTTCCTACTGTTGACAAAGTCATCTGGAATCCACATCAAAATATTACTGACATGAAACAGCAGAACAACTGCTTTCGCTTAAGAGTCCAGATTTTTAGCGTGTTGCAGCGGTGATCATATCAGACTTGATAAACTTAATCAGTAAAATCTGGAGGCTTTCTCACTTGTATGCGGATGCAGTCACCCTGGTTCACCCCTGCCAGTTGTGAGTGAATCAAAAATTTGACATATGGGAAAATGAGTAACGCTGGGAATAGCTAGTAAATTCTTTCCCACGTCAATGACTGACATAGAGCCACTCTGCTGTTTCCTATCTTACCATGCTAATGCCAATGGAGTGTGTCCGTTGATTTGTGTGTGCGGAAGTGCCAGAGATTAAGTTTGTGTGTGTGTGTGTGTGTGTGTGTGTGTGTGTGTGTGTGTGTGTGTGTGTGTAAAAGACAGATATCATTCCAGATATTTTCAGCAGCTACAATGTTTAATAGTAAAAAAAACTAAAACAAATCAACAGTAGCCATCACGTTTTTGTGTGAGCTCTTCAGATAGAACCATAATGCTACCATCTGGGAGAATACAAAGTTTTGAAGTATTCCCAAAGTAATTAGTTTGAAATGAAAGCCAAGTTGCTGTCACTATCGCTATCACCTCCACTCCCCTTGAGGTAAGCTCTCCACAGTCTGCCAAATAGCATTCTGGAAAACACTGGAAATCAGTATTGGAAGTAGAAGTAGCGATGGTAGATCAAAGGAAGCTGGGAACAAATATTTGAGGAATGGTATGAAAATGGTGAAAATGTCAAACCATGTTTGCTGAGAATTGATAAGATGATTCAGTAGCACTTCATAATACAGTGTTTAATAAAATACCTCATAGGCGATAGACTCCTTCCCATTTCCAAGAGACCAGAGCTGTGTCCACGACTCTGCAGCATTTAAGTTTGAATTTTTGTTTTTGTTTTTTTATTGTGTGTCACATTTGACATCACAGACAGGCTTGAAAGGCCAGTGAGCATGGAGGCCAGTGAAAACTGTGGTTACTCCTTTTTATATCTCTTACTTATTCAGTCTGTATTTTTAAACTCGGTTTGGACGAATTTGGAACAATGTTGAAGCATTGTTTGGACAGAGACAGATGATATTTTGTGGTGGTGCGAAACTGCATCACACCAGTAAAGGGGCTAGAATGTGATGTGTGTAACTACTGCAGAGTCATTTCATCAAGGTGTGAATGCCAGCTGTAACCTTTCCCATTACAAACAAAAGCCAGATGTTAGCAGGTGTTAGTATCAGTCTTCTCAACTAACTCTTGGCAGTCAGGACACTTCTACAAAAATAATTCCAAAATGCAGCCAAATGAAGAAATTGATCAACTATGTGAGAGAGAGAGAGAGGCAACCTAGTGAATTCATAGCAAAGAAATCACAAGTGGGATTCAGTTCCAGAGACTATTGGTCCCTAAACCACTAGAAATAAAAGCAAGCAACAGCCAGGAGAGTACACAAAAGTTAATTCTGAAGCCCCAGTAGTCCAAAATGTTTCCTGTTCGACCGAAAGGCCACTTGTCTTACAGCCCAGTGTCCTAAATACAAACGTGCATTGCTCCAAGGGTTGTTTCTCCGAAAACACGCTCTCAAATAGAAGCATATGGATAATAATAATGTAGAATGGTGTCACCAGACCTTTCCGCTCTACTCTACCTCTTATTGAATGGTACTCACTGCCTTCATTGGTTGGGTTGGGTAGGCTTAGGCTCGTGGAATGAGACTGGTTAGGGTAAAGGCCCTGACACACCCAAAGTCGGGCTGTCTGTAAGCATCTGTTGGCCTAGTTTTTGCGGCATCCGTGGCTTTTCGGCCGATTGAGCATGTTGAATCGGTGGCAGAGCTTGTCAGTGAGAGAGATCACTCTGATTGGCTGTTCAGGTTTTATTTCCTCATCCCTGTAGCGAGTGAATCTGCCTGTAGTGAAAGTGGGGCTAACCGGTGCTTCCTCCTCAGGCTCCACTTCACTCAGCTGCCTGAGACCCGCTGCTTCTTCCTACTTTGACCTGAATAACAAACTGGAGCTAGCTGTGAGGCAGTCGGTTAGCCTCCGCTAGCTTCCCAGCTAGCCCCAGCTCTCCGTTTGGATCCAAACGGAGAAACTTCCATGATGTCAGTTTGGTGTGTCCACACCTCAAGACTATCAATGTAAGTCTATCAGAGGCAGAGTAGGGCAGGTCCTGCTTTCACTATAGTGGGAAGGTCTGATGATGTCATTCTGCATAATAATTAGCCATGTGCTTCTGTTTGGGAAAGTGTGGAGGGTATTTTCTGAGAAAATGGCCCATCCTATTTGTGTTTATTTTTTGGATACCTGGGTTAGATGCATAAAACTCTAGATTCAACACTAAAACAGGCAAAAATATGCATACACATCTTTTCATCAGATTTATGAAGCTGCACGTACCCCTGATTCTGTTTTATAGATCTCTATCATTGTGGCGCTGGCCAGATGTGCACAAGCCTTACTTCCACACCTACAGTTCTCCATTAATGGATGTAGAAACACCGTTGCATATCAACACTCGTGCCTGCTCCACCACCCATTACATCGGTCAATGACAATTATAGTAAAGAAACTACACTTCTCCAGTGGTGCCGGAGTAGCTGTCATTATGCACGGCTGTGGATATTTGTAGCATCCATCCCACTAATTTATCACATTTATGCAAACCATCATTACCTGTAAAATCTCAGTCATTATTATTATTGTTGTTATACATCAGGATGATCATAGTGCTGATGTTAACACTGACTTTACAAAGTGCTTCACAACAATACAATAAAGGATTATTAAAAGGGAGATAAATCTAAAATGCTGAAATTTATGACTCATAATTTAAAATGAACTTAATAAATGCGCCATCGATTGACATTTTTACAGAAAACCGTGTAAGCTGCAAAAATAATAACACAATCAGTGAGTTTGGCAGAAAAAAATGGATTAATCCTGGAAAGCTGTTGATGTAGCACTTTTCTCCTTATGAAAGTAACACGGCGATTATTCGACCAATGAGAATTTGGTCGGACGAGAGCATATCGACCAAATAATCAACTAGTCAACCAGGAGACCACAGCCCTAGAGGCCTCGGAATAAAGAGCCATCGGAGCATTTCAGGAAGCAGCCATGATTCTTCTTTGAAAGTCAGCCCGCTCGTCTCTGACCTTTGGGAGTATCATTATACAAACAGGCTGCTTTAACAGACAACACTGAGCTCTCCAAATCCCCCTAAAATCCAGCGCATACAGTGCTAATAGAAATACTTCACGGTAGAAAATCATATGACGGCAAGGGCGATTCACAGCCCTTGTGAGGAGTTTTTGTGACGCTCTTGTGTGGTGTCGAAGTAAATTTGGTGTTAAATGTCTGATCCCAAATGTTTCATTGTTCAGTGACATCTTGGCAATAAAGAGGCCTAACATTTTGCTTTCAGAGCCTCCAGCCAGTCCAGTCCCTATTATATAATCACATTTTTAATAGTGAATCTCTTTCATGCACACATATAGAGCAAAGCCCTGGGCTTAAATAACTCAAGATCAAATGTCCGCTGACAGGGGTGGCCTAAGATTTCAGTCTATAGCAGCATTATAAGGAAGAAGTATCATGTTGTGATTTTTCTGACTGATTCTAATATATGGGTGTGTGGTTTTTTAAAAAAATTTTCAGAGCAACAGTAGCATTCAGTTTGAGTTGTGCCTCTGGGCCATTCACTCCGCGTAAAGCTCTGAGACAAATATTTGTCTAATATATGTCTCTGCTAAATGTTCCACTATGTTTACTAGCTGTTTGTTAACTTTGTCTGCTGTTGTCTTGTGTTTGGTGTGGGGCAGAGGCTGCTGGTTGGTCAATTAAAGAAGCAAGACTGAACCAAATACTAAATTACTTCTGAAATACAAAATACATCATCCTAATGATAATAAACACTCTGCAGAGTTGTGTTGAACTGCACATTCAAGTGCCAGTTTGTAGCGATGCACCAATTTATCAGCCAAATGTCAGTTTCAGCAGATATTTGCCTTGTTGACTGCCATCGGCCCGTCCGCAAATAAAATGACATTCACCAGTGGCAGTGGCTGATGTTTTTCTCTTGTGTGATATGTCAATATTGCACAGGCTAAAAAGCTTGGTTCAAGAATAAGGTTGTCCCGTTGACCCAGGAACAATAGAAAATGTGTTTGGGACAAAGAGCTCTTCCAGTTGTATTGTTTACTTTGGTAAATATAAGTTCATTCAAAGTTTCTCCATTTGTAAGATTTCCAATTCTCTCCATTTTGCTATATAGCTATTATCCTCCATATAATTATTTTTTTCTTAATTGTTTTTAGTTTAATCCTTTGTTTTTTAGTTTAATCTTTATTTCCTCTCCAAATAAAAGTATGCAATAATTTATCCCATTTATTTTCAATTATTTTGAGGAATGAATATTGGTAGGTTCTGAAACAGAAAGACAAATCTTGGCAAGACATTAATTTTAATTGTTGTTAAATGCTTTTTGTAAATACAGTCATGGAAAAAATTATTAGACCACCCTTGTTGTCTTCAATTTCTTGTTCATTCTAATATCTGGTACCACTAAACGTATAATACAATGAACACAACAAAAAATGCAGCTGGTCACATAATACTTTATGTCCTGTTTGACATTCTTAAGCTTAATTGATTCCCAGGGTATATAAGAGGCCATTTCATGTCACAAGCAGCACTGCACATGCAAAGGCCTAGAGTGGTTTCCTGCTTACATTCAAGCCGTAGCACAACTCAGAAGTTGTCAGCTCTCACATAATGCCTAAAACAAAAGAATTATGTGAAGCCACAAAGGCAGCCATCTTGGCACTGCTGGAAATTGGCATGAGTGAGAGACAGGTAGCGAAAAAACTGAAGATCTCCAAGACAGCCGTTCATTACAACAAAAAAAAAACAAGCTGAACATGGCACTACCAAATTGCTACCTGGCCGTGGCAGGAAACGTCTTTCTACCCCACGAGATGACCGTGCACTCATCCGTTCCTGTGTCAGGAATTGTCGTCAGACCTCCAGGGACCTTAAAAATGAGTGGGCACTGTCGAGAAATGTGACTTGTTCGGCAAGGACAGTTCGAAACCGACTTGTTGAAGCTGGTTTGAAGTCACACAGAGCACGCAAGAAGCCCTTCATCAATGAAAGGCAGAGGAAGGCCCGGTTACTCTTTGCTCGAGACCACAAGGATTGGACTGTTGATGATTGGGCTAAGGTTCTCTTCAGTGATGAATCCAATTTTGAATTGATGCCCACTCCAGCCAACTTACTGGTTAGGAGGAAGCCTGGAGAAGCTTACAACCCAGACTGTCTTGCCCCTACAGTAAAACAAGTCATCTGGGGTTGTTTCAGTCTGAGTGGAACAGGGCAAATGCAATTGTGTGAAGGCCGAATGAACCAGGTCATGTACAGGACTACCCTTGAAAACAGTCTTCTTTCATCAGCTGGAAAACTCTTTCCTGCCTCGAATGACTGGATTTTCCAACAAGACAATGCCCCTTGCCACACGGCAAGTCAGTTAAAGCCTGGATGGAGAACCACAACATTCGCACCATGCCTTGGCCTGCTCAATCACCAGATCTTAATCCAATTGAAAACTGTGGAAAATCATCAAACTCAAAATGGAGAACCACAAGCCCAAAAACAAAGAAAATTTGTTTGAATTTGTCCAACAGGAATGGGGCTGTGACAGCAGAACAATGTCAGAAGCTGGTGGAGAGCATGCCAAGACGCATGGCTGCAGTCATCAAAAACAATGGTTATGCAATCAAGTATTAACTCTTGTGTGTATCATGTGTTTAAAGCAAACAGAAAAGAAAACATGGAATGCTTAAAAGTAGTGTTTTTGGCGGTACAATGCCATAGCTATTGATGTAAGAATTTAAGTAATTTTGGTTATTATCAAGAAAACCATGGAAAATGAATAGTTCTTAGTTCTCAAATTAAACTCTCATGAGCTATTTTTGTTGTTATCATTATAATTGTCCAAACAAATGTACCTTTAGTTGAGCCAGGCATTAAAATTAACAAGAAATTGAAGAAAACAAGGGTGGTCTAATAATTTTTTCCATGACTGTAGATAATGGTATAAATAACCATCTCTGCAGGTTCTGTTTAAGGTTCTTTTCAAGTGTCCCAAAATTGTACTCCAGTAATTCATGTAAATCTTTGGGGATAATGACTCCCAGGTATTTTAGTTTGTTTTGTTCCCATCTGAGCTTATATTTTCTTGAGATGTTGGTTGGCCTGTTACCATTGCCTCTGATTGAATTGTATTTAATTTATATCCAGTTGCTGTATTGCTTAATTTCATCAATCAATTCAGGAAGTGATTGATTTACTCTTTGTTAAATAAAGAATTACATTGTCTGCATACATTGCAATTTTGTGTTTGTCATTTCCAATCTGTATTCCTTGTACCTTATTATTGTTTCTTATTTTTTTGCCAATGGCTCCATGACTAAAATAAAGATCAAAGGAGGCAGGGGATCCCCTTGTCATGTCCCTCTTAAGAGTTTGAAAGATCTCAACAGGGTTCCATTTACTCGAATCCTTGCATTTGGAGCTTTGTACATCATTCACATCACTTGTGAATTTTTCATGAAATTGAATTTTTTTTACATGTTTCAAATATAAAGAGCCACAATACCCTGTCTGTTTGCCAAGATTGAGGTAAGCAGTTTTTGATCAACATTCAGTAATGAGATTGGTCTATACGATGAGCAGTCTTTTGGGTCTTTACCTGCTTTATGAATTATGGTAATGATTGCAGAGTTCCATGTTGGAGCACATTCTTTATTGTCTAGGGCCCAATTAAACACTTTACATAGGAGTGGTGTTATCTGTTCGTAAAATTCCTTATAAAATTCATTTGTAAAGCCATCGGAACCTTTGTTCTTTTGTTACTTCAGGTAGTTTTATATTTATATTTTAGTTTTATATCTAATAGTTTGTGTGCTTTTGGTCCACTGTTGTATGTTTTTGTCTAGTAAAGGTAAATGCTATTTCAATGTTTTCCATATCCATTTTTCTAATTTGTCTTACTTCATTTAAAGTCTGCATATTTGTGTTCTTTTTATGTTCACTTTGAATTATTTTTAAGGATTCAAATAATTCTTTTTTTTCTCTGTCTTTTTCTGTTACCTCAAGTAATGCAAGCATAATTATCTCCCCTCAGATTACTGCTTTGGCCCCCTCCCACACCACGATGGGGGTGACCTCTCCATTATCATTAATCGCTACATATTGTTTTATTACTTTCCTAATTTTATTCTTAATGTTGGCATGTAGAACTCTTTTCTATTCCTGGATATTATTGTATGATCTGATACTTCTAAAGCGCCAATATGGCATTTATTTTAAACATTGGTATTAGTAAAGGCCCAGAATTTCAAAATGATCTTGATGCAAATGTTAATATGAAATATTTGTAAGTGCAGCTTTAACAAATTGTTAAAGCATTAACATAGTATATTACTGGCTGCCAGTTTAAAAACAAGGTTGCAAAATACAGTGTTGGTTTATTTCACTGCAAAATGGACAATTGAAACTTAACATATGCTTTTTGTTTATCATGTGGCCATTTGTTATAAACATTTAAACTTTTTCTTCTTCTTTTTTTAGTTGCACTTAATATTCCAGTCAGAGCTGTTCAGTCAGGGTCCCATTTTATTGGAATGATGAATTGCAGTAAGGAACAAAACACAGTTCATTCCAAAATGGGTCTGTAATCTGAAAGTGCATCAGAATTCACCCAACCTCTTCTACATAGTTCAGCTTCTAAATTCAGATCTCCACAAACAGTACAGCAACATAATTTCAGGATCACTGATAGGATGACAGTTGTTACACTGGGACTTAGTTATGATTAATCTATTTTAAAACAAGGGTACATGAGTAACAGCCGATTAATTTTCAGTATTTACATAAAAGCTGGTCTGTGTTCAGAGCTGAATGGAAACAGTTGAGCTGTTACAATAAGAGTCTGTTATCAGCTTTTACTGAACCTCGTGACGAGCATCCCTGTTTGACCGTAGGTGTCAAAACAAGCTCAGGATTTCATAATAGTTGCAGTAAAAATATATTCTATGAAGCAGAGTTTGTGGACATCACAGTCTTTTGAGTCCTATAAATCTGAATGCTACAGTATAATGGGTTAAATTCACATCAATGACTGCACTGTGGTGTTATGTAATTCATTTTTTCATCCCCTTCAAAGCCCCCTTTAAAGCAGGCATGCAGGGCAAAGAACATGACTCTACTGATATAACGAGACACTAAAGTGACCCAAGTTCAGCCCTGCTGATTTCTTTGTGCTCCTCCCGTCTATAACACATCACTTAGCACATAAATAAAAACATGTTTTTTATGCCATCTTCACACCACATTGGTCTTTTGAAATCATGCCTGTGGTGGGTTTAGCTGACATGAAAGTGTTGTGGAATCAAAATTGCAATAAGATGCGCCTTTCACATGCAACCCAGAGTACTGTCCTTAGGCTTTGATCACAACAAGAGCCCATGTACAGTATGCCGGTATTAGAGGTTTCTTGAGTCATTAGACAGGGTGCTGATTCTATTCATAGACATTGCTGTCTGTTCCAACATTTTTTGGCATTTTGCCTTTATCCGGTACACATCACACACCTTAAGGAGATTCAGTTTTCTTATTCTTCAATGTATTATTAGTATGTTTGTAACTAAATCTTTTATATTCCTTCAGGGTGACTATTCAACATCAGTCCAGGGACAGCAGATGTAAAATAGCCTTTTGGCTAATTCTGGCATGTTTACATTTTTTAAATGTTTTATTAATGTGCATTGTCCCTGATCTCTAAACCTTAAAATAAATAAATAAATAAACCCCCACAGTCAAGTATGTGAGTTGATAGTATATGAAACGTTATAAATTCATCAGCTGTCGTAGATTTTGCCTTTGCTACATTCATAGTCCCAACAGGATGAGACCAATACCTTTGGTGATCTCCTGATTTTCCTGTAGTGCCACAATGAGATTAACATCTGTGATTCTGAGTGACCTGTCTCACCATCTACTAGATTCATATCTGCCAAATTTGATTGACACATTCACATCCCTCTCAGGATGAATTATAATAACCTTGGTGATCCTATATCTTCACACGAGGCACTAGCATAAGTTCAGAACTTTAATTTGTCCAGTACTTTGATTTATGAACGAATGCCTGCAAAGTTAGTCACCATTAGCCATAGCTGTACTTTGTGATTAGTGCTAATGAGCTAATGTCAGCAGTCAAGATAATAAACATTACAGCTGTGTCTTTCGAAGTACAGCTTCATGGAGTTGCTGTAGACTTTTATGGCATGATTACATACAAAGTCATGCAAAGATGTGAATAGTGAATATTGTGCTGGGTGACACGAAAATATTCCAAATTTGCACTATTTGCATATTCATGCATATCATAACTTTCCAAATTGTGCAAAAAAAGTGTGACACTGTCTTGCGAAAGCCTGTCAACATTGAGATATAGTTGAGATTCTCCTGACGTTATTGAGAGAGGGCCTGACAATTAGTGAGCGAAGCCATCGGACTACATGGTAAGTTCTGAAAATAATATTGAGTGGTGCCATCTTGGATCAAAGTGGTTCAAAGCACAGAGCATCTGCGTTTACTGTCACTTATTTCCAGCTGTTGTTTGTACTTTACTGCAAACAGAGTTAGCCGTTAGCTGCCTTTTCCAGTTAGCACAACAGTTAGGTCAGCTGTTAAAGGCAAACAATTGCCAGTTGCAAAATACTCCAGCAGCTGAACTCATTCCAAATTCAGACCAAACATTCCCGTTGAATCAAGTTGAAACAGGCAACTACTTGCAATGCGTCATTTTGCAATGTTCTAAAAACCCACCGGCTCACACCAATGCAACTAGATGAGACCTGCCCCAGCAAGCAAACAGGCCATCTGCAGCCATTTTGATTTGACCTGCGGCTTAACTACAAGCTGATTGGCTGTTGAAACAGGTGACATGCTTTACGTTCTAAAAACACCAGCAATATGACCAGCAGAGTTGCAGGTGACACCAAGCAGCTGGCTTGAGTCAAACTCAGACTGGCCAGTTCACACCGCTGTAACTTTTCTCTGCAACATTCTAAAATGATTCTTGTTGCGAATCATTGATCTGAGGTGGGCTTTATGGGACGAGAAAATTTCCTAGGTGTTCGGTGTGAAAACAACATTAGAGTACGTTCAGACTGCAGCCTAATCAGATTTGTTTCTCAAATCAGATCTTGAAGATGGACCACTGTCCCTACTGTTTGCTGCAAGTGATCAGATCAGATGTGTTTGTGTAAACATTATCAACCTATCTGCATAGGTTGCTGTGGTAACAGTGTAGTTATAGTGGCTATGCTGGTTACGTGGCTTTCCAACATGGAAGCATGAGAAATGGAGGTCCATCATTTTGCCTTCCAAACATTTGTACTGACAAGTCAGGGTTATTCATTTCAGCATCTGTTAACGGACATGCTGTCCTCTACTTTGATATACAGTTTGAGCAGCCAGAGCTACTGGACTGAGACACACCTGTTGAAATCAACCTGGAATCCTCTTTCAAATCACCTCCAAATGTTGTTCAGACCAGATATATACGAAAATCACGTTATGCATTTCTTTTTTGCTGTGCGGACTTTATTAAATAAATCTCGATATGCATAAAAGACAGATATGAGCTGGGGGTCTGAACAAGGCCTTTCAAGTTTTGTCATGTCTCTGGTAGGACATTGTAGACAGTGTTACAAATCATTCAGCAGGACTGAAGTAGGCCCATCTTAATACTCAAGTGTACAGTTTCAGCTCAAATTGCTGAAAACAGACTTATCTGTCTGGTTATTTTATTGATAAACAGATACTTAATTAATTTTCTGGAAGATTTACTGTATCACTATAAATACTGTGGTGTAAATTCATGGTTCATCTGTACCTCCCACTCCAAGGTCAAAAGATAAATCTGTAACATTTATCAGGGGCCTCAGCAGCTTAGTGTATAGGGACTTGGCTTCGGAACTGGTGGGTCACAGGTTCAAGTCCCCGTAAGAACTAAGTATGGAGCATGGAATGGTAGCTGGAGGGGTGCCAGCTCACCTGCTCACTACCAAGGCACCCCTGAGCATGAATCCCCAACTGCCCCCAAAGCAGCCCCCTCGCCCTGACATCTCTCCACTTACTGCATGTATCAGTCCTGTTCGTGCATGTGCATGTATTCAGGGCCTGTGTGTGTATGACAGCAAAGTGAAAAAAATGAATTTTCCTCGGGGATTAATGAAGTATATCTTTTTCTTCTTCATATATCAGTGGCTCCACATGAACAAATATGGTGTTAAGTCTACCACTTTGTGAAATATGACCTCTTTCCTTGGATGTATGTTATCAATTTACTCTGTGTGGATTTCTATTGCATGCTAGTTTAATCCTCCACATGGCTGAGTTTAGCAGCAAACAGATGTATTTCCCCAAATATCAGACTGTTTCTCTTACAAGCTTAAACTCCTGTGTGTCTCCAGTCTGAACAAACTCCACTGTCACTGTTTGTCCCTTCATCTCTCATGGCTGGGAGCAGATGCAATGTTGGATGAAGATAAACAGGCCGAAGGCCCTTTGCCCCCGAACCATTTCACTCCAAGCTTTTTCATCTGAGGTCATCTGCTGGAAAATGTTTTAAGATGAACTGACCAACTTGACTTACTGTCCATTTCAAGAAAAAAAAACAGTTACCAGTGATAAGTAGAGATCATCAGACTGTCTTTTATCACCTGTCAAATCTCATTTTTTAGCCACAAGGCTGACATTTTAGTATCTTCGCTAGAATCTTACAGCCATGAAATGACAATTTCACAGATTTTACCCTATTAAAGGAAAACTGACTTTTAATTCTGCTACAGTAATAAAACACTTACCATGTTTTAACTGGCAAACACAAATAACAAAAGTGCCAACTTTGCTAGTAATGAACATTTTATGGTTTTTTTTTGTTTGTTTATTTTTAAAGCCAGAACCATGCTTTTATTATTGATTATGATGTTTAAAACTGTCCACGCTGAAACAGACAGACAGAGGACGAGGGGTGGGACACTGTCCCCATAACAGGTCACGTCCTCCTGCCGTTGTCGTGACAATACACACGATGCCCGAGGACTAATCCAGCAGGAAGTAGAGATGAGCGTTAATCACTGCTCCCCTGACAGCACGCACAGATTACACATACTCAAAACTCATATATGGACACACACATGCATGTGTGTTTACGTCATATACATATGCTTCCTTTATCATTCTATACACACAATACCAATGTGTATATTTTAATCCATTACATATAAATTTAAAAGACTTAACATACTGTCAATGTTAACCATTTTCCAAAGTAAAACCGCTTTTCAATTGCTGTCAAAGTACAATTTAACTGAACAGTTTCACAGCTGACTTTGAAATCCTAAATGTCAGTCTTTTCCTGTCAACATACGAGTGCAGATTCAAAAAATGATCAGAAACAAAAATTTACCTATCTTATGTTATAAGTACGACTGATTTCCCTACAGCTGTCTGACCGGAATAAAAGCCCATAAGACCAGCTCCTATTTAAATAAGTCACAGCTGTGCCACAAGGGGTTAAAAGTCAGCCGTCTCCCCACCCCCCCTTCTGGGCAAATGCAGACATAATCCGAAGGTCATAATCTAGCAGAGAGGTGGCAGAGCGGGCCGGTAATCCTCCTACAACATCATCAGGGAAGCCCCCACCATCACAGCTCCCCCCTCTTGTCCCCGCTGGAGTGAACACATCCGTTTGGGCTTTACGCTGACTCTCACTACTCTGATGAAATGGGATTGTAGAAAACTAGGCAGTGATGGGGAACACGGTGAGAGGAACAGAGTGTGAAGAGGACGGAAGAGAAGAGAGATCAAGTGGATGTAGGCGTTGAATAATAGCTGTCCATTCATAAGGTGGTTTGCGGCACGTCATGGCAACATCCTGTCACATTTGTCCACATGAGCTTCCCTGACTTGATGACGTCAAAGTGACTCATACCATGTTGTTCCATATAACAAAGGCAATAACACAGTTTTTCTTTTTTGTCACTGGCACAAAGCGGACTACTGGCTTGAAAGCAGCATAGTTGCTGGTTGCTGTTGTCCAGTTAAAAAGCTCATAGTTGGCCAACAGAAAGTTATGTTTGGTCAATGAACAGAACATGTACTGAAAACGTATGTCATCCCATTCAAACCAAGCAAGTAAGACTTGCATGCTACGTTGCAACATTAGCCTGCAATTCTCTCCTCTATTATTAACATTACACACTTTAAAACTCACCAGACCAACCAACTACCTCTGCAACACGGTCCCAAGCCTCATTCTTCTTATTTTGGTCTCTGTAACTGAACAGTGACACAGGACTGAGTGGGCGCGAACGCACTTATCAACTTGTCAATATCCATTGTCGGAACAAGTGTGCTGCAGGAGAACCAAAGTTACATGGCTTGTTCTCTGGGACCTGCTTCGTCGAAGGACATCAGCATTCTGATTGGTTGTCGCTGAACCGCGTCAGAGCTCATTATCATGAAGTTAAACGAGTTTTAACTCCACTCCGGACAGCTCCGGTCGCTTTGGTAACCCAAGACGTGGCTGACAACCAGGTCGCCCAAGTCGCCGGGCACTCATTGAAAATGAATGACTTCCGCTGTTTTGGAAGCTCTGGTCGCTGTTGGTTTGAATGTACAGCTAAAGGGAGGTCTTGACACAAAAAAATTACCATTTGTAAATCAGTTAGTCATGCTGTGTTACCTTGAATTCATTTTAAAAAGCCTTTGTTTTTCTTGCATGCCTCCAAAGAAAGCGGCAAACATATTGATTTATTGATTAATTGGGGTCCAAAAAAACAATATCAAAACATCTGTTTACAAATTTTCATGCAGCTCCTGCAGTATAAGCCAATTCTCATTTATCCAGTCTTATGATATAAACACATTTTCACAAAAAAAAAAAAAAAAAAAATTATTTTAGTATTGGAGTCTGGCCTTAAGTTCCACTTTCAGTATGTTCGCTGTTTTCCTCAGAGGCATGCAAGAAAAACAAAGTTTTCTCCACAATATCAAGTCAACACATAGGGTTGCCACATTTGACCATTTATGGATACAAGCGTCACTAACTACATCTGACCGTTTACTGAAGTAATGAGAAAAGTTATTAATGTACGAGTAACATGAGTATGCTGAGTTGACATCATGTCCATGACAAAAACAGGAGCACATCGTCTCCATTCAGTCATGACTGGTTTAAAGAGACTGGTTGCCATGGACACAAACGCACAGACTGAGTACATCAGTGGCTGAAAAGTAGTTGATCACTTGTCATGAAGTCGGAAAACTGATGTTAGACATTTCAATTGTCCCAACAGCATCACAAAACATGAGAGTAGTGTATCTGCAACATCCCTTCGGGCTTTCAAAAAAAAAAAATCTTTGCACTCCAGTGTGTCAGTTATGAAGTGTAAAGCTCTCATAGTACGGTGGGAAATACAGAAGCCTAGTGACTGCACAAAATAATGTTAAATGACTGAACAGCCTACCTAAGTGAGCCAAAGCCTGTTCAGCGTTGCTAGGTGATAAGATAAACTTTTCTATTTCTGCTACCAATTAGTAAGAAGTTTAGGCACATGGCTATTGTTGCTGTGTTCTACTTATTTTTAACAGTTGACAGACATGGGATTGGATGTCTAAAGGTCAAGAGGGAAAAATGAATAGCAGTAGAAGAATAGGGTTTTATTTGGAGCTCTGATGTTCTAAATTAAAAGTATATTTTCACAAGAAAACAGGCACAATTTGTGTCCTGGGAAAGATCAGTCGTTTTCTCAGGCAGTTGCTAAAAAAAGAGAACAATCCCTGGAAAACCAGCACACGTGGCAACTATAGTCACACAGCATGAGTAGTGGATTAACAAATGGTCATTTTGTGGTAGAAGTGTGAAGTGTGGTTGAAGTATTACTTTAAAACGTTATCTCTTGTGAATTGTGAATCAGTTCCAGCTGCTTTGGTGCAAATGAAAGAGACAACAGGTGCAATGGAGAGGCAAAAGCAAGACAACCCCCAAAAAGGGAATGGTTACAGACAGTTGCTCTCTCCTTATCCTTCCTGACTGACTCTACTCTAGTTTTGTGTTCTGATAGTGTCCTTGTCACTACTGGTAGCATGAGGCGGTACCTGCAGCCCAATCAGGTTGCACAGGTAGTCCAGCTCCTCCAGGATGGCACATTCATATGTGCGGTCGCAAGAGGTTTTGCTATGTCTTCCAGCACAGCCTCAAGAGCATGGAGGAGATACCAGGAGACTGGCTGTTATACAAGGAGAGCTGGACAGGGCCGTAGAAGAGCATCAACCCAGCAGCAGGACTGGTCATGTCATAACCAACAGTACCCTTACTACTGTTAGGTACCAGGATGAAATCCTCATAGCGATTGTCAGACCCTACACTGGTGCAGTGGGCCCTGGGCTCCTCCTGGTGCAGGACAATGCCTGGCCTCATGAGTGTGAAGGAAGTTCCTGGATAACCAAGGCATTGATGCCATTGAGAGGCCCTGTTATTCCCCTGACCTATATCCAATTGAGCACCTATGGGACATTATGTATCAGTGCATCCGACGCTGCCAAGTACCGCCACAGACTATCCAGAAGTTCCCTGATGCCCTGATCCAGGTGAGGAAGGAGATCTTCTAGGACACCATCTGTCGACTCATCAGGAGCATGCCCAGACATTGTTGAGATTCATATAGGCACACAGGGGCCCCACATACTATCAATCAATCAATCAATTTTATTTATAAAGCCCAATATCACAAATAGAATTTGCCTCACAGGGCTTTACAGCATACGACATCCCTCTGTCCTTTGGACCCTCACAGCGGATAAGGAAAAACTCCCCAAAAAAACCCCTTTATCGGGGAAAAAAAATGGTAGAAACCTCAGGAAGAGCAACTGAGGAGGGATCCCTCTTCCAGGACGGACAGACGTGCAATAGATGCCGTACAGAACAGATCAGCATAACAAATTAACAGTAATCTGTATGACACAATACAATAATCTGTATGACATCCCCGGTAATGACAGTAGCTTACAACAACATTCATGAAAGTAATATATTGTCGTTATAGTTCTGGCTACTGTGGTACAATATGTTGAAAGTATATATTAGTATCTGGCAGTATACATGTATGATAATAATCATGTGTATAATAACAGTAGAAGTATGACTAATGACTAATGATGGCAGCAGCAGCAGCAGGAGGCATCTGGCAGGACCACGGCAGCAGCACAACCACACACGTCACACTATCCAGGCACCGCTGCAATACGAGTTAACCTGAGAGACAGTGGAGCACAAAGGCTCCGGAGAAGAAGCCGAGTTAGTGACATCCAGAATGGCCGAGCAAACAAGATACAGTAATAGGATACGCGAGAGAGAGAGAGAGAGAGAGAGAGAGAGAGAGAGAGAGAGAGAGAGAGAGAGAGAAGGTGTCCGGTGCATTATAGGTGGTCCTCCGGCAGACTAGGCCTAAGTCAGCCTAACTAGGGGCTGGTACAGGGCAAGCCTGAGCCAGCCTTAACTATAAGCTTTATCAAAGAGGAAAGTCTTAAGTCTAGCCTTAAATGTGGAGACGGTGTCTGCCTCCCGGACCGTAACAGGAAGATGATTCCACAGGAGAGGAGCCTGATAGCTGAAGGCTCTGGCTCCTGATCTACTTTTGGAGACTTTAGGGACCACGAGTAACCCTGCGTTCTCAGAGCGCAGAGTTCTGGTGGGATAATATGGCACTATGAGCTCTCTAAGATATGACGGAGCTTGACCATTTAGAGCTTTATAAGTTAACAGTAGGATTTTAAATTCAATTCTGGATTTTACAGGGAGCCAGTGCAGAGAAACTAAAACAGGAGAAATATGATCTCGTTTCTTAGTTCCTGTTAGTACTCGTGCTGCTGCATTCTGAATTAGCTGGAGAGTTTTTAATGATTTACTAGAGCTACCTGATAATAGAGAGTTACAGTAATCCAGCCTTGAGGTAACAAAAGCATGGACCAATTTTTCTGCATCTTTTTGGGTCAGGATAGGCCTAATTTTTGCAATATTACGCAGATGAAAAAATGCAGTCCGTGAGGTTTGTTTTAAATGAGAATTAAAAGACAAATCTTGATCAAATGTTACTCCGAGGTTTCTTACGGTAGTGCTAGAGGCCAGAGCAATGCCATCGAGAGAAACTATGTCATCAGATAAAGAGTCTCTGAGTTGTTTGGGGCCAAGAACAATAACTTCAGTTTTGTCTGAATTTAACATCAGGAAATTGGTGCTCATCCAAGTTTTTATGTCTTTAAGACAATTATGAAGTTTAGTTAATTGATCACTTTCTTCTGGCTTCATCGATAAATACAGCTGTGTATCATCCGCATAACAATGGAAATTTATAGAGTGATTTCTAATGATGTTGCCTAAAGGAAGCATATATACAGAATAAATAGGATTGGTCCAAGCACAGAACCTTGCGGAACTCCAAAACAAACTTTAGTACATACTACTGGGCCCCATTATGAGTTGCTGTGATAAAATTCACACAAGTTGGATCAGCCTGTGATTTCAATTTTTACTTTCATTTTTGATGTGATTTTGAATCCAGCTCTCAATGGGTTGATGATTTTGGTTTCCTCTGACACTGTTATTTTGTTCTCAATAAATTATACAGTGTACATCAGTAAATGTTTCCAACTTGATAATTCATTCATCAAGATCTGATGTGTGATTTAAGTGGTCCCTTAATTTTTTGAGCAGTGTATTTTTCGATCTTCCCCTGCCTCATGGACTAACCAGCCAATGCTACTATGAGGAAGTTGCATTTTACAAAGACAGCAAACAACCTCTTTATCCATGATTTTCCCACCCATAGTTTTGAATCCATACTTTTTCAATGCGTTATTTCTGAAATGGTCTGGTATTGTGATTACTGTTGACACCTGTTCTGTACAGATGGCTAATTTTCTTCGTTGTATTAGCGGTTCCGACAGCCCATTAGTCCGACGGTCCGCAGTGCTGAACGGCTCCCGGCAGGTGTATTTCTACCTTGATGGTGCGCCGCGACCGGCTCTGGGTCAGCTGGGAAAGGCTTGGGGCGAAGCACGCTCACAGTTTCTGTGTTTGCCACTTTCTTTTTCATTTTAACCCACACCATGTTCTTTTCCTGACCCTAACCAAGTGGTTTTTGTGCCTAAACCTAACCAGACCTTAACCACAGGGCATCATGATGATTTCGGAACAGACTTTGGAACAATGGGTTTAATATGGTTGGAACAATGGGCTGTCGGACCAATGGGCAGTTCCCACTGTGAGAGTGGAATTAACACTTTAGAATATATTTTTAACACATGCTAAGATGTACTATAGGGTAACTATAATTTATCAGTCTACACTGAAAGTGTTGCTTTGTTTGTCAGAGGATTCTGAACCGTCAAATGTTGTGCGCTAAACCAACCGTCTAGTATTGAACGGATATCGGATAAATATCATCCGAACAAACAATCCCTCATTATTTCAGCATCAAACTCATGGCAGAGATGATAACGATTATGTTACGTTACTCACTTGTTGTTCAGGTTGGTGAGTCTATGCTGTAAGGGATGATGTGCATCTTTGTGAGCTAACATCTTTGCGGACGGGGCTGTAATTGCTTGGTCCTAGACCTGGTTCAGATGAGATCAGATGTTGGGTTTCTCCCATATTCATATCATCCAGACAGTTGATGATTAAGCAGTCGAGGTTGGAGGATTTTGAGAGGATAGCGAACAGCATATAGTTACATAACAAGATTAAACTTTGTACTAAGGAGTGTTTCTTTGCAATGCGTAATAAGGCTTGGTGGTTATACCGGGTGATGAACAAGTCTCACTATTAATGACTGGGGAATATTCCAGACTGCCTGTAGACATTATAAATAATACAGTCATACCCTAGGGAGGACAGACTTGGTCTAAGCAAAAAGTTAAGGACAGAAGGACTTTGTTGAATGGGGATTTCCAAGCAACGGTAACCCGTTTATTAATAAAAGCAGACTCTGGTTCAATTGCTCCAATGTCTAGCCTAGTTAAATCTTGAGATATGGAGTGGGCAGTTTCTTGAATGGCAACTTGAGGCTGGCGCCAAGAGTGGGTCAATCTTCAGAGACCCTCATATTAAAATTCCAAAAGTTACAGCAGAAATAAACATGTTTGCTTGTCAGTTGTTTGAATTATATTACGGATTAAAATGATGCATAATAAAGAGCATGGCTACTTTCGCTACCACGGCGACACTATTGATTAGGTAACATTACCAATGCGTAACCCCAGATTCACAGAGTAAAGGGGTAACCATAGCTATTGCTATTCCAGTGTGTTTTCAGTTCATGAAACATAATTGTAAGATTTTGGTTGCCTAAAAATTCTTGGTCCGCATTTGATTGATTAAGACCATTTAAGGTGTTGGAGATTCAGTTTTTCTGATAAGTACATTTTGTTATAATGATATAAAGCCTGTTCACCAGCAAAATGTAGCATTATCAAAGGTAACCCTCTCTGTAAATGCATCATAATAATCAAGCCAGCAGCTCGTGTTAAGGTTATCTTCACTCCTTATTCAAATAAAGTCACCTATAACCCTATAACAAAAATACAAGACAAGTCAACAGCCAAAATGCCAAACTCAAGGCTTAAAATGGGATTACATAAACATTTGGGGGACATCATGGTGTCTGGGTGCCAGTATTCTACTGTGTGAATTGGCAGTGCTGATTTAGTAGAGTAAAAAGGGGGCTCAGTCTTGTAGCCATTTAAAATTAGATTCAGAATACATACAAATAATTTTCATATTGTGCTGTGCTGTAGAACTAGACATTTGTCCTCAATGCTTTACGGTTATTTATCTGTTAAAAGTCAAGAAAGAACTTATTCACTTTTCATAGCAAACAGCACAATGCTGGGGATTGTGCCAACTAAATAGATATGTTCAGACTGCTGGTGGTTTAGCGGTCATAGTTTACAGAGGCTAGAGGACAGTTGCGGAGGATAGGGCACAGCACATAGTTACATAACAAAGGTTACCCCTGGTAATAAACAATGTTTCTTTAGAGTGCATTTTGAGGCTTGGTGGTTACACCAGCTGAAAAACAAGTCTCATTTATTAATTTCAGGAAGTCTCTGCAAACTGCTTTTAGCTGTAGTAAATATTACAGTGGTACCCTTTGGGAGACAGCCTTGATCTGTGCGAAAAGTTGAAGAGGACAGAAAGACTCTGTTGATGGGGGATTTCCAAGTGATGCTAATCCTTTTATTAATAAATACAGGGACAGGATTCTGTCACTACAATGTTAAAAAACATTGAAATTTAACAGTTGCATCCAAGTTTGATGTTAAAGAAACACTGACATTTCAATAAATATAGCCCACTTTTAACTTATACCCTCTGTACACTGTGCGATTTTAGCAATCTTATAAGACCATTGCATGACACACTGTAAGACATGGATCTAATAAACTTTGGTACGACGTCAACTACTACTGAATCGCAGGTTACGACGTACATCAATATGCAACATCATCAGCGTGCACCGCATCAGCGTACGTCATCCATCTGTGCCACCATAGGTAGCTTGCTCACCTGGAAGTTGCAGTTCCTCCGCAATTTCCTTCCACACAGCATCTTTTTTCTTGCGGTCATGATAGCAGCTGGACCAAATTTCCCTCTTTCTTGGAGTTCCACAGACTTCTTTTGTTTTTTTTTTTCCTCCATGGCAAGCGATCATTTGTTTGGGTTTAGCGCTGGTGTCGTGGTGACCATTGTGTCATTTCATGCTGCATTTCTGTTGGTTGATTAGGAGACGTAGGTCGTAGCAGCTGTCACACTGTGAGATAGTCATCCTAAATTTCTGACACTGTCAGAATTTTATCTCAGGTTATCTCTGGTCGCAAGACATTGACAACAGCCGTCCTTTAACCTGTCTCACAGTGCGATGTAAGACCGTTTTAGACCCACGACCAAAGATATCGCCACGAATCTCCCACGATCCTTTCATCTGGGACAGCCAAAAATCGCACAGTGTATACCGGCCGTTAGACATCTTGACTTGAAATTGTGTTTCCTGTTTAAACGCAATCATCGTTCTCATTTTATGAAAATACCACCAGACAAGACTGGATCACCACTCGGTCAAAGCAGGAGACTGGAGCCCCTAGGGGAACGCAGACACTCCCAGGTTAACTGTGTGGAAATAATTTGTAGTAATTAAATTAATTTCAGATCTGCTTGTTAATTCTTCATGCACTACCAAATAACAATGTAAGCCAAAATGATAGGGCCCTTAAGGCAACACCTGCATGTTTACGTAATCTTGAGGCCACATTTTGTAGAGGAGCCTTATGTAAAACCGTTAAAACTGTTAAAAGGCCTTTATTGTTTCAACAAAATTGCCAAGTTACCACAAACAAATTACAGATCAGTAACTATGGCCTAATCCATTTAGACACAGTTTTTTTTTTTTTTTTTTTTTTTTTTTTTTAAAGGGATTTTCCCCTCCTTCGTTCTCAAAAAAAACCTCCATCCACACAAGCACTGTTCTAAAAAAAATCTTTGTCCAAATGAAAATGCAAAAACACAACTGAAGCGCTACCTAGTGTTACCTAGGTACAGATACGAGAGATTGGGGGTGGGGTCAACAAGGCATCCACACTGACTTCCAAAAAAAGAAAATGTGAAGTTGGTATGAAATTATTCAGATTTGGTGACAATATGAAGAGTTAAACTGACCATACTGTTGACCTACACAATGCTGTGATTTTGATGTGAATGTCAAGTGACAAATGCCTTTTGATGCATCAGCTTCCTGTATCTCATGCGGTTTTGGTGCCAGTGTATTTTTCCCAAGAAACCAGTCTGGAGCTGAGGAGGCATCATGCTCTAAACAGTCATTTGTTTTCATACCATTCACTTTACATCAGCTTACACTAAATGACACGACTCATCCTCATGTGAACACGACAGCCTTCGACCTCTCAGATGGAAGCAAACATAAACTAATCATAAAGGTGATGAGTTTCTGCGACCTTTTCCCAATTATAGTGCACCATCTCTTTATTTAACTTCTGCCATGCTCACATTTCACATTGTTGCTTTTCCTAACGTGCTTTATTTACTGCTGTATAATCCTAAAGGCCCAGTTGTGGGAAATATCTTTTTTTGGTGCTCTGTGCACAGAGTAAAATAATGAAAATAGCAGATACTGCTTTATTTTCCCAAATTTGTTTGGGTCACTCTCTTTGGAGCTGATGTGAATAGAAGGGAAGAGAGATAGTCCTGCAACTATTTCTCCTGGAAGTCATTCAACTATTTCTGAGTGATTACTATCCAGCGGGAACATAGTAGGAAGCTGCGGGCTCAGAGCCAAAGGCAATACATCTGTCAGCCACGTCAGCTTGTTCTGCCACTTGTTCCCCATGTGCAGCAGTACATGAGGATTACAGAGAAATTATCATGATTATGTTAGTGATTTTTAGAAATGCTTCTTAAAGAAAACATAGCTTAACTTTTGGGGAAACACAGGAAGAAAAAAGCTATCAAGACTAATACATTCTGTAATCAAGCATGTTTCACTTGGTATATCCTCACACTATGTCCTCATCCACAGTAAATAAATGATCTGACACTGTAATCAAATAACTGCAGTGAGTCTGGAGGCGACTAATGAAGAAGAGGGAGAGAGCAGATAACAAAGCAGTAGCAGAACACTGTTGGACAAATTGCTGCACCATTTTGGATCATTCTCTGATCTGGAGCCATAAATCCTGCATGTACAGTAATAATCCACATTTTGATCCAAAAAAGAGCTGGAATTTTCCAGACATAAGCATATTTCTTACTTATGAATCTACTCTAAGTTACAACGTAAATACAAGGCTTGTGTAAATCCCATTAGATATGACTTAGGGTTTAAAATTATTGTGGTAAAAAGTAACTCCACCAGTTTACTAAAAGACATCTGATCATAACCTGTATAAAATAATGGACATAGCTACCATGACATCACCCACTGGTTTGTGTAATACCATTCTGAAGCCTCAAATTTTGCATATATTTAAGAGGCTGGCGCTGTGGAGGAGTGCAGGGATCAACATTTGTATGTGGATCCAACATGGGACTGACCATGGGTTTCATAATGGCCCTATGCAAATTGCCCACATGGGTGCCTACCTGGGAACCCAGTGGGTATGGGCCCAAAATGGGCACCTTATCTTGGGCCCACTTGAGTAAAGCCACCCATGTGGGAAATTGGCATGGCGCCATTATGGAACCCTTGGACAGTCCCCTATAGGGCCTATTTACCACCTCATTTACTACCCACATGGGGCCCATATACAAACACTGGATGGCTTGATCTGACCAAGAGCCCACGGACACTATCCATAGAAATTCTGTCACCCAAAGTGGCTCGCTTAATTCTGGGTAAATTAAAGCATGTCATGAAGGGGGAAAGTAGCAGTAGAGAGCAAAACAATTTTTTGTGCCACGCTGTAAACATGTTTATTTCTGCTGTTAAGTTGGGCATTTTAACATGGTTGTCTATGCGGATTGACTCGCCTCTGGAACCAGCCTCAAGTGGCCATTCACGGAACTGCACTTTTTTTTTTGGCACTTTGGCATTGGCTTTATTTTTCAGCCCGAGAGGTTGTCGTTTGAGTCCAATTATATGCAAGTCTATGAGTAAATGATAGGGCCGTAACGGTACATGTATTTGTGTCGAACCATTCGGTACGCGTCTTTCGGTTCGGCACGACCCTGTACCGAATTATTGGGCGCAGGACGGACCGAGTCCCATAAATCTCCACTTTCACTTTATGCAGCGCATTCTCGCATTTTGACAACATGGCAAGTGAGCCTGACGAACCTAAAGACCCACCTGCAAACCTTAAGTCCTCCATTTGGGAACACTTTGGTCTCAGGGTAAAATACGAAGATGGAAATAAACAAGTTGACAAGACAAAGCAGTGTGCCGACACTGCAGAACAGCGGTCGGGTATGTACTTGGAAACACGTCTAACATGCCACCAGAGTTTGAACGTTAACCAGAACAACTAGAAAAAGCAATCTGGTGCAAACTACAATATCGTCGTCGTTCAAAAAGAAAGAGCGTTTCCCTGACCATCGCGCTAAAGAAATAACCAACGCCATTGAAGTTGAGTAAAATTGTTTAAGCTGCACTTTAGATATAAGCATGTTTTGTTTACTGCACTTTAACAATGTGCGAAAGCTAAGTAAGTTCCTAGTAAAACTCAATCTGAGCAGGCTTTAAAGCTGTAAAACTGTTAAAGCAGTGTATATATAATATATAATGTATAATATTATATATACACTGTATATATAATGTATATTTATATTTTTCATTCAAAAAATGTGTTAAAAAAACAGCAGAATTTTATTTTTCACTTTTATATTTCTATTTTCATTCAAACAATGTGAAAAAGCAGGATTTTATATATATTTGTTTCATTCAAAAATTGTGTAAAAACAGTTAACTGCTGTGGTGGTATGTTTTAATAAGGTTACCAATAAGTAAAAGATATTTAGAAACCAGAAACAGTGGTCCCCAAACATCGAGGTGACGTCACAGTGGTTACATCCACTTCTTTTATACAGTCTATGGAAAGGACCTCTTGTTATCTAAGATAATCAAGGATTTGCATCTCAAACACAAATAAGTGCCTGTCTTATATGGCATACTGATGGAAAAAAATCAAATCTAATACAACAACGGTGGAATTCTTTAAGGAATGTTTCAGTAGTTTGGGGAATACATTGATTTGTAAATAAAAAGATTAATATTGCTCTCATACAGTGGTGTCGTAGTAGTTGATGAGAGTTGAGTACTACTGGGTATGTGGGTAGGTTACCAAGGAGGATGTGGGTATACTCCTCTTTATCTTTGCACGACTTTTTAGCTGATCGGTGGGTTAACTGTTAGCTAGAGAGTATACCCTCCACTACACCACTGCTCTCATACATGTCTGCTGAAAAAGAAGCTGTAGCTGGTAAGCTTAGCTTAGCCCAAAGACAGGAAATGGAGGGAAGCAGCTAGCCTGATGCTGATGCCTGCCACCATGTATAAAAATGACAACTCTTGGTTGGTCTTTGGAAAATGCCATGCTAGTTGTTTCCTCTTGTTTCCAGTCTTACGCTAAGCTAAGCTAACTGCCTTTGGCTCCAAATTCAAATAGTTTTGATCTTTTTATCTAAATCTCGGCAAGATAACAAATGATTTATTTCCCAGAATGTTGGGATTATTTTAAGTTGTCATCTTGGGACTTTCAGAAAATGCGGAAAAGAAACACTAACTTTATTCTGTACCATAGCGAATGTATCTTTCCATAAAACATCTGTGTCTGGGACTTAAGAGGCCCCTCGTTTCCCAGCAGCACATGCACATATCAAGCATTTACATGTCCTTGCACATGCATAGTTTTACTGTGAGCAGTGATCCAAGACGGGTCACACGAATTCCCAAGGTTACTATGATAAATGTGATACTCAGTATAGACTTTAAAGTGAACAGTGAGCATTTAAAATCAGTTATAAAGTTTAGGTAAAATCCAAACTGTATCCTATAGATGATGTGAAGTAGATTTTATTTTGAGATTTATAACAGACGGGGAAGATCTAATGTGTAAATTCACACAAAATCCTGAGTCCACGTTGGACTGCATGTTGTATGCAATGCAAACAACATGATGTAATGGCACAGTGAAATATCAGATTAAAGGTTGGACATTTTAACCGTTCCATTTTTTGTGATTCTGTCATCAAATGTCATAAACTGATGAAAGAAGACTCAGAAGCAGCTTGTTTGGACCCTTTCAGCTGGTGTCATCAAAAATGTTCCTGCACATGCTGGCAATCAAAGTGATATTTTGACTTAGCCATCCTGACAAGTTAACAACCTTAACAAGCAATGTCTGTTTTTTGTGTATTCAGTTGTTAAAACTGATGCTCGAACAGCGGGCTCAAGTTCTACAGAATTCAGATCATGACAGTTTCCAAGGAACTGTGTTACAGTTTAATAAGTGACCGTGTGACTCAGCCAAATGTGTTGGGGTTGCTTGTCGTGAAAGCAACAGGGAACAGAGCATGTAGGTGTCCTCATAAAAGCCTTAATTTTTTTCTTTAATCAGTTATAAATTCATAGTCATCTGTGTTTATTATCTCTGCCAACCCTTTAAAAAAGATACTATAAGCAAACACGGACGCATTCAGCTGAAATTCACAAGTTAAAACACTCAGTTGTTGGGGCGTCGGTGGCTTAGTGGAAGAGCAGGTGCCCCATGTACAAGGCTGTTGCCGCAGCGGCCCGGGTTTGACTCCAGCCTGTGGCCCTTTGCTGCATGTCACTCCCTCTCTCTCCCCCCCTTTCACACTTGTGAAAAACACAGTATGTATGACTACACAGTATATCTCCTGATGCATTTTGTTTGATGTCACAAATTCCTCCATGATTAAAAGAGTGCTGCAAGAATGAGTCCTAAAGCACAGAAATAAATTAGCATTTAAAACTTCCAGTTCCCTCATCTTGAAGTCAATGGGTGTCTTGAATAGTTTTTTGCTTTGATGCCTGAAATAAGGTCTGTGGTTAACACAAGCTTAAGAGACTTTAATGTTTTATTCTACGTCATATAATACAAAAGTAAATACCCCCTTTGTGACTTTTGAAACTCTTACTTGTCCTAAAAAAGGCAGTTGCTAACAGGTGATTAAATGGAAAATTCAATGGAAAAATCCCATCGGCTTTTTGGCAGGAATCCAGGACTTCCAAGTCCAGGTCAATACTACTTGGACTGCAAGCAGAAACCATAACACTTCTGATACCAAAGTCTTGCCTTGTTGCCTAAGGATTCTGCATTCATATGCAGCAGAGAACCATGGCCCTCAAATTTGGAGGTTCTGACTCTCATCCCAACCAAGATTATTAATGAGAAGTGCATTCTGTGTTTGTGTAGTGGAGCACAACATGACCGATGGGATGAGAGATGACAGATCAG
This sequence comes from Epinephelus cyanopodus, assembly GCA_026686955.1. Taxonomy (NCBI): domain Eukaryota; kingdom Metazoa; phylum Chordata; class Actinopteri; order Perciformes; family Serranidae; genus Epinephelus; species Epinephelus cyanopodus. The sequence continues at coordinate 10,111,808 of CM048936.1, forward strand.
GATGATTTCCTTCTTTCTTTCTAATACAAATCATCCTGTTTTAGTGGTCTAACTTGAAATAAATCTCTCAAATAAATTTGCACTGAATTAAGTCCTAATAAAGTACCTAAAAATACCTAATAAAGCATGCTCTGTATCAGTTCAATACAGAACATTTTTTAAGGTTGCATTCATAAATCCAATCTGTTGCTCTACACTGAAAAGGCTGCTGTTTGAAGAAACAGAGCTTTCTCTTTTACATGAATTAACAAGCCACTGAGTAAATCACACATTTACTCCACTTGGTGCTCTGTGGCTCTGTCACCCCAGACAGACCGCCCAGACTATGCTCTGCTCTGAGGGTGTGGTGCTCTGAATAACTGAACAGTATATTCCAACGGTGCTCTGTATTTATGAGCAGTCCGATTTGTGCCAAAGTGCGCTTCAGCACTCGGAGTGAGCATGTTCGAATGTACCCTTAATTTCCGATTTTGGGATGATACCATATTTTATGGACTTTTGGCAAATTCTGTTTTTTTGTTTGTTTGTTTGTTTGTTTTTTGGGGGTATTCCTATTTCTGAAACAGAAAACGGTTATGATTCAGCACATTCTCACTATGACTTTGTCACATACAGTAAGTCTCTTTCAAAATAAACGCAATGCATCAGTGGAAAACCGCGAATTGACATTTCTTTTCCTTCAAGAACAACACATGGTTAGGTTTAGGCAGCAAAAACATCTTTTTAGGAAAAAAGAATAGGGTGTGGCTTTGTAATTTTATGGGACGCAACCCCCGCTCTCTCAAGTGAAAGCCGGTGTTTGTTTGACCAATCCATCACATTCCCACCTGCCCTTGTTGGACTTTCGCTGCCTTAACTTTTGTCCTTGTCCCACCACGTTTCACCCCGATGCTGCTGGGCACCGTTAAACTATAACAGTGATTGGGCGCCTTTTTTTTCATTGGTTTCTGGAGCCGCAAGTCACTGCTCAAGTGCCAGATTTCAATGACTTCGGAGTGAGACCGGGCTCAATGATTGTTATGTAGTATTGCTGTGAAACATGTCAGGTAACTTGTTATCCTGCTGGATGAAAAGTGGCTGGTTAGTGCCGCCAATAAACATTAAATAGCCACTGAATATAAGCATTAGTCCAGATGTCATTTTACTCTATTCACCTTTCAAACTGAAACAACCTACATCCGCATTATGTAAATTTTTTTGTATTATTAAGCTTTATCACCTCTTAGATTGTTGGAAGCAATTAGAGCGTTACAGTGCCGCTGGTTAAGACTGCTTCACTTATCAGCATTTACTGGTTAGTTGGAATATGATAACAACATAATTTACACCAGCCAGACTGCATGTATCTTTCTGCTTACCTTTCATTGACCTCTGCACACAGAGTCCTCATGTAACTTTTTATAAAATACGATATACAAGCCAGCTTCCAACCACTTCACTTTATCAACACACCAGTGACCACATCGGCCCTACTGACAGAAATAGAGAATATCAGAACACAATAAGTATCACTTAAAGGCTCTCTGCAAGAATCGTCCAACATTGTTTTCACAACCTAGAACGTCTGGGCTCTCATCATAGCAAAAATAGAAAGCACATTAATTATCCTGACAGGCAGAACAATGTTTTTGACCCTCTCACCTAGAGCCTGTAATGCTCCCTGTAATTGTCCTTCTGGAAATGAACCTCTTAATCACGTCATGTTGATTTAAAGTTTGCTTACAGGCAATTAAGTGGCTCTTATATATTTTTTGGCATCAGCGTTTTCTTTATACTGTATAGACAGTAAAATTGCTTTCTGTCTCATTACTCATGAGAATAACATTCACAACATCAAAGGCTTTATTATTAGAATATAAATATCTAAGATGTCAAGCTGTTTCCTGTAACTTTTATGATTAGTATCAATAAACATTAGTATTTTTGATCTCAAATTGCATGCTGTTCTGACAACATTCACAGGCTTAAATTGTTACAGAATGACTTCGTTTAGTAGTGGCAGCTTGTCTCTGTCAACATTTTTGAGAACTTTTATTTTTATGTTATCTTTAAGTTTTTAATTGACATCTGTGTTTAATGCTTATCATCTACATAATGTAAACCTGATTCCTGCTCAAATCCTAAATCCTGTAGCACCATCTAGTGTACACAGGTAATAATGGCTCATGGTGTCATTTCAGTGCCAACAAAACCCCGTGGATTTTATACTGTCAGATATTAGCTATCTAACGACAAGTCAAGTGATCACAATTGCTTTTGACTTGCTGAATGAAGAAACTGGAATTGTGATGCACAGCATGATAATATATGCCTCTCCTTAGATATGAAGAAAAATCTGCCAGAAAACATCCCCAGAGTCAACTGGAGTATGTTTTATGCAGAAATGTTCTTTAGTGAAAACCCAGCTTAACTCAAGGGGGCCTTTTTGCAGTCAGCATTCAGTAGCTTGCTAATTAGCAGCTGCTGTAATTTTAATAACTTAGAATAATTCTTAAAACTACAAAATAATTATATGTAATAAAAAATGTAATAAAAAAAAGTAAATTGTAAAATAATAATTTATAAAAAAAAAAAAAAAAATCTAGGATCCATTCACTGGAAGAAACCTACAAGAAGCCATAAAAAATGTTTATTAACAATATTTAAATAATATTTTAATCACATATATACAACATAATATATATGTGAAGTCGACATGTTTCCTTTGTGATTAGTAAGTAAATCTCCACACCTGTTGCCACTCAGCCAATAGCAAAACATTGTCTTCAGGAGCATTGCTGTTCTGTCCTTTCGGGATCCTTTTGTAGAGTGACGACTATTTTTCCCCCAGGCATCTTATCCCGAAGCAATTAACCTCTCTACTCCAGTTACACACACACCTTACCTATTGCTAATCAGCCGATCGTTAAAGCTTTATGCTTGTTTTTCATACAGAATGACTGGATATCATTACGTTTCAGATGATTTAAGGGAGTTGCAGTTTTCCCTTTTACTTTATTGTATTTTATCTTATTTTAACAATTCCATTTAAATGTTCCTTCTGTATAGTATATTTTCAAGCACCCTGACTGTGGAAGAAGCAGTTTGATTTACTGTTGCATCAGTTTACTTCTATAACACATAAATCCTCGATATACTGTCCTCTCCTTATCACTTTAATTTGATCTATGTATTATTTCTGTGGTGTAATACAACACAGGTTGAAGATTTACAGTGATAAACTATGGCAGTCTGAAGGTAACGTGCCTTTATCACAGCAGATATTTCTACTTGCAATAGCAGCAGAGACAAAAGTGTAAGTAATTACACTGGTAAGCAGTTATTGTTAATGTTACTGACACCTGTGCTTTTTGTACTGTGGCTTGTCAAGATTCAGTGGTATTATTTTTCTGTGTCCAGCAGGTGGTGCAATTGATGCAAGGTTTGCAAATTGACACAGCAGGGAAGGTTACTGAGTTCATATACAGTAGTACGCCCTTCTTGAGTAATATGAATCAGCTCCAGTCAGGAGTTACTGTCCTACTGTCATATACTTTTATTTGATGTGCATTTCTTCCATTTAATCCAACTGAAGGAATGTGCATATAAACAGTGAAGGTGCACCAACATTATGGACACAGCAATGATTTTGGCCTGTATAATCATGTCAGATGTCAGAGAGCATAACTCAAGCACCAGATCGTTTCCCTGAATAGTTCTGAGGTGGCAGCAAGCCTAAAGAAAGACCTGCAAAACATCAGAAAATGGGCTGATGCCCGGAAGGTCACCTTGTGCCTCACAAGTGTAAGGCAGTGATCCTGTCCAGAAAAAGAAATCCATCTTGCCCTGATCTGTTTTTTTGGGAACACTAAAATCATCCTCAGAGAGAAGATGGAAGTTCTTGGACTATACATTGACATAAAACTTACGTGAACCAGCTATCTGTCAAATATGTGCCTGCTGGACAATGTCTCAGAGCATTGCAGTAGTCAGCCAACAAGCTTGATCTGAGAGGCAGAGCCAATGTTACAAAACCCAGGTCAGGAGTAGCATGCAGTGCTCCTGGCTTGCTTGATGAATGCTTTACAGACATCTCTCAGGCAGTCAGATGTTATCCAGAAAAGGGCACTAAACATAGTGATGTGGGTGAGGACTATGACCCAAAGGATTATGCCATCGCCAAGCGGAGCCATCGCAGAACAGTTGCTGCAACAAATATTCTTTTGAAGATGCATATGTACAAGTGTCCAGCAGACCTGAAAGCACAGCTTTTCTCAGCTCATGTCCCAAGTCAAACCACCCAGAGGTTACTGCCAAGCCATGCCTTCCCAGCTGGCCACCAGCATAGTCAGAGGTTGATATTTGGTTGAAATTTGGTTCTGACGTCAAGTAACCAAATTCAGTGTCAGGATGTCTAATGCCACTGTCAATCTGATGTAGAATGCTGACAACAGATAACGCTGATGTTTTGTCAGTTTTAAGTTGTGTTGTTAAGTGTCCAAAATCCAACGTTTTCCAAACATCTTCTGCCAACATCGTCTTGACATAGAATAAAGACATTGGGTCGTGAGGTATGGAGACCAACCCATCATCTGCAAAACGTCATAATGCTATCATCCACACAATGTGAAACTTTAACATCCTCAGATATTTAAAATATCATCAACCTCATTGTCACCCCAACCAAAATTTAAAGGAAATGGCCACTTTAGAATGAAAATACAGACAGTACTTATTGACACTCATGCTGAAACGAAGTCCAGTGTAGTTTTTAAATCCACAAAAGTCGTTCGGGGTATCGGAGGATAACAGCTACACTTGAAGTGCATGGAACCCACATTTTGAAAATGTAATAAAACTCCGCTAATGCATTTCAAAAACGTCAGAACAGCTCATCCGTCGTAATCCAAATGCCCTGAAGCCACGACGTGCAAAATTGACTTGAAAAGACGTAATTTACTCCACTTTTATAGCATCATTTCTCACCGTGGTCAGTTAGCCTGCCCTGCAGTCTTGCTGTGTTTACATGGCAACTCACACGAGACTAGCTGATGGCTAGTGGTGGTGCTAGGTCTCGCAGCTTCAGGGCGGTTGGATTACGACGGACGAGCCGTTCTGACATTTTTTAAATGCATTAGCAGAGTTTTATTACATTTTCAAAATGTGGGTTCCATGTACTTCAAGTGTAGCTGTTATTCCAGCTAGCTGTTATCCTCTGATACCCCGAAGGAGTTTTGTGGATTAAAAAACTACACTGGACTTCTTGTTGGCGTGCTGGTCAGTAAGTACTGTCTGTATTTTAATTCTAAAGTGGCCATTTCCTTTAATGTCTGTCCAATGTAAGAGTCCAACATCTTCCTCACGTCATATTGATGTCTGATGCCAGCTAGGTGGTCACTCCCTATAGGGCTAACACCAAATGCCTTGATAGAAGCTTTCTCCATTCAGCTATCACAGCATAGATTGGCCTTCGCCCTGCTGTCATTGTAGATATCACATCAAGTGTGTTCATGCCTTCAAGAAGAGACTGAATAAACACCTGGTGAGGATGAGACTGCCATTCTAAAGCTCAAGGCCTTAAATCATATAGATATCAGCTTTATACATATTCCAGAGTAGCTGCAGATCAGCGATACAGTAGGATTTCTGATCACTATGAAGCCTGTGTCTTCAGAGACAAAATTCTTTAAAAAGTGATCAATTGTTTTTCATTTGAAATGAAAGAAGACACAATCAGCCAAACAACCTCATGCTGAAAGTGAAAAAACCCCAGAGTCATTGTGACAGACATAAATTAACAACACACACAGACACAAACAAACACACACATGTTGCTGACTTCACTCCTCAGTGCAGCTGACCCTTAATCCTATTAGTCAGCACATTTCCTGTTTATATTCTCGTCTGTAGCCAAGGTGCAACACGCTGCCACAGTCGACTGCTGTGTTGCCAGGATGTTGCCTCATTTCCAGTTTCTGATTAATGGACTCTAATTGAACGTCATGCCAAGACCTTTCTGTTTTAGTTAAATGCGCCATGTTCATCAGAGTTACCACAAAAAACATCAGCATTAAAACACTGGTTATTGTATTTATTGTATTTATTCATTTATTGCATGAATATGATGTCAAGCTATTAATTGTAACATTAACTCTATTCATGCTTGGCACTTGGCCAAAAGAGTTTCTCTCTTTCAAATAAGAAGAAAATACAGGGTGGAGGCTTTCAGCCTAAATTCAGCTATGCTGGCCAACCAGAGGTGGAAAGTACTTTTACTCAAGCACTCACTTAAGTACAGTTTTGAGATACTTCTACTTCACCTGAGCTTTTTCATTTTATGCTACTTTATACTTATACTCCACTACATTTTACAGGGAAATATTGTAATTTTTACTTTTTGCTCTACATATTTTGACACCTATAGTTAAAAAACATAATATTCTTATAAGGAATCAGTACTGTACTACTAATATACCTAGTGGTATACAAAGTATCTGTATTAGTCTTCACTTTGACAAACTACAACATAAAAATGCCCTAGAAACTGAAACTTTAATATTCCGTAATGATGCAACACTGTGAAATGAGTCACATCATATAATACTTGGGTACTTTTACTTCAGCAACATTTCTTATTCTTGACTTTTACTTTTACTGGGGTTCAGATAACGGTATTTCCACAGTACCTTCCACAAAGGTTATACCATCTTCACACTGTTACAGCTGAAAATTAACAGAGTGACATCATGTTGCAACTGGAAAGCAACTTGTTCAACTCATCTGATCACCCCCATCCCAATTAGAACAAGCTGTAGTGAATGTTAGTGTCAGGATAGATATAGGTTGTTTTATTATTGTATGCAGTAGCATCTGATTTGGATTTATGTGAACTCTAAAGTTTGGGACACAGTTTAGCAGTTTCTGGTCCAAGTCTGTCGCCTTTATTTGGTTTATCTGTGTTTACACTTTCTGTTCTGGAGAGGGCGCACACTCCTTTCATATCAGTTCATTCAAATTCATCAAAGTTCCAGGGAGCAAGGGGAAAATTTGAATTTCCTTCCTGTCACATGAGTGTCTGAGTCACTCATCTGTGTGGTCAGTGAAAGCCAGTCATGCTGGGAATCAGTCCAAAATGATTTGTGTGTGTGTGTGTGTGTGTGTGTGTGTGTGTGTGTGTGTGTGTGTGTGTGTGTGTGTGTGTGTGTGTCGGGTTTTTCCGTGTTATTTGGATTAATCTCCAGCCTGTGTGAGTGAACGGCTTATAGTTCAGATTAGATGGCATTATGAATTTAACAGGACGCAGTGATCTCGACACAGACGGACCACCAGACAGTCAGACGGACAGATTAACCATGACCTCCACCAGGCGCACAGACACACATACAAATGAGTGGGGTCGCAGTGAACATGTGTGCCTAAAGTGTGCTTCTGTCTATCCAGATGCTGTGACAAAGAACATCCAGTTGTTTATTCTCTGTACAACTCAAACTTTAGACTCAATACTTTAATACTAATACAGACTAACCCATATGCTGAGTATATATTGATTTGACTCAGTGTTAGTTATTTAATTTATAGGTTCATCATAATCTAATATTTTTTTGTTGTTGTTATTGTTAATTTCCAGAAGAATTACCTGAAAGAACTGCTCCATTTGAGCCCAAATAAACATTCATTCACTATCATGGATGAGCTCCCCACCCCCCTTTAATAAGGGGCAGAACAACCACAAAAACACAAGATAACTAGATGGTGATTTAAAACGACCTCAAAGGAACAAAATGGTGACAAAGAGACACAAAACAACTACAAAGAAATGCAAAACAGATGTAAAGAAAAACAAAGAGACTCACAACAAGTAGGAATAGGGGCAAGACAAAATGACCAGAAAGAGACTCAAAATAACCACAAAGGGACATAAAGCCCACAAAGAGGCACGAAACAGCTAAGAGATGCAAAATAGCTGCAAAGAAACACAAAGAGACTCACAAGCATTACCATTAGGAGCAAAACAACCACAAAGAGACAGAAAATGACCACAAAGAGACAGAAAATGACAACAATGAATGAATGAATGAATGAAAGTTAGCAAAAAGAGACAAAAAAAATAGCCAGAAAGAGACGGTAATGAAAAGACACTCAAAACAGATGCAAAGCAACTACAAATGGATTTAAATACTATAAAGAGACACAAACTGAACGAAAAGAGATACAAAACCACAGAGACATGCATAAAAATTACTAACAGAAGCAAAACAACAACAACAAGAGGCAAAATAATTGTAAAGTCTGTGTGTGTTGCTACTAAACAGGAGAGGTGTTGGGGCCTTTTGCATGTCTGCGCCCAAGGGCCCACTGTCTCATTATCTGCCCATGTGTGTAATTGTATGGCTGTACGCTGTCTCTGTTTTCCCTGTAATTAGTATCAAGTTTTATAGGTCTTAAAAAAAATCTTCCTATGAATTTACAGTTAAATTTCAGTTCTTTTTAGAAGGTGGAACTACTTGTAGTAAATTATGGGACCTGTGCCACAAATTGGACTCACTAACTTTCACAGAGTTTTACACACTTTTACTGTGAAATTTAAAAACAAGCACACGCTGTGTCATGGAAGGAATAGTCTCACAATTTAGGAACTACTCTTAACATTCTTGCCAAGAGTTAGATGAGACGATAGATGTTTAGCTTTAGCTGGTTAGCTTAGCTAAAAAGGACGGATAGACAGAGAAACAGCTAGCAGGGCTCTGTGGGAACCCATTTACCAGGACCTTTGAAGCACAAAAATAGGTGTCACATAACCCCCTGTAAAAACCCCAGAAGGTTGTTTTTATACTTTGCTTTCTGTACAGACTAAAAAAAATATATAACATGTTAATTAGTGAGTTTTAGAGACACTATTAGCCAGACATGTTACCCTTTGACCTTGAGCCAGGCTAGCTGTTTACCCTTGCTGTGTCTCAAATCACATACTTCCGTCAGTACACTTCCATGTAGTTTACTATGTGCACTATGTGCTTATTAGCGTAGTGCACAAATTTTGACAGGGTAGTGTTGTCTCAAACCAAACACGGCTATTGCGCACTTACCGGAAATGACGACTGTAAATTAGCTAGTTAGCAAACTAGCATTAGCATTCGCGGTACCAAATCATTACAGACTGCTAACTGCTAACACCCAGTAAGCATACTGCTGGTTTATGTCCGACAACAGTATAGTGGTGCTTAGTGCAAAAAATACATGTATTTGTACAATGCAGTGACGTTCACGGTCGCATTGTCCTTGGCTGCCATTTCCAGTTTGAAAAGTGGTCCCTCCCCTTCCGCTACGTAGCCAAGATGGTGACCATTGAGGGCAAGAAGTGTCCATAGTTCCACACTTCTTCTTGACCGTTTGAGTGCACCACCCGGGCACTGCATTTTTCCATACTACCTACTAGTACGCCTGACTGTTTGGGCTACTTGTGCTAAGCCAAGCTAACTAGCTGCTAGTGGTAGCTGATTATTTATAACACAACAACATGAGAGTGGCATCAATCTTCTCGTCTAACTCTTGGCAATAAAACAAGGGTATTTCCTATAAAGTGTAACTACTGTATGTCTTTATGAGACTCAGTTAAAATGTTAGCTTTCGAGCAGCTGTCACAGTTAGAGATGTAGTGTCTTATTTTACTTAGCCTACTGCAACATGAGAAATAAAGTAGTGTAAATTGAAACAGAAATTTTTCTAGATGTAGAATTGACCTTTGTTGCATGTCACTCCGTCTCTCTCTCTCTCTCTCTCTCTCTCTCTCTCTCTCCCCTTCACACTTGTCTGTCCTATCCATTAAAGGCTAAAAATGCCCAAAAAAATATCAAGAAAAAAAAAAGAATTCATGCTGATGACTTCTGGTTTTCATATTATCCATATAATAGTGACACAGTTTACCAGACATTCAGATTTGTGACTCATTGATCACTTCAGTCATCCAAACTCTCATGTGTTTATCACACACACTAACCTGCAATCATCCCACACAGCATACCGACCATGAAGGTACCACATAATCAAGAGGACTATCAAAGGTTTAAAGTAAATGATAGCTTCCAAGAGGAAGCTGGTTTGTCATTATCACTACCACCCACACACAAACAGTTTCATAATGTTGAAAAAAACCTCTAATTATTATTCAGTTAGCCTTGTGAAGTGATAAACTATTACAGCACTGTCAGTTTTACTGGTTACAAGTCAAACAAGAGTAAGAGTATGGATGAACAGTGTAAACCAATGATACCTTCATTTTTTATCAGTCTAATGTCAATTAAGCCTCTTTCATGGATACATATGAGCCTGATCACACATGTGAAATACAGATGTCATTTATTCATTACTGATATTGGCTCACGAAGTATACATAAAAAATACCTTCACATCACCATAGCTCTGTCATATACGCAGTTATACACTGATTAGTGCATTTTAAGAGCTATGTGACATACAGAGCTCACTAAACCTGCCCTCGTTTGGCGTTTCGCCCATAGGTGTATGAGGTGAACTGGATACAGCATTGGCTGCGGGCCTGTGAAAGTTGCTCAGTGGTACATGAAGCCAAAATGGTGCAACTGCTGTGTATAAAATTACCCAGATGATCCGGGGATACTGGGCACTACTTCCAAAATGTGTGACCCATAGAGCGGCACACTAGAGACTAACAGCAGCAAAGCTTGAGCTTGAGCGCGGTCAAGTGCGGCCCCATGTCTTACTTACAGTGGCCAAACTGCTTACTTCTGCTGCTTAATGGGGTATTAACTGCTTAACTGCTTAATGGATCCAATCCTGAAACAAGTGTTTTCATTTGTGAGTTGTGATGCTCAAAAAAATGTATCCTCTGATTTACAAATGTCTCTTTCCCAGTGTAAGTCTATGGGAAAAGGTATTTTTGGGCCGCATGACATCACTTGACAAACCCCGAAATTGCATCACCACTGTTTGGCAAAACTGGCCACAAAGCCTACCGCACTTCCTGGTGTTGGTGTTAGTGTTTTTTTAGTTTAGTTTTTTTTTTTGGCACTGCGTCTCTCGGATCCCTGCTGCTTACAGGCTGGCAACTGGTTGCTACCTTTTTACAAAGTCCTGACCTCACCTGAGTGCTGTGGAGGTACACGCCCAAAAAAAAAAAAAATTCTTAACATAGAAAATAAGAAGAAATTACAGACAGAGGCCAGAGTCTCCACTCATTTCTAGTGTGTGAAGTTGGCATGGATGTTTCCAGTCCTCTCTCTGTCAGCTCTGCTAAATTTGTGCTAAATTTAGGCTCCTGTGTCTAATTTGCAAGTCTCTGTGGTGCTTTTAGTGGTTGGTTTTAGATGATATTGATGTGTGGCTATGAGTCACTCACTGGGATGAAGAAATCACCAGTCTGTGAACTCTCCTGCTGACTTCTACCTAGCTAGCTGCTAGCTAATCAGGTCAAGGCTCTCAACTGTTAACACCAGGAAGATCAAGAAGATGGACACCAGCTGAACTGGCATCCTTCATACTTTCTCCTACAGGCATTGGAAAATAAACTGGATGAACTTCATGCCACATCAGTTTCCAGAGAGTCAAACTACAAGAATCACAAACAGTCATTTATTTTTACCTCCTCTCACCCTCTTCCTTCCTGTCATTTATTTACCTAGGGAGGTGAAGTACGAGGAAATAAAGTGAGTAATTATAGCACCTTATTTTTAAATATCTAAATCTGTCTTTTCCTGCACATGAAGGGATGTCTTCACTGACCTGTTGTGATGCTGTTCGTGCAGTGTGAGGTGTTTGCATCTCATGTTACCACATGCAAATGTTCAGAGAGAACTCGTAATTCATTCTGCATCTGAGACACGTTACAGTACAGTGTGCTGATGGTTGACTTTTACCAGCTCTCAGTGGACATTCTTGTACAAACTTGTATTGTAGCTCTACATAGTCTCCCAAGAACATAATCAAAGACTAAGATTCAGCCAGGTGGAAAAGTATGTCAAGCATCAAGGAACAAAAACAATACCGACCACACCCTAATCCATACCCGTAGTGAGAATAGGCAAATTGTTGCCTTTGAAGGGTGGTGTTAAAACACCTGCAAACACACGTCATGTTTTCCAGAGATATGTCGCTGTGGACTGAACGGAAACGCAGTCATATCAGAATACAATGTAAATAACAGACTAACATATACAGTTATCAGACAAGTACAGAATAAGGTCACCGATGCAGAATTGGAGAGAAGTCCTACACTTATGCAGACACTCTGTCCTGCATAGAAATCATTTTTAAACAAACAAAAAGGTAAGATTTCACATTGAATTTCAAGTCCTGGGGCAAAGTCTGTCATTTTTTTACATTTTGATAAATTTGCAAATTGCAAATTGGCTGAGAAGACATTTGCTGTGATACTAATGCTGTGACATTTTATAACTCTGAAGAAGTGACTGCGGCATAAAGAACTACAGCTTAATGTCAGATTTACACAGTGTCCTGCACTGTATGTTGTACTTAATGCATCATATAGAGATCAGGGTTATGTTAGTGGGCCATGGATCCTGAGAGTTAAGAGGATATACAGCAGCTAAGAGAAGATAACATCATGAAATGTTCAGCATAGACCGGCTCTCACACAGTGCTCTGATGGATTAAGGAGCTGCAGACTCAGAGAGAAACCTGATGTCACCTGCCATGAGCATTCTGTTTGTGTGTGTGTGTGTGTGTGTGTGTGTGTGTGTGTGTGTGTGTGTGTGTGTGTGTGTGTGTTTAAAGCTGGTATTGGTGTCCACATTGGCAAAAGTATCGGTACATTCAGCAGAGATTTGAACTTTGGTCATATGACTTGGACTCTACAAGTGATCACAAATTTGATTACTTTAGACTCAACTTGACAAAATCAAAAAAGACTTGCAATGTGACACCAGTGATCTGTGACTTCACTTGGACTTAAGCCTCTTGATTTGAAAATACCGGAAACTTGAAAACACTAGATATCTTCCCCTTTCCCTAATTCTCCAAATTTACTGTGTTTAAACAATCTAGCAGCATCCAATCATGTTGCTGGAGCGAACCATGAAGAACTAGCATTATGTTACTTGGGAAAAAATAATACAAAGAAGGAATTGCAGTGTGCAAAATGTGAAGGCTGAAAATTACAGATGGAGACGCAAGAACTTCCAACTTAGTTCGACATTTTAAGTTGCACAAAGAACACTATGTTGGGGCAAACATAGTTAGCGAGCTAGTGCTTAACTAATGTTACTACTCTGCCGTCAAAATGGCATTACATGTTTATAACTTGTCTGGGACTTTAAAATCAAAGTTAAAGGGATAGTGCACCCAAAAATGAAAATTCAGCTATTATCTACTCACCCATAAACCGAGGGAGGCTCAGGTGAAGTTTTAGAGTCCTCACATCCCTTGTGGAGATCCAAGGGGAGAGGGGATAGTATGGAGTATGGAGATATTTTGTGGTTTCTTTTATGTGTTTTTGGATGTTTGAATCTGGGGCGCCATAAGCCTCCATTAGGTGGAGTTGTGTTGCTACCCCCTCTCCCCTTGGATCTCCGCAAGGGATGTGAGGACTCTAAAACTTCACCTGAGCCTCCCTTGGCATATGGGTGAGTAGATAATTGCTGAATTTTCATTTTTGGGTGCACTATCCCTTTAAGGACTTGCAAAACACTGACCTGGTCCCAACTTTAATAATAAAGGGCTTAAAAAAAGATATGTTTGGATTACCAAATTAGCTAGTCCATTAACTGGATAGAGGATAAGTCACTGTTGTCTGGGGATGGAGTTGAAACAAAAAAAGGTTCGATTTAAATTGTCTATGTCACAGGCTGCTGAGCTCCATGGTTGAGATTCTATAGCAGAGAAATGCAGGCAGAGAGTAGGTTTGAAAATGATCCTGGCTAAGACCATTAGAGCTGCCCCGCTGAGAGGACAGAGGATCAGAGAGGTTAAAAGTGTCCCGGAAAGATCCACCTGCTGTGACGCCGAGGGAGCTTGTCATCAATGAACGGCTTAAGGAAGTCACACACACAGTCCTGCGGATATGGCTAGCTTCAGCTTTGGTTTATTTGTACATATATGACTGAGGGTTGTTGGTGACTAAAACATCATCCATTAACAAAAACGAAACCATCAAGATAATAAATGTGTCATTGTAGTTTTTGTCTGTTTAGCTCTCAGATCTGATATGAAATGTTGTGGTAATAATATGGGAGCCTAAAAGTCTGTGAATTGTTTGATGTGCCCAAAAATAGTGGAAGAAACACTCCCTGCAAAGTATATTTAACAGCATAATTCTTCAACAGAAGTAAACATGAAAGCGGCAAACATCAGACTTGTGATATATTCTCAGGGGAAACGGGTGATAAGTGAATGAGGTCATGCTGAGTGCAAACTGAGGGTTTACATTTGCAGAAGTGACTTGTTGCAACACTGGAAACTTGGCGACACAACTAGAGAAATTCAGCCCTGTCAGTTTGTTACAAAATGAACCTTACAGTCAGGATCATCACTTACTTAGCATCAAAGGAACTAGATTCTTTGTAGAGCATGACTTTAACACTGTTTCAGATGGAATACTTCCTCAAAAATGATGGTGCATTGTAGTTCAAAACAATACTGAGGTTTCGAAATGAATCAGATTAATTTGGAGTTTTGTGCCTCTGACGCATGCAGTGGCAACACCCTGGAGGTCAAGCTGGGTATCATATATTGTGGTGTCAGATTGAAACTGCCGTAAATTACAAATCCCAGAATGTTCTGACAGTGAAGAATTTCTGACATTAATGCTGTTCTGTTAACCTCGGCTGAATCCTCTGTAATAATTTGTTTTCATACAGTGGCATCACGTCTCATCTCTGCATTTCACTTCACTTTATCAAGTCTAAATATTCTTTAACTACAACTCTTACATGATCTCATCCCGACTTGTCATATTTTGAAATTTGGGCACAAGCCCCTGGTGTGACTATGCCTTTTGACTTGTATCTTGACGCAGAAGGGGTCGGAGGATCTTGATGTAGAATTGGTCAGTAACAAGTCACATGAGTCAACCCACATGACTAAGAAGGGGTCGTGGTTGGGCTTAGGCGACAAATCTACTTGTTGAGGGTTAGGAAGAGATTGTGGTTGACGTGATTCAACACGTGAATCATGACTGACTTACCATACTGATCATATAGGTTAGCACTAATTTTAGTTTCACACAGACGCAAACATCGGTCTCCTATAGTAACGGTGTCCAGGTGGCATGTTTTGATGCCTTGGAAGTGAGACCAGGCTGAAAACTCCTCACTCTCTCATCAGATCCTCCCTTTATTTTGATCGGTTGGTTGGTCACTTAACAAAAAGTCTGGAGGCTGAAGTTTGGTATGGGTGTGTGTGTGTGTGTTTCTGTATGTGTGAAGAAGGATATGTGTTTGTGTTCATGCCGATAGGGTAAAAGGCAATGAAACAATGCATGCGTGTACATGGGTGCAGCTATTGTGAACTTTTTTTCTTGGTTTTGATTCAAGAAGCACACTCAGTAGATCAGATATAGCTCCCAGCTCATCACTTGATTTGGTTGGCTTCTTGTTTTTCTATTGATGTGATTTAATTTCATAAACAATAGTTTGACTTATTTTGCACCCTTGTGGGACACAGATATCTACAACAGTGATTCCCAACCATAGATACCACAGGGGGTACTTCTGGAGCCACTAGGGAGTACATGGAAAGATTGTGGAGTAGCTCAACTAGTGATAAAAAAAAATGCAATGGGAGATTGTGAATTCTAGTCAGCAAGCGAGCAGAGAAGTCTAGATAATTGGCAAAATCTAATCGATAAAAGTTTAAATGCTAGCTAAAATAAATTTTAAAACCTAAGAGTAAGGCATTGAAATAATGGTTGAAATGGTAAACTAAAAGTAATGGATAAATTGATAAAATAGTTAGCTAATGGATGAATGTTGAAATAGTTAGCTAAAAAATAATGTAAAATTTGACTTAGCCAAAAGTACTGTATAAATGGATAAAATAGTTAGCTAAATGTAATGTATAAATTTTAGCTAAGGAATAAATGGTTGGAGCTAAAAGTAATTTTAAAATGGAGTTAGCCAAAAGTAATGGACAAATGGATAAAATAGCTAAAAGTAATGGATGAACGGCTGAAATTGTTGGCTGAAGGTAATGGATATAATAGTTGAAATTGTTGGCTAAAAGTAATGACCAGCTAGATAGGCTTAGTTGGATAAAAGTGATAGATAAATGCTAAATACTTTAAAGTTTAAAAAGATAGCTAAAAGAAATGGATACATTGTTTTAATACATAACTAAATGTGATTTACAGTTAAAATAGGTTGCTTAGAGTAATAAGTTCAGTAAGTGGTTTAAATAATCAGTTTAAAGTATTTTCGACAGGTGAAAGTGGTACCAGTATGAATGCAAATATGTATGAATACGTTTACTTTTCTATGTGTTTAATAGCATCCAGTTTAAAAACCATTAAAATGAACACAACTGGAACATGATGTCACTCTCATAGGGCTATGGGGGCATGTCAGACAAAACGTGCTTTTCGATTTCTCATATGCATCGTAGTTATTTCCTCTCTACATGATGTGAGGGGTGAATGGCCCTGGGAACTTGTTTGAAAAGGTTTAGCAATTGGTATTTCAAAATCCAATTACAGCAATTTTTAAAAAATAAAGAAGTTGATTGCATTCAAAGCTTCCCATATGTCAGAAGTAAAGTTCAAAGAACAGATGACCTTTGGGTCAATGGTCAGTTTAAACAGCGCCAAATTAATGAGGCTCATTGATATTTTTATGTAATAAATTGTATTTCATACTCACCAGCTATGCAAACTTGTTAAAATGATGTAACATTATGACTGGCAGCACCAGACTTGATTTGCCAGTGCACTATGTTCACTACCAGTTTGTCTGACTGGAGTGACCCCCTTGAACCTCCTGTTGCCCCACAGTTGCATAAGATCATTAACAAAAAGCCTGAAGTGTAAACAGCGAGCTGTTGTTGGTACACAAAATAACCTGGTGGCACAATTGGCTCCATGGGTGCTTTGGACCTGTGACATAAGGAAGCTCACTGCCAATCTGCCTCACCCCAGGGTGCTCCTTACCCTCCTCTGTATTTATAGATTGGGTTAGACGAAAGTTTTGGCAGCTTTGCTAACACGAAATGTTAAATTCCTCTGTAACCCAACTGTGCAGATTTGCATCACTGTGATTTTGAAGTGTCGTTTCAATAACACCCAAATTAAAATGTGCTTTTTAATTGCAAACGTCATCGGATATTGTGCACTGAAGGTTCTATATACAGCATTCAGAGCATTAATATAGCAGCGAACCACTATAAGCTAAAAATATATTTGAGTAGTCGCGGCCTGAGCAGAGAATTAAGTCACGCTACCTCTGTGTATTGTGATGCAAGCTTCCTTGTGGTTTGTAGTGGTAAGCGTGCCCAGTTAGTGCATGTGCGTATCCCACTGGCTAGCTCATCACCACTGCTTTGCACTTTGCTCATACAGCAGTTACCGCCGGTATCGGGATGCCGTCATTGTGGAAGCGTAGCACGCACCCTGCAGTTCCTCCTCAGATTAACACCATTAGAACAGTTGCAGTTGTTTACAGCTGTATATGGAGTCAGCGCCATTAGCTGCTAGCCGCCAGCTCAGCTACCTCCAAGTTGAGAAGTGTATCCAGACAACTCATGTGCTCTGAATTTCACATAGAGCCCCTTTAATACCTGGTTATGAAATTGTTATTGTGTTGAACCTGCATGTCATGTAATCCGTGGACTTGCCCTCCATCTGCACTTTGCTACTAGAATACAAAACACACACACACACACACACACACTCACAAAGATACAAACACAATAGCTGGAGGCCACTAAGAATCAATGAACTCTTGGTGCACTGAGGAAACATCAGCCCGTCTGTCTGGGTCACCAACAGAGGCAAATTCAGTTCATTCCAGTGTTTTTCCCCTCACTTTCCTCTCACTCAGTACACATGGAGTCCTGTCCACACGCAAATTAGCGCCCACATTACTCCAACCTTCACTTTGACACACAGGCTAGACGATCAGATGATCCTTTTTGGGGGAGGTGGTACTTTTCCAGTATTTCTCCTTATATGATTTTGTGAATTATCAAGTCAGACTGGATTATCCTTAATACACTCCAGAGATGGCATCGCCCACATACACACGCATGCATACTTTGAATAATAATGGGCATCAGGTGCAAAGTGTTGCATGGAGGTTAAGGCTGGGCCATAAGGGCAGAGGTCATCAATATTTTTACATAATAACCAAGTCAAATGTTCAGCGGCAGTGGAATGTTTGCCATTTCCCCACCAATTGTGCTTCTCGCTGTGCAAACATCCCAGAGGCAGAAATAATCTCATTGTTTGGGTTCCACCTCTCTGCCTGTTTGGACCAAAATATGCATTAGCAGGAGGAGGCACTCTCGCACCTGATTCCTGCCTCTGAGCGGTGAGTTGGTGCTAGGTTGGTTTCGGTATGAGAGCCTGCATGTAGTGCCATTGACTTGCCAAAATTGATCCATCAGAAGAAAACTGAAGTGGACAAACCTGTAGTTAGAAAGATGGTGTACTATTCCAAATCGTACACCAAACTACCTGTAGCTCACATTTCTAAAGTTTTCCATGTCAAAACTGGTTACTGTCGACAGAAGCCGCCATAGAGACAGGAAGTGTTACTGCTCTGCCTAATCAAAACAAAAGTCACAAGAAGTTGGAACTATTTCTGTTCTTCCCAAGTTCTGTTTTATGAGTCATGTCATAGCACTGTGTCATTCCACTTTGAAATAAACCTTAGACATTCAAATTAATACCACATCTTAAAGGGTACATGAAGTGTTTTGGTGTCTTTCAGCTATTTGATTCGGTCTCTGTGGTCTTCATTTGTACTGTTTTGGTTCAGTTTTATCACTCTCATCAACTCCTTTTCAAGCTGCAGTGGGCAGCTCTGTGTTGTTGCTTTTTACAAAAAAGCTCTGATAAACCCACCACATGCTTCTTTTTCAACACTAATCAATGCATAAAGTTAACTCATGTATAGACTACAAGTGTATCAGACGTGTGTTTCACATGCAGGTTTCACACAGAAGATATGCTCTAATTTTAATATATGCAGCTATCTTCACTGGCTCCATGCAGGGTCACATCTCAGCTGCGTCTCACTTGCATAACCATGACCTGAAGCAGGGTTTTTTTACACTTCAAGTCTATTTTTTCAACAATACATGCATAAACATGAAATTGATGTCTAATAAATTAAAATCACGCTGTATTCCCACCTTCAGATATGCTCAGTAAAGGTTGGACTTCCCAGGTTGTGCATTTGTCCATTTTTGTCATTACGAGCTGTTGTCTGTGTTTTGTGTTGTCTGTTGCTGACATGGCTAACAGGCTTTTAAACATAGTGGTTGCTAGTGTTGCACTAGCTGTGTTCGACCAGTCAACTTACAATTATGATTAATTGACACCAGCTTGCAAGTTATGGTAAAGACAATGTTCCTAGTGTAAATGTTGCTGGCATGTCTGTTGGCGAGATGCTGAGTAAGTTGGATGTGTTAGCTCCCTTCATCTGTGTAGGTTAAAAAAAATCTTTTACAGACGTGGCTTTGTGGTGTCCGTGGGCTTGCCCTGACCATCAGCTATGTTAGCCTAATAATGCTACACTTTGCTTTGTGCATCTGCTTTGTCAACAAGCAGTGGACGGTCTCCCACAATGCGTGCAATGCGTTGTATTGAAGAAATACAACCTTTATAAGAAACAATATCATTCTTAGAGCACCAATACTAATAAAACAAAGATTTGTACTGTTCTCAACAGCATTGTATTGTGATAGCTTTCTAGTGTTGGTATACCATGCAACACAAGCAGCAACCTCCATGGCTGAAAAATGAAGCCAAACCACATACCAGTGATGACATCACAGTGATTGTATTTTACTAATGTGTTTGTGTGTGTACATATTGCTGCACATGTTGAAACTGCATGTTTTCTTCACCTTTTTACATTTTTCTGTCTTCAGAAAGGAGGAAATAGATGTTTCAACATGTCTGTGTCCCTCCCTACCAGAATTATTACTTGGGTTTTTTTCTCTCTGTCTTGCTGAGACTACGTGAGCCTCCACACATCACTCTCTCAATTATTCATGTAGACGGAGGGGGAAAAAAAGAGGAGGGGAAAAAAGGCGGAGGGCAAGGAGGAGAACGATGAATACAGATGTTGAAGGTAGAAGTGACTTTGTTACCACTGATCCAATGCCATTTTTTCTCAGGGCTATACTTTACACTTCTTCTAATGTCACTTTTCCCCTCCTTTCATCTCCTCCTTCCCTCCTCTTATCTCACCTTTCCTTATCTTTTCTTGCCTTGCCGTCTCAGGTATAGGCTACCCCACTTCTTCCTCTCATTTCCTTCCCTGCCATTCCTCCTGTCTCACCTCCTTCTCCACTTCATCCTTATGTTGGCGTGTCTGCAGCCCAGGAATATCCTATTAGTCAGCTATCTCTAACTCATTGACTTGGCGAGGTATTAGGAAGAGTCAGTACAGCGATATAACAGGAAGTAAGCCCCTGTTGTCTAACAACGTCAGGAGCCCTCTCAGGTGCTGTAGGCACCTTGGCAACTTTACATCTCTGGAGATTAAGCTTTTCTTCAATCGAGGGACTAATCTAATGTCTATTAGGTCCCACAAAGAATGATGTTAATGTGCCGTCTGCCCAGACGGTCTGCACTTAAATCTAATTTATCTGCTCGTCCTCTGCAGTCTTCCTCAGGAAGGGGTTTAAGGCTTGGTTAGCAACATACAAGCAATGAGAAGTCACACACACTTGAAGCTGTATGTCGCAATGTCACTGAGTTCTTCTTTCCAATGCGTCAGACAATGACGGACAGAAAATGAGACAATGGGCCCCTGTGCACGGATATGCAAAAGACCCTACCACATCTCCTACACAGAAACAAGACACAAAGACTTTGTAGTGGTTTTGCATCTCTTTGTAGTTGCTATGCATCTTTTTTGTGGTTTTATGTCTTTTTGTAGCCACTTGTGTCTCTTTGAGGTAAATGTGTGTATCTCTGCTGTCTCTTTGTAGTCAGTTTCTGTCTCTTTTTGGTCATTTGGAGTGTCTTTGTGGTTAATGCATGATGATTTAAATGACATTTTGCACGTGAAGGCCAGGTGGGGGGTCTGACACTTTGGGACTCTGGGCCTGTGCCCATTAAGCTCATTCAGCAAGCCATCCATGGTTGTGCCTTGAGGCAACAGAGTGTGCTGCTAGTCTTAAAATTTAGGTTCACAAACCAAAACGGATGATGGGACAGTAACTCTGTTTAAAGTACTACATTAAGTGTTAGTGCCTGTTAAAGAAATTCTTCTATTGCATCCAGTCCTTAAGTCTTAAACTGGCTAATTTTAGGTTGAAATTCTTTGTGGCCGGGGAGTCCTGGGCTCCCTGCGGTGTGAAGAACATTCCATGTAACCACATCATTGTACTTCATTGAAATCAACTCAGTGACCTTTATCGCCTCTCATCCTGCTCTCTTTCAGTACACTTCCTGTTGTTAATCTCCTCTGTACAATAATGCTAACAACAAATAAAATTCTCCTACAATGTATATCTCTGAAAAGGGCATCCCAGTGCTCCTCCTAAACCTCCTTGTGCACAACCATAGTGATATTATTAATATGCTTATTTGAGCATTAGGCCTACATCAGATGTTATGATTGGGTTTTTATAGTATACTTAAGGTAGAGTATGAACCTTTCTCCAGTGCCTAATATTTCACTTATATGACTAATTGGAGACAGAATTCTAATCTGGTGTTCAGACAGAAATTTTCACCTCACATCATCACAAGACTGCATAGTCTGTGTTTATTTGCCATAAAAAGCCAATGTACCGACTGTGCAAACATTAGCTGTGACCTAGCTTGTAAAAAACGCACCAACTGTGTGGAAATGTTTCCATGTGTGGTCAGTTCAGCCTCCAACTAAACTCATGATTTATAAGACAAAACATTCTCACTCTGACCTTGTCACTTATTCGCGAGATAAAACGTGCAAGATATCCTGGGTGCATGGGTTGTTGACGTTCTGGGACGCTGTGTCAACGTCTGTCTGTTATATGAATTGTCTGTTTTCAAAAAAAAACACTTTTGTTTTTGCCAGAAAGGTGCAGTTTGCATACAGTTTCTTTTAAAAAAATAAATGCACTACATTGAGACAACACTGCGAATTGGCTTTTTTTTCCCTTCAACAACAACTGAAGTGGACAAACCTGTAGTTAGAAAGATGGTGTTCTATTCCAAATCGTACACCAAACTCCCTGTAGCTCACATTTCTAAAGCTTACCATGTCAAAACTGGTTACTGTCGACAGAAGCTGCCATAGAGACAGGAAGTATTACTGCTCTGCCTAATCTAAACAAAATTCACAAGAAGTTGGAACTATTTCTGTTCTTCCCAAGTTCTGTCTCATGAGTCATGTCATAGCACTGTGTCATTCCACTTTGAAATAAACCTTAGACACTCAAATTGATACCACATCTTAAAGGGTACATGAAGTGTTTTGGTGTCTTTCAGCTATTTGATTCGGTCTCTGTGGTCTTCATTTGTACTGTTTTGGTTCAGTTTTATCACTCTCATCAACTCCTTTTCAAGCTGCAGTGGGCAGCTCTGTGTTGTTGTTTTTTACAAAAAAAGCTCTGATAAACCCATTACATGCTTCTTTTTCAACACTAACCAATGCATAAAGTTAACTCATGTATAGACTACAAGCGTATCAGACAATCAGTTTGCATACAGTTTCTTTTAAAAATAAATGCACTACGTTGAGACAACACCGCAAATTGGCTTTTTCCCTTCAACAACAAACGCACATGGTTACATTTTGCCAGCACACCCGCCTGCCCTATTCAGACTTTCGCCACCTCAACTTTGGTTGTTGTCCCACCACATTTCCCCTGGACGGCCACTGACAGCATATCATGCCGACGTGAAAGGACGGCTTTTTTTTGCCTGTGTCTCCAGAAGTCACTGACCAAGTGCCGGTCATCAACAACTTCAGAGTGAGACTGGGTTCCACCGGAGCAATATTTCCTTTTACAATGGATCATACGATACCTAACGAATTAGCACCCTAGGAATGACATTACTGAGGCTACTTAACGGAAAGTTATGTACTTAACATATACGTTACAGACATTAGGTGTAGGCAAGTTGAGTTACTTTGGTTAGGTTTAGGAAAAGAAACAGTTGGTCGTCTTTAGGTAAGCTCACTCGGTTTGACATGGTCCTGAACACCGGTCTCCTGGGGGTAAGTCCTGTGTTTGTTTGACTGCTCCACCACCCAAATCTGCCTCCTAACACAGACTTTAGCTCTTGGTACTACTTCCTTCTTTACTCCTGTCAGCACATTGGTCACATGATTACAGCCTTCCCACATACATGGGATTTACACTAATTACTGGCCTATGATTACATGGGTTATATATGAATTGTGGTGTACTACTTGTTGTAGGTATACATACAAACAGTGCAGAGAACAACCTGAGAACACTGTCTGTTATTTCTCTGCACTCTCTCCCTTTTACTCTCATCTTTGTATATTAATGCTCCAGGACAAGCATAAATTTTACACTTTAAACATGAATTTACAAAGAATTTACATTTTTATGCACCTTTCCATTGACTTTGCATGCAGCTGCACTGCCTCTGAAATTCATCTGCCATTCTGTCTGAACACACAATTAATTGGATGTCTTTGAACAATCACATAGATTACCAGCATCATAGATGAGTATCATCCACATAGAAGTTGAGATTGGTGCTACAGATTAGGTAACCATGAGAATATACATAGAGTATGTGTAGCTTGTGGACTGTGTACAGATCCCTAATAGTATGGAGGCATTAGCTTTTGTCTAGCTATCGTGTTGTCTTTTGCTTCTGTGCTTCTAAATGTTGCAACTTCCTGCTTTGTAGCTGTTAGCCTTGGCCTTGAAAAGTCCTTAAAACCTCAGCACACAGACTGCCCATGTGGAACAAATCTATTTACCTATTGATATTTCAAACATTAAAAAAAAAACATCTGTATGTGATATTTTAAGGGTATTTTTACAAAGTAAAATGAGATCTTGAAACTGAAGTAAAGTAGCATGGAAAAGATGACAGTACAGGATGTGAGCTGTAAAAAAGGATGTGGCAATTCAGAGAATGATGAGAGGAACTTACTTTTTAAGGGCCAAAATGAGGCATGACATAAAATAAAACTGAGAGCTGGGCACACAGTCCACTCAAAACAAAACCCTCCACTTTTGTTGTTGTCTAATGTCACTTAAAGTTGAAAGCCAACTTTTATTTTACTGTTCACAGATACAGACTGCAGGTATAATTTTGGTGCATTTTCATTTTGTAATTCTGCTGTTATTTATCACAATTTTTTTTTTTTCTATGAATGTTTTGTCATTTATTCTTTTTTATTTGAAACAGCTGGAGTTGCTATAACTTTGTATTGGTAATAAAATATTATTAAAGCACTGAAAAAAGAGAGGCTGCCTGTGGAATCCCTAATCTAACAATGCAATGCAAAACACAAAAGAAAACTTTCGGATGGCTCACTACAGTAAGTCAATTTTTTGTGACAATGATAGAACTATGCAGAGGATCACGTAAGAGGGCTTTTATTCCAGCGCTGGTGTAATCAGGGATAACACATGGTCTATTTAATCTGCTCGGCTCCATTCAAGGCCAGCTGAGTGACTGATCCTCTCCATTCAGTGCAAAATCTCCCCATCAATGGCCTCTGCACAAAGATAGAGGGATGAGGTTTTACTCCACCACATGAAAAGGCTAATCGAAGTAATGCATTCAAAACAGAAAAAAACTCAACATGAGCACGTAGGATAAACTATCCCATAATTACACACTGCTTCATCATGATTTATGTAATGGACTTTCACAGCTCAGGGACTGTAGACCAGCGCAGAAGTTTGAGTTGTTTCTGTTTTTTTTCCTGTAGTAGGCTATTTCTTGTGTTTTGTAAAATGTGTTTTCTTGGACAGGGGCAAACAGAAAAAGTCCAATGATAAATCACATTCATTTTCAGCTAGGAATGCACTGATGTTTTAACCCTGGCCCGATACCAATATTTCAATTAACAATTTGTCCGAAAGCCGATACCAATGTTTTTATATTGTTGTTTATTTTGTCATTGTTGTTATTTATTCACCTTATGCCAGGGGGACAAAGAACACTTTCAAGAAATAACTGAACTGTTTAAAAGTAATAAAGCTCTTCATTACACTACCTTTTAATGAGCAAAAATTCAGTCACACACATTTATGAAACAACCTCTCAGCTATAATTTCACTTTGGCTGCTTTAGTCAACAATACTAAAAAAAAAATAAATAAAGACTATAGCATTATTCTACTGGTTGGTTCAAACCAGTTTGGAGGCAGGGAGTAGCGGGGTCTCTGGATGGCGCCTTGGCCTTTCAAATCTTGTGAAACTTCTTGTGAGTTTTCCAGGGGTTGAATTAGAAAACTTTTCCACGAGTTGTGACAGGAATGTCTGACGTTGCTGTGTCACTACAGGGATATGAGCATGTTTGACAAAGACTTTGTGAACACGTGATTTCTGACACATCCAACAGCCATAAACACATAAATGTGTTATTACTGGCAGCGCAGGTACAAAGGTATGTAGGCTAGTGGTTCCCAATCTTCTTTTGTCAGATGTAGCCTCACAGCCCTTTGCCCTGCATTGACACCATGGTCATGTTCCATGCACGTTTATTTGAATTTAATAAACTTGATATTAAAGTGATAGTTCAGGTTTTTGGACATGAAGTTGTGTGAAACACTGACCATCTGTAGCTCTGATATGACGGTGTCACTACTGTCAACGAGCCTCCTGCTCTGAGAAATGGCCTGTAGCTTACCGGAGAAAAAGTTCTGAAGATAAAAGGGGGACACGTAACCAAAAGGTTTTAAGCTACAAAAAAGTATGCATGTGTTTTGTTAGACTGTTTCAATAATTGTAAAACATCCCCGCATTATGTCAGACCTTGCTATCAATTGGGACTATTTTCTGGCCAGTATCACTCTGCCGTGCAGGCCTGCAAGTTAGCCCCTAACCTTTTGGTTACATGTCACATCAGAGCTACAAATGGTCAGTGTTTCACACAACTTCATATCCAAAAACCTGAACTATCACTTTAACTATCAGTTATATAAAATTGGTGGTTACAATATTTATGATACAATTAAACTGTCAATGTTACGGAGAGTTTGGGTTGCATCAGTGGCAGCCCATGGCATAGGCAGCACAGGTGAATGCTAACATACCAACAACATAACTACAGAGTAAAGCCTACTAAATAACAGAGGGGCCTTTTTTTCTGGACTCCTGCCACCTCCCGGCTCCCCTCCGCAGCTCATTACTCTTTACCTGCACTCTGGGGGAGATGGCCGAGTTATCTGACCTCACCTGAACCCTGAAACACACTGTATCGTTATCATGTCAAAACGACAGAAGCTTTCTGGTGCCTACTCAACTACACTAGTAAGAGGAGTGGATGTAGAGAGAAAGAACATGAAAAAAAATCCATGTTAAAATCAGCAGGAAGAGAGCTGATTATTGTTACCTCTAAGCAGCCATGGCCACAATGAACAGCTCACAAAGGTTTCCTTGATCTACACTGTAAAGTGTTCAGGCTCTGTTCAGTAAAATTTAGTATTGGGCGAAGGTAAATTATAATGTTCTCATGATGTGTTCAATGTTATTTTGTAAATGTAGCTTTTGGTGAGAAACTTGAATAATAACAGCTATTTGAAGGAGAAATTTGTTGTTGCCACAGCACTATACAGTAGATATTACAGAAGGCATCTGTGATGTATCATATATAGTAAAAAGACTTTTTTGCTTATATTTCTATTAGATTTCTTGTTTCCCTGGCAAACAAAAAACTAAAAAAAACACCAATATCAAACATTGCTATTGGCTGTTGGCTAAATTATGTTGGACATTGGTATCAGTATCGGCCCAGAATTTCAAAATCGGTGCATCTCTAGTTCAATAAGAATGTTAATTTGTACATTTTATCACTGTTTTACAACATCATATATTATTTTATTGTTTATTCCTCTTTTCATTAATTATTGATTTATATGATTATTATAACACATGTACAACATGTTACTGAAAGCAACTTAGCACCTATATGGCTGTCTATTTGGGACAGGCCTATAATTCCTTTTATACAAAACTGTTGCTCAGTAAAGATGGGAAATGCAATGAAATTCTTTATTTAAACCAGTATAATTATTACTTGTTACAACATTCGGCTAAGGATGATACATCATTTATGAATCATTCATTTGATCTGACTCCACCAGCACATCAGAGAGAGTTAAGGCTTTGAGCATCACAGCCCCCGGCATACTGACGCAACATCCCTTTATCCTGTTAAACAATACTCACAACTTTGATTAATTTCTATGAAAAAACTTTTGATTCTTTTGATCTGAGGACACTGACGGACTAAAGGAATATGAATAACTTACAGGGTAATCGAGGAATGGACACATAACTTGATGTAGCCAACAACACGCTTTTATACATACGAAGAATTTCTACAAAAAAATAAAATAAAAGAAACTGCTTGGCAACCAGACCAGGCCTCTAATTGAGACAGGCGTTTATTTGTCAAAATGTGCAGCCACACCAGGCTTGTAAAAGGGGCTAGGCTTTTGATTGAAGTTTTAAAGTATGAGTTTCAATACACTGTAATGCATGGTGTTCAGGTGTTACAGCAGAATCTGTCTGTTGTTTTTTTTTGTTTGTTTGTTTTTGGATTATATCATATATCATAAATCAAATTTTCCATCTACCCCCTGGATACTGTAAATGTACCCCCTAGGGTACAAGTACACCTATTAAGGAATCATGGATTTAGGCTACTGTGAAGTAAGTAAGTAAGTAAGTATGTTTGTGTCTCTAAGAGTCAAAGAGTTAATGTTGGCATATATGTATGTGTCCTTAAATGGCTGTACATGAATGTGTGTGTATATACTCAGTATGAGCAGGGCACAAGCTGATTAGTTTGAGCCCAAATGGGACGACTAATAAGGAGGAGCTAAGCAGGTTGAGGAGGACGAGCTGCTGAGTCATGAAAAGGAGAAACAAAGACAGACTCAGACATGATGGTAATGATAGATGTTTGTAAGTGCCCATGTTGAGGAAAAGCGCTGAGTTTTGGGCAGACTCAACGCACTGACCAACTGGGCCATTGCTCTATGTGTAAGTTTAACCCAAGTGATCGGGGATGTACACAATCCTTCGTCAGCGCAGAATTAGGCAGCTATTTGCGGAGCTGCTGGCTTAGCACTGCTTGTTCACACCAAGCCCATGTACTATTCATATGCCTGACACAGCAACTCCTCTCTCCCACAGAGATTACACACACACAACACACTCCAGTAACAACACCACAGCGCATGCAAGTCTACTGTAGGCTGAGCGCAACACGTAAAGTAGTTAGACAGCTGGGCCACCTGTAGTTAAATTTATAACATGCTTTTTACTAAGTTTATATCTGGATGATAAAAAACATACATCTAACATCAATAGTCTAATAAAATACTGCAATGACAGGGTGTGGTGCAAACATATTCACAGTAAGATGCTTGCAAAGGTGAAGCTGCCAATTATGAGAGACAACAACATGCAAAGTTAGAATGCAAAGCAGGCTTTAGAGTTTCGGTGACATGCGTGCTGAGGAAAAAGGTAAACCTGTCAGGAGTCACATACACAACATGTGTGTGTGAAGGTGTGTGTGTTGGTGTATATGTGTGTGAATGGGTATCAGTGAGGCGGAGCAGTAAGTGGCGTACCTGACAGCAGTCACATAGCCAATCTGCCCACAGGATGACAAGCCTGAGCCAAGACAGTCAGTCTGCCCATGATTCAGCCTTGAGGAAATACCACATTCATCTGGCAAATGCAGGGTGTGTGTGTGTGTGTCTGTGTGTCTGTGTGTCTGTGTGTGTATTTGTGTGAATGAATGAGAGGGTATGAGAGAGATGGAGGGAGGAGGAGAGAAAATGCAACGGCACTGTGTACAGCATCCAGAATGGAAAATGTTCAGCTCAGCCCAATTCTGTACAGTATACTCATACCATAAAGTTTTTACGACATTCCCTTCAGTTTAGAACACAGAGTACTTTAATAAAAAACAGAAAAACAGTGACAGTGTGCTATTTTGTTGTTTGGTAGTTCTGTAATAGTAACAGAAAATACAAGCCTACCAAACATTCAATTTAAAAATTGACATACAAAAAATACTACAACTCTTTCTTATGGATTTGTAACTTGTCTAAGTCTGGACTGGAGCCATCACACCGCCACTTATAGATAGAGGGCCATGAATCATCATATAAACATACTTCCAGTTTCACAATTTTGCAAACTCATTGCGTCAGTCTTCTTTGCAACACCAGTTTCTATAGAGCACGTGAGAAACAGGAAGCAGTAAAAGCAGCTGATTATTTACATACAGGAAGTGGTGACAAAAGGGTCACAAAAGACCTCTGCATTTTAACATCAGGGGATAAATTTAATCTGCTGCTTTATCTTCTAACAGCAATGTGTCAGCTAGTGCCCAAATGATAGAAACTGGCCGCAATGAATACAGATACTGAGACTGAGTGGATAGCTTAATCAAGCTTTGACCCTTAAAACTGAAGAGATGCCTGAATGATCCTCATAGTGCCATATTATCCCACCAGAACTCTGCGCTCGGAGAATGCAGGGTTACTCGTGGTCCCTAAAGTCTCAAAAAGTAGATTAGGAGCCAGAGCCTTCAGCTATCAGGCTCCTCTCCTGTGGAATCATCTTGCTGTTACGGTATGGGAGGCAGACACCGTCTCCGCATTTAAGACTAGTCTTAAGACTTTCCTCTTTGATAAAGCTTATAGTTAGGGCTGGCTCAGGCTTGCCCTGTACCAGCCCCTAGTTAGGCTGACCCTATAATACACTGGGCACCTTCTCTCCTTCTCTCTCTCTCTCTCTCTATCTTTCTCTCTCTCGTGTCCTGTTACGACATCTTGCTAACTCGGCAATTCTGGATGTCACTAACTCGGCTTCTTCTCCGGAGCCTTTGTGCTCCACTGTCTCTCAGGTTAACTCGTATTGCAGCGGTGCCTGGATGGAGTGACGTGTGTTGTTGTGCTGCTGCAGTGGTCCTGCCAGATGCCTCCTGCTGCTGCTGTTATCATTAGTCATACTTCTGCTGTTATTATGCACATATGATTATTGTCACATATGTATACTTTCAGATATTAATATATACTTTCAACATATTGTACCACAGTAGCCAAAGCTATAATTATAATATTATTACTTTCATTAATGTTGTTGTAAGCTACTGTCATTACCGTCTATCCTGCATCTCTCACTGTCTCTGTCTCTCTCTGACTCTTTCTGTATCATTGTGTCATGCGGATTACTGTTAATTTATCATGTTGATCTGTTCTGTACGACATCTGTTGCACGTCTGTCCGTCCTGGAAGAGGGATCCCTCCTCAGTTGCTCTTCCTGAGGTTTCTACCGTCCCACCCCCCCCACCCCCCCCAAAGGGGTTTCTGGGGGAGTTTTTCCTTATCCGCTGTGAGGGTCAAAGGACAGAGGGATGTCGTATGCTGTAAAGCCGTGTTAGGCAAATTGTGATTTGTGATATTGGGCTTTATAAATAAAATTGATTTGATCCTCCCTCTAACTGAAGACCACACACTATTACACTATATCTTTATATAAACACTAAACCAGAACATCTTCATGCAGTTTGTTCGTTTGTGTTGTTCAGGCACCAAGCCGTACTGGCAGCTGATAGATGTCTGATGCTTTAAATTAATATTCATCATGTATTCAGACCAGTACTCTGCCAGAGGGTCAGTTCAGTCAGACGACTTGGAACACAGTTACAGTCTGGTGTCTAGACTCCGACCTCATCACTCCCCGCAGACGGTTACATGAGATATTGGAGAGTGATGAGTGAATGTTTTCCCCCCTAGCTGGAACCTGCAGGTGGATGCTAGGGTGGAGGTGGGGCTGAAAGAGCAGGCAGCGGCTTTGACAAGGCAGAGGGAGAGCTGGGAATTTTTTTTGCAGCTTTAATAGACCACTAAATTGAGCGTGTGTGCTTTGTCAGTGACGTGGGGAGTGACTAATGACGTGTGTGTTTGAATTAGTGCAGCTCGAGTTGCCTGCCTGAGCTAGACGTTGCCCCATTAACACAGTATCAACATCAGCTCCGTTGCGGTGGTTAGCAGTTCTGTGAAACCTGGTACAAACATGTTTGGATATACTGAAAACTTTCCGTTCTAGGAACTGTTGTTACAGGGTTCAAAATGAGCACAAGGCAGTTTGTACTTAACTTTGTACAGGATGCACAACTCTTTGGTCAAGTACGTCAAAGACTACAGCCAAGCTAATTGCTTTATCAGGTAGCCTACTGAGGCACAGTGTTGCTTTGAACTAAATGCTAACATCAGCATGCTAACACGCTCATAATGACGATGCTAACATGAAATTTCAGGAGTGATTTTACCATGACCACCATTCTAGTTTTTCACACTGGATGCGTAAGCGCCGCAAAGTGCGCCAATTTTCTGTGGAGAGCTGCCCGCTTGCTTTCGGCGCCCTCATTTTCCAATTGACCTATGGCTAAGCCACGCCCCCTCTACTCACTGGACAAACTATCAACATTCAGTGCCCGGCGCTATAGCAGGTGTCACAGTACACGGCATTTTGCAGGAGGCAATTGATGGTTTTTGGGGACATAATGATCGGATGTTATTGAGAAGTAACCAAAAGGGCCTAAACTACGCATTGGAGAGGGGATATACTCATCATTTTATTGTTGAGAAGCTCGATGAAAAGCTTAAATTACAAGCCAAAATTTACAGGTCACAGTGTGCGCCTGTGATCCGCATCTCGTTGCCGCCGCCATCAAAGACAACAAGTTAAAGTGCCACTGAAGTTAAGGTTTTTGACTCAGAATATGAGAAAAGGATAACGGCCTTTTTACCATCCTTACTAAGAGTGTCTCTCTGTTAGTTTGGTGCTACAGTATTTACACTGAATCAACTGAATCATCTTGCCAACCTTTGTTCTCTCTGCAATTACAAATAAATTAATGAAGCTAAGCTCCAGAAGTTAACGTCAGCTTAACTAGAGCCCTTTGGACAACAGCTAACAATGATGTACGATCACCAAAGTATAAAACTAGAACAAAATAGGCTAATGAACTCCCAGCAAGCAAGGTGACATGATGAACAACGCAGCTAGGAGCTAACGTTAGGCGAACTTTAGCTAACATTAGCTAGAGATGTTAAAGATAACTTTATATTTCTTTCCAGCAAAGTGACAATATGTTGCCTCAAACACGATGTTGACTTACCTTAAAACAGATGTAGACATCATAGTTAATCTTATTCATGTTGAGTTGATATGTGGTCTAACGTTACCGCACAATCCAGTTTTGGATGACTCTGACTATGACCGTGTCAAATTTGATGTACTTACTGTAGAGTTTTAGAGAAAATTAAAGGTTTAGCTCAATATACATTAGGTCTACAGCACATTGACAATTTCCTTGTATATGAACTGTCATAATTTATTTCTCTTTGGAGATTTGCTGAAATTTTCAAAGGAGAATGACCCTGACTGACCAGGTCAACAGTGTCAACTTCATGATGGCACGAAAGGAAAAGTCTGCATCAAGTCATAGCATGGCTAAAGATATCCTCTTGAAATTTTACCGGTTGGCTACAAGCATCACATTAAGACTGACTGCCAAATTACGTATTGCTATAAAGGTTTGTGCTGGTAGTAATACCCACAGTGATCATGTATCTTCTTGGCAACATATTCAGAAACATATTAAAGATAAATGTCTTTCCTAAAATTCTGTAAAATAATTTTATCAGCCAGTATTTTCACCAAGCACATAAAGCTCATAAAAGTATTCTTTTTTTCTGCCACAGATCTCGAGTTTCCCACCACTAGACTTGCAAGTACAATAATCTCATTTTGTACTCACTATTGTTAGTGAGCGTTCTTTGTTATCCATCCTGATGTAATTTCACTCATGATTATCTGATAAGCAGCGTGCGTCTTTCAGTTTGTGACTCATGAATCTCGTGAGTGGGTGAGATAGTGAAAGCGGGAGTGCCGGGACACGCTGTGTACACTGCAGAGTGGTTCCATAAAAGGAAACACAAAGGGCAGACGTCACACTGACGTTGGACTTGAGCCAATGAAAATAAGCAAACAACAAACACTGCATATTTTCCAGGAGTTAATTTATTGGCCCAGCAGATGCAGAATCAACTGTACAACATACTGTCCTCTCATTCATAACCCTCAAATTATATCAAGGTGCCTCTCGTTCCACGCATCCAAAACTACAGAAAAATAAATAAAGAATATAATAAAACATTTTTACATTAAAAAAACAAAAACAAATTTCAAGTATCTCAAGCAAACATGTTAACAAAAGTTTTACTGAGAGAGGTAAGCAGCGGCTTCTTTCTCAACAGATCATGTTCTTCATTAGTACAAAAATATTTCTACACACTCAATTTCATTAAAAGACTCCCAAGAAAGTCATCTCCCATGCATTTCCAGTTATACTGTATGTACACTAACATTTACAAGATATTATTAAAAGCACGCATTGTTGTAATAACAAAAATATAGGTGCTTATATTTGTGCGTAGCAGACAGCAACAGGAAATCAAAGAAAACCAACTTGAAAAATTAAGAACTCTGTTGAATAATCAGCATGCACTGTAGCATTGAAACTAACCAAAATGAAAAATAAATATTCAAACTGTGAAAAGTAAAATATTGACGTGATATGTGGAGTTATTAGGTGATATGTGGTGCCCCTTCTCGAGCAACCACTTCCAGAGAAATGGCAAGAGAAGCAGCGTCGGGCTTGCAAAACAAGCACTACAGGCACTCTACGGCAAAAATCACCTCCATTACCGTGATGTAACGTGACGTGAAAAAACACATAGTGACACAGAAAACAAACAAAAGTACAAATTTAACCCCACTGTGCAAAATAATCGCTTATTTTAGTGTCAGCATACAAAGGAGTCAATTAAATAATGACCCCAGTGCTTCCAAAGAAGTGCCAAAGAGTTTACAATGTAAACTACATACTAAATCCTTCACTTAAAACCAGTGCAACCATTAGTTGAAAAAACAAGGATGGGCTGAAAGATTTATCCAGGTATGAGGGTTGGTCTTTGATCTCTCTTAAACAATAAACCGGCAGAAACTGGTTTCCCAGAGAGCCATCTGAGGAGTGAGATGTAACAGGAATGACTGTCGATTTAAATGAGTCACAGTTAGCTTCCTTCATTCTGAATGAATTAAATGCATGACGTTTGGAAAGGTTTCCCAAAAAAACACAGATTCTTCAGTCTCATAAAGAAAATGTCTGACAGTAGCAAGACATATCCTTGAACATAAATAGGACAGCAATTAATTAACCATAGTCCTTTTTGAATGAAACAGGAAAAACGTTACTTGTGTTCTCGGCTGACAAAATGATACATTTAATGAGAATGTTGAAAAGTAACTCTTCAATTTTACTCTTCCTTGTTGTTTTGTGTTATTGCCTTCATTGAGTCTTTGTCAGCGATCCACTCTCCGGCCTCTAGAGCCACGTGACACGTTCTTGCAATTTCATTGGCAGGGCTGCAGGACGTCTCGACGACCAGATGAGCTTCTCCTCAGGTTCTGTAAGCACAAAAAAATGCACCAATACCGTTAAGACTTTAGTTAACTTCTGTAATGGGCAACTATTAACTACGCAACACATTACATTTGGCTGCTAGAAGTTCAACAGCAACAACACAAGACAGTGCTCTTGCACAAATATCCTCAGGCCAGATGATACTCTCATGCAGCGTAATCCCTAAACCCCAAGTTACATCACCTTTGGTTTCTCAGGCCCTGATTTCCTCTATGATATTTTTAGAGGGCATAAAAACTACCACTGAGTTCATGAGTGTGTGAAAAGGTTGCTGTGGCTGACTGTGTGTGTGAGTGTGTGTGTGTGTGTGTGTGTCTGCACCGAGGTAATCCTCAAGTGATTATGAATGAACCTGACAAGATCTTCACACACCCAACAGCGTTATCCACGCTTTTCCACTGTGCCAGCAAAACTAGTGCCAACAGGCCATTCCCCTGATGCAGTCAATAAAGACACTGCATGGTTTTTTTTTTAACTGTCACCAGAGAACAATTTGGTTGTCTGTGGTAGGGACACAATTTTGGTCGAAGCCAATGTCATTATCAAAACAAAAAGAGAAGTGACTTAAACAAACTTAGAGAAGTCATGGTTCTACTGAGAGCTTTCACTGTGGACTATCAACAGTTTGGTGGCCATTTTGGAGGATATTTAGTAGCAGTCAGCAGCTGCTTTTCTAAAACTCTAAATTGTCCATCTCAGAAAACAAACATTTCAGTTTGTTCTGAATGGAAAATCATAACTAGCCCTTTTAATTTGGCTTGTTAATATTATCAGCTTGTTAGCACACTAACTAGCTAACCACCTTTTTTTTTTTTTTTTGCGTGCACGATTAGCGCAAAATGTGTATCAAGTGTAGGCTAATTTTAGCATGTTACATTTGTGTCTTGGCTAATTGAGCCTGCCAGTTAGTTATTTACTAAGTACTTTCCATCACAAAAAAACTAATATTTATTTTTAAGTATAGAACTATTATTGACCAGCTCTTTTAATATTAAATATTGTCAGCTTGTTAGCATGTTAACTAGCTGTTATTGTTTTATTGTTAGTACATTTGATTAGCATAAAACAAACGCATCTAGTGGAAGCTAGCTTTAGCATTTTACATTTGCTGAATGAGCCTGCAGGCTACTTATAGCCTGTTTAGCTACACTAAAATGTCTTAATTCTTCACAAAAAAAGTAACATTTGTTAGTTTTTTCAGAATGGAAAATCATTAAATAACCAACACTTAAAATTTAGCTTTTGCATACTCTCAACTTGTGAGCACGCAAACTATCATTGCTTATTATTAACACGTTTAAGTAGCATAAAACAAGCGCATCTATTGGAAGCTAGCTTTAGCATGTTAAATTTTTGCCTGCTGGCTAGTTTGATTATCTCTTCAAAAATTCTCCTTGTTTAGGGACAGAGCTACAGTATGAAGCAACTGCAAAGCCTCTACTGTGTGTTTACCTTTGAAAGACTAATAATGAAACCACTTTCAGATATTGGAGGACGGTGCGTCTTTAAGCAGGACAAGACAGGCCAAAAATAAACCAAACAGAGACAAGAACAGGATAGTCAGCATGAATCAGCGTAGTAAAACAAGCAGATTGTGGTTATGACAACAACAATGACACAAGCAGCCAGGAATCACAGGAATGTAAACTGGGAAGTGAAGGTTCCCCATAACCATATATAGTATGAGAGCTTTTTTTTTTTCTTTTCCCGCACTGACAGGAAACAGCGCTGCTAAACACACATTTCCTGTCAATCAGATCTGGAACAAGCAGACGTACTATGAGAGCATATCTGGGCACAGAGTCAGTT
This sequence comes from Epinephelus cyanopodus, assembly GCA_026686955.1. Classification (NCBI taxonomy): domain Eukaryota; kingdom Metazoa; phylum Chordata; class Actinopteri; order Perciformes; family Serranidae; genus Epinephelus; species Epinephelus cyanopodus. The sequence goes on from CM048936.1 coordinate 10,148,478, forward strand.
CCCCAAAATATGATGCGTTTATCATAATAGAGACTCAGATGTGATTAACAGAAGTAATACAAAGTGTGCACAGGTACATTTTGAGCAAAATGTGCGTCTATATTTCTTTACATAATTTGAGATTTACGTCTGTCTTTTTGCTGCTCTCAGTCAAGTTCAGGAAAAGAAATGTCAGCTGTGAACACAATGTAAAAGAAGATACAGCCACAAGAAGAGAGTGGAGGGATGAGATAAAAAAGAGCCTGACAGCCAGAAATTAGGACTGAGTGAATACTTACAGGCAAACTTTGCCCAGCCAGTGCTTTAAGGTGCAGAGGAGGAGAGGGCAGCAGAGGAAAAGAGGAAGGAAAACAAGTGAGTGACAAGACAGTGAATATACATGCTGTCTGAAAGTCTGTATAAGAGGCTGTCAGAAAGGAAACAGAAGATGGGAATGTTTTTTAGTGTCTCGTTGTGTCCTTGATGCTATTCAGAGAGTTTTCCATCCTGTTAAAAACTGAATTCTCTGCAGACACACAAGCCTCTAGCCAAATGAAAAATGTCTAATTAGGCACCGGCTTCTGGTGACTTGAGTCGAAATAATTAGGTCCTGGCCTTAGAAACCCATAACAATTGAGTTTCGGTAATTCTAAATATATAACACTTGACATTAAATTAAAGTGTGTTTGTGTTTATAAGAAACGTACCTGTCCCGCTAGGGCGAGAGGGATGTGTGAGGGGCTGCAGAGTGCCAGCGAGGCAACAGACGGGGGCAGCTCCTGGATCGGAGCCTCGTCCAGGTCATCGATGCGAGGTTTCTTGATGTTTGTCTCGGGGCTGGTCAGAGGAGTCACACTGTTCCTCCTGATCAAGGTGCCAGGACCCCTCTTCACCTCCTAAAGTGCACAAAAAAATTAAGACACTTAGAGTCCGAAATCAAGTTGCATAATGAAGTATTTTAAGCTGTGTATATCATAATAAAGGAGTGCAAAAGAATAATTTTAATAGCTTCCTATCAGCTTTCTGTAATGACCCAAGCTTTATCAAGTTCTTTCCATTTCCCTTTGTAAGGGGTCAGCAGAACATTTCCAATAATCAGTTAATCAAGCATTACCTCTGGTCTGTCCCTGTGGGTGTTCACTGCCTCCACATTTAGAGAGATGGACTCCACTTTGCACCCGTAGGCAACCGGAGTGAGCTTCAGCACCGTGTGGAGGGGACACTTCAGGTAGGGCATCTCCTCTGGAATAGGACAAACATAGATATGAACATCAGATTTGAGTGCCGTGAAGCATTTTTTTAGATGATGACACTAAATCTGAGGGCTTATGGGAGCTGTAGTACCCACCTGCACTTTTATCCAGGAAGTAGGCCAGCAGGCAGCGCATGACTGCCTGGTGACAAATAACCAGGACGTTCTCTTGCCTCTCTAGGTCCATGATAACCGGCTCTACCCGCTGAACCAGATCTTGGTAGGACTGTAATCAGGAGGGTGTGGTTGTTTATTTTTGTCAATATAACTGATCGTAGTTATATTAAGTACCTGCATTGTTATATTTAGAATGATAATATGGATTATTGTGCTCAATCAGTCGATCGGAAATCCAAATAAATGCTTTGTATTTTGGGTGTGTGAAGGTGTCCAGTGGTTGCAGACTGTGTGTACCTCTCCAGCTGGGTAGCGATAGTAGTATTTGTCTTCATCTCTCAAAGCAAACTCCTCTGGGAATTTCTCCTTCATCTCATCATACGTCATCTCTTCACACAGTCCCTACAAAGAACAAAGAAGTATAATATTTCAGTTTGGCTACAGCTGATATACTGTGTCAGGTGGTGTAATAGTGTGTGTGTGTTAAAGTGATACTCACAGCGTCTATCTCATTGAGAGCCTTCCACTGCTCGTACGGGACTCCCAGGTGCTCTGCAGTCTGGATGCTGCTGCACAGCTGGCTGGTCCAAACCTTCAGATCCTGCAGCTGCTGCTCCTCCACAAACCGAGCCAGGGCAACTGAAAACTACAGCAGAGGGGGAACAATATTTAGTACCTGAAGTTTATCGGTTATGCTGTATAAATCTATTTCATGGTTCTGCCTGTTGCTGTCTGTACCTGTTTGCCGCGAGGTGAGAGGCCTGCGTCACCGCCCAGCCGTCCCTCCAGGTTGTCGGTGCTCTCTCCGTGCCGACACAGGTAGATGGTGCGGGGCTGAACGTGGATGTTCATCAGGTAGTAGACGATCTTACTCTGGATGTGATCCTGGATCCGGTTAACAAGGAAACGGCGGCCCACATCGATCACCTTGATGAAGGAGAGATCCCTAGAGGAAGAACAGGAGCGATTAGTGTCTGAGTTTGTATCGGATGTTGCAGATGTTCTAAGAAAACCGATGCTGATTATTTACCTGTCATACTGATCAGGGTCCAGAGGTTGGTAGCTGGTTTTGTAGCATTCAATTCTTCTCTGGAAATCCAACATGGCGTCGGTCTTGTTGCAGTCCCGGTAGTCGGGACACGACACCTTCACTTCCTGCGCAGGGAGGAAGACTGTCAAGCGGCAAACAACACGCCTGATGCCAGAGAGTTATAAACATTTTGTGTCATTTCAAACAGGATGCATGGTGATGTCATTCTGTTTGTGACCTACCATGATGTTCGACGCGATGACACTGGGATCGTCGCACACGGACTCGATGAAAAAGATCTGGGCACGAGACAGAAGAGCAGTTAGAAAGTTGCTGCATTGTTAATGATGTCATACCTTGAGTCCTCAGGTCGCCATAGTAACACTCACCTTGAAATCATTCTCACTGCCAAACTGGAGGATCATGTCTCGCCTTTCCCTTGTTGTGTTTGTGGCATCGAAGACCTGAAAGAGACATAAAGGAGCCTTGTAAGACGATATGTTCTCATGAGATCATGTCACAAATTGTATTAAGTAAAAGAAGAAACTCACCGCTACTTGGCCTCCCTCGTCCTTCAAATAGGATTTGACATCCCTCAAGGCTGCTAAGGCACATTGCCTAAGGAACAATGACAGTTATTTTTATTTTATGTTCTCAATAAAATGTATACAGTAGATTACTGTAATTGAGCTTCTGTATTTGTGTTGAACTTACTGCCTGATTTTCACAGCACACTCATTATCAGGCTTGAAGAAGTCATAGGAGCTGTAGTTCTTGACCGCCTCTCTGCGGTACTCTCCCACATTGAAGACTACAACACACAGACAGAAGTAGAAGCATGAACATGATGTCCTGGAGGTAGAAACATAAGTCGATGCTGCTTGGTGAAACACGCAGAAGGTCGTCCTGTAACTGATAGGCTACAAATTAACATGTGTTGTTTACCTTTGGTGGGCATGCCAATCCAGTTGAGGTAGCGGGTGAGTTTCTTGGACATGTACGTCTTGCCTCTAGCCGGAAGACCCACCATCACGATGACCGTGGGGGGGTTGGCGAAGTGAGGGGCGCCGGCCGCTGCAGGGAGGGGTGACAAGGTAGGGGAATGTGTTATGACAGCGGTTGCAGAACTGCAAACGATTTAACACCATTCTTAACAAGCTGTATCAGTCAGTCAGTGAATGAGCAGTACAGAACACTGACATATTTAGCATTTGCAACCTGAGACGGCCATAACCAGCTGCCAGAGACCTGCGACAAACAATAGCTGCTCACCAAGAGGTGCAACTGGATTCTTTTATTATTATTATTATTATTATTATCTCTATTTCTCTCCATGCTGTCACACACAGCAGGCACGTGGCTGTCTGCTGCCGCCAGACTCGCCTTTCACTTCCACCTCATTGCACATGTGACCCAATTCTGCACGCGCTGAACCGGCTCACACGACCCAGATGAGTTGTTTTCACCTGACCACATATACTGTAACTGCACCCTGATCCATATGAGGTGTTATATCATATGATATGTTGGTGCAGGTTGCTTCAGGTTGCCCTGGATTTACAGAGGAATGCAGGGCGTGATTCGACATGAAAACGTGTTTTGTAGGTCAGTGACATTGTGAATAAATTACCTGAGATTCTTTAAGTGAAGCAGCAAATGCTTCAAGTCATATTTCATTAAATCCCTCATCTCCTTCAACAGGTCTTTTTTTCCCCCATCCAGGTGGGCAGGATTCTTTTCAGTCTCTATCAAAGCAGCTGTAAACGTTAGCAGTGCTCGCTCATCGCATGATAACGCCCCAGAGCTAATTTATACTCGCTAATCTTGTTTCCATAACAAAAGAGCCACGTTGCTTAAGCAGAAAAACGGATCATACTCTAAGACGATCTTCGGACACCTGGGTCATTGTCACCTCCCCGACCTGTCCCTTCTCTTTTCATCCATCTCCATCTCACCTACTGTACAGCATCCAACCTCTGCTGTGTTTAATTCTGCTTTTTAGGGAAAAAAGAGTGAGACATTTAATTTTGTCTGATCAAACTGAGAGCTCTGAGCCTCATTGGCACAATGTGAGCAGTGTGAATCCAGATGTGCAGCTACATTATCAATCTAAAGAAATACATCCTCATCTTATGGTTGCTCTAATATTTTTCAGTGGTTTTAAATCATCTCCAGTTGTAGCATTAAATTTCAGCACTAAAATCTGAAATGTCTGCAGATATTTTGCAGATATTTGAATTCTGTCCGCCCTATTTGCATCCATGAAAATTCCCCAGAACCACAAACAAAAGAGAAGGCCTCTCAGTGACACAGAGAGACTGTAAATTGCAGCAGAAACCACAAAGTGCCTGTTCTCCGAGCACACATCCCTCAACAATAATGTCTTCCCTGTGGTGTCTTTGGTGTCGAGCCAGAGAGGACACAGCGGCCAGGGTCGCGCCATGCACACGCGCTGCCCGGCGGACCAATTGGAAAACGGCAGCCTGGGAGACAAGAGGTTGCGGGGCACCTTGGTAACCATGGTGACCGGGGCTTCGTCACGGCTCAGGCGGAGGACGGTGACGCGCGGCGCGTGCTAATGAGGACCACCAATCAATGAAGGAAATTCAAAACACCGGTGAAGGACAGGTGCGCTGCGACGTCACAGCGGAACTATGGCAGCCGGCGGAAACACGAGTGAAAATGTCAAGTGAAAATGTATCAACTGTTACAGAAACACTAATTGGTTGGTGAAAGGTTGCACTACGTGAACGGAAGCGACCACTACAAACACACGCTTCGTCACTAAGAGCTGTAAAAAACAAAGGAGCTGTCTACTGTAAAGTAATACACTTTAAGTCCATTTAAAAATACAGCAGGGACAGACAACGACAGAAGAACGTACAATGATGCTTGGAATATCACATGAATAGCCTGTATAAATATTATAAGGTTTTACCTCTGCGAGGTGCCGGCTTGTCATCCTTGGTGGGCACCCAGATCTTTTGGATCCTGTTCTGGGTCAGCTCTCTGGGCATTCCTTAAGGACTGAAGAGTCGCACAGTACACGAGAACCGAGCCGGTTAAATTCCGAGGAAACAAAGGACCGAAAAAAAGAGCCGGTTGGTTGTTAAAGCAGGAGCCTCGTCCGTTCGGCTGCAAATGAATCGAGCTGCTCTCAATGGCGCGTTGAGCCGGGCTAATCTACCGGTCTGCGGCACACATCCGCTATATAACCCGGCCAGGCGGGGAGAGCAACGTGACTGCTGTGACGACATGCACACGCGCGCGCACATGCACGAACACGCCGGTCAGCAACAGCGCCTCCGTGTGGTAATCCAACTCTCATAGATAATATTTCATGTAATTTAATTTGTATGAAGTGTAATAATAAACAAAGGTTTTTCCCTATTTTACATAGTGTCTTTATTTTTAAAATATTTTTTTTAATTAGCAGTAGCAGCCTAAGTCATTTATATTTATTCTCTATCACTATTTTATTAACATTGCCATTATCGTTATTTAAATCTACACAAATATATTACGATAGTACGCTATATTTATATACGTGTATTCTAATTTGTATTTAGTGTATTAGTAAAGAAAGACTTATTCAGATTAATGTCCTCATTTTTTTTTTCTAAACGGAAGTAGCAGCCAAAGGGATTTAAATTCAGTCTAAATTATTTTTTAATAATATTATTAGTCTCTTTTGAAAGACAATATTTTTAAATATATTTTCAAACTGTTACAGGCTATTTGGTGTTTGTTTTTATCTTTTTAGTAAGATTGCAAGCTGTCGCTGCAGTAATGTAGTAATGATTTTACTATTTTCTACATTAGATTTTTTTTCCTATGAAGTCGTCAGGACATAAACACAAAGGGCGGATGCCTTTAATATCGCTCTTAATAACTTAATAAGCACTTTCTCCACTTCTACCTGTTGCTACAGCACAAGCTCTGTGGCAGTCTCCCCTCTCTGAGATCACACCCTGAAGAAACGTGCAGAATCTCACATCAGCTCTCTCTGCTTCCTCACACCGGGTTGTCCCATTGACTCATAATGGGTATGGTCATATATAGAGTTTACTGTATATAGTGATTTCGGAAAAAACTTCAACGACAAAAAAAAGCCCCCACTGACCTAATAGGTTTGAACTAAGAGTACCAAGAGTTTTGACGGGGAATGATGAGAAATCAGACTAAAAAATAAGCGACATTACATAGTAAATAAGCCTTTATATTCCATCGTGTTTTAGAGCTATAGGAGAGCATGTATGAAGCTATCCGATTGTTTGGTTTTTTTTGTTTGTTTGTTTTAAAAAGCAGTGTGTGTATGCAGCTTTCTACAGCACATGGACTAAATATAGGCTGCCCAGTGAGCTTCTGCTGGTTTACAGTTTCAGCCTGAGACTTATACAACCAGGCTGCAGATGGAGATCCCAGATGAACACACACCACCCCATCAAACCATGACCTTGCAATACTTTTCAAGCACAATATATCTTATCTTAAAATCTCTCTGACATCAGTGAATCCAAATTTAGCAACTGCGTTATTCGCAAGTGACTCAGAAGCGCATCTGCGTTGTTCATCGCTGACTTTTCATGATTCAGTTTGCACTTGCAGCTATTATTTTTCTGCGATTACACCTGTAACCTCTATTGGAATGTGCTACACCCTATGTGAAGATTGGTGATGTAATAATATAGTATTTGAAGTGCATTGTGGCTGCACTGTAAAAAAAAAAAAAAAAAGTAGTTTAAAATTCTTTACCAAGGTCTGCATTTCTTCAACTTTTTACAGTGTATTGAAATTCCTCCGTTGCTTCAGTTTGAAAAGCCTCTGAACTCTCTCCAACCTTCCCCCCAAATTTATTGTAATCCAACTGAATTCCTGTTTATTTATCAGAGTGACAAACTTTTTCCTGTTAACCACTTGAACAAAGGGCAGCTGTGGGACAAAAGGAGTATAGTTTTGCTATTTGTGTGTTGAACATCCTCCCTAAAACATGACGAGTGAGTGCAGTTATTTTCACCAGCACAAGGAGAGCAGAAGGAAAATGTGCACAAGGTCAGGTCATCATGGTTCCACCTGGAGGATTGAGATGTGTCAGTGTTCGGGTGGAGAAACTGGTTGTGAAACTGTTTGTACTGATAGTGAGACACTTTCTAAACTTTGCCTTAGAATAAAAAAAATAGTGTGTGAGTGTGGGAAAGATAACTTTTATATAAGAACACGGAAGAAATTTCTGGGGTTTTATATGATAAGATTATCTCCTTTATTTAACTTACAGGAACACTCTTATTTTTACTGGAAAGACTCAGTGAAGAAAACATGCCTGTTGGATAAAAGATGCTTATGATTCAACTCAGGCTTGTACAGTTTTTTTTCTTATGTCTTTTTGTTTTCTTAAGTATGAACACGTAACTTTTCATATATATTGCAAATGCAGAGATGACAGTGATTAACATTGTATTTTGTCCCAGGAGGATAAACTGCTTGTCTGTCCTGGCCAGCATTTCCTATAAATAGTGATGAGTCCAATGGGGCTAGGCTGAGAATAAGGTAATTAAAATAATATTTGTTAGGAAAACACTTGATTAACTCTCAAGTCTGTAATGAAATGAACTTTGATGGACATCTTGCTAAGCACAAAATGGGTCATTGTTCCTGGTTTGAAATATTATTTACCAGACACTGAGTAATTCAGGGGACATGGTTAGTTACCAGTAATGCGTATATTCCCTGACTTCCTTAGAGCCTCACATTGAATCATCATCCAGCAGGGTAGACTATGAGACTATGCGTCTGGCAGCCAGAGAGGAAGAGATGAGACAGCCAATCTCCTCCAGTGTTTAAGTCAACAGTCACACCAGTTCATTACATATAGTACCAGTACACACTTACAACGTCAGCACTACGACGCAGTAATACAATGTGCAGCATGTACTTTGTGCTTTCTAGTATATCTGATAAACATTAGTAAGTAGAATGAAAAAAAAACCTTCACATTTTCAACCACCTTTTTGTTAATAGTTCACATTTTTGCCATGTATAAAGAAAATTCAAAGAGACTTCACTACTTTTTTTTTTTTTAGCTTACTGTGATTTTTTTTGACATACCATACTATGAATTTTGTGTGATATACATGACACTTTATTACTGTATTATGAATTTCTTTTGACATACTATACTATGTTCCATTCCATTTTTTAGAAAATACTTTATTACTAGTCCATACCCATTGAGTGCATAGTTGCCCACGTACAGTTTCACATGGTGTGTGTTTGGGATACAGGTCATAGGAAATTACAGATTAAATAGTCAAGTGAACCCATTCAGGAGATCAATGTATTCAGACAGAGTTTTTGTGAATTTGATAGTACAATTGCAGCCACAGCGACCTGTCTTTCTGTTGTTATAGCTCCACCCAGTTGCCAATTAGAGTTAAATTTCTCCAGTCACCTTGAAGCGTCCTATTCTACATACATAAATATAAAAATCGATATGGCGGTTAGGCCTAGATAAGAAATGAGCATCCTCCCATGACCCTCTACCACTGTGCCAAATTTCACATGGACTGACCAAGTCAGTGAGGACAAAAACGTGCAACAGACACACAGACACACCCACAGACAGATTTTCGTCATTATATTATAAGATAAGATATAGTAAGATAATATGATAAGATATAGTAAGATGACTGTTGTATTACATTTTTATGACATACTGTACTTTGACTTTCTGTTCCATCTGTTATGATTAACTGTACTGTGGCCTTTGACATATTATATGATAATATTTTATTCCATTTTAATGGCATACTATACGATGACTTTTTTTATTCCATTCTTATGGTATACTATACTATGACGTTTTTGTCGACATACTACACTATGACTTTTTTATTCCCTTTTTGTAACATACCTATACTATAGATTTTGTTTTTGACGTTCTATACTATAACCTTTTTTTGACAAACTATAGTATGATTTTTTCCCCCATTTTTATGACATACTATACTATGACTTTTTTTCATTCCATTTTTTGACATGCTATACTATGACCTTTTTTTGTGAAGTACTATGATGTTTTTTCCCCATTTTTATGACATACTGTACTGATATTTTTTTGACATATTATACTATGACTTTTTTATTACATTTTTATGACATACTATACTATGTTTTTTTTTTTATTACATTTTAATGACATGGTATACTATGACCTTTCTTATTCCATATCTTTGACATACCTATACAATGAATTTTTATTGACATACTATACTATCACTTTTTTTTATTCCATTTTGATGACATGGTATACTATGACCTTTTTTATTCCAATTTTCTTTAAGATTATTTTTTTAAGATTATTTTTTTAGGACGGAGTGAAATGGGGTGAGAGAGAGAGAGAGTGGGGTTGACATGCAGCAAAGGGTTGCAAGCCGGAGTCGAACCTGCAACCGCTGCAGCGAGGCATCACCTCTACACATGGGGCCGACGCCTATTATTCCATATTTTTGACATACCTATACAATGAACTTTTTTTGACATACTATACTATGACCTTTTTTTATTCCATTTCTTAAGACATACTATACTATGAATTTTTATTCCGTTTTCATGACAAACTATACTATGGCCATTTTTTCGACATAATGTACTACACTGAACAAAAATATAAATGTAACACGATTGTTTTTGCTCCCATTTTTCATGAGCTGAACTCAAAGATCTAAAACATTTTCTATATACACAAAAGACAATTTCCTCACAAATGTTGTTCACAAATCTGTCTAAATCTGTGTTAGTGAGCACTTCTCCTTTGCCGAGATAATCCATCCCGCCTCACAGGTGAGGCATATCAAGATGCTGATTAGACAGCATGATTATTGCACAGGTGTTCCTTAGGCTGGCCACAATAACTTGACACACAATACTTTGACTTTTTTTCTTCCATTTTTATGACATATGGCCTTTTTTTGACATGCTATACTGTGACCTTTTTTATTCCTTTTTTAATAACATGCTATATAATATGACCCTTTTTTTGACATTCCATACTATGACTTTTGTGTAACATAGTGATTGAAAATTATTTCAGTATATTTTTATGACATACTATACTATGACAATTTTTTGACATACTATAACTTTTTTCTTCCATTTTTATGACATATGGTATTTTGATATTTTTTTTATATATACGATACGAGGACTTAAAAAAAAAAATATGATATACTATACTTTAACTTTAAATGTGTATATTATGTCATAATATACTATGGCTTCCTAAGACAAACTATATTATAGTTATAGCGTCACTTCTTACTATACCTTGAGTACTTATGTCTTAAGCCTTATGTATTCTTATGACCTATTAAATTGCGACTTTTTAAATCTATTTTCATGACATGCTATACTATGATTTTTTTGTGTCTTGTTTATAACAAACTATACTATGACAGTTTTTATGATAAAGTATTCTATTTTTATTTCTTTTTTTATGACATACACTACTGTAACAGCTGCCATCATCGAGTCCATCCTCAGGTCTTTCATCACCATCTGATATGTGCCGCCATTGCCAAGGACATACGCAGACTAGCAGCGTATCATATGGTCTATGGAGAAGGTCATTTGCTGCAATCTAACATCTCAGAACCTGTAGCTTCCAGGACTGAGGCAGGTTTGTTTTAGAACTTTATTGCAGTGTACTCCTTGGGGCTGAATACAATAAACAGTGCAGTGGTGAGATAAACAGCATCACCATGGAATCTGATTGTAACCACAGAGATATCAGTAGGCCGCATACATTTAATATAAAACCACAAAATGTATTCATTTTTTGACCTGGATACAACATATCCAGGACAACCTACATGCCTGTACAGTGACCCTGGACCACTTTAAGCAACGACATTGTGACCTCTCGACCTTGTCTCAAGTCACACCCCCTGGTATTTAGGTCAGGGTTTAATATGTCACTGACAGCCAATCACATTCCTCTGCTCTGCTGTGCACGTTCAAGACACGCTCACACCATCAGTCTCACACCTGGTTCTCTCAACTACACACACTGCTGCTTCAGGCTCGACTGTGGCCTAAACAAACCTGCTGCTGACCCTGAAACCCAGGACAGACACCTGTACATTTGTGTGTCAGTAGTTTTGCCCTTGTTAAGTTTTGTACTTCATTCAAAATCTGTATTTTAACCAGGCTGTATTTAGCTAAACTCGTCTTTTTAAAATAGCAAAAGAAAGAACGTGTTTTACTGGTTTTTGTTAGTTAGTTACTAATACCCAAATAACATATTAATAACATTACTTCCAGTTATGTCGTAGTACTGTTTTAGTCTTTGGCAGCAGGTCAAACGTCTGTCTTCACCTCTCAGCTTCTCGTCATCCATATTCTGTTGACCTTTCACCCATGCAGCATCAATGAGGGAATCAAATCTGTCAAATGGGCCTCTATTCTCCCTTCTGTTTTTCTATCCAGCCTGTTTCCCTGATCTGAATTAAACCTACTCCAGTGGGATCCTTCCTGACGTATTTCACCGGAACCTCCAGGGCCCTTCTGGTGCGCTTACATAAGTTCTGAATGAGGCTGGGGCTGCGCTCACCGTCCTGGTCCCCTTCCATCAAGGCTAAGTTAAGACTCACCGACCCTGGGGATGTGTTAACACTACGGTGGAACTGGTGTTATGTCAGACAAAATTCAGAGAGGGAAACTAGGCTTCTTGGATATACTGTATATTGCTCCGTGACAGGGTGTGTGAAAGTTTAGCTTTTAGGTTTGCTTAGAAATGTTTATACCAGGATGAAATATTTAGCATTTTGAAAGAGAAAAACAACTACAGCAGAGTCACCATGACTAGGCTGATTTCTAACAGTAAATTTTAGAGATTATTAAGCAATACTGACTCTAACAAATGTTAAATTCAGACAACAAAACTTAATTTACATGGAATAATGATACGTAAATAAAGAATCGTAAACTACACATAGTTTAAACCATTTATTTGTGCTGACATGAAGGTATTTTTCATCACAGAAAAAAAAGAATAATCTACAAGACTGACTCATCACTACATACAGACACTCGACTGCTGTTTGGGAAATATTAAAAAAAGGTTTATGTACAAGTGAGGAGATGATGGTGTCTGTCCGTGCCTGGGGAGATATCAGACCTGCTCGCCGAGGTCCAAAACTCGAAACTTGTCTAGATTGTAGAAGCAGGCCTTGACGACTCGCCCGCCGAAATAACGCCCATTCAGATCCACCACAGCTGCAGAGAGAGAGACGGTTAAGGTCAGACTGTATCCAAAGCACGCAGATAAACTTTTCAACAACAGATACTTTGACAAGGTTTATTTCTCATGAAGCGTCACATCTGTATATATTTCAACTGGAATTTCCTCAATGTCCCAGAATGACTTTTCCCAAGCTGAAGGGGGTTTTATTGTGACTTTCCTGTGATTAAGTTCTTTGTATGATTGTTAAAAACAGCCCTAGTTGCTGTAAATATGCTGATGTTATGATACCAAGAAGAGGAGAAACACACCAAACTGAATAAAGCCATGATTGTTTTTAACGGTTTGATAGTTTCATGCTGTATTTTTCCCTTTAACATCCATGGCAGAGGCCGTTTGTCTTGTTCTTGGAAGAAATTATTCGATTTGTGTGGAACAAACTGCTGTGAAAAGCAGCCAAGTAATGTTAACAGCTTGCTCTAAGTGTCAGTGATAAAAGCCCAAAAAAGAAAAACAACTTTGCTTTGACTTCAACACTACTAGGAAAAAAAAGGGTGGGGGGGGGTGACCTCAGCGTTATTCCCCAGGATTTGTCACTTGTGTGCTTCCACAGAGGCATCACACAGTGTCCTCATGCTCGCAAACACACACCAAAGTAACCCCCCTTTAGGACAACTGAGACACACAGCATTCATTCTGTTCTGTCTATCATTGTTAACCTTATCAATGAAGCGAACAACCTTGTATTGTCTGTGTGTTCCCCCCTTTAGTGATAGGTCTAATCCATTTTCCTAGTATGACACATCTGAGCACCTCATGCAGCACAATGCATGAACTTCTTTTTATTCATGTGTGTGCGTGTCAACTCCAGTGGGCTGACACTGGATGTACAAAACAAAGTGCGTAATGTTGCCATGATTAGACAGAGAGTCAGATGTCACTGATTGGGCAAAATGGTTAAGTTGTGAATGTCATCATATCCTGAATTACATTCGTGCATGGAGACAGCTCGATATGTCCTACTAAAGGAATAGTTTATAATATTTTGGGCTCCTATTAGGGCTCAAACAATTTCTCAAGAACAAAATTACCAAAACTATAACTATGTAACTACATACATCACAATGTGTGTTGCACTGATGATTATAACTGTCACACAATGTGCTTGCGCTGGAACAGGTGACATGATTTGATGGGTCTGAATTTCAAATGATGGCAGAGAGGGAGAGGGGAGAAAGGGGGGTGTTAGGGGAGAAAAAACATAGACATGCTCCTAGCAAACCAGGAGCCAGGAAAGTCCAGCATACAACCCCTGATAAACCACAATTTGTTTTCACATAAAAGGAAAAAACAACAACAACAAGAAACACAGTGTGCATTACTGAGCTTTAAATATGCTGGTAGGAAGATTCTTTCAGAGTTCAGACAGAGCCAAGCTTACCCCATTCCTAGTCTTTATGCTAAGCTAGCTAACTGGTTTTTGGCTACAGCTTCATCCTTAAGAGACAGACTTGAGAGTCTTATCAATCTTTTCGACTAACTCTCAGCAAGAAAGCATATAACTACATTTCCCAAACATTGAATATGATGATGTTATGGATATCCCCAGTGCTCCTATGCTGGAATGATCATAGGACGAAGGACAAACCTTACAACTAACTTCATCCTGAAACCTAATGAAGTGACTTCACTGAAATTCCACACAGCCACAGAAGGAAATCAGGTGAAACTGGGTCAAACCCCAGCGTGTTGATCTTTGAGCAAACACTAAATATAATGGTCAACTCCAGCCTGTTACTGTGTGACCATGACCTCTGACCTCCCTATCCAGGAAAGGCACGTGGCAAGTTGCATTCCGTCCTGGGAACAATAAAATCTTTTATGATCAACAGATCACACAGTGTGACAATTTAACCATAACTGAAGCCCTCTGTATTGTTCCTTGAGTGTCTGTCCCGCTTTCTGAGCGCTGTGATGTAAGCGCGGCTCTGCCGGTGCCGCAGGGAGACCGCAGGGTTGCTGGGCCGCATATGATGTAAGACCGCAGGGAGTCTCACCTTGTTTCTGATCTGGGCCAACCAATTTAGAATGGGACACACTTTCACCCACATTATTAGAGCAGTTACACAATGGTGGGAAAAGGGCGATGCAGTTACATAAAACTGAACGCGCACCCCAAAAAAACTGCTGCTTCTGTATGGAAATGACCCACTGAAAGCAGAGTCACAATGGAAATGTTGAAGATGGTGATTTTCAGTGATGAGGTTGTCACTAACAACAAACGCAGGCTCAAGTTTGGAGCATCAACAAGGGTCAAGATTTTTTTTCTGACCTTCTAAAGCTCTAGTGACATTTAACTCATTTTGAGGCAACATGACCTGATGCAGGTGTCTTTGTAGAGACAAATCTGCTGCCATGTTAGATTTAAGGAGGACCTATTATGCATTTCCTTATTTTCTGTCATATATAATGTTACAATGTCAGATGTTTATATAAGTGATGCCAACATTTCAAATAATGCGAAAAACGTGGATAAACGGGTAATCCCTGTGAGCAAAACCTCAGGCTTGGGATCATTCTAATAAACTGTTTCCAAAAGTTTTTCTACTTTGACTACGAGATGACGTCAAATCATGACAGATTTCTTTGCATGGTCATCTGCGCTAGGCATGGTGCTACATGTAGCCACACGCAAACATCACAGACATGTGCAAACTTGTCTGGTTGCCAAAGCTGTTACTATCTCCCCCATTTCAGATCATATTCCTGCTGGAACATGTCTGGTTGTGTTTAGAAGCTTTTATTGGTGATTTTTAATGAGAGAAAGTGCCGCTATACATGGTTATTCCCTGGCAGCAAGTACATTGCTACATGTAGCTACAAGCTAATGTCAGGGAAACATGTAATCTTGGTTGCTGATATTGTTAGTTTCGCCCCAATTTTGGATCATATGCCTGTTGGAACATGTCTGGGTGTGTTTAGAAGCTTTTGTTGGTCATTTTTCACATAAAAAAGTGCCGCTATTCTCCGTTACAGTCATTCCCCCCATTACCCCGATAAGGACGACCCAGAAAAAACTGACCACTGAGAGCAGACTGGGCTTTTTGTGAGGGGCTCTTAAAGAAACAGGTGCTAAAACAGAGCATTTCAGACAGAGGATGAATACAGGTGTTCCAGCACAGACAGTACGAGGATAATCAAGTGGGTTTGTTTTTTTTTGACAATTAAACCATGTCAACATGTTCTAGTAAAAGCCCAGAATACAAGTATGAACCAGGAAAATCAGCATAGAAGGTCCCCTTTGGATTTTAAGTGTCTGTTGTGTTCAGACCTTCAGTAGATCTACCAGCAGAGGCCTCATTTATGAGGAGACAGGGTATACTGACCTTTGATGGCCGACTCCACCCTCTCGAACTCCAAAAAAATCCTAACAGCTTCGTCATCCGGCACTGCTGCAATCTGAGAAGCAAGGTGTGTTTTAGGGATAGTCCTGTTTGAGCAATAAATTTACTTCACACTTCATTCTTTCTCTTACCTCAAAAATGACACATTTAACCACTTTGCCGTACTTCTCACACTCTTCTTTGGTCTCTCCCTCCAAGTCTTCATCCACCTCTCCTCGGCCCACCATGTTCTACAGGACAAGCACAGACATTAGGCCTACTTGCATTCAGACAATAGCAGATAATGAAATCTGCTGTAACCACTGGTAGGTCTGCACTCCAACTGCACAAGAAGATCCTCTCTTGCCTCCATTTTCAGACTTCTGATTAATTTTCAGAATTGGATACACTTCACAATGTGATGGTGTTGACTGTTGAAAATGTTTGTTGTTGTTGTTGTTGTTGTTACATGCTATTTTATGATACTGAGCCCATCTAGAAAAATGCACAAACACAAACATACCCTCAGTAGAACAACTTTGGTTGGGTTTTTGAGGATCTCTGTGAGCGGGTTGGCCTCCGACTTCTTGGAAGAGTCAGCTGGTTGGATGGAAATGAGAAAAATTGTCTTTTTTTTCCCCTCTTTCTTATTCACAGACTGGAGCAACTGAAGGTGTCTAGCAAGACCATTTATCATATTCTATTGCACTTGATTCAATACATGCGGTATATTAAATAATTCTGCAAGTCTTTTGTTCCACAGTGGTTGAAAAATACAGTTCTGTGTTTGCTGAGCCAAGTGATAGCCAATTTGTCTGTCACGTCTGGTTGTTTTCGTCATATTTTAGCACTGCTGCTTTTTGTGCGCTGTACGTGCTTCTGAGGAAACACTCTAAATGGGTCACTCAGGTGTAATGCCATTGTTAGTGTTGCTATAGAACGGACTAAGCAGCAGAAAGATAAATGTCTATATACATGTAGTTACACAGTGCACATTACATCTTAACTTTTCAGCTAGTCCTTGGTTAACTCTGACACTACGACCAGTGGTCCCCAAAACTAGTACACAGGGCCAAAAAAGGTTCCTCAGGTGGGATCCGGCATCCTGACATTGACTTTCATTTGAGAACAGGGAGAGAATACCAATGAGTGACTGTGTTCTCACTTAAACTCTGCACTGTATGACTGTAAATTTCCACGGCCTACGAAAGTTCAATCAATATTTGTGAACATGAGCTGCTCTCTCACAGAGCAAGCAACCAAAGAAGCTGCTCCACAGACAATGAATGGGAGCCTGGTTTTGTGAAGCAGAATGTTTGTTTCTTTTTTATACCCAGATGAGTTTTATTTGGTTGTAGTGTTCTCAGCTCTGAAACAGAAAACATATCCATATACTCAGAATGTTCCCCTGGGTGGTCTCAGTGTCACTGAGAACATTTTTCTCAATTCATTTTCTGAGGAGCAGCTTCAGACTTTATACTTTACCGCATCTCAAATTTGAGTTTTAGCACTGTAGTTTTTGGATATTTATTAATATTTTTGGACAGTCTCAGACCATAGCAATAACAGGTATGAGTGCTGATGATGATTACTAGCACACATCCAGCAGAAGAACATGCAAAGCTATTCTACTAATTGTCATGTTGTCACATCTTAATACAGAAATAATTCAGAACTACTCTTGAATGGCAAGGTTTGGGGCATAAAGCATCACTATGTTCAATTTTGTAAATTTTGTAACTGTTTGACAATAGCTAAAGTCATACATGCTTCTAGAATAAAAGACCAGCAGCACACTGTATGTAATAGGAGAGAGAAAATGAGAGTGAAGACCAACCTGCAGCGCCTCCGCCTGCAGCCTCAGCAGCACCCGCCTGGCTGGACCCCGCTGCTCATTGACAACACACACACACACACACACACACACACACACACAGACAAGACAATATAAGACAATAAGCTAAGAATAAGGGATTTCTTTGCTTAGATCGACGACAAGGCAGAACTGCTACTGAAACTAACACAAGCATAAAGCAGTCAAAGTGGAGGACAACAGATTGGGAGTCGTTGCAAAGTAAATACGGCAACATTTTAGAGCAGTGTTGCAAGCATTATCCATCGCAGGAGGAAGCCCTGGCAAAGGGAAAGGAATAACGTTACCTTCACAAGAAGGATGAAATTACAAAAAGAACGTAGGCCTAGCAATAATTTCTTGACTTGACAAATTGCAACTGATAAGACACCATTTGGGAAGCGATTGTGGATGTCTGTGTCATTGTTTCCAAAAGTCTCCATTTCCACCCATCAACACAAAAACTTCATAAGCGTTTTTAAAGATCTCAGTTTTGGGGGTTCCAAAATGCCAAAGTAGTGTGGACGCTAGGCGCAAATGTAGCAACAGTTATGGATTTTAACACAAAAACATAGTAATGTGGATGTAACCTAAGAAGGACGTGAAGGAAAGCAAAGTGAAATGTCAAATAAGTGGACAAGGAAAAACAGAGCGACACACATAGCACCGATTGTGAGGAGAAAATTGGCAGCAAAGAAAACACGCAAAGGTAGTACTTACGTTTTTCTGCAGCGTCTCCTATGATGATCTTTCCTCCTCTCTTGCTGGTCTTCTCCACAGACAGCGCCGTGCTGAGGCCCTGCTCGTGCTTCCCCAGGCCCTGGCCTTCTTTGAAACCGTACTTCTGCATGATCTTATGGGCCACCGTACCTCTGTGGGAGAAGATATGGAGAAGAAACTTCTGGATTTAATAATTGTCATTACAGTACATTTTTTATATTAAACTAGAAAGAAAGTGCCTTGTGTGTGTGCTGTGAGTGTGTCACCCACCCCATGTTGGCCAAGAAGGAGCTGGTTGGTCCGGGCGGTGAACGCGGCCGCTCTGAGTCCTCATACATAGGTGGAGGGATGGCGGCTTTTGAGCCTCTGGCTGGACGACCTTCATCATCGTAGGAGAATGAAGTTGAGCCTAGTCACAGAAAAACACAACTGCTTTCAGCATGCAACCAGCAACCACAGTTTTCAGTTCTCTGCCATATCTACTGTTGGCAGCCAGAAGAAAACTGATATTTTACTTTATATATATATGTTGTTTTCTGTTACTGCAACATCACAGCAGCTCTTTGAAGAACTGATGATAATACTGAAGATAGAAACAACATTCTGACTAGAAAAGCCTGCCTATCTTTCTCCCTCGTTGTGATTTTACACTGATATTTACAATGCTCATGACACCTCAAACTCTGATGATGTAGACAATGCTGCCCTCTGCTGTAGACAATAATAAAACAGACAGAGGCTGGATGTTCATCTGTGTGTTCTCCACTGTTTCACTCCATGATCCAGATGCTAAAATAAAAAACAACTTACTAGGGGCACTGCAGGCTACAGAGTGTTCCACACACAAGCTCAATGTGTATTTAACATGTTACCTGACATTTCAGGGACCAAAACAAAGAAACACTGAAAATCCTGGGATAACTTAACTGTCATTTCATGCAGGGTTAACATCAACCAGACTACTGCTCCTGTTGTACTTCTCCTGTTCTTTTTCTGCTGCTATTACACTGTTCATTCTGCTGGTAATTACACCATCACCATCTGCTGGATCATAAGACTTACCATCCCTGTCCACAAGGGAAGAAGGGGGGGCGATAGCTGCTCCACCTGGAAGAGAGAGACACAAAATCCATTATGTTAAAATGTGAAGTGAAGTTTCTGTTGTGGTCAAAACATGATTTAATTTGATGTGTGGAATCAGACAATGTGCTTCTATGTTTCCACATCAACATCATGTTATTTGTGAAAGCTATAATGTTTGATATATGTTCATTTTTATTTTAAAGGGATAGTCTGGATTTTTGAAGAGGGGTTCTATGAGGTACATAACCATAGCCCGTGTTTTATATACAGTGGGTGTCGCTGAGCACAGTTTCAGTTTGGAGAAGCAGGAAGGAGACACCATGGAAGCTAAACAATCCACTGCTGTCCACAGGGGCGGTACCACAACATATTTTAGCCACCTGAAATTCATTATCAGTTTAAATGTATGCTATATTTAGAATATTTCCACTGTTCTACCTTTCCATCAGACAGACAGCCCTTTCCAACAGGGAAGCCATTAACAGCCTCAGTTCTCCTCCGCCTATGCTCTTGGCACAGCCACCAGACTCCTTTGACAAAAACATTAATATTGGCTCGCTGCACATGGGACCTGCTGGCCCACCACTGTCTCAATCAGTTAGTTAGTTAGTTTGTTATTCTGTGACTTTGGTGAGTCTTAAGGAACCTTTTTAAAAGCCACAGTCACACAATATCTCAATGTTAAATTCATGTGGCTTTCCTGTTGGAAACTGTTTGATGATAATACAAAGCTGTGAAAATATTCTAAATATAGGCACCTAAAATACATTTTGCTGCTGCCCCCGTCCACAGTAGGGTTGGGTCGGTATGTGAAAAAAAAACAACCCCAAAACAAAACAACAAAACGCATCAAGTCGGTAATACTGGATTTTCGCCACTTGGGGGCACAATTGACTCATTTAAAATAAAAACGACCTTAGGACAACAGAGTGACAGTAACAAGTTATTTCTTTTATTTCTTAGGAATACATTTTGCAGCTTACTCAATCAGTGCAAACAAGGGTTGCCTCCTTCGTGTGTTGCCATAGTGGCACATTCTTTGTCCAAGACGGAGTACCGAACCGAATTGGTATTACCAAGAACCGACCCAACCCTAATCCACAGTAATTCATTCCGTGTCAGTACTCCTGCCTGATTCTCAAAACTGAAACGCTGACTGCTATCAACTGCAGGTAACACACTGACTATAGATGAGTACCTCCTACAACCCCACTCGAAGGATCCAAACTGTCTTCAGGTCCCGAGTTGTATACTATGCTCCTGCAGTTTACCCTCTCTCAACCTGTGACCAAAGAAAGGCTTGGTGGCCTCACACAGAAAATCTGTGAGGAAGGATAAACCTACGCATGAGGGGAAAGATTCTAAAGCGTACTTCCTAAAAGTAGACCAAGCTCATCTGGAGAGACTCTGGTTGATGACCAAATCATCCTGACAAAGTTGGCCACCAGGCTATAGCTCTGAACACATAAAAATATCCAAGGATGGGGAATGTTTCTACAGGCGCTCTATATGTAAGCCAAGTGAGGTAAAATACTCACTTCGTTTCCTCCGCTCTTTCTCATAGTCCTCTTCCTCATCTGACTCGCCCTCTGCTGCAGGGAAACGAGAGAAACCACTTGGAGCTCCACCATCGTGCCGGTCTTTCCTTTTTCTGCAACACACAAAGTTCATGATTGAAACAGGAGCCATGTGTTCCTACAAATATTCAGTGCAGAGGACTCTTTCTTTAGTTTCTAACTATTGCATGACAATAACCTGTGTTAGGCTACAAGCAAACAATTATAGAGGCAACAAGATTTCCAAGGACCCATTCAAGCAGTAAGAAAAAACAATAAGTAAATTGATTTTGTATGAAGGTTTAAGTGGAAGAGTAGATCATTTTCCCCTTTTGCCTAAGATTATATTCTCCCGTGTTAATCCCTGCAGCTGTTCTTATCACTTAGTGAGCTGAGTAAATGATCATGTCAGTACTTCTCTCTCTCCTCTATCTCCTTCTGCCGCTCCTGCTCCCTCTGCCGCTGTCGTTCTTCTCTGTGTCGCTTCACCACCTTCTCGTAGTCGTTAGGGAACATTGGATCGTACTCATCTGCCAACGGGATCAGCACATCGCCAGAGGAGAAGCCGCTGGGCACAGCATCCTGAAGCACACACCAACACACATACACAAGGAAAGTCCAAATTATGAGAGTGAGATAGAGGTGGCATTCAGACATAGCTTTAAGGGTCCAGTGTGAAGGATGTAGGGGGATAAGTTGGCAGAAAAGGAATATAACGTTGTATGTTTTTTTTACGTGTGTAATCACCTGAAAATAAGAATCTTTTTTTTTTGTTATCTTAGAATGAACTGTTCATAGCTAATATTACACAGGGAGCGGGTCCTCACTGCCATGTTTCAACAGCAGCCCAGAACTGACAAATCAAACACTGGCTCTAGATAGGGCCATTCTCGTTTTTGTGTTGGCTTCCATTGTTAACTATGGAAGTGAGCACACATTAAGGTGTCAGACAAAATAAATAAGCACAAATTAGCAGGTGCTGGGCTAGCAGCCCACTTGTGACATGTCAAACAGTGTAAGGCAAACAATGATTGTAACATGAAACTGCTTTATTCACTGTTTTTACTATCTAGTCCGTTTGAACAATGAACACTGAAGGAATTCTAACCAGGAGAAGTTTCAGCTAGTTTCAGTCTGCAATCCTCCACTAGATGCCATTAAATCCCACTAAATCTTACACACTGGACCTTTAACGTTATTCTTCTAAGGACATTTACATTTATCAGCAGCAAATAAGGTGGGAGTCTTTGATCAGTTGCATCACTACCCCACACCCCACTCTATCATATTAACATTACTTCCTAACATTTTCACTCTGCATCTTTGGCTAAGATCCAGACAAATCAAATCAAGAGAAAATAAAGCAGCTTGAACATTTTAAACATTTAATAAACTTGGAGACTTCATAAACACCAACAACCAGAATTACTGGATACAAACCTTAAGTCCAGCAGCAGCATGTGGAGGAGTGTCTGTGATCTGTCTGTCATCACTGGAACCTCCTCTTTTTAAATCAATAACTGGGGCCAACACAGTGGTCTGCTTCATCCGCTGGGTCTACACACACAGAAGCAAAATGACTGAATATGTACACACTGGATTTGTTGTCTTTCCTTGTTTCTGAATACTTTTCTTGTTAATGTAGCGCACATTAGCACATCATCATGTCCATCTGCTGTAAATCACTTTTTATTCATTTTCATTTGTGTGGTTACATATCATTACATGTTCTTTATTATCACTACTGTGGGTGCACGTACCCTCTCTATGACATGTGTTTATCCATTATTTTACCTGTGTACCGTACTTGTATGTGCCTACCTTGGCCTGAGTCAGAGCCGCCTTCTTCACTTTCAGCTGGGACTGCAGCAGCTTGAAGTTCTTGGACCATCCTTCGGTCTTGGTGTCACTGGCACCCACACCGAGGTCATCATACAGCGACATTGCTGCCTGTCAGTGCCTCCGTTTCCTGCAGACACGGAGACAACAGTCATTTGATTTAACGTTAACATAAACTGGTTTCAGGGGCATCACTTCGGTCTACAAGAATGTAGCTTAGCAGCAGCCTATATGGAAAGCTGGTTTACATTTATTATAACTCAGTGGTTTAATTATTTAATGCAATTAAATCTTAGTCACTCAGCGTTAGTTATAGTTTTACAAGACCGCTAACTCAAACCTCAGCAGGCCAGGAGAAACTGGCTAAGTATTACCGAAGCTAACGTTAGCTAATGCTAACATAGTTACTTTACTGTCTACTACTAAGCGGATAATGTGAAAAAAGCACATATACAATTAGCTTTTTTCAACCTACCTGCTTTAGAAGTACCTGGACATTAACTAAATGTAAATGTGTCACATTAAAAAAGATTTAACCGCACATTTGTACGGCTCTCCTCGCTGGCTGTACGTGGCGGAAACCCGCAGCACAACAACAAAACTAAGCGCGACAGTCAACGACATTTGGCGGCAGTTTCCTGCTCTTTCGCCACCTAGCGGTTGGATGACTGTCGTCGCCACTGTACTACACTTTGATGTACTCTCCTCCACCGCACCACGAGAACACAGGAGCGTAATGCTGTAATGCTTTTTAATGTCTGTGCCGCCGTGTAACATGGCATAACATGTAGGGATATGTATTGTTCATCCGACATAAACAAATGCATGACTGTTGCCCACGTGAGCGTGGTTTTGTTGCGGAACTACAAACATGGCGTCCACAGCGAGCAAGCACAAGTGAGCAAGTTCACCACTTGATCCACGATGATCCGCCCTTTATTTGCGTTACTGAGAGTAGTGACGGTGAAAGCGAAAGTCAGGGGCAGAAGTGAGACAGCAGCTGGACGTGTTGCAGTGAAGATGAACCTTCCCGGCCGCGGTGAAGCCTACCTGGCGAATATGTTTTAAGTCTCCTCAGAGCTGTCAGATGGATCTGGGTTCCCCATTAATCTCTGTCTGCATTATCATGATCAGTCTGCTCGGAGCTGCGCTCCTTTCCAGTGGCGGTAAGTGACAAATACATTTCCCCACTTTACACATAAAATTTAGTTCGTAACTCCCTTTAAAAAATAATCGCTTTTACTCGAAGTGTAGCCTATGCTGTGGATATGTGGTCTAAACCAGTGCACTGCAAATAGCAATAAAAAAATATGTTATTATTTTAACTTTCTCTTTCACAGCCATTACCGTCTGATGTTATTTGTGCAGTCTGATTTAAAACAAACAAACACATTCAACAATATTATATCAGTACAATTAAAACACACAGGTTGTAAAAAATAAATACACCTGTGCGCATGTAAAAACTCACACATTTGAAGAAATAAGACTAGTTTTGCATCTGAGGGACACAATTTCTTTCCTTTTCATTTCCTTCTCATCTACAGTGGATAAGCACATACATCATTTTCAGATTCAGCTCTACACCATGAACAGAGTTTGAAGTGAGACATACTCTGTCTACATGTGTTACTGATTAATTTAGGCATGTACTATAGCCTACACTATCAGAGTCACGATGAAGCAAATAAACTCTATATCATGTGTTGAATTGCCTTAGGAAAAATGGCATACTGCCAATACTCATTCACAACTGATGCACCCACACACATGAGTTTTTGTGGGTCTTCTAATTATGTTTTTTTTTTTTTTTTTTTTTTTAAGTCAGCAAAACTTAACTTCATAGTTGGCTTACAGCGTATTTATAAAATTTCAGTAGCTTAAATGAGTTGAACAGTTCTGCTTTATTCTGAGAATAAGGGAAGGCAATAAGATATTATCTTTAGACTAAACTGAACAATTCATGAATATAACGACATGTTCTCATAATAACTGAGTTAAACTTCCCTACGCAGCATAGGTTGAGTGGAAAGTTCAACTAAATAATTCTGAGATAATGTAGTGAATTGTCAAATATACATCTACAGACAAAGTGAAGCAGTTGAATCTCAACTAACAGAGTGTTGAAATGTTACAAACAGGTGAATTCTTATAATTTATAATTTCTTCTTGTTGCTATCTCTGTGTGGATCTCTGCATCCATATCGTAATTTTGCCACATGATGTTTTTCTTTTCTTTCAGAACAAAACAATTGTAGGTGTCCAGAAATCCCACTCATAGATCTGACAGAGCCACCAGGGACCTGCTTCCCTGTAAACAGCAGTTTTCGCTACAAATGTATTGAAGGATACACAAGGGAGGCGGGAACATCAAATCTCATCAGATGCAAGCAAAGTGGCAGTGGTCCTATACAGTGGCTCCCGTCCCCATCCACCCTCAAGTGTATACGTAAGATTGATTTTTTTTGTTTGTCTATTTCACTTTGCAAATTTCCATCACTGTCACTGCTGGTTCTAGCATTATGGATTACTGTAGTTCTGCATGTGGTTTGTTTAAGAGGTGTTGCTGTGCTCCAGCAGAAGCTGTTGCTCAACTGCTGTGGTTAGGCACAGTCAGTGTCAGGCACCAGATACCATCTCTCTATCTCAGTAATTTTAAATGCATTAAAACATGGAAAACTAGAAAGTAAATTGAGTGTTATATTGCAATATTGGTGTCAAAGTGTGAAAGTTTTTGTGTAGTGTGATGTCATAAAAACATCATAGTGTGTGAACCTTATCTGTGTGGCTGGAAATCATAAACTGGCTCCCCAATTTAAAACTTTGAGGGTCGCTGGTATGAGGTTTTTATTTCACATCGCTCTAAAATGGTCAGTTTAGATGTCAAGTTTCTAAAAATTGGGGAGAAAAATCCTGGGAGTAAGGCCGAATTTATACTTCTGTGCTGAATTGAGGCCATACCTACAGCTGCAACAACGTAGAGCCTACACTGTAACCTACACCGTAGCCTGACGTGCACGTCCCCAGAAATGTAACTCCAAGTTGCGGCGTCACAGACCTTCTGTCTATTTTTGTAAGCTGACGCCATTTCCCTCAGTGGAAACAAGGCTTTTATTTACTTTAATTTTAACAGATAAGAAAAAAATAAATTGTGAAGATAATAAAGCCTCCACAAAAATAACAATTTAAGTCTTGTTGTGTGTGATATTTACCCCGGAAAATGCCAGCCAATTTAAGCATGTTACATTTGTTCGGAAAACGTGTTAAGTTTAAGACAGTTGTTTTGTCGGTGACTCTTGTGAGTTGTAATGGAGCCAAATTTTGTAACGTTACCTTTGTTAAATGTTGCTGTTGTCCCTGGCTTCATATGAGCAGAGATAAAGTTAGCTGGCCGCTAGGCTAATTTATACAATGTTAAAATGCAATAGGCTTGTGCTAATAACGGTAGCATGTTGTATTGTGGGGAAAATTCTTCCAGCCAAAGAGTGTTTGTCCGTGAGTGCTGCGAGTTACAGTGAAGCTGTTTTGTGTACTTGTGTTTGAAATTGTCGCTTTTATGCCATGTTTAATGTGTGTTTTGAAGGTGTAACTGCAGAGTGACACAGACACATCATCGCACAAGAATAAATGCTCACAACAGCGTAGGTGACGTGTAGGCTCCAGCACAGGGTCTGCTGTACAAGTATAAATCCCAAGACACACTGCAGAGAGACAGAGCCATTTTGTCAGTGTAAACTGAGAACACTGATTTTTGTAGTTTCCACTCAAACTTGTGAAACTGGTGTGTACGCCAAAGAAAACACAAGTGTGCCTGCTTGTAGGGTTGTATGACAATGATACTGTTGGTCAAGGTGATCAGATCTGAGCATGTAAATAGATTTGAGGTTTGATATCTGTTTTACTGAATCTGATTTCAGAATCAAATCCAAAATGTAAGCAGCTGTTATAATTAAACCCTCAAGATCAGTAACGTCAACAAAATGATGTCATAAAGGAGCAGTGGGAGAAATGTTGGATCAGTGACATGCTTGCCAGCACTAAGTAAGACTCTACTGTCACACTTCTGTGGTAAAGGTAGTCTTTTCACACGGACATCTTATACACCCACACATCTGCCTGCCTTTGAGGAAATGCAGTAAGATGATTCATGTGGAAAGGCACACTTGTGTCTATAACTGTAGTGCAGCCACCCACGTGTTTTGTTAATGTGTTTGTAATAATATGCATCGTCTGATGTGTTGAAAGGCCCCATTTATGCGTAACTTGGTGGAAAGGAGGGAGGGAGTACGTACTGTGTGAGGATTAATATTGACTCATCTGCACAGCACAGTTTTCTTGGGAGCAAATGTTGTTCAGGTATGCTGTTGTTAACAGTAAGCTGTGCGGAGGCTATAAAACATTTTTACTGGTGTATTTTGTAGAAGCTGAAGTAATGTTTCCCCTTACACATCTGGATTTTAGTTATTTTTTTCACATCATGCTGATGAGATAAAATCTTTGGTTTGCTTCATGCAGGCAAAGTGTCAGACAGTGCTTTTCCACTTCAGTTTAAACATGAGTAAGCAATGCCGGATGCATCCGGCAAAATGAAATGGATAAACACAAACAAGAAATGCAATGAGTGCAAGAAGTAAAGGGAAATAGTTTTGGTTTCTCTGCTGAGGTCTAGTTTCCAAATCCAGATTTTTACATTACCTATAGGCTGCCATACATTCTCTACACTCTTGGAAAGGGAGAGGAGAGCGGAGGGGTATTCAGTTGGTTGCAATATGCCACCTCTTCCCTAGATACCACTAAATCCTGCATACTGGTCCCTTAAATAAATACCTTGGTGGTTGGAGTTTCTGGAAGATAGTTGCATGTTCTGCCTAATTAATACATTTTTATTTTGGGAAGTCTAAAGTTTGGAACATTCGAGACAAAAAGCAGTATTTCATCAGCATATAGTTTGAGGCACTTACAGCAGCAGTCTGGAAACTACTGTGGTGTATGATTGTCATGTTGCTTGATGCTCAGAGACTGTAAAAGTGCTCAGTTAGGGGCCCAGGTGAAGATTATGTCACAGCCTGGGTCAAGGACTGATAAGACAGGCTGAAGGGTTGGATTCCTTCTAGATTTTTCTCTGTCACCTGTTTCATTTTGTTTCAGAGTTCATCAAAACAACCAACCTATATAAGCAGAATATTTGGAGCTGTTATTCAGAGTGGTTCATATTGGCTTAGGACTCTCTCTCAGGCAATCCTAGGTGCTTGATTTGATGCTGTACTTCTTGTAATAAACCTTTCTATATGCAAGCAAGATGGTGTCAGCGGAGTCTCCTTCACCACCTTCACATCATCGCTACCTCGGAAACAACACTACCAATTAATAATAGAAAGCCTATGTTTTAAACTAGGGTTATTTCATTCACAGGCAAGAGATGCCATCAAGTTGCATTGTGGGAAGAGAGAAGGAAGTATAGTTTTTTTTTAGGTTTACCCTTACTGGGTCTTGCAACTTAATTTATCCAGTTTTTGCTTTAAAACAGTGTTTATTTGTATTTACTGTCAAGTTTGGGATGATGAACGAACTGCTCAACTTCGTATTTGTTGTTTCAGCTGATCCAAAGAGAACCACAACACAACGACCAACCATCATAGTAACAGGTAAGTGTAAGGTTTAATACAAAACTCAATACTTGTACACAGGAAAGTTTTAATATGAACCAGAGAAGTTCTGGTTTCACATGTGTGATTTATGATGTTTGATTTTGCAGAGGGTTATACTGATATTCCCCTTGACTCCACCAGTACCACCACAGTCAGTGAGTTCTGTGTTTGCATGACTTTTGGAGACACAAATACCATAATTACATTAATATACTAATAATAAATGAATACCAATGATGATGACACTAACTCTGTCAGTCACAATTTTTGTTAGTTGTGATTGTAGTAGTGGCAGTAGTGGTAGTGTTGGTAATAATTAGAAGCAGCATTAGTAGTGGTAGTCAAGGTAGTGGTACAGTTATCACTAGTATTTGTACCGGTAGCTTAAAAGCTGTGGTAGGCAGGCATCTGACAAAGGTAGCTCTAAGCCTCTCACACCTAAAGTCCACAGGCACATGCTTGGAGCAGCTCCATTCGCTGTTTGGCCAGCCCCCCAGCGCAGGGTCTAACTTGTGTAACAGTAGCAACAGAAAGTTTGCTGATCCGACAGGGAGTTGGGATTGTCCAGCCCCCTGGCGCTGGGTTTCCACCGGCTGGATTCAGGTTGCTGCAGCCGCTTGCTAGGGGTCCATCTCTGGAGCTGTTGCCCGCTCTCCTCCTGACGAGGTGGTCTTTAGCAGCAGGGAGTGAGGCAGAGGACATACTTTGAGTCAAGGCTCTAGCTAATGTAAGCTAAATAAACGTGAACTTGAAGCCGCAGCTGTAATCTCTGGCTCCAGTTTGCAGAAGGCTAAACTGTTAGCTACATTTTCAATCCATTTCTGAAACATTTGCCAATATTGACATGTTTTATTTCATTTATTGTCAGACTCCCTTTTAGACTCTCTTTTAATAAGTCCATCTTACTTTTTTGGGGTTGCTTTGTAGTGTAGACAGTTGTTGCCAGTGGTGTATTAGCAACTTTCTCAGCAGGATTCTCAGCCATTGAATTAGGTTTTCACCATCTGAAGAGATGCTCATGCTCATATGAATTTGTAGAACAGTAAGAATGCTCTCTCTGTGTCCCATCACAAGCTAGATTTTCTACATCCTGAAACAGAGCCAGGAGGACGTGCAGATGTCTAGTTTTCACTCAGTCCACTTGAATTACTATATACTTAGAGTTTATTATGGGATTGGCAAAATAAACTGCCCACCCCAACTTTAATGTAAAGGTAGCAGCAGCATTAAAGGTTGTAGAATTACTACTAGTAGAGTACCAAAACATCAAAAACACCAACCCAAGGAAAATTTGTGTTACTTAAATATTTTTTACTTATGTAATAACATAAAATTTCTTGTGTAGAGTTTACTAATAATTACAACATAACTCATTCAACTCACTGAATGCCATTCAAGTCCAACATGTAAGCGTATGACAACGTGTCAAGAGAAGAATGATTATGTGCTGGTGGTGTGAACTGTTTTACAGCTGTGACTAATTGTTAACATGACATTAAATTATAATGAACCTGGGCACGTAGATACCTGTTATCTGGAGTCGTGATGTGTATTCTTGCCATGCCAGAACCTTTGACGTGTCCCAACAGGTTAAGATTTAATGAAGGTGATGATGTTCCACCAAGAAATCTTCAACACTTAAATGAAATTCAGCCGTTATTAATGCCATTAAATACACGGATGTTTTGCAAGTCAAGATGTCCACCCTTAAAATGGTCTTTTGAAACATAACTGCTCAGACTAATTTAACCCACTGCTAATGAGCTTGTCTTCTCAGAGCCTTTTCAGTGGAATTCTGCAATGATTGTATTATACTGACAGCATTTACTCATGGTACAGTAGTGGTAAGAAATACTATAATGCTGCCCTTATCTATATTTTCATGTAGTGGAGCAATTAGCTGCTAAAGAGACAGATTTTCCCCTCAATGTTTGGTGGAGACCTTAACAGAGCTAAACAGAGGTTTTATGTTAGAAATGTACAGAATGGGTCACCAGTATCTAGAAACTGCAGAATGCCAACTTGCATATGTTGGGAAATTTGCATAATTAGCATCAATAAGTATAATTACCGATATGGACAATATTTCTAACTTATAACTGTTTGGCTGATTTGGACATTATTGGAATGGATTTTGGGGGTAATGAAGACGTTGATTCATTTCTGACATTTCAAAATGGCTGCTGAAACCAGTAATGGCCATATCTCAACTCCTGGTGGGCAGATTTTGATGTAATTTGAGTCTGTTTAGAAGTTTAAGAGGATCAGCTGTGGACATTACCATGTTTGGATGAGACAAGAAGGAAGGCAAGAAGGAAGGAGAGGAAGTCATCATGCCTATCTTTGATGCCAGTCCCACTGCTTCTCTTGCCCTGTTAGATATCATCAGCTGTAGATGCAAAGCTGTGTTAAGGTTAGTACAGCAGCAAAGTGCAGCTCTGGACATGCCCACAGCAGCTGCAGGCTGTGGGCATGTCCAAAGTCCAGTCCACAGCCCATCGTAGCCTGTGGACTGATTTTTAAACAGCCAGTGGCTTGTCTTTCAGAATATATTGTATGTGGCCCACTACACAATATTGGTCAATTAAGCAAGATCACTTCGAATTTTTCCCTTCCCCTCACAACAGCAGGACTATCATACAGTTGGTAGACATGCACCAAGCAGGAAGTATGATAGCAGAACTAATGCTCTTTCATAAACAGATGGTAAACATGCAAATGAACTGTTACATAGCTGCATACATTTCCTGCCAGGTAGCAAACACGACCACAGCAAAGAAGCGTAAAGTTGACAGCAAGAGCTGCCACTTTCAGGAGCAGTGAAGAGTCTAATACTTTTTCACTGAAAGATAAAACTGTTGTGTCATTTTTGTATGTTTTTTCAACCCATATGACACATGGAGCAGCTGCCCCCCCAGGTATTTTCACATTATTTAATCTGGCCTCCATTCAAAAAGGTTTGGGCACCACTGAGCGAGGGCTTCTGCAAAGACTATGATAGAACATGTTGCAACCTGCTCACACACTCTGAAGAAGCAGAAGAAAACAGAGCATGGATGAGGCTGATGATGAAGATATGTTGTGTAACTGGGACACATAGAGTCTTAGATAATTTTGAGTATGCTTGTGTTTGAAACCTGTTCCAGAACTCATGTTTTCTACCAGTAAAACATTCATTACATGTATTGAACTTCTCTTTTTAGTTATCTGTCCTAATCAATTCAGTGTCCACTAAAATATCTAAAGTGACTCAGATTTAATCAAAATCAGCCCACTGGGAGTTGAGACATGGCCACTTTTGGTCTCAACAGCCATTTTGAATTTTAAGAATGTCAGAAATTGAATCAGCATCTCCAGTAAGCCCCATGACCACTCAAATATTGTCAAAATCTGCCAGGCAGTTGTTGAAATATTGTCCATATACAGTAAATTGATGCAAATTCTGCACATTTCCCAACATTTGAAAGTTACTATCAGGCACTTGGAAACCCATACTGTGTATTTCTCAGATAAAACTTGGGGGTATTCAACATTTCTGGGTTGATGTTGCTGGCAAGTAGACCATCTGGAAGGCTGAAATTCTGTTTTCTCTGATTTGAGGTATAGTAAAGAGCACAGTGTCATTTTGCACCAGGTGATTTTGCCAAGTAGGGCACGCTCCTGGATCAACATCCCACATTGCGTTCCGGGACAAAACATTGTGATCAATGAATCACAGCCCTCTGACGTAATCAGTGTGTTGGTCCTGTGCTTCTTTCAAAATTGAAGTTAGTACAATTAAAACTGAACAAAAACCTTCTCAGCTACTGCAGGGTTAGCGAGTTAGCTTGCTAACAAGGTAGCTATGCTAACAAGTAAGCTGCTAACAAAGAGTAAGGATTCGGGAGCGTATATATTGAATTGAACAATTGAACAGGGGTCATCCCTATGTTTCCAGGGTTTTATGTTTCCCACTTAACCCTGCAACAAATGTTCTATGTTTCCCGCTCAACCGAGCGGGAAACATAGAACCCTTTATGTGTAAGTGGGGAACATAGAACCCTGGAAACATAGGGATGACCCCTGTTCAATTGTACACACTTAAATTTGGAAATCTAGCTTAGCGCTGAAGAAGCACAAGGGAATTTTGAAAGAAGCACAGTTGATGTCAGAGGGCTGTGATTGATTGATGCAGTGTTGGTAATGGAATGTGATGTGGAATGTTGATCCAGGCGCACCTCCTACTTGGCAAAATCACGTTGTGCATGGTGACGTTTTCATGGGAAGTTGGTAAGTTTTCTAAATACAATTGACGCTATGACATTCATCATTAAGTGCTGGAAAATCATAATTTTTTATGAGAATTTATGAAACACAGTAACTTTTTTGTCTTTTTGGGTATGTTGTGAGTTATATTTTGAAACTAAATGGAAACAAGCCCTTATTGTGCTACTTCCCCATTTGTTTCAGGACAGTTTCAGCCAGCTCATTGTGCTGCCTCCAAGTGGCCAAAAAATCTGTTAATAGTGCTTTAAAAAGCCCAAATATACAAAACTTATGTTGGTGGTAGTAGTAGTAAAGGTAGCAGTTATACTAATATCAATAGTAGCAGTAAAGTAGACTCTTTAGCTTTTGTGATGTAGATATGTAGCAGCAGAAATGTTGTAGATGTAGCCTAGTGCTATTAGAGGAAGTATTAACCGCAGTTGATACAGACATACACAGTAATACCAAACTAACCCATAACCTTGCATGTTTTTTTTTTTCTTTTTTTAATATTAATTGTGTGACATTATATTAGAGCAAATAGCATGACCAATGCGTGTGACGCACTTGTGGAAAATTGTTTACTTACAGCACTTATAAACCACAGTCACTTGTGCATGAGTAAAGACATCTGCATTGGAACTCCCCAAATCACAGTATGCTTTGTTTTGTTCAACAGTAGTTTTACAAATATTAGTAAGGGTAGAAGAAGCAACAGTGTAGTAACGGAGGAGGTATTTGTAGTAGAAGTAGTATTAGCAGTTGGACACGCAGTCTCTTAGCGTTATCGGTAGCAGTAAATGTCATTTCTCATCAGCAGCAGGGTCCACCAGCCAAGGGACGACCAGGAGTGTAAGCCCCTCAGCTTCAGTGACTGCGAAGACAGACAGCACAGAACCAACCTCACCTGGTCTGTGGACCCCGTCAGATCACTCACTCGGTGAATAACTTATCGTCATGCATGTATACTGATAGCAGTATGTTGCTTATAAGTGATACAGTATGCATCAGGTCAGATGATTTTATTGGCTACTTCCAAACAATCACACCAGGGACTGGATCTGTTAAATGGTTATGAAATGGTCTTAATTGGAATATTTCACCTACAAAATGACCATTTGCATATTAATTACTTACTGTAGCTTACTGTAAACTGGTGAAAAAAACTCCACGGTGAAGAGAAAGTCCAAAAAAGGCAAACATTCTTTAACTGAAGTTACTGGGGACTATATCTCACAACAACACTCACAAAATGTATGCAGTAGAAACCAAGTCTCATTTATCCAGTCGAATGCTTTGTACTACCTACGCACGTGTTTTTGCCTAAACCGTACAATATGAAACACTTCTACCCACGAGTAGTCTGCATGTAAAGTATGTGTAAGTTATGTGTGTGTATGTGCTCCGCTTGAGCAGAATTCAAATGCACTATATGCCCAGGCAAACTACTCAGCCATGTATAAGATTTGCATGTGCATGCACGTGTTTGGGACGTACTGCATTCGACTGGATAAATGAGACTTGGAGTTGTGTGAGATTTTGTAAACGCACATTTTGATGTAGTTTTGCTGTTGTTAAATGCAGCCATTGTTTACTGTCTTCAATTCATCAAGAATGGTTGCATTTTTTGGATTCTCCGCTCACCATGGATGCATGCGAAAAAAACATTGTTAGTCATTTTGTGAATGGAGTATTCCTTCAAGCTTCACGCACACCTTGTCATGATTAAGATTACCATTAGTTGTATCCGATATTATGTATTAATAATATAATAATAATAATAGATTTTTCCCCTATAACCCTAATATCTACAGTATATATGCTATTTGGGATATTCTAATTAATAGTCTCAAATGAGTTTAAGATGGTTATAGTAAGATTTTTTAAGTAATAACCATCAGTGAAGACTATAAAATGGTTGTATTTCAGTCAATTATATAACTTGTGATGTATATAATTATTTCTAAGACAGACACATTTAATAAAAGCTTGGCAGGTTGAGAAACTGAGAAATAGCTCAATTTGTAATTTTGTCATTTACTATCTTTTTAAAACTCACCAGACTTCTTGTTTAACTGTAGCTAATATCTAATTATTATTGCACTTTCATAATCGATACAGAGTTGGTTAATGTGTGCATGAAGGAGGACACTAATGTGTAAACACTTGTTCAGTCCATGCTGAATCCATCATGTTTTGAACATTTTCGTGTTGTACAGGACAGAGGATGGGACCAACTTTTTACTCAGCTTTAGTCATGATCAAATCTTCCCCATACTGATTCAACTGATTCCACTGTCACTCTCCTTGAGAGTGTTTAGCTTTATGTGTGGTTGTTTCAGTGTGGTCCATCTTTTCTTCTTCAAGCTCACATAATTCTGTCAAATGATCGAAACAGCACAGAACCAGCTGTTTTAAACCATGGGTTTTAAAAGGATAAAAAGCAGCACATAGAACCCAGATTTTATATGACCAATCATTCTTTATGAGCAGCTCACACTGCCTTAATGTGCCAATGCAAAACTGTTCATGAAAAACTGACCTATAGGGAGAGCTTACTCACTTGTTCTTTCTTGGCAGGGAAAGGAGATGGTAGGACGGAGACCCAAACGACACAGCAGACATCATCAACCTCAACCACCACTAAGCCTTCAAACAGTCATCAGACAGCCCCCGGTAAGCCTCCACACTGATATCAAAGTCAAACTGATTATGTAGCATTCGTAGCCTTTTATGTTGACCATTTCCCTCTTATTGGCAGAGCTTGGCAGCACAACAACAGCGCTGATCGGCTGTGCATCATTGGTAATCATCTGTGCTTTGATCGGAATCAGCTTCTTTTTTTACAGGAGGTAAGTTAGAGAAAAGCAAGTGTTTGACTGAAAAAGTGATTTGTATATGTGGAATTAATTCACAGCACACTCTCTTTCACTCGATTACTTAACTTGAAGATAACTACATTTGAATGTTTATCCATTAGACATCACCTTTGTGAAATTCCAATGATGTCATCACTGTTTCCTTTATACCTTAGGAGGTTAAAAAACGCCATGCCACCGCAGACAGCAGATGAACGGATACCCATGAATTGCGCTCCACCAGAGCAGGCGTTGTAGAGTTTGTTGACCTGCCGCTGACACACAGAGCAGCGACAGAGCCGTAGCAGAGCTCGTGAGATCATCCTCAAGCACTGAAGAAAGGGACAATCTGTTTGATGTTCTATGGGCATTACCAGAAAGAATAAAAGCTGGCTTCATATGGCATTTGTTGTTTGCATATTCCCACAAAGATGAACTCGTAACCCTTAACTAAGCTGATCTCAACCAACTGCACATGAGGAACTTTCATTTTGAAGGGCCGTTGGTAGCGTAATGGAAGGAGCGGCACCCCATGTACAGAGACGATGCCTCACTGCAGCGGTCGCAGGTTCGACTCCGGCTTGCGACCATTTCTGCATGTCACAAAACGCATAAATGCACCAAACCTTTATCCTGGGTTACATGTTCCTTCATCACAATGCACACACCTGTCGCTGTAAACAGTCACCAGAGAACCCAAGACTGCATCTGAAAATACAAATTACATAAGTAAGGTATCCATCCATATCCTAGCCCCCATGGTCCCTTGCGCAAAACATGTGTGCAACTTCCAGCTTTGAACTGAAACCAGCGATTTCCAACAGTTTGTATACAGTAGTCTATTCTTCTTTCCAAGAGCAATTGGGAAATAAAATGTGGAACACACCATCTGTTATAGTTCAAACAGGATTATGTGATCATCCCTCTGCAAACTCTCTGACAGCCATCTCAAAATGTTGTTGTCTTTTTTCCTTTTCAACCAAGCATGCTAGCAATTAGCTTGCTGCAGCTCCATGTTAAGTGAATAAATGTGATGTTTCCCTGCCAACCCTCCACTTGTCTGTGTTAACGATGCATTTTACACAAAATTGTTTAACTTATGATTTATTAAAAAGTGTTCTGAGTGAAACATGATGCTCAATTTAGCAGCAGACTTCAGTAATAATAATATTAAAGTCGTAGTAAAAGAAATTACTTTACTAATTCTGACCACTCAAAGTGCTTTTTACACTACGAGTCACATTCATACACTGGTGGCCGAGGCTACCATGCAAGGTGCCACCTGCTACTCAGTTTTAACATACACAGTGATGGAATGGTCATCAGGAGCAATTCGGGGTTCAGTATCTTGCTCAAAGATACTTTGACATGCAGACTGGAGGAGACTGGGATTGAACAACTGATCTTTCGATTTGTGGATGACCCACTCCACCTCTGAGCCACAGCCGCCCATATAAAGGAAGTATGGTAAATCAGTAACACATTCTCAGCCATGAAGACTTATTACTTATTTCAAGGTATGTTGTAATGTAGGCTGAGAATGAAGTCAGACGGGGATATCATGTACTGATGTTAAGTGTCGGACCTGTCAGCATGTTAAAAAATAAATCCATATTTGCTAAACTGAAGGCAAATTTATTTCAAAAAGAACCAACGTTGGCGGTTAGCCACCAAGAGTAGCCACTGTGACCAACCACAGGCAGTCTCTGGGACTAACTAGCTTATCGCTATTTCCTCTATTTCACAGGAGGTTGCTCACATAATAATTTCTACAGCAGTGCCCTCAGGAATAAGGTGGATAGTCCAAATAGTGTAGTATAGCACGCTACAAAATACTGGCTTAAGAAGAACTGTCTCACCGTTGGCCTCTTTGTTGATATTGTTAAAGACTTACAGATACTGGAACAGATGACCTACTCCACACAAGCCCCAAATTTTTGCATCAAATATTTAATTTCCTGCATTCTGATAAAATGTTCTCATGCCTTTTCTGTGCCAATATACAGTGTTAATAGTGTACCGTGCTCCTGGCCCGTATTCTGAATTTATATCTGAATTCTCAGAGTTTTTATCCAGTCTAGTTCTTAAATCAGATAAAGTTATTATTGTAGGCGATTTTAACATTCATGTCGACGTTGATAATGACTCCCTGGCTACCGCGTTTATCTCATTATTAGACTCCATTGGCTTCAGTCAGGGTGTACATGAACCCACTCACTGTTTTAACCATACCCTCGATCTAGTTCTGACGTATGGAATTGAAATTGATAACCTAACAGTCTTTCCACAGAATCCCTCGCTATCGGATCAGTATTTGATTAC
The DNA here is from genome assembly GCA_026686955.1 of Epinephelus cyanopodus. Lineage (NCBI taxonomy): Eukaryota > Metazoa > Chordata > Actinopteri > Perciformes > Serranidae > Epinephelus > Epinephelus cyanopodus. The sequence continues at coordinate 10,186,599 of CM048936.1, forward strand.
TTTTGATTTCTTTTTACTCGATTACACACCACTCAGCAACAGTTACTATACCAAATGTTTATCAGATAGTGCTGTCGCAAAATTTAAGGAAATGATTACTCTATCGTTAAATTCAATACCAAGTCCTTTAGTAACAGAGGTTTCCCGCACCGACTTTAACCTCTCCCGAATTGATCAATTTGTTGATAGCGCCATAAGCTCGCTGCGAACAACACTCGACTCTTTAGCTCCTCTTAAAAAGAAGTTAACAAAACAAAGAAAGTTCGCTCCTTGGTATAACTCTCAAACCCGTAAATTAAAACAAATATCGCGAAAGTTTGAAAGGAATTGGCGATTAACCAAACTGGAAGAATCTCGTTTAATCTAGGCAGACAGTCTCAAAACTTATAAGAGGGGCCTCCGCAATGCCAGAGCAAACTATTACTCAGCTTTAATAGAAGAAAACAAAAATAACCCCAGGTTTCTTTTCAGCACTGTAGCCAGGCTGACTGAGAGTCAAAGCTCTATTGAGCCTTGCATTCCTTTAGCCCTTAGCAGTAATGATTTTATGAGCTTCTTTAATGACAAAATTCTAACCATTAGAGGCAAAATTCATGACCTCCTGTCCTCAGATAGTACCTATCTAACCTCAAACACAGCTGTAACACCTAATATTTATTTAGACTGCTTCTCCCCAATTTGTCTTCAAGAATTGACTGCAGTGATTTCTTCATCTAAATCATCAACGTGTCTCTTAGACCCCATCCCAGCTAGGCTACTCAAGGAGGTCTTACCTTTAGTTAACACCCATATATTAGATATGATCAATATATCCTTATTAACAGGCTATGTACCACAGTCTTTTAAGGTAGCTGTAATTAAACCTCGACTAAAAAAGCCCACCCTGGATCCAGAGGTGTTAGCCAACTATAGACCAATATCTATCTAATCTTCCCTTTATGTCAAAGATCCTTGAGAAAGTAGTCGCAGACCAGCTGTGTGATTTTCTCCATGATAATAATTTATTTGAGGAATTACAGTCAGGATTTAGAGCGCATCATAGCACTGTGACAGCACTAGTTAGAATTACAAATGACCTTCTGATTGCTTCAGACAAAGGACTCGTCTCTGTACTTGTTTTATTAGATCTTAGTGCAGCGTTTGACACTGTTGACCATGAAATTCTGCTACAGAGACTGGAACACTTAATTGGCCTAAAAGGTTCTGCACTAAGCTGGTTTAAATCTTATTTATCTGATCGTTTTCAATTTGTTGATGTTCATAATGAATCATCCGTACGTACTAAAGTTTGTTTTGGAGTTCCGCAAGGTTCTGTGCTTGGACCAATCCTATTTACTCTATATATGCTTCCTTTAGGCAACATCATTAGAATCACTCTATAAATTTCCATTGTTATGCGGATGATACACAGCTGTATTTATCGATGAAGCCAGAAGAAAGTGATCAATTAACTAAACTTCATGTCTTAAAGACATAAAAACCTGGATGAGCACCAATTTCCTGATGTTAAATTCAGACAAAACTGAAGTTATTGTTCTTGGCCCCAAACTCAGAGACTCTTTATCTGATGACATAGTTTCTCTCGATGGCATTGCTCTGGCCTCTACCACTACCGTAAGAAACCTTGGAGTAACATTTGATCAAGATTTGTCTTTTAATTCTCATTTGAAACAAACATCACGGACTGCATTTTTTCATCTGCGTAATATTGCAAAAATTAGGCCTATCCTGACCCAAAAAGATGCAGAAAAATTGGTCCACGCTTTTGTTACCTCAAGGCTGGATTACTGTAACTCTCTATTATCAGGTAGCTCTAGTAAATCATTAAAAACTCTCCAGCTAATCCAGAATGCAGCAGCACGAGTACTAACAGGAACTAAGAAACGAGATCATATTTCTCCTGTTTTAGCTTCTCTGCACTGGCTCCCTGTAAAATCCAGAATTGAATTTAAAATCCTACTGTTAATTTATAAAGCTCTAAATGGTCAAGCTCCGCTATATCTTAGAGAGCTCATAGTGCCATATTATCCCACCAGAACTCTGCGCTCGGAGAACGCAGGGTTACTCGTGGTCCCTAAAGTCTCAAAAAGTAGATCAGGAGCCAGAGCCTTCAGCTATCAGGCTCCTCTCCTGTGGAATCATCTTCCTGTTACGGTCCGGGAGGTAGACACCGTCTCCACATTTAAGGCTAGACTTAAGACTTTCCTCTTTGATAAAGCTTATAGTTAGGGCTGGCTCAGGCTTGCTCTGTACCAGCCCCTTGTTAGGCTGACTTAGGCCTAGTCTGCCGGAGGACCACCTATAATGCACCGGGCACCTTCTCTCTCTCTCTCTCTCTCTCTCTCTCTCTCTCTCTCTCTCTCTCTCTCTCTCTCTCTCTCTCTCTCTCTCTCTCTCTCTCTCTCTCTCTCTCTCTCTCTCTTCTCTCTCTCTCTCTCTCTCTCTCTCTCATCCTATCACTGTATCTTGTTAACTCGGCCATTCTGGATGTCACTAACTCGGCTTCTTCTCCAGAGCCTTTGTGCTCCACTGTCTCTCAGGTTAACTCGTATTGCAGCTGTGCCTGGATAGTGTGACGTGTGTGGTTGTGCTGCTGCCGTGGTCCTGCCAGATGCCTCCTGCTGCTGCTGCCGTCATTAGTCATACTTCTACTGTTATTATACACATATGATTATTATCATACATGTATACTGCCAGATACTATATACTTTCAACATATTGTACCACAGTAGCCAGAACTATAACGACAATATTATTACTTTCATGAATGTTGTTGTAAACTACTGTCATTACCGAGGATGTCATACAGATTACTGTATTGTGTCATACAGATTACTGTTAATTTGTTATGCTGATCTGTTCTGTACGACATCTATTGCACGTCTGTCCGTCCTGGAAGAGGGATCCCTCCTCAGTTGCTCTTCCTGAGGTTTCTACCATTTTTTTTGGGGGGGGGGGGGAGTTTTTCCTTATCTGCTGTGAGGGTCTAAAGGACAGAGGGATGTCGTATGCTGTAAAGCCCTGTGAGGCAACTTGTACTTGTGATATTGGGCTTTATAAATAAAATTGATTGATTGATTGATTGATTGATTGATTAATGTCTTCAGTTATGTCAACATATAAGTCTGCAGCTTTCATGTTTTTATTGCAGGGGTGGGGGAGTGGTTGGGGGTCCAAATGCACATGTTTTAAATAATGAAATTTAAACATATGGATGTACTTTGTATGATTTTTAAATTGTCTTGATTTACTGATTATTCCATAAACGCGTATTTGTTTGCTTTGTTGTTTCTCATTCACTTGTTGCCCTTGTAATGTGAAAAATTTCCATGAACTAAAAAGTAAAAAAGAGGAAAACAGCAGTACCCAGCTTGTTAAGGGACAAGTTTTTCAAGATTCATATTTCCTGTATGAAATAATGAGGTTTTGGCAGCCTGTCACAGGGTTGGGATGGGGGGGGGGGGGGATGAGTTGATTCCTGGAAATGAGTTAGAATTTTATCTCTTCCCTCAACTTGAAGTCAATGGGGTTTTAGTTAGATGCCTGAAATGAAGTCTGTGCCACACACAGGCTCAAGAGACTTTCATTCTTTGTTCTAGGCTGACCAAACGTCCTCTTTTGCCCGGACATGTCCACTTTTCACGTCCTGTTCAGGGCGTCCAGGGAGTGTTTATAAATTGACGATAATGTCTGGTTTTCCTTGTGTGTGTGTGTAAAATCCCAGAGAGGCTGCCTTATTGGCGGAACTCCAACACTCAAAGCTTCCAAGATGCCAAAGTGATTCCAAGTGCAGCTTCACAGACGAACTGTAGAAAAAATTCGCAGAAGTGAACACCCGCACAAACCTCATCAGCCACCCCACTTCCCCCCATCAAAATCTAAATGACTCACTCAGTTTGTTTTGGATACTGTCATCCATTGAAACTTACTCTTTATGAACTAGTGTAGGTGTGTATTCCGGTAGCAATATTTTTTGGTATGACTAAGTCATGGCATGGTATGCTGTAGATAATCACAGAAACTGTCAGTCAGTCAGTCATTCTGCGCTCTGACCCTCCTGGTGTGTCGTCCGAAATAAATATCCAGAAAGAACAAAAATAGTTTGAGGATCGCACACAGATATGTCCGTCAGCAGTAAAAAGTTTTTGAGTTTTTAATGAGTTTTTTAATGAGGCTTCATTAAAAACTTTTTATCTGCTGACGGACATATCTGTGTGCGATCCTCAAACTATTTTTGTTCTGTCCCATGTTTTTCTGCTCACTGACGTGGTCAATCTATGTGAACCTGCACATAGGCATTGAGGATTGGCATAGGTAGAAGGTGACAAAGCTACCAATGAGTATGGACTAGTATATATATATCTATAATAAAATTTATGGACAACTTAATGTTTAATAGTATAAGATGAAAAAAATCATCTTTTTCCATTGGTGCTGTTCTGTGCTCTCACGCTAATAACAGTTTTATGATGATGAGTGTGCAAAGACCATCATCCACACAATTTTTGCTGAAACCTCACTTGTGACAGACTGTGTCAGCAGTTGATTTAGGCAGCGTTTCCTCATCCTCGGTTAAAATCCACTGATAGAACTTTGTTTCTGAGCTCTCGTCTCTTTTCTTGTTGCTCTCCACTGTCAGTTTGTGTGATAAATCTTAAAGGGGAGACACCCCAGGTGAACGGGGTAGAACATGTAACTATGAAACTTCCCAAGTGTACAGGTTTATTGAAATTTTGTTTAAATATGCAAACAAGGCATTATTTAATTGAATATGCACCCGTTGGCATAAATTGCTCTAACAGAAATCTGGTATTTACAAAACTTCTGCATGACGAGAGAAAATTCTTAGAATTGTGACGTTTTCTTATAATTATTAGACCTCAAAAGAGCTCCTAAGGTGAAAAACTGTTAGGAGCAGGGAGGACTTTAAAGAGGAAGAAAGGAGAAAATGGTGGAAAGAGGTCGGAGAAATATTTGTGAGTGAGTGAATAAATGAAATGCTGCAGATTAGATCAGATCAAATACTATGTGTGGATCATCTCATTAGGGATACACACACATTTCCCACCTACAGTTTACCGCCAGAAATGAAATGATCACAACATTGAGATATCTGGAAAACTGGAAACATGCAACAGTGCAGCAGCAATGACTTGGATCTGTCTCAACCTTCCATCAGCAGAGTGATTACATCAACAATGAGATAATTTTCAAGGTCAGCAGTTAATTTTATTTCCACTGAGTGTCCACACCTTGCAAGCTCCCAAAGGGTGTGTCTGTGACAACCAATCACAACAGTAAAACAATGCATCACACCTAACAACAGGGTCAACAACACCCGCTCACCTACGGAAAAGTTTCTGTCCCTTCCTTGCACAGAGTTGCTCGTAGAACTTTCCAAAATCACTCCAACAACAAGCTAGGACTCCTTCCTAAAAAAATTTAGATTAAGTTAGGAGCTCTTTGAGAGGATTCTCAGAATGTTTGTGAATACGGCCCCTGTGCACTGGATGACGCCAGGTTCAAAATTCATGTTTCATTTTGTCGACGTATTAGAGTGAAAGCAATTCTAAAGAGGACATTTTTTTGATATCTCTTTTTAATCACTCAAAACACTGCCAATAGATACTAAAAGAATGCATTTTCACTTTCTCTTGGGAATGGAATGTTATTTTAAGCAGGCTGTGAATGACATGTGAACAAACCCCTCTGTAAAAACCTAGAAGGGACATTGAAGTGCTTGAGAAAAAGGCCTTTAAAGATATGTTTTGTAAAATGTCATACAATTTTAGACCAAAAAAATAAGACACTACTGGTGGATTAAGTAAAAAAAAATAACTAATGGACATCACAATGAAACTTTTTTTGTATTAAAAGTTTTTTTGAAATTTTGTGTTTAAATGTGCAAATGACGCATTATCTGATTCAGTATGGGCTTTTTCATTTCCAGAACAGATATCTGAAATAACCACCGACATGTAAATGTGTAATTCTTCCCACTTCTCTGAAACAGGATGTGGAAGCAAAAAAGCCCAGAATCTCACAAGTGACTAGTGCATGACATCACCTGGTGTCTCCTCTTAAAAAAACAGGACATTCTTTCTGTGAATTTCAGACTTGACATAATTAGTGACTATATATAGCTGCTGATAGATTCAGCTTTCAAGTCTAGAGTATGTAGAAACATTGTGCAAGAGTAACATTTGTTCCCTCTCCAGTGTTGGACATGTCCTCTGGAAGTTTTTTGACTTGTCTAGCTCCAGATGTGAACTTGAGTAATAAAATAACACTTGCAAGTCATCATTTCCTGTTAGATTATCCTATCACTATCTCACTCACTCACATTCACTATCAGAATGAAACTCCAAGCTGGTCATGTTCAGTAGTGCAGACTAACTCCCCATCATAATAAAATCATAACAATGTGACAGAGAATTTGTATAAGAGGCGATTTTTTTTAGGGTCAAACACTTTGCTCAAGATAAGCAAATATCCCTGTTAGCTTTGGGTCACTTGTAAAAGAGGACTTTGTATTCTAATACTTACTCAATATTTAATAATTCATTCTCTTTTCCATCTTGTGTGCTGAAAAGCTTTAGTGGTGTTGTGCCATTAGTTGAAATGCTGTTTGACGGAGTTCTTAAGGAAAGGAGAGTGATTGGTAACAGCTGTTGGGCAGGAAGAACTTAAAAAGGAATTCAGTAAATCCCAGTGCAGTCGTTTGTGTGCTCCTGTGCCTTACATTCAATGTGGAGTATCTCTAAAACCAAAACTACTGCCAACTTGTACTATCATCCAAATACCAATAGATTATTTACTAATGCAATTACAATGAAATGAAAGTTAGGTTTTATCTTGTCAGCTACTTTTGAAGTCATAATTAACACATTTTAAATTTCAACCGACTTCAAGATTTGATTAAAAAACAAAGACACTGAAAGGTTTTACAAGTCTGCCAGCAGTTTTCTTTTTATACATTTGTACTCAAACACAATCACACTGTGCTCTCCAGTGAAACCTTAGTCCTCCCACTGATGGCCACTGGGAGCTGTTAATTGCCTTTCTTGAGGACATCTGGACTGGATATCACAACAAATTCCCTTCATGACAGCACAGAAAAATGTGTCTGTTACAAAGAAATTGAAAAGTATTTTTTTAAAAAAAACAGTCTGTTGTAGTGTTTCAAAGTGAGTTGCTTTAAAAAAGCCCCAGGAGCATCATGTGATGGACCTGCTGCAGTCTTCGAGGCACTGGAGCCATCGAGAGTACCTCGTCAGTCATGAGGAAAGCAGTTGGACCAATGCGGGTCCACACGCATCGTTCGCACAACGGGCCACCCACAGATACACCGTCAGACTGGACAAAGACAAAGAAGGAGAGTTAAAAATCATAGCAAGTCATGTCTCTGGGGGTGTTACAGCCCTTCTGCTTTAATGTTTCTGACTGTCAAAATGCTAACTGGCTAATGAAGGCTAACAGTAAATGTCCATCACAGAAATTGTGCTGTACTTCATAAAGTATTTGGAGGCATCAGAAAATTGATTTGTTCTTACACATTTCATGTTTTGTTTGCACATGATGAAGGCTGAGCCAGGTGTAGTGCAGTTGGGACAGTCTTTGACACAGCACGGGAGCGCGATTCTGTCCTTCAACAAGGTGCTAGGCATCTCCGACTTCAGAAAGTATTCCTGGAGACGACAGGAAGTTATCACATTTGAATGCAATTTAAAGAGGTAAGGTTTCTCACAACTTTTCCAAAGTTAAAACATGACCAATCCTTCAAGATTTCCTCCAATAAAAAACTGTTTATGTTTTTGTCCATTAAAATGTCAGACCTTTGCTTTGTCTCAAATGGCGACCGGGGACTGCGCAACTGTGAATGTCGCTGCATTGTACAAATACATGTGTTTTTTGCACCAAGCACCACTATACTGTTGTTGGATATAAGCCAGCAGTATGTTTAATGGGTTAATTTAGCAGTCTGTAATGATTTGGTACCACAAACAATGCTAATGCTAGTTTGCTAATTAGCTAATTTGCGGCTGTCATTTCCGGTGAGCGCACAACGGCTGTGTTTGGTTTGAGACAACACTACCCTTTCGAAATTTGCGCACTACACCAATAAGTACATAGTGCACATAGTATACTACATGGAAGTATACTAACGGAAGTATGTGCTTTGAGACACACCACAACACTAAGCTCACTTTAGTCTGTGCAAAGTTTGCCAATAGAGTGGTGATTCTACGGCGCTCCTAGTCTAAGTCTCGTGATTATCTTGAGCACACCAGTTAATGATCTTGTGGGGAAAAGTTATTTATGTGTGTTAATAATCCCACTTCCGATGGAGCGATGAATTTACAGGTGAATTTTATAAGGAATTTAACAAAGAACTATTACCAGTTCTAGGAAGGACTTTTAATTGGGCATTAAATCAGGGTCAGTGGGCAAGTGCGTGGTGTAATTCCATAGTCACAGTCATACATAAAGAAGGGAAAGATCCCACAAACTGTGGGCCAAATAGCAAATACATTATCTAAGATTATCCCGCACATTATAGATGAAGACCAAACAGGTTTTATTCCAGATAGGTATTTATTAGATAATGTTAGACAAACTTTAAATATAATAGATTATTCACAAAAAAATGAACATTCAAACTTTGATTCTCACCCTAGATGCTGAAAAGGCCTTTGACAGGGTGTCATGGCATTTTATATTTGGAGTCTGCAGTAGATTTGGTTTTCATGACACCTTTATTAAATGGCTTCAAGCTATGTATGACAGGTCAAAAGCTCAAGTCAGGGCAAATGGGACTTTATCCAACAGTTTTGAATTGAAACAGGGAACAAGACAAGGGGATCCCCTATCCAAACTAATTTTTGCAATCGATATTGAACCCCTTGGCAGCATGTATTCTTTCAACGCATTCTTTCTATAAAAGCCAAATTTCAAAGATTTTCAAAGAAGACAAAGGATGGGCACTTTTGGCCTGAAATTATTGTTTTTGTTTTGTTTTTTTTCCACACCCTTGACATTTCATTTCATAGCAAATAATGAAATTGAGGGTGTAAAAGTAAGGATTTCCATAAACTAGCGTTATATGCCGATGATGTAGTTTTATATGTTACAAACTTAGATAAATCTCTACCAGCTCTTACACAGGTTATTGAAAATTGTTGTCTTGTGTCAGGGTATAAGCTAAATACACAGAAGTGTGAAGCAATGGTCCTAGGAGGCCCGGTCTCTAAGGAGCTGAAAAGTAAATACTCATGGCATTGGGACAAGGACAGAATTAAGTACCTAGGAACTATGCTATCAAAGAATACCAGGTTACTGTATCAATTGAACTATAAATGTTTGGAAGCACAAGTCAGACAGGACATGAACCGGTGGAAATCTGTTATAGGGTCACTGGGTAGGAGAATAGATGCAATTAGAATGAATGTACTTCCACGTTTTGTTTTTATTCCAGACAATAACCGCTGTATAAAAACTGGGATATGATGATATGTAAATTTATTTGGGACGCCAAGAATTAAAATGAAGACATTGAAAATGGCTAAAGAGAAGGGGGGGAAATTGCCCTTCCAAATTTGAAGCATTATTATTTCACAGCATAAATGCAGCCAATACATATTTGGTTAAATGATAATTCATAAGCAAAGTGGAGGTCAATAGAAATGTCCATGTGTCATGGTAAAGCGATTCCCTTCTGTACAGAAAGCCGATGAAAAGCATTAGTAGAGGATAATACACTACTTAGAAGCACTCCAGAAATTTGGACTAAAATAAAAAGAACTGTTGAATTTAAGAAAGATTTATTGGCATTGCGAGAGATATAAGAAGTTATATTCAAAACAGCAAAATCGGAAGAAAGACCAGCAGAGATTTTCACCCACTGGTGCAATTTTTGATAAAGAACTATGACAAAACTAAAGTACCACACCAAATCTCTGCCATATATACTATTTTAGAAAATAATTGTAAGGACCAAGACACAAAGGCAAAAAATAAAATGGGAAGAAGAACTTAATATAAGTCTGTCAGAGGAGAACTGGAGGGAAATGAATCAGAATGCCCATACAACCCAACTACCATGTCGCCTTATTGGAGAGAATACGCATGGAAAATACAATCAAGATACTTTATAACACCGGTGCAACAAGCTAAATATAACAAGAAAATATCACCAGGCTGCTGGAGGGAATGTGGTGAACTGTATGCTAATGTTGGGCATGTCTTCTGGTCTTATCCTGTACTGCAGAAGTATTGGAGTGGTGTAAAGAGGGAAATCAATTGTATTTTAAGAGGGACTGTTCAAGTAGATGCAGACTATGTGCTGTTGGGAAGGACAGGGGACATGTCCCCCAATGAAGATGTCAACTATTTGCTTTGAGTGCTGTGTGTAACTGCTTTAAAACAAATCACAAGACACTGGGTTCGAAAAACACCTCCCACAACAGACAAATGGAGAGACACAGTTCAACAGATACACCAAATGGATTTTTTGACATATAAAATAAGGGGAAACTTGAAATTATTTGAAAAAAGATGGCATAAGTGGTCAAGCTATTATGACACAGGGATGAATTAAGATGTGTTTGTTGAAGCCACTGTAATTTTGCCTTATTTTTTCTTATTTTTATTTTTTTTTATTTATTCTGTTTGTTTGTTTTACCCTCTGTATGTATAAACACTGGGTGGAAAAAAAAACAAAACAAAAAAAACAAAAAACCCACTTCCATAGTGAGATTAGGTACGTCACGACTACGGAAGCTCATCACTGTCAAATCTGAAACTGCCAGCAAAGGAACGGAATCCTGCGTCGAAGAGCGACTTACTACACATAATGTAAAAATGTCAGCCAAACAGACTACATCCTTCTAACGTAAACAAACCTTGATGCATTCTGCTCTCCAGGAGCCAGACCAATCTCCTCCCTTTGTTGTAGCGCTGGACAAAGTGAAGCCTAGTAGAAGCAGCAACGGTGTGCGGGTCGGAGGTTTAGATACAGAAGAGAGAAAAAGCAGATGTGCTTTCAGCCCCCTCCCCCACTTTTTTTTTTACTTTTTATGTGGAGAATCCATGTTAAACAAAATGTAAATCACAGCAGAATATTTAAAACACAGAGTCACGCTACCAGCAGCTACAAATATTTCTATTGTGTTATCATCTCTGTTTAGACTCAAGCCTGAAGGATCCAATTCTATGTATTCTATATTCCAAACAATTTCTGGTCTTTGGGAAGAATAGGGTTCAGTCTGAGGCCGAGCAGCTGCGTTTGTGGCATGACGGCTTCACAAATGAGGTGGCCCTGGCTCAGGAGGTAGAAGAGGTCGTCCACCAATTGGTCCCTGGCTCCTCCGGTGTGCATGTTCTGAGCTTCTGTAAAGAGAGTGGAGCCAGCTGGTCCCACTGTGCTTTCAGACCACCCTCACTGCGATGGATGCACTCCAGAGTAGGGGTTTAACTTTTTTTTTTTTCTAATTTTTTTTTGCCATTTTGCCTTTAATGGACAGGACAGACAAGTATGAAAGGGGGTAAGAGAGAGGGGGGATGACATGCAGCAAGGGGCCCCAGGCTGGATTCAAACCCGGGCCACTGCGGCATCAGCCATGTACATGGGGCGCCTGCTCTACCACTAAGCCACCGATGCCCTAGTAGGAGTGTAACTTGAGAGATTTTTGTTTTGGTATGTATTATGAAATATACATCTTAAATTGTGTGAAAAATAATGCCCTAGCGCTGAACAAGGCAGCCCACGTGATGCAACGGTCAACATGCTGTCTGCCCCTCCCACCCCCAAACCAAAACATTCTGCTCCAGTGAGACACTCAAATCATTTTAAGAAGCTTTTTTTGTTTTATATGCAGCTAATAAGACACTCAGGTATAGCTTTGTCATGGTTCAAATTTAAAAAGATCATACTTTATGATGTTAGTTTTTACAAATTTAACAGGAGTGATCTATGGTATTAATGTTCAACTTGCAAATATTAAATGAAAATGTATTCATACAGTAGCTAGCTAGCTGGTAAGTTAGGTGCCAAATGTAAGCTAGCTAGCACCATTTCATTGACTATTTAAGAGACTAGCTCAACATGGTGCGAGCTACTTTAAATGTGATGCCGTTTCTTTTGCCTCCTGCAAGACGGTTTTCTGTAGTCATACAAGAATTTATACATCAATTGTAAAAGTATTCCAGTTGTTTAGGTAACTATATATCTGTTCATGGCACTCCATTTGTGTTTTTAAAAGCTTTTTTGTTATCTTATTTTACAGAAAAATCCCACGTTTGCCGTCCAATGTGTGGAGGCAGTTTTCAAAATTCCCCAGCTTAACTTCCCATGGAAAAGTTCTGGAAATTTACCGTAAATTTTCCACCCCTTTGCAACCCTACTGAGAACAAAACCTTTAAAGTACTTCCCTAAACAAGAGCACTCCATTACGCTCTTCCATCCTGGTTTATGAACAGTGACATTGATAGGTTTTCATTGTCGTGACTCCTTGGAAGCTACAGTTGGACAGCTGAGTGGATCACAGGGAATAAGAGTGGGTCCTAGGTATGTGCAATTATGGCCAAAATGGCAATCGATTTTTTTCCCCCAATCAATATAAAAATCGTGATTGTTTGTTACCATTATTCATTAATATTAGGCATAAAATATTTCACATGTAAATAAACAGAACACTTCCTCCACTTCTATATTGTGCTACAATCCTGCTAATTAACAAATCTTTGCATCGAAATAAGACTTCTTCAGGGGATCTCCATGAAGCGAATATCAGTAAAGTTGTAGCTAAAATACAACCCAACTAAAAATAATTATGCAACCAAAAGGAAACATCGGCCAAATGTGATTGCTTGGATTATTTTAGTCTGTCTTCGGGAGCTGGATGGATACACTGATGTGGTGCACAGTGTCAGTGTTATGGATGTCTGAGTTGACACTGGACAAGAATGGAGATCAACTGAGGTAACACAAGGTAGCATTAGTGACATTAATCCTGGCTGTTAGTTTAGGAAGCACTTGATTTAATATGCAGCAGTTTGCTATGAGTGGAGCACACATTTTATATATCGCAGTAGATCACGTTCATTTAATTGTGGAAAGCTAAAATCTTGATCAAGATTAATATATTACACCTGGAGTAATATCCTACATATCCATGAACTCAGGTACCTAGTATTAACTTAAAAATATCATCTAGAACAGAAGGTGCTATAAAAACATACTGCTCCATAATGACTGAAATCAAGTATTTTTAAAGTATCAAAGTTTACAGTTAAACTGTAAAATATGGACTTTTTTACTGCCTAATATCATTTATGCAGTGTTGGTCAGGCTGTAGTTAGTGCAGTAGGCTTATTTCAGCAACCTGACCTCACTGCCTCATTGACGTCATTCAACCCATGACTCATATATAATCACAAATAACACTAATGATCTTTAACACCCTTGTAAAAGTGTGAGATATCGGACTTTAAAAACCACAGCATCATCCTGCTTCTCTTTATCACTGCCATAACATCCTGATAGCTACATGAGAAGATGGCCAAATAATAATGGAGGTAAGAGGTCATCTTTATAAAACTTAACGTATCAAGAGGAAGGACTGGGTGATAAGATGAGAGGAAATGGAAATAAAAGCATGAAAAAAATAATGTGATATGATGCTGAAATTTCGCCTTAGCTGTAAATATATGCAGATGTTTGTACATCATAGCATTACAAGAATAAAAGACTTAACTGGCTGTTTGAATTTGAACATGTAGCGGTCAAGTGCAAACATAAATGAACCCACAGGGGCATTCAGGACAAGAAGTGTGTGATTCTGTCTTACCCCAGCCACTGTGAGAATGCGGCGTACGGTCTTAGTGATGATCAGTGAGGTTCTGGCACGAGTCACTGCTACATACAGCAGGTTCCACTCATCGTCAGAGACATCACCTGAGCAGGGAAAAGACATATTTAAAGTGTGCAAATATTATCCATTTTTTTTTAAATTGCCTTCAAATCTGCAATAAGCGAATATCGGTTGGTATACCAGCCTGGCTATTTATCAGTCTAGCTAAGCCCTCCAACAGTAGAAGTAACTATAGTGCAGGAAAGCAAGCCCAAAATACAAGAGTTTATAAGATGCTGGAAACAGATACAGTTCCTCCTGTATAGGGTCGCTGAGAGAGTAGCTTTTTGGCAGACAAAAGAACAGAAATCTCTGACCAAAGAAGCATACCAAATCTGAATTCTGGATTGAAGTGCAGATTGTGCTTTGAGGCTGGAACACTGGCAAAGTCATCAGTGATCATCACAGCATCAAATTCCAGACCTTTGGCCTTGTGGACTGTTCCCACTATGAAGTCTGGAACAAAACAGGAAACCTCAGTAAAAACCTATGACTGAGTCAAGTGCATTATACAGTTTTTAACTACTATGTAAGAGCAGAAACAGAGAGCAAAAGCACTATTCTAAAAGAAAGTAAGTACTGATTATTTTTTGTCACTTGCTCTGCTGTTTGTGAGTTCATTCTATTACCCGCTCTGTGGAGGTCCTGCTCAAACGAACTTTCCAGGCGCTTCACCAGTTCAGGGATGCGCTTTCCGTACTTTTCAACGATGCCGAGTTTGCCTTCCAGCTCTGCATCCTCGGTCTGCGTGAGGTACTTTTTAAAGGCCCAGTAGGGATTCTCTTTTTTGGCGAAGCAGCGAATCAATGGATCTTTGATGACTGAAGGCAGAGCAAATTCAACATTAATGTCAAAGGATTAGATTTTATTTTATTTTTCAAAGGATGAGTTTCAGCCTTACTCCTTGTTTTCAAGTGCCATGTTGCCCCACAGAGTTACAAGGGGTTGTAGTTGAAATTGTCACCTACGAAATGGGTCAACCCTTCAAGGCCCTGATTTTCATCAGTATCGTCACTGATGTTTACATAACCAGATGCCGTTATAGCAATAACGGTATCATCACAATGACATTTGCCGTTTAGCTGATGGAGATAGAAAAGCATGGACACTCCTGATTCATTCATAACTTAGGTTTCACGCTATTAATACATCAAACAGGTCATCAAATAATAAGAACACTGCATCATTATAAGGCCACTAATGCTGGTCTGTAAGCTAATGTTAGCAACCAGTGCTCCTACCCTGCCAGTCTGTACTGATATTAGAGGAGCAGTAACAAGTGAAGCAACTTTACTGCTGGACTTAAATTAAATTTCGGATGTCATGTGCCATCTTACTTTATAATGACGGAAAGTGTCTGTGGGTCTGTCTGTGTGTCTGTTCCACGTTGTTTTCCTCACTGACTTGGTCAATCCATGTGACATTTGGTACAGTGGTAGAGGGTCATGGCAGGATGCAAATGAAACAATATTACATCAATTGGCCAAAGGGGGGCGCTATAGCAACCAACTGAAATTGCAAACTTTGAGTGGGCATATCTCATGCCCCGTATGTCATAGAGACATGAAACTTTGCACAGAGATGCCTCTCCTCATGAGGAACAAATTTGCTTTTTTCCGCCATTTTGAATTTTTTTGAAAAACACTTAAAATCGATCTCTTCCTAGGAAGTTTGATGGATCTGCATGAACTCATAATCTATTGACCAATATCTAAAGTTCCATCTTGTCAAAAGTTGGAAAACTTACTAAAACTGAGCTTCTATGAGGCAATGAATATTGTGGAGGGCGTGGCTCATCACATAAAGGTGTATAACATCTCAAGGGTTTCACCGATCACCACGCAACTTTGCAGGCATACGTCCACACATAATCTGAGGGGACCCCTCCATTATTGACCCCATCAAACAAAATCGGGGCGCTAGTGAGCTAATTTCTTACCTAGGCCTGACTGCCATATCGATTTTTACTGAACTTGGTAGATATGTAGAACAGGACGCCTCAAGGTGACTGGAGAAATTTAAGTCTAATTGGCAACTGGGTGGTGGTATAACAACAGAAGAATGCTTAAAAATGGCTAAAATGCGATGGATCGCTGTGGCTCCCCTTGTGGCCGAATGTTGGGGGTTTTTTTTTACTAATTTTTGGTATGGCTAAGTCATGGTATGGTATGCTGTACATAATCACAGAAACTGTCAGTGTGTCATTCTGTCAGTGTGTCATTCTGTCTGTCCCGCGTTTTTCTACTCACTGACGTGGTCAATCTATGTGAAACTGCACATAGGCATTGAGGATTGGCATAGGTAGAAGGTGACAAAGCTACCAATGGGTATGGACTAGTATGTCTAAACATAGGACTGCAAATAAATCAGCAGTAACAATAACATTAGCTTGATAGTTACACATTGCGACATCAGCATAGTACCCGTTATAGAATAGCACCACAATATATTGAGATGACATTACACTATGAGATGATTTCTCATAACACTCCATTTGGATTGTGCCTCTGAAAAACGTCCACTCAGAGGACCATGCAGCGCCAACACTTCACCCTACCCCTCTATCCCAACAAGAATCCAGACACTCTACCCGTAGAGACGTGAATGCAATAAAATGGAGGGGTAAGTGTTAAGTGGTATGGGGTGAGTGAAGGGGTGAATCAAGATTGAGCCAAAGGGTAAATATATGTATGAATCTCACATCTTGGATTTCCTCCTCCTTCCAGCAGATGCCAGATGTCCAGGATCCTAGACAGACCGTAACCATAAATACCCTGAAGGAAAAGGTAGAGTTGTAAAATTCAGACTTCTCATGTGTACCTTGCCATCTTTCTTCCTGACTGAAAGCGATTCCACTGATGTGATTATTCTTGTATTTCAAGTTGTGGAGTGATCACAACAGTAACTCTGTGGCAAGTTATTTGGTTGGTTATTTGAATTGCTATTGTTATACACTACTCTTTACTCGAAAAAAATATCTATTACTGCCTGCCAGTTACACTGCCTTTAACCTTGTGTGTCTTCATGATAGAAAATACATTTGTGGTGAAAATGCAGTAATGTAATTTTGTGAACTTACTGGACTGTTCTAGCTGCTCTGTCATTATGTGCACTTTACTGATGATTATTTATCAATAATCTCATTGTGTTAATATTTTGTAAAGGCGCCAACTGTAAACCCAAAAATACTGTTGCAATATCTCTAATGGTACTTCGTCAAAAAATATCTTGATATTTGATTTTCTCCATATTGCCCAGTGCTAATACACTCACTCCTATGAAGTGGATCCGGCAGCTCGCGTTGCAATCTGTGAGCCGGACGGCTTCGCTGAACACGCCAAGATTGCATCTTGACAAGATGGCCGTCTTCCCTCGGCCAAGACTGACACCTGTCATCAAAGCTGCTCTAATCCTCTCTGCCGTCTCGTCACACACACCACCTGTAGATGGACATGTAGTACACACAGACATGCTAACCAAACAGTGAAATCCAATATGTTCATCTTACAACTTCCATGGCATCGAAAGCGTTCACATTTTTGACGAACCTTGTATTTTTAAAGTCGACAAAATGATTAAAAGTTTGCAGTCTTTACCTTTTTGTTTTCCTCCCACCAGAATCTTCTCCACTCCTTTGCACACTTTAAGGATGGTGGCGCCCACGTAGGCAATCTCAGCACCGAACCGAAAGCTCTAAACAAAGACATCAGCAGCATGGAGGTTACTTTTCTCTGATTAACACTAAAGTGCCGACAGTTAAACACAAGAGTATGATTAGTAGTCACCTCCAAATGAATAGAGCCAGAGGTGGAGGTGAAGGAACACACAGATTTAAATGCACACAATATGTCCGAATAGAAGTGGATAGAGAAGTGCTCTACAGATGTAATATGCTGGAGTGTCATTAACATGTTGCCACTTCTTGTTTCTCATTGTCTTTTGCCAGTTTGTCATGAATATGTTTTGAGCTTTGGCACCACAATTGCAACCATTTTTAGGGTCACGTAAACAGGAAGTGTTATAGCTGTGGGCTATACCATAGCTGCTTTTGGTGGATCTGCACTAGTTAAAGTCAAGCTGCATCACCCACCAGCATTTCTTGTTTACACTGAATTGAATTTATTTTGAAAGTGAAGAAAAAGCCTAAATTTGGTGATTACATGGAAAGACATTAAGTTATCTGAGGTACTTTTTGAAACTTTTGGACTTTTATCCTCAATCAACATTGTTGATGCCACTATTACTGGACAGAGTAAGCTAAGCAGATTCAAGGTGTGTGCATGTTCTCGTTTGGTCAACTTATGACACAGTTTTTTGATCTTAAACTATGGAGGGGAAAAAAATGAGTTGGCATGTCCCTTTTCTGATTTTTTTGTGTGCTCTATACAGACAGTATTATGGAGGTGGTTTTTTTGATAGCCCTTATTTAGACTAGCCAATATGACAAAACTAATATCGCAACATGTTTAGGCTGCATCTCAGCTAGGGCTGTAGCAGTGTGACATTTTCATGGTACGATAAACATCTCAGAAAATAGTGTGGTATCACTCAGGCTCAGGCTCAGGCTCACGACACACCCTCGTCAGCTGCTGTAGGTAAACAGAGGAATACCAAAATGGTGCAAACTTGTGATTTCCCCAGCTGTGGGAATAAAAACATCACCGGCTCCCAACTCCATCGGTTTCCTGTTCCAGAGGTAAACCATAGGCAACTTTGGCTTGTGTCAACTGGGATGAACCTCGCTACCAAGCCGGCGAGGGTAAAGCGTATGTCAAGCTCACTTCAGCTGCCCACAGATCCCGACGGACAGAGAACACGCAATTTCCACACTGCCGTGCCCAAAGAGAGCTATATTACCTAATACCAGTCTATATAACAATGTCTGTAACTGATTGTTTGTAAAACAAAATGTTTGATTGAACTAATAGCCCGTTGTGTCGTGAAGAGTACATTATACGCGGCCTCGTTTTACCCTCGGCATTTAGTTTATTATATTAGGCGAACTGCTTAATCCATGACACAAGTAATCAATCACATAGAAATGTGAATTCATATGTGATTATGACCAGTCTCTGCTTTGTTCTGGTGGTGGGTTAGCCAAAATTGCCTACGGGTTACATCTGTAACAGGAAACCGATGGAATTGGGAGCCGGCAATGTTTTTATTCCCACAGTTGGGGAAATTACAAGTTCGCACCATTTTGGTTTTCCTCTGTTTACCTACAGCAGCTGACGAGGGTGTGTCGTGAGCCTGAGCCGGTGTTCGCGCTGTAGTAGGTATATATAGGGCTAGTACATCTTCTTCCTCACTAATAATAGCCTTCTGGTTCTCTGTTGGAAACAGCCGATGAAGTTTTCGTTAGCCGTTGCTATCCTGTGGATCTACACAGCGTGGTCATGAACTGTCTAATTGATTTCTGTTGGCGTGCTGTCTTGCGGGCCTGCACGCTCCATGGTTGCAAAATGTGACTAAATAGTCACAATCTGGAGCCCTGCAGATATAAAAACATGATCCTCACCTCAAACACTATCTCAGGAGAAAGTGATCTGGATGAGCAGGGAAGTGTGTGATGTATAATGGTTGTAAGTCTTTTTTTTGGTGCGTCTGTCTGTGAGAGTGAGGAAACCGAAATGCTGAAGTCTTGTGACGATGACTTAAAAAAAAAAAAGTGAAATGTGGCTTGCCCCTGTGGAGCTGTGATGTATTATGCAACACTTGGAGTGCAGTATGACAAAGAGTCTGATTTCTTTAGGTAAGAAATTTACTGTCTTCATCTGCTTCTGTGGGAATGTTACCTCTATATGTGTGTAAATTCGTGCATACCTGTGTCAGGTAGTAGATGTGTGTGTGTCCAACAAGGTTCAGGGCATTGACAGCTCCTCTGAAGGTGTAGATCTGCTGATGAGGATCTCCAACCAGGATTTTCCCACAGCACTGGGACAGTAGTATATCCATGATGGCTGAGAGGGAGGGAGGAAGGGAGGGAAGGAAGGAGGAAGACGCCATCACCATCATAAAATCAAGGAAAAATTATCACCGTTATGCTTTCCACTATCCTGCAGGGCTGTGACAGTTATCACATCATTACCTGGTGTGCAGTCCTGGGCCTCGTCGATCAAAAGGACGTCGTATTGGTGGGACAAGCAAGGCTTCGGCTCTTGGAGCTGCCATAACTTCAGGTAACCTAGAAATGAAGAGTTTAGTTTACCACCTGTGAAGCATTCCCTCCAACATTAGAACTGAGTTACCTAAATTAATTTGCAGTTGGCGTACCGTCATGGACCATTTTGAAGCCTTCTTCTTTTGTCACATTCAGATCCTTCATTTTGTTCCAGATCATTTGTGCGTCGCGGACAAACACCTAGAATTGCACAATAACAGACATAAGTTTGAATGTGACTTTGCAGTGCTCATGCTTATTTTTTATTCACACATCAGTTACGCCGTGTTCATACCGCTCTTTCCCTGTCATCTATAATCTCCCTGAGGCCGTCCTTGGTCTTGCGGGACCAGGGGACATGAGTGATGTTGATAGTCGTGTCTGCTGAAGCCATGAAGGTGTTGAGAGTTGTGGTCACTATTTTGGCCTTTGCAAAGCCACCGTGACCTTCAGGCAGGACAGAGCTGATGGCGAATGGCTTCAGGTTGGAGATTAGCTTCTTACGTTGAAGGTATCTGCGGCAAGAAGGTTCACATAAGCACGACAGGTGATGTGGTTTGAGAATAAAAACAACTGATGCACACTGCAGTTCAAAGGTTTTGAATCTCCTACCATTGAGTTACATTATGATTCATTCATTCATTTGGTGTCTGAATTATATTGATTTCATCTGTTAAAACAGCCATTATTCAAGGAAAGAAGAAAAACATCAATAAAACGAGCGACAGTGTACCTCATTAAAAAGAGTCAAGGCTATTTCACTGCTGCACTTGTGAGTCACCATGGACACATCCACAGATGTATCAGATAACACTTAAGTTCAGTTGTTAAGCACAAGTACATTTTGCTATTTTGGTGGTCACACAGACGTCAGCATGGAAAGTTTTGTGGGCTGCAGATGACAGTTATTCAGATTAGGGTGACATGAAGTCTTTCACTTTAAATGCTTGTCATTGACGTAATTCCTCAAATGATGGCATTTAGATACATTACTGATTAACATGTAAGTTTGAGAGCTACCCTCCTCCATCTCTGAGATACTTCAAATTAGAAAGTCCAGGTGTGTCTCTTGGTTATTTCAGAATTTGTCTCAACAACTGGCACAAAATGTTTATCCAATTTCTTGATTTGTCAGACATGCCCCTAAAAACGATGTGAGCAGTCAAGCTTGTGTGTGCATGATCAGAAAGCCAAGTGTCAAAAAACAGAAAGTCTATGTCACCCTCTTTATGCCCACAATATGTATTTATAAGCACAAAACTCCACATCTATGACAGCCACTAGGAGCATCTGACAGGAAACTTAGGTTCTCACCTAATACCAACTTCTTTGAAAGCCAACGAGTGGATAGTCTTGCAGGACACGTTGCGGGGGAAGCGCCGCTGCGCCTCAAGGGCCACTGACTTGTTGAAGGCCACATACAGGAAACGGAGGTTCGGCCACTGCTCGGCGTACTTAACCAACGTGGTCGTCTTCCCTGTACCTGTGGCAAACAGCGTGACCATTAAGCAAAGACACTATGGCCTCTGGCTGGTCCACATCATACTTTACACAGCAACACTGTTAAAACTGTCTGTTGATGTCTCAAATTTGCAGGCTCTCTGTAAGCTTCAGAGCACAACATTTAAAAACACACACTATTGCAACATTCAACTGACTTTAAGGAGTTTGAAAGACAGAATGTAGCCAAATCTCTGATATGAGGAAATCAAATGACACATTTCACATTGTATTACGAAACCTATTCTTCAATAACTTCAATAACTACAATTAATAAACACTTTGGGTCTCTGAACAAGTCTTGAAAATTATTACCTAGTGAAAGGGTTCCCCCTGGTGATGTGTCACACTCTTTACATTTAGACTAGTGCTCCCGTTACACACAGACATTGCATGTGGATGAGGGCTATGGAGTCATAACAGTGTCATAAATAAGATCAATACTACATTCACAATGCACACAGGCAAGTTAAGGTCACAACTACTTCCTGTTGTCCGTGCTAAATAAACTGCCAGACTCATGTTAGCAGGAAGTCACTTCTCAGCTTTGGACAGGAAGGCCCACCCAAAGCTGAGTGACTGTGTGGTCCTTTAAGGAAAAGCAAGAAAAGGGAAGGGAATAAGGCAAATAAAAAATAAATGAACAATTAAATGTGAAAATAAATTAAAATGCATTTAACTATTATTTATTTTGTTATTTTTCTTTACACAAACATATTTACTTATTTCTATATTTGTTTATTTCTCTTCCTACTTCCACATTTTTTATTTACATGTTTATTGTTTTTTCTTCTTTATAACACTACATTTATTTTCTTTTTCTTTACAGATTTATTCTCTTACTGTACTCCAATGACTCCAATGATTTTCATGTTCAGATGGAAAAGAAATGAGTGAGTCAGTGTAATTATTGACAGTGTGTGTGAATTTTACACTGACATTTATCATTGTCCTTTACTCAGTATTATTTATTTTATTATTTTATTTTAGTGTGTTCTTGACTGAGTAAAATGATTTCTATACAATATGGATGGCTATGGTGCCATGAGCAGCTGTCACTGTACCTGCAAAAGCCACGATCTTGACCACATGGTCTTCCTGGATGTTGTGGCTGAGGATCTGCTGCTGTTCACGTGTGAGCTGAATCTGAGGCCGCCTAGCAGAAACACACGGACACAAATGTACGACTGGTAAAAAGCTAAGACTCATCAGATATCCATGACTTCAGTTCAGCCTCTGTTAATGAAGGATCACGTGACTAGAATGACAAACTCATGCATTCTTTTCCTCACCCACTCTGACTGGAGTCGACAGGAATGGCGCTACTCTCCATGAGGTTAAGTACGTAGTAGATGTTGTAATGCAACCTGGAGAGACACAAAAAAATGAATTGTAGAGAGGTTGACAAGAAAAATGTGGGAATTGAAAGAGACAGATAATTTTGATAGATCTTTTTTAAGTGAGGTTGTATGAGGTACTTCTCCATTGTCCATGCAGCATCAAACCTTATTTTAGCCACCTAAAATATCAGTTGAAGTGTACGCTATATTTAGAATATTTCCACTGCTTTAGGTTGCCAAAAACTTTGACATTTTAAAGTGTTAGTCCAGATTCAAAGTTGCACAATAACACAGACAAACAAACTGACTGAGGCAGCTGTAGACAGGCAACTCCTGTGTTCTTTGAGGCAAAATTATTTTTGTCAAAGGAGTCTTGTGGCTTTGATGTGAGCACAGATGGAAACAATGGCTTCAGTTTCCCTGTCTGAAAATCTGTCTGATGGTAAAGTGATACAAAATATTCAAACTACAGTGTACACTTAAATGAAACTCATTCTTTTGGGTGGGCCTTTTTCTTAGTGTCTAAAATATGTTTTGCTGCTGCCTCAAACAACCCCACTTCAAAACATTACAACTATCAGTTTAAAACTTGCAGCCCTTACCTGTTACTAATCTTAATGTTGCTCCTCTTTAAAGCGAGCAACATCATGGCCATGTGGCTGAGGTACTCTGTGATGGCGGTGTGCGACATGCAGCCGGTGAGCAGAGACACCAAGGACTGCACGTCACCAACATTCTCACTTAGGATCAGTATGACAGCCATGGCTGCATACGGGTTGGGACCCTGGAAGTTGGACACAAATGACATCAAGACCTTCAATTCTGATCTACGTTCCATAGTGGTCGTGTACACACAGCATTGGTGTATTTGTGTGTGATGTGTGTCATACCTCATTGCCAAGGTTATGGTACTTCTGAATGTCAGGAATACGTAATCTGATTGAGGCATCAGCCTGAGGAAAAAGGCGATGTTTCTTAACACACTCCAAAACGTCCTCCGGCCTCACCCGCTCTCCGACTTTATGCTGAGCCATTAAACTGAACAAAACACACACAGAGGAGATAATTAACACAGTGAACATTTTTAAATCTATGGTTACCAGCATTCACACACTTTTATTCGTGGTCATTTTATATATTTATGTTGTCATTTAAATGATACTGATCCACAGTGACACAACGACACCAAGATCAGAAAATAACTTCAAATATCAAAGAATATAATAACGACAGTTGTCAGGACTTCACACTGGATCCAAATACTAAGCAGCTTTGTGCTGCTATAATTGGTTGGCTTAGTCTGAGCTTCTGCTTTGGAGGTTTAATGTCTGTTTGGTATTTATCTGAAAGTGACAAGCTCTATATTTGTCTCCTCTGTCAACCTTCTACCACTTTATCTTCTTTAAATTACAACTAGGGATGCTCAATATATCAGTGGCAGATACA
Organism: Epinephelus cyanopodus; assembly: GCA_026686955.1. Classification (NCBI taxonomy): domain Eukaryota; kingdom Metazoa; phylum Chordata; class Actinopteri; order Perciformes; family Serranidae; genus Epinephelus; species Epinephelus cyanopodus. The sequence continues at coordinate 10,210,955 of CM048936.1, forward strand.
CTGACTGATGCATGGGCTGATAATTAAGAAAACTAAATAACTGTTTTTATCATTGATAAATCTGATACTTGAGAGCCTTGTGTAGACTAGGGTCTTAAAACTTGGTTCTGAATGGATATTTTTGTCTCCGTCTCGAGCTTCATGCACACACACAGTAGAACAGAGGTCATGGCGGAGAGAACAAACTTGGAGTTATATTTTACTCATATACATTTTAATGACTGTTATCCATAAGTGCGATAAATCTGTCAGTAAGGGAGATAGTATGAGGGCTGCTGAGTAAACCATCCTGCAGCTGCAACATGAGCACTTCCTCAAACAAGCAGAACATAAACTTGCAGTGTGACGTCTTCAACCGCTCGCTCTGAAGTCAGCTCCCCGTCCCTTCTTTATCTACAGTCGACAGTTTTACACGGACATACAGATCTCTTTTTATTATGAATGAGCTTAAAACGTAGACTGATCACATGGAGGTTTGAGCCAAATTAACCATGCGTTAAAATTAGTTAAACAGAGTTGTTTGGAAAAACGTCATTTGAACTCTAAAAACAGGGTTCAAATGACGTTTTTCCAAACAACTTTTATGTTGGGGCTTCAGGACACTTGGATCACTACCGACGAGCAGTATGTGTTTTTTGGACGTTTGAATCTGGGGCGCCTTAAGCCTCCATTAGGTGGAGTTTTGCTGCTAGCCTCTCTCCCCTGGGATCTCCGCAAGTGATGTGAGGACTCTAAAACTTCACTTGAGCCTCCCTTGGCATATGGGTGAGTATGTGATGGCTGAATTTTCATTTTTGGGTGCACTATCCCCTTAAAGGCCCTGAAATGCCATACTGATGCATCTCTAATACAAAACATTACAGAGACTCACTTTCTATGTATGTACTGTTACAGAAATATTCCCTCATTAAAAGGTATACATTGCAGAATGTAAGACTCATACGAAAGTAATCTTTCTAAATCCCCACTTAGGACTCACTAGAACTGTTTGGCAGTGTATGCATCTACAGAAACTCTGCCCTCTGCCTGTATTTTCTCATTTCTTGTCATTTTGCTATGTTCAGGACACTCCTGGGCAGAGCACACATGTGAAGTTGGGACTTAAAAGGAAAGAACCAGGTGCTAGACCGCAAGCAGCACACATCCAAGAGGAAGCTCAAGATGGCATCTGGGTTTGGGTTTGACTTTCACTTTCGCAGGTGACAACAAACAGTTAATGACAATACCTGCATAGTATACAGTGCCTATAAGAAAATGCAGACTTACGCAACAAGGTATCGTATGCTGTGCTGTGATGATGCTGGATCCGTTATGCTGCTGTTCTCCAGGATGGAGAGGATCTCCAGCATTGTTACCTTCTCCCTCATCATGTAACGGAAGTACTGTTTTTTGTAGGGGACAAACTGCAAAATGTAACACACAACATCCACAACAACTATGTTAATTTGGTGAACTTCAATTTACCACTAAATTTGAGTAGGACTATATGGTTAATCTCTCAAACATACTGTTATCTGACTTTAACAGTAGTCTCCTCACCCTGCTGCTGATATATACTTAATGTAAATCTGTGGTTTGTTTAACCTTTTTGTCCTCGACGATGTTCCTCCAGTGATGGCAGACACGGTTGACACTGCGGTAGAGGTCCTGGGCAGGGACAAGGCACAGTATTTGTCTCAGCATCTCCTCTGGAAGGTCATCCATGCAGCCCTGGGGCACCAGCAGGGCCTTGCTGCTGCCCAGGAGTCCATAGTGGGAATCAGGGAGGGCCTCCACCTCCTCTTCCTCACTGAGAATGTCACATTGGTCAAATTCATCATCATCCCCAAACATCTCTGCTGTCAGTCCTTCCAGATGATCCACCACTTCCTCCTTCTTTGTTTCAGGCTGTGACACCATCTCAGCAGCTAAAAGGCTCATATCGTCAACCTCGTCCTCCTCTGCTTTGGGTTCTGCCGCCGATGCGGCAGCTAGCAGGCTGACATCGTCAAACTCGTCCTCCTCTGCTTTGGTTTCTGCCGCCAATGCGGCAACTAGCAGGCTGACATCGTCATCCTCCTCGTCTGATTTCACATCCTTTGGTTCTTCATTAGGAAAAAGTTTTCCAGTGAGTCTATTTGTGCAAGTGGAAGAGCAGGGCTGGGAGGATTTGTGTGGACTGGAGCTGATGACTCCTGTCACAGAGAAGAAGTTGTCGATGCCCCTCTGTTGGCTGGCAGGACTTCCTGGGACAGGTGCTGATGGTTTACAGAGGGAGAGTGGATGAACAAAGATTCGATTTCTGACATGAATTTTAGGACATGCTACAAAATATGGATTTATAGCACAGGTTTAGAGCAGATTACCATGCTTCCGTCGCTTGGTGGGTGTCCTGGGGTAAAGCCCCCAGTTGGGGTCGCGATTGCCCTGCACACGGTTGACAATGAGGGGCTGGGTGAGGGCATTAGTGCCCTCTGCACGTCGTCCCAGATCATCACACTCCTCTGAAGTCAAATGCCTCCTTTTGGCCTTTCCTGGAAAACAACAATTATCAAACCACAGTATTAGGATAGTCTTTATGCAGTTCCAGACAATTTTTACCTTTCCTTTCTGTAATGGTCTGTACACTTTTTAGTCTTAGACAAACATGCAAGTTTTGTACTGTGCGTTATCATTTTGGCTTGTAACAGCCAGTCATATCCTAATTGGTTCCCCCTTCTTAACTTAACCGATTTATTTTTCCTTAAGCAGCATTTTAAGGAAAGCACCACACCAAACTTGTCCTTTTGTGTCAATGACAGTTTTCAAAATTACCATTGAGAAGTACAGTTTAGTGTTACCGTCCGTTAACCTTAATGAGTTCAGATGCCAGTGTTGTATTCAAACTTCACTAAATACTATTTTTTGCAGAGTATAAGTTACATGTATAAAGTTATTTTAACGGTCTCACGCTGCTGACACACGCAACACCTTTAGTTCCTCAACTTTCAACTCACCTTTAACAGCCATCTCCATGTTTGTGTCCAGCTCATTCGTATCTCAGTCACAAATCGAACCTTACAGACAGAGTCTGCGGTCGGCAAAGTAAAACTTACAGAAATACCACCGTCGTAGTTTGCACAGAAATTCAGATATGAACCGTCGTCGCTTGGTATAACTAGCTAACCCTTAGTGCTAATAGCTGCTAGCTTTTTTGCACTTATGCTAACGTTACTTCTCACTTAAGGTTGTAAGCACTAACTTTTTCGAAACTTAAGTGTAGCAGCGCGACACTAACTTACTGACGCTGACATTTTTGTCGTATTTTCGCCTGGATAAAGGCGTAAGAGTTAGCTTGTAATGATCTGAGGAAAGGTTTTTAACTGTTTGTGTTGGTCAAGAAGCCACATGATTGGCCGGCGCTTCTTCTTCGTGTGATCTTATTGGTGGTTGACATACCAGCTTAAGGGGCTATTATCGCCACCTATTGGACTGAGGTAAGAAGTGAGCAGTTTTTCCACAAAGTTTGAGATTTCATACAGCCAAAAATTATTTTATAACGACACACAGCAGGTTATATGTTCTTCTTAAACATTTTCTTCAAACCTCCATAATCATGTTGAGGGATGGAGGAAGGAAAGATTCAGTGGTGCAAAACAATGACGATAAGCAGCTTTTGAGATACTTTATTAAGAGTTAATTTGCAGAAAAGATAAAATTAATAAACCAGCACCAGTTAAAGTGATATTTCCTGAGGTTCACAGTAAAAAAAACACAATTTAGGAAAATAAATATAGCAGAGAGAATCCTTTTATATGTAAAGTATGTCATCCCAGACACCTGAGTATGGATATTACTGTCCCTTAACTGTTGTAGTCCAGTTTGCAGTACCCTTACCACTGCAGAGTGAGCTGTGTCTGTTTCTTCTTGTCCTTAATGATCTGACTGATGGTCTTACTGGAGGGTGAAATGCTCTGTTTGATGGTCAGGTCAGGGTTAAAGTCCACCAGGTCCTGGTCTTCCTCAGAAGACGGCGTCTCATTACTGTCCTCTGCTTCTGAAATAACATACAGACATAAACACAGTACACAATTCATAAAAGAGGAGAGTGCTCTGCTTAAAAAAAATCTACTTCAGTGTCCTGAAGATGTAGGAAAGATGGTGGATGATGAAAGAAGATGCTGGATAAATTGAAAAGCAGCACAAACCTGAGTCCTGTCTTTCTCCTATATCACTTTGGGGGAACAAATATTGAAGTATAGTAGGTTAGCAGTTAATCTATACCCTTAATTTCCTTACATAACTTTTTTCAGTATGGTTGCCACTGTCTTACAAAAAGAGGGTGAAACAGTTTCTTCCTCTTCCTCTCTTCCTACCTGACCTTGACAAAGTGATTTGAGCTTTCATTGAGCACTTAACTGAGATTGTTCACTGGCCCACACAGTAATCCAAAAATTTGTTTGAGCAATTAAATAATGTGCCACTTTTTTCGAAGAATATAACAGCTATTTAAAGAGGCCTACAGTAACTACATTTTGAATGTTATTTTGTTCAAAGGGAATGTTTTAATCACTTTTTGCTCTGAACGAGTTTCTGTCTTTTGGAGAATGTGTCGTCATATAAACTAAAACAAAAGACACCCCACAGTGAAAGACGAGACAAACCTGAACACTGTTAATGTCATGTCACGATGATAAAATCTACAAAGAATAATAGCTATATAATAAAGAAATGAGAAACTGTCTAACAAGCCAAATTATATTTGGAATAAATGTTCAATATTTAATTATTAACTGCAGAGAACAACATGTTATTACTGATATGCTAACATTCTCTGTTGTGTTCAAGAGCTCATAGACTCCCAGTATATCTACCAAAACACTGGAGCCAACAGCTGCAGAGTTTGTAAGTTTATTATTTAAAACTACAAAGAAAAAAAATAATACAAAATTGAATGTGAATCATGGAAGTCAACAATATTTTTGTATGTTATTCTTAATTTTGTGGGACAATTTTGAAACCTATCAGCATCAGAGGATTTTAGCGAGTGGACTGGGCAATAGCAACAAAGTAATATATAAAATATAAAATATATAAAATATAATTGTGGGAAGGGATGGTGAAAACAATGCAACTGAACATAAAAAAGACTAAGACTAGTGAATTACATCAATCCTTACATTGCTTATACACGCTAAAAATAATCCTCTGGTTCAACTTAAAAAAAGATTAAGGTAACAATTTGCATGCATTTTTAAAAGTAGTTCCAACTGGCGTTATTGAGTCAATCCTTAGCCTTTTATAATCTGATAAATTTAATTAGTTTAGTACAACTAACATGATTTGCTTTGACCTCGAAAAACAAAAAAAATTGAAACTTAAGTTGAACCAACTTGACATTTTTCCAAAAGTTGTGCTGATTTTGAGCAGTCAAACTGTTTTATTTAAGATATTCTTACTTATTTATTTTAATTCCATCCTACTCAAAAATATTTTTAATTTTGACCAACTTCTTGGAATATTAGTTAGTATCAACTAACTCAAACACATTAATTAAATAAACATAATCATTTTAGGCTGAAAAACCTCTTCTGTTTTTCAAGCTTTATCCACTGACCCCATGAATCATTTTTGAACACATGAGTAGGGTCCAAGCCTTTGGAGGAAACAAGGTCTTGATGAAACAGTGTCTTAAAGTTGGAACATTTTGGAGAAAAAACAGCCCTTTGTGATAATCCTTTATAAAATGAGTAAGTGATAGTTAATAGCTCTAACGTATGCAGCATGTCTGTCTCTCTCTGTGTGCAAATCTAAGAAAAAAAAAGTTCTGAAAACCAGGAGAAACTTAATATTTTGGACAATGACCTAAGTCTTATATTAAAAAACATGCAGGTGAAAACCTGATGAAACAAGCTTTACATTAGGCTGCAAAATATATGGGGGAAAAAGTGTTTATTCTACATTTTTTTATAACAGCTGACGAATTTATTTACTATTTTCATTTAACTTTATTCATGCACAAAACACATCTTCCCTCCTGTTTATGTGTATCATTGTCTGTCTTCATGTATAGGGCCAAAAAGGTTGTGAACAAAATGGATGGGATCTTGTTGCTGTAGCACCACCATGTCAATCTGTCTACTTTTTTTTCTTCCCTGAGCAAATTTGAAACCACCGAAAAACATTCAGATTTAAAGTGGAGACTGAGTGAAGATTATTTCCAGAAAAAGGGAATAAGATTGTTAAGATATAAGAAGGATATTGATATAAAGCAGTAACATATCAGCTCGATTGATCTGAACTCCCAGCAGCAAAAACTGATTGAGAGTGGTTGTTTCATTAGGCTACCTGATTTAATCCCAGAATCATCCTCCTGATGAAAATGTGTCTGTCCTTTAAAGTCTGTGCGTGTTTCTTCTGGTGAGCTGCACAAAGTCTTGGTTAGAGAGTGAATAAGAAACACTCCATCTCTGGCTGAACTCTCACTGCTGCGTTTCATCGGCATAGTCACGTGAAATAAATGTTGATATATCAGCCAAAGACAAAGAGGAAGAAGGAAAGTGGAGTAAACCTGCTGTGAGGAGAAAAAACAGTCCACTGCAGCTCATTTATCCTGAAGACTGTGAATCAGCTCTGAGTCTTTAAACACTGTTTACCAATCCCACCTTCAGCCACGTCCAGGTAAAAATAAAAAAGCTCACAAATACCACGTCCAGCATTTTTCATCCAACCAAAAGTGGAAACAACAGCACTGTTGATAAACCTAACGGAGCAGCCTCAGAGTAATAATAAAGCCGAGCTGTGGGAAGACAGAGCTGATTAAGCCGTGGATGCATTCATCATATTTACAGAAGACTGGGGCTAATCCATGTTATTAATGATTAACAGAAAAACCCTCATCCATCTGTCCATCCATCCATCCATCCTGCCTCACACACTCAGCTGGCCCTTTACACAAAGTTATATATGTAGAAAAAACAGTTTGCATTCACTTTATTTAGATTGTGTTGAAAACTCAAATAGCTGTATGCTCATCCTGATTTACTGTGTGGCAGCTGAGTATAAGCTAGGGTTCATTGTCAGACTTCTACCTGTTTAACTCATTTTCCAGTCTATAAAATTTTATATTTTATATTATTAAAGTATTAGCAAGCGTGTGTTTAAAATGATTTTAACTGGACAAACTGATTTACTTATTTCCTTCTAATGCTATTGGTTTCATTCTGCAAGAGTTTTAGTCAAAATGAAATGATAAGTGTTTTATTTTAGGTTCATTTGTTGCCATATTTCCCTTATACACTGGAATTATTTTACTCTGATAGATGAGTATGAGAGACAGATGCTGTACTGCTGTGGTATAAAGTGAATCATTGAAGTAGGACTGATTCAACTCTGGCACAGTTTGACAGCATTAATTGATTAATTTCTCATTGCTAAACTATTAAATTTGAATCCTGTTTTTTGTTCACCTGCATATTTTATCATCTCCCACTGATCATTTCATGCATATTTAATATACTGGGGTTTCCTCTTTTCAGATGGGTCTTATCTATTCATCAACAGCTAATGAAGTGAAAACACTGCATTACAAGTCGATTCAAATGTGTCAGTCGTTATGGTGCACTGCATGTGTAATTTATGTAACATTAGACGTTTTCATTTATTGTATATTTAAATAACCTAGCTGTACTTGCTTCTAAAAAAAAAATAATACAGCATATTGGCTAATAGAAAATGGGTTTTCAAATTTAGCATTTTTTTCCAGGTTAAAGTTAGGGCCTTGCTGCTGTAGATATAATGTTTGCCCCTGTACTGATGTAAAAAATAAATGAATAAATGCTATCCTGGGCTAGATTAAAGCTGGTGCATCTAACATGAGGAAGGTGACCGTGACCTTTGACCTCCAAAGGAGACGTTAATCAGTTGGCTCATGTGTCTTTTCCAAGCAGCAGGAAAGACAAACCATCAGTTCCCTCCTGCTGATTCAAGAATATTCTATGTTCTAATCTCCTATTGTCAACAAATCCCATGAAAAGACCCAAACCTACAGTGAACTGATCCTGTGACTAATAATAAAAGTGTGCAACAAGAGAACTGGACTCTGTGTTCAAAGACGGGGCTCTATTAAGTCCTTTGAAAGTTTCTCACTGAATGCATTTGCAAAAATAACCAGATTAAGGCTTCTGTGTTTTTGGGTTATAACGTTGGCGATTAAACCATTGCAGAAAAATTTCCAATGTTGGAATAAAATCACGGGAGCACTCCCATGATCTTGACTGTTTGGTGTTAACGTGGTCAGGAAACTCAGTCTGAACTGTCTGAAGTCTGTCTTTTTTGTCTTGATGTTACAGCCATATCTAACAGGTTTATTATTAATTTTTAGACTTGGCTCATGCAAATGGTGAGATTCAGTGACATGAACATTGTCAACAACAGCTGTTTTTCTATATCACTGGTTTCCAACTGGTCCAGATTTCTCATAGTTTCTATAGTCATTAGTTCAAGGTCCACACAGTTTAACACATTCAGCATCATACATGTGTTTGGCCATGTCATCGAGCTAGTTTGCTCTCTGTCAAGCAGCTGTCCATTAGTCACTCACTCCACAGCAGGAAATGACACTTCAAACTAAAAGCTATGTACTTAAAATTCATTATACTTCAGAATAAAATGTGTTTTTCTTATAAACTAGACCAGCAAGCCACCAGCTGGGAACCACTGTTGTAGTGTATGGTAGGCATAAAGCAGCTCCATAGAGTCCTCCAGCTGAACAGGTCGTGAACATCAGAGATTTCTTTTTGGCTCCCCAATCATTTTTACTGACTGGACTCTTTTTTGGACTTTTCAAATAATATAAGACTAAATCAATCAATTTTTAATCCAAGAAATTAATTTGGGTCTTTGTAAGATTCAGTTGCTCCTTCTGCTATTATTGTATGTGAAATAAAGTTTGTTAAAGGTGAATGTTTGGGACAGTGTGAGTGACCTGATCCTGTAATAATGAGTGTGGGAACTTTACCAACACATCCCCCCTAGAACACTGAATGTGTGTTAATCCGCAGTTGAAAATAGCCCCCCAAAAAACAACTATTGACTCTTGTTTGAGTAACAACTGCTGACAGCTATGGTGCCCAGCTGTTTAAGAAAATTGTGAGCCATTTTTAAAGATATACATCTTGACTTTGAACAAATGGGACACAGATAATATCTGGAAGTCTGATGTTACTGAGGGATGCACTGCCCAGATCTTGGTTTTGTTTTTTTCATGGGATTACCTGACATCCTTCCACTTGCTGACGCATCTTACCGGTGAGCAGGAACAAATCAGTTGTGCTTAAATTGAGAGAATAAAACCCTGCAGACCCTTCATGGCACAATATCTCACACCGCAGGTTGAGAGGAATCACTGGATCCGATCAGTAACGTGGAGTTTGTCACTCTTGTTGTGCTCATTACCGAAGACAGTGGTTAAATCCTTCCAGCTAGAGTCTAGACAATCTAATCAAATACAAAAGAAAAAGAGCTAGAGCTCGCAAAATAATTAAAATTGCTAAAAGGAATAATTGGAGAGACTTTTGTTCTACTATTGGAAGAGAAAGAGATGTCAGTCATGTATGGAATATGCTCAGAAAGATGAGTGGAAGAAGGGCTGCCAATAAAATATCAGTTCTTGCTAATCAAGATTGCCTAGCAATAACGGATGTGGAAAAGGCCAATGTTTTAGGGAGGATATTTGCACATGTTCATAGTGGCAATCATCTTACAGACATACATAAACGAAGGAAGAAGGAAGTTTTAAAAGATAATGGAAATGTGTACACCAAAAAGGTAGACTGTAGCTCAGCCAATGATATGGTTTTTTCCTTGAGGGAAATGAGAAGGGCTTTAAAAGGCAGCAAGAATTCTGCTCCAGGACCAGACCAGTTGAGTTATGTCATGTTCAGACAATTACCAGGGGAAGCACTAGAAATCATACTAAAACTTTTCAATAAGATTTAATCAGAAGGAAAACTACCTGATGAGTGGAAGTTGGCGTTAGTTTTGCCATTTGTTAAACCAGGGAAAGACGCAGCTAATGCTGAAAATTACAGGCCTATTGCCCTCACTTCACATTTATGTAAATGGATGGAAAAAATTGTTTTGTTTTTTCTGTTTTTTTTTGTTGATTGTTTACTGGCTATCATACCTTTTAGAGGAAAAACATCTGTTAAATGAGTATCAGAGTGGCTTCAGGAAAGGAAGATCCACGACTGATGCATTAATTAAAGTGACTAATGACACTGAGAAGACCCTAAATATGAAGCAAATGATGGTGATAGTTTTCTTTGACATCGAGAAAGCTTATGATTCCATGTGGCGAGAAGGCCTGTTAATTAAAATGAATAAGTTAGGCATAGGAGGACGCTTATACAACTGGATCATGGACTTTTTAACAAAAAGGACATTTAAAGTAAAAGTAGGTTCTGAAATTTCAGATAGTTTCAACATTGTAAATGGAATACCACAGGGCAGCGTCATCAGTCCAATTCTATTTAATATAGTGATTAATGATATATTTGAGAATGCAGGGGTAGGTATACAGTCCTCACTGTACGCTGATGACGGAGCAATCTGGAAAAGGGAGAAAAACATGCCACATGTTCTGAAATGCATCCAGAAAGCAATAACAGATGTAGAGAGATGGTCCTATGATTGGGGATTTAAGATCTCTGTTTCAAAATTATCACTAGCATATTGGATAAGAATTCAGGGAAAAGGAAATGGAAATATAGCTTCTTCTGTTCTGCAAAACTGTTGGGACGTGTACGTACGTGTTGTACGTAACTTTTACTGGTAAAGGGTTTGGATGGGAAATTAATAAGAAGGTGAAACAATACAAATTAGATTCCATACAGCACAGTCCAGCAGTTATAATTAGCAGCATTCCTCCATGGATATTTCCACAACCCAAAGTTAACCTGCAAATATTAGACAAGAAAACAGAAAAAAACTCTTGTCCTATAAAGCAGAAACACAAGTAATGAACACTTTTGAACTCAACTACACATGGAATAATCTGTAAACATGCTCCTATGATACAAAAAACTCCACATATGTAAAGTTATATTTATCTTAGCACCACTTTATGTCACTATGCTACTTCACTAGTCTTAGTGAGGGGATTTCTTACTCAGCCCACTGAATGAAATGCGCCCATCACTCTCCATCTGGTCCTGGAGTCATCCATCCTTCTCATCTGCTCCTGTCTTGGTCTTACACGATGTCACTCCTTGTGTGTGTGGGGTCTCCTAAACCTATCAATACCTAAGTAAAAGAGACTTGGAGACTTTTTTTTATGGTAGTAATCAATACATGAAACCTGACAATGCAACAGAGTGAGCAACATAAACAAGATGATATTATCATACTGGTCAGTGAGGTAAATACTTGTTAATGTCTGTATTTGTTAGACTTGTGTTAATGTTGTCATTAAGTGCTGACTTACCTTTGTCCATTATAGCCATCTAAACCTTATAAAGAAAAATAGATAACAGTATAGCATGCTGTTACCTTACTACTGTGTACATGCATTCAGCATCTTCAGCTAGAAATGACAAAGTAAAATGTAAATAAAGACGCCCTGGTGCAAGACGCTACCAAGGGTTGTGTTAGCCTCACCAGACGCAAAGGCTGCCTGGGGATTGATGAGTCCTGCCAGACACAAAGACCACAAACAGGGTCGTCAGTCTTCATCTGAGTCGCTGAGATCGAGCCACCATTGGTCAACAGTGGAGGAGCTGAGGCTTGAAGTGGAGGCTCTTTGTTCTTCAGGGCGGTCCTCACGAGTCTTCCTCTGCCGCTTCGCACTTACCTGACCTGAGTTGCTTCTCTTGGTAGAGCTGAGGCCTGAAGTCGAGGGTCTTGGGTCTTCATGGCTGTCCACACAAGTCGATGTGGATGAGCTGAGACTGGATGCTGGGGGAGCAGAGGCTTCAGACCGAGGAGAGACAAGGACGAGACCATCAGGATCCTCTTCGTCCTCTTCATCCTCGGTGGTGGACGCGTAGCAAGAATCTTCACTCTCCTGGTAAGACCAGAAATCTTCATCCTCAGACCAGTAAGCTTCATCATCAGAGTCCTGGAAATCGTCACTTACCTCATACTTACTGTCATCGAAGAAGCAAAGGTTGACTTCACTTACCTCTTCCTCGTCGAGGATCCTGGAGACCGAGGGGACAACGGCATCCTCCACGAAAGGTGTAGCACCACCTGAGGGGGAAAAATTCAAATTATAAGCATTTGTCATAATGTCTCTCATTAAATATTTTGAATTAAATTAACAATAATCAAAATTTAATAAAGAAAACACAGGTGCAGTGTCCTGACGGCCGCTGCTAACACTCCCATCGTCTCCATGGTGACAACTTGGTAACATTAGTGATATTATATCAAATTCGGCCCAGTCGCCATCTTTGTTTTTCGGTAAATTCAGTCACAAATTGTCACATTTGGAGGACGTGACCCCTCAAACATGTGAAAAACATAAAAGTGATTTCAAATCACTGCATTAATCGTTAATATACTCCACACATGTTCCGGTATATTTAACATTTCTGCCCAAAGACTAATTTACATGAGAAATCGTGAATGAGCGTCCGTTTTCACCAAAATTTTCCAACAGGCCTAATAACATGGTGTGAACTGTTCACCTTCACGTTCAAAAATTAATTAGGTTCATAGGATAACACCGTAACACCATTAATTATGCGGATCTCTTTACTGAAATGTGTTTTAACAGTTTAAGAGGTCAACAATCAACAAGTAAAATGTTAAAATAAATGTGAAAGTTGTCTAACAGTCCAAAACTTTTAACAAACTTTTCTCGAACAGTTCAAAAGTTTTAATAAACTTTTCTCGAACAATCCAAAAGTTTTAACAAACTTTTCTTGAACAATATCTGCTGTCTGCTTCAAAATTTTCCACAGGTCGGCTCTAGTCCAAATCCAAGTGCAAAGTGAGAGATCAGACTGATGTAAAGGCTTTATATATCCTACCTCGCCGGCTCATCGTTCTGTTTCCATGACATTTCATGACGCATGCGTGTGCGTGTGATTGAGACAGAAAGATAGACGATTTAAATAAAAACAAAATATATTTGTTCATATAATTATTGTATTCAAGTGCTACTTGTCTTTTTTTATTTTTCACTGATTTTTTATTGGCATTTCTCTCTCTTTCATGACAGCTGCTAGCTCTGTGTAAATACTGCTAGGCTACATAAATGACAATAAAAAAAAAAACAAGAACACCCTCAACATTATACTGCAGCAAAGCATATTTTATAATAGGCCTATTACATTTTTCTACCACATTTGAAAGTAATGAAACAGAAAGACAGTACAGTGTTCGCCATGTACTGTATCTGCCAACAGCAGTTGAGCAATAGCATGTACTGGGTTACAGTAAGACCACTTTTAAACTCTAAAATATCACAGTATTTCCAGATATAATACCTTTGTGGTTAGAAATTGTGCTTGTAAATGAAATGTAACAGCAATCAAGCCTGTTTGTGTATTTGATTTATTTTATAATTGTGTCCTAGTAGGAAGGGGAGCAAAAAAAAATTTGTGAATAAAGTTCCACATGGAGGAGTTGCTTCACAGCCCTCCTGTCCTGTGCCATGCACATGCCAGTTTGTAATGTCTCCATTCTGCTTTCTATTGCTCCTTTGTAAGGGTCCCAGCTGGAGAATTTTGCTCTCTTATGTTTCCTTAAGAAATATAGCTGTGTCTGGGCTTTGGGTATTATGCCAGAAACATTAAAGTCAGGAGGAGTTTTCAAAGCAGCTTGTTACAGATGATAAAATATCCCAGTGACAGTTGCCATCTCAGCAGCAAAAGCTGACTAAAAATAAGACCCCCTGCTTCTGCCTTCGTGTGTCTGAAACTGAAAAATCATTGATCAAAAATAAATTACAACAACAGTGTAGTTTAATCTTATTTTCCCCTGCAGAGAAAAAGAACCTCAGCTTCTTTGTCCAAGTTATTATGATCTGTGCCAGAAGCAGCGGTGTAAATAAACCTGCTTGTTGTTTGAGGAGACGCAACAAAAACATGAAACTATTTGGCAATTTATTTGTGTTACTTTTTTCTGTTGTAATGAAGGAAAATTTTGTTCCATTTTTCACAAAAATATTAGCTTTTTTCCTACACTGTCTCCATGCTACTCAGATCAGAGTACAATTCGATTGACGGTGTGCTGTGAAAATAATCTTTCAGTCAAGTTTAAACAAACTTTATTCTGTATGTGAATTATTTATTCAATTAGCCTATATTACTGTAACTATGTGTTGGATACAGCTTTATTTATACACTGGAAACAATGCTCCACTAATATTTACAGGTGCACAGAACATTATCATTATCACAATATGACTTTCTGTCTATGGGACAGACAAGAGAGTATTCTGTGAAACTCAGAATGATCCAGGATGTCGACTGCTTTATTCTAAAACACAAATTATTTACTTGCTGAATTATACAATTAAAGTTAAAGGTAGTGTTGTCTAGCAAGTCTAAACAGATGAATGAAGTTTCAAGATAATAAGTCTGTTTCATTGACTATTTCATACAGTATATACATTATTTCAGCTTCCTGTTACTAACAGACAATGTAAAGTGAACTATAATACCCACCAGCCTCAGGCCACAGCAAAGCCTGTGAAACAGCCTGCAGGTAATGAGGCACCTGGAGCCTGTAGAGGGCGCTGTGGCCCACATGTTCTGTCACATACAAGTCTCCACAAAAACCCTGGGGTGTGCTCCTTCTAATTTCTATACGAATCTGCGATGAAGCTTAGGTGTGTTTAAATGTGTTTACCATTTTATTGACGATAACAAAGTGAAAGGTGCAGTAATGAAAACATACAACCAGGGTTTATTATTTTGGGTGAGTCCTCCTTTGAAGAAAGTCCATCACATATCACGATATCTTCCTGAGACTCATGGGAAATAAAATTTTAACTTTTTAAAAATACTTTTAGTTATTGGTGTATGAGAAACATATCACAAAGATATTTTTCCTTAAAACAGTTGTTTATTAATGATTTATAACAATTCTTCTTAGTGGATACTGGGTCAGTCTTTCACATTAAACATACATTTAATCACAGTAACTTACAGTACACTTACATTATTTTATTGTTATTTAATAACATTAACTTTTATGAAATGTAATATAAAAAGTATTGTGCATGCTTTGAAGTGGTTTTACATAGTATGTGTGCTTTGTGTGTGCATGTTCAAGAAAAATAGTATTTTCTATATAGCTAAAACTTATGAAGCCCTAGTTTACATGTCACTTCTAATCTTAAATGGTCGCTAGGTAGGGTGTAAATAATGTCATCTTCTGCCATTTAAATGTGCATGTGTGTCCTTTTGAAAAGACAAGTGTTTATTGGGCACACACCCCCATGTGTGTTACATCACTAGAAAGTCCAGGATGCCCTTTGTAAAGTACAACTCATGCACGTGCACTTTCAGAAACATCTTTCCCTGCTATCATTTGCTCAGTTGTTGCTGACATGTCAGTGTGATACAGAAACTCAGATTCAGGTAAGAGCAAAGATTGTATCCCATTTATTCATTGGCCAGTTATTTTTAGTTGCCAAGGTAAGTACAGCATCAATATCCAGTTAATTTCACCACAATGGGATTGGAGGCACAGCATGAGTTATTATCCTATTAATCACTTACAGTTAATCTATTGTACACAGTAAAAATCCATCATCTCATTGTTAACACTGTTGTTAATATACCGATCAAAACTATAAGTAACCATCATCACAATGCATGTTTTTTTTTTAAATTGACTTCCTCTAAAGTCAGTGACCTTCTTCAGTTCCTTGGATGCCTTTAGACAAAATCCAGACAAAGGATGTGAGTCTGCATTAAATTATCCACGAGAAAAGAAGAACCTCAGCAGCAGCCAGTTTTCAACAGGAAAGGTGTTTCGAGGTTGATTTGTTTGGTCAAAACAGTACGTCAGGAATGTCTCACTATCACTCGGTAAAAATCTCAACAAACCGCATCTTGTCAAACTAAATGTTAATCTCATAAAAACCTGGAAAATGACTATCTGTCATGTAAGGCATTCAAGACTAAAGGCGGAAATGTGTGTGTTAAGTGCTAACAATAAGGACTTGGCCCCACCAGAAGTATGTTCCGGGCCTTGAGGTGTGTGTGATAGTACCTCTGTACTGAGAAAAAGTGGTCCAGTACACAGTAGTGTTGACAGGGCTCCTCCATAGGTTCACTTTCAAGACTTCCATTTCATAATTTGAATTTGTGTTCAGTGTGATTTACACACAGCGTCGCCTAACTCCCACACTGCTCTGTGGATGATCATAGGAGCAAATATTAAAACATGAGGTTACATAAGGTCTAAAACCACGATGCAACAACATATTTTCATACAATTCCTTATTACAGTTTGGAAGCCCTATATTTCCTTCTTCCGAGTCCTGTGTAGGAGCCCTATATAACAGAAACAACTCTTTCTTCCTCTCATCCTCATCCTGGATGTTCTCCGTCACTGCTTCAGGATGGGGAGCTCCCTCGGCTTAAAGAAGGCCTGAACCATCCCCATGGCAAAGATGTACACTTTAGAGTCCACCACGATTTTTTCTTTCTTCAGCAGAACTGATGGATAAAGCAAACGTGAGTTAGTGAGTGTGTCCGAATGCTTGTATCACTCTCAACAACAACAGCATCACTCACCATCTATTTTCGCCTGGAATTCATCGAGAGGTAAAAGAACGACTTCAACAAATTCTGCAGAGAGAGAATGAAGGCATGTGTGATGGTTTGCTTTATGAGAGAACATGATTATTTTTGGATATAATGAGGAAAATAACTCACCTCCATCACCTGTGGAAGAATAAAAGAGAACAAAATTAGTCAACATTTTTTTATGTTAAAGCCATTGTCAGTATAATCAAACGAGCAGAAATAGCAGTTTGTATGAACAGATGAGGTTCAAACATCCTGTAATAAAAAATTACATAACAGGGATCCATATGTGAATGAACCGCCCAGTTACAGCCACTCTCCATTAGAAGGTATGTCCGCAACAATCAGAAACAACAATCTATCGGACCAAATGTCTCCCCTTCTGTTTCTGAGATATGACGTTCAGCCAGAAGAGCGTTTTTAACGAATATCATGATGTCACTGTGAAGTTGACCTTTGACCTTCTAAATATATATTATCATCGCTTCATCATTTTATCCTATTAGACACTGACCTCAACCTTTGACCAACAAATTTTTATCAGTTCACTGCTGAGTCCAAGTGGATGTTTGTGTCAAATTTGAAAAAAAAAAAAAAAAAATCCTGAAGGTATTCTCGAGATATTGCTTTCACAAGAGCGAGACAGACAAGGTCGCAGTGACATTGACCCTTGACCACCAAAATCTAATCAGTTCATTGTTGAGTCCAAGTGAACATTTGTGCCAAATTTGAAGAATTCCCTCAAGGTGTTCTTGAGATGTCACCTTTATGAGAATGGGACAGACGGATAGATGGACTACCCAAACATTATGCCTCTGGCCACGGTTATTGCCAACACGGATGCATAAAAATAATTTAAGAGCTATATGATCCTGTGAGCTTAAATAGTGTGAATTATTCAGAGGACATAGAAAAATGTCACAGCAAAGATGTCCAGAATAAACACTTATGCAATGTACATATCACCAGTCCAAATTAAACAACTATGAATGGCAATTTGATATGGAGCTATATGACACAGTCATATAGTCTCAGGAGTATAAGAAAACATCAAATAATAAAATGTATCTGTGGGTGTTCTGTTTGTTTTGACATGTTCTCTCATACATGCCACTGGAGGGAAAATCTGTTTGCAAGGTTTTTGCATTGGGTACACTGAGTGAAAATGATTGGTTGAAGCAATGGGTGAGAAACTGAATTAGCCAACATGTAAAAGGAATTGCAGCGTGTATACAAGAGATAAAAGAGTACATGAGTAAATATTTAATTAGAGCAGTGAGTAGGAATCAATGAATGGATCTGTCTGTCTCCTCACCGAGCTGTTGCGTTGGGTGGATGTTCTCCCCCTCATCTCCGTTGATGTTGACCATGACGATCTGGGTGGTGCAGTTAGACAGACCCGGGTCCAGACAAGTCACTGCCATCAAAATAGCAAAATTAATACTAGTACTGTATGTTTCTTAAATAAAAGGGTCATGGAACTTTTTTCCCAATATGCACCTCTGACCCCTGAACCTCTCCAACACACACACACAGGAGATAAGATACAGTGAAAGGGGGCAGCTTATGCAATAACTTGCAGTGTATCTGTGTGTGAGGGTACCTGGAGTGACTCCTACTACTTCTCCTTTGTAGCCCGTTTCTTCTTTTAGCTCCCTCAGGGCAGCAGCCTCTGCACTTTCCCCCTCGTCAATCAACCCTGAGCACAGCAGAGACAAAAACTCAGATATAATATCAATAAAAGTCCCAGTAGCCCCATTGTGTGGGAAAAAATTAAAGACATCACATTTTTCAGGACCAGAAACAAACTTCATGACATTAAAAGCAGCTTCTGACCTGCAGGAAACTCCAGAGTGTAGCATCCTATAGGGGGACGAAACTGCTTCACCATCACCACGCAGTCTTTATGGAGCGTCCGCTTCAGCAGAGCGATAATTCCAACACCTAAAGAAAAGCGTGTTACAGCCAGCAGAGCTACATTTCTGACCTATCAATGCAAGCCCGACTGGACTGAGCAGCTCACCATCTGCGTCTGTGTTGGATTGTCTCGTTGTCCTTTTCACAGTCTCCCAGGTTCTGGTGGATGAAAACATGGAGTGAAAGTGCATCCAGAAAGCGTGTAACATTACATTGCTTTTATTTAAATAACTTAAAATAAGTAAATTTAACCACATGGAGCCACCTGTGTGATTATGAGGGCGTGTAAGTCACAGACAGAACAATACCTGGTTTGTCCAGCACAATCCACATATGTCGTCTTCTCCAGCTTCACCCATTTTCCTGTTGCCATGAGCTACAACATAGACAGACAACACACTGAGCTAAGATCACTTAAATGGCACCAAATGGTTTTGTTATGCTGTGATGTAGCTGTAACTATAAAGTGAGTCATCAGGTCTTTGGACAAGTCTCTAGAACACAATGAAAACCTGATACAAAAAGCTTGTGGCTGTAAATTTCAGTGTTACTTAACATTTGTCAGAGATTTGTTGATTCTGTCCAACACTAACTACAGACCCTCAACAAAACTGAACATGATAAGTGACCGTTAATTTACTTCATATACAATACATTTTCAGTGTGTTTTCTTGCCAGATTTGCTCGAGGCTCACGGGAAATATAGATCAGATGCTAAAACCATCGCTGCTAATCATCTTCAGTGTGTACAGCCCAAATGGTTGACATGGGCATCAACAGCGTGTCTGTGTCCAGTGTGAACCTGGTCTTAGGCATGTTTTCTTTATAAATCACCAAAATAACACCAATTATCATGGCCAGAAACTGTAAAAAACACAATAATAATAAAGTATGGTCACACCTCAGCCACCCTCCCACTCTGACAAGTACAGAACAGTCCCTACATTTCACAAAAACAGGATTTATTGCTCTGTATTGCACTAAACTGGATTAGATTTCTCAGAAGTAGCTACTAAAACTGCCAATGGACAATACAGCTTAAAGTCAGTGTTCACGTGGAGCATTTTAAGGCAGCTTTCATTGAGTTTGTCCAGACACATCCCTTATAACTCACTGAAACACAAAATAAAATCAGACGTACCTCCTCCTTCACTATGTGTGGAGTAACCTTAGTAGTCACTTTGGGTTCCTCACAGTTGCTCATTTTCAGTATCTGGACAACTGAAATTGGAGGAAAGTCGAGTCCAAACACTTATTTTAAAACACAGTTCGCTATGAGCTCAACAGGAGAACAAAACACAGAGTTATAAACACCATGACAGGACTGAGTCGCTCAGTTAGCTGCTACAGCCACAGGCGACGCTAACCTAGGTTCAACTTCCCGCCTTACATTTCACCATTTCTACTCGAGTCTTTGTTAATTTTACTGTAGCTAGCGGCTACGCACTTCTTTATGCTGCCAGGGTCCAGCACTTGTGCTTTAAAAACTTTAAATTAATCATTTTTAAATGAACAAACTAAACTGGACTCACGTGAACTCCAAACTGTAGTAGTTGTGGTAGAGATGGTGACAAAACGCAGATGAGTCACTCTGTCACCACTTCCGGGTACCGCAAACGTCATCGGAGTGTAGTTTTATCCTTTTGTGACTTGGGACACTCTTTAATGGCTGATGTTTTTGGAGTCATTTCTACATGTTCAGAGGAGAAATTTATGAACATGCTACTTTATGCAGCGTTTCTGGATAATTCTGGAGTTTTAGATAATTTAAATAAATTAATGTGGTTATTTGACAGCAAAGATGTTGACCAGTATCCGAAAAGATTGGCTCCCATTTTGTTGGTCATGCTGTTTATTTTATTTTATTTTATATATTCACTAAATACAATGTCAAATACAGTTTTCATGGAACACACAAAGACCATGTACAGCAGCAACACACAGCCAAGACGTGGATGAAAACTGACGTTCCGCTTGTCGTTTTTTAGGCACTGAGTGAGTCCTTATTTCAATAAACGATCTCTGTCTCAAATCAGCGGTTTTTCATAGACCACGCCCACATTGTGCACTTCAAAAAGGCTTCCCCCTCCTGTAAACACAAATATATTACATAATTCTAGCCATAAAAATCAGAGTTTTTAATAATTTGCTCTGATTCTAATAAAATCAATTAATGGAAGAGCCAATCGATAGCTGCATTGTCTCAAAATTTCGAGGTGTTGAATGAGAATTCGCCTTCGACATTTTCCAAAATATCAGAGGACCGGAGGATATTTACTGATGGACACATTTCTATTACAGGATATTGCAGCATGAAGAAGGAGCAAGTTGTCAACTGTCAGTTTTCGGTTTGGTATCCGATATTCAAGAAACACACGATTAAAAGGTAGACAAGCGACGTTTGTAAAGATATTCCCGGACATATTGTAATTTTTGTAGCTTAAAAAACCCCAGTACATTTAGCCAACAGCTAACGTTAGCTACCAGACAGATAACAGCTAGCTGCCATCTCTGTCTTAATGCCAGTCTTTATATTTATCTTCTCTGTTACCACATAATCCTTCTCAGAGCAGCTTCCTCGCACCTCAGTCTTCCTCTGACGTCTGTTGTCTGTTATTTATTCTAGTATTTACATGTGCTATTCTTCCTCTTCACTGCAGTCAGATTCTCCCACTGCCTCAGAATGTAATAGAGTATTTACTGGACGATGGCACACTGGTAGTCTCTGGGAGGTAAGAGGCCACTGACACACACACACGTACAAATTCTGCTCAAGTTGCCTTTGTTGGAATAAATGTAAAAACATGCCAAAATTGAGCTCCATCTCAGAGCACTGCTATGTTGATATTTTAATGGCACTTGCTGTGTTTTAGAAACATCACAGTTAAATGTGTTTTTGTAGCACACAAGTGATGTTACAGATTGACCCTGCAGTTATTTTCACAGAAGCTTATTTCAAAGCACGTGCAAGTGTGCATTGTGACCCCCTCTGGAGCACAATCCCTTATTCCCTCCCTTCCCATGTTTGAGATATATTTTAGAACTTGTCTGTAAATAATAATCGCCTTCTACTGGTGTCTTGAAATTATACAAGTTCAATTCTTTTTTTCTACCAGTTTTTGATACATTGTCATTAGAATATTAATGCGTTTGTTCGTCATAAATGGTATCAATATGGACATGTGTGCCGTCTGGATCAACTCCTGGGTGTCTGCAGGCCTTTAAAAAGTCTTAAAATGTCTTGTTACAACAATAAGGTCATAAAAGTCATTACATAGTCTTACATTTGAATATGTGAGGTCTTAAATACTACAAACAGTTTATCTAATTTCATTTATCATTTTTTTTTTAATTTTTGTTGTGAAAATGAAGTTTTTCTATGTAAAAGTCCACATTTCTAATCTTGCAAACATTTAAAAATCTATAATACTATCACTTTGCTTCCTACTTGCACTTACCTTTTGGCAAAATGTAGATTGACTTTACTCACTATAATAACCATACTCCTACATAACACAGCCTCTGCACAAGATCACATTACCACTACTTGCCTGCAGTGCTTACTGTCAATGCTTAAATTAGTAAAACATGATTTATCTGTCCTAAATTTGGTGAAAAGGTGTCTTAAACAGGTCGTAAAACACATTAAATGTAACTGTCAGATACCTGCAGACACCCTGAACTCATCCTCAGTTGTACTTGTATATTAATTGTATGTTATTATCATGTAAAATGTAATATTTATGTTGAAATTAATTTTGTGTAGTAGAATTACAACACCTGTTTGATTTTTTTGCTAACCAGCACATAATTATTTAAAAGGCACATAGTTTGCTCCTATTTTTGTTTAATGTAAGCTGTCAACAATTTAAGTATCAATCTGAGTATCCTGTGTGTTGGAATTTTGATTTCCTTTTCGGTTCATATGGTTTTTCTGGCACTGGGTGACACCCAGGAGAGAAGCACGGCTGTGCACAGGGTATCTCCAG
The DNA here is from genome assembly GCA_026686955.1 of Epinephelus cyanopodus. Classification (NCBI taxonomy): domain Eukaryota; kingdom Metazoa; phylum Chordata; class Actinopteri; order Perciformes; family Serranidae; genus Epinephelus; species Epinephelus cyanopodus. The sequence continues at coordinate 10,233,588 of CM048936.1, forward strand.
TTCTGTATACATTCTGATTCCAGATCTGTTCTGTGCCCGATGCAGTCACTAAATTGACCAGTACTCATCTGTTGTTTTTCCTCCCTTCAGTGACCATAACACACAGCAGACACATACTAACAACAGCGACTCGGACGCAGAGGAAGACATTCAGGTACAGCAACAGAGACTAAGGTTGTTTGTCCAGTAGGAGCTCCTTACAGTATTCATCCTGTCTTGTGTTACAAATTTGCACGAAAAGGATCAGAATTCTGCTATAATTTAAGAAATCACTTTGTCACTTCTTTTTATTATGTTCACCAGATACTTGTGCAGTTATTTGTGACTGGTTACTAAAATGTGAAGCAGCACATAGATCATCATAGGGCACTGAAACCAGACTTCTGAAGAGTTTTTTAGTTATCAGCTTTATGCTGGCCTGCCACAGCTAATTAAAAGTAGGAAACTTTAAAATACAGTACACTGTATAAAAATGAAGAGTTCATTATACTGAAACAGTGAATAAATATATGGACACATAATTGTGTTGAAGTTTGGTAGTCTGTTTTCAGAGACTTTTATCAGGGAGCAATGTCATCATATCATCTTCATGGAGCCACAACCTTATGGCATTAACACAACAATTAAAGAATGACGTCAACAATTAGAACTGTATTTTCATGTTGATGTTTACTCTCCAATCCTGTTTCATGCTCTCTACTGCCCTCCAGTGGTCAGATGATGAGACAACCAGCACTGTCACTGTAAGTACACTCAGTGTTTGTCATTACCTCATATTCTTAAAGTGACAGTTCACCCTAAAATCAAAAATACATGTTTCTACTCTTACCTGTAGTGCTATTTATCATTCTAGATTGTTTTGGTGTGAGTTGCCAAGTAATGGAAATGTCTGCTTTTACTCTCAAATAAAATGGAACTGGATGGCGCTTGGCTTGCGGTGCTCAGAAGAGACATTGCTGTTGAGTTTTTCAGATGTATTTTTTTTGGTACTTTGAGCACCACAAGCTGATATCTCCAATAACTGGCAACTCACACAAAAACAGTCTAGACTGATTGATAGCACTACAGGTTAGAGGAAAAATATGTGTTTTTAAAGGGGGTGAACTGTCCCTTTAATTTATTTCCTACCTGATAAAACATTTTTTTATGTCTGAAACCCCCATTTACATGAGCATGAAGTATTCCACCTCACTTTTATGGTGCATTACTGCTCTTTGCAGTAATGCATCACCTCATGCATATCATTAAACAATGCAATAATTATAACCACTGTGTAATTATGTGGCTTTGTGTGTGCTAGGCTCCGGAGTTCCCAGAATTCAACTCTAAAGTGCTGGAGGCCATAAACGCCCTGGGTGGACGTGTCTTTCCCAAACTTAACTGGAGCGCCCCACGGGTAAAATGCTACACTCAGCTGCTTTTAAGGTTCAGTGTGGAGGATTTAGGGGGCTATATTGGCAGAAATGGAATATAATATAATAAGAATGGCTTTTTGTGAGTGTATAATCACCTAAAATTATGAATTGTTATGTTTTCCAGAGACACGCCCCCTTTGTGAGACCACTAATTCCCCCTAAATCTTTCACACTGCTCCTTTAACAGAAGAGGAAGTACTATATTTTTTCTGTTTCATTTTAAGTTAGAAGAGTGGTGATTTCATTACCTAAGTGTCGACATGAGTTATTTTTATTATTATTTTAGTATAACCCAATGATGTGCTGGCGAAAAGCCCTGTGCATTTGAGTGCATTGAAGAACAGAGTTGCTGCTTGTACCACTGCCAGCCTGAAGGATTGAGGCATAACTTAAACGTGTGTGTGTGTGTGTGTGTGTGTGTGTGTCCGTGTCCCTTTCAGGATGCTAACTGGATTGCTCTGAACAGTTCCCTGCAGTGTCACAGCCTCAGTGATATATTCCTGCTCTTCAAAAGTTCAGACTTCATCACCCACGACCTCACGCAGCCGTAAGCCTCGCCATCCAACAACATCAACCCACACACACACACGCACAAACACAGATTTTGCATTTAGATGACAACTGATATCAAAAAATAACCAGGTTGTGTGTACGCGGGCTTATTTCAGTCTGCAGTAAAACACAAGTGGCAGCTGGAGAAATTGCTGCGATGCAGATTTATGCCTCTGCGCTCTGCATGACAAACATTTAGTACGGCGAGTGATTTACTGTGGCGCACAGCCTTGGGAAAACTGTTTGTGTGAGTAGAGAAGGCAGTGTGATATATGCGTGTTTGTTGGTCTCTCTTACAAAACTTCTCTCTCAAACTTGCTGAGCGTAACGCAGCAGCCTAACTGACTGATTCGATTAGAGTGAAACCAAACAGAACATTGTTGTTTCTGTTTAACGGTTGTAACTGTTATTAATTTCTTTGTGCAGATTTCTTGTATGCAGTGACCAGGACTCCCCAGATCCAGTCATAAACTATGAGGTATTTTTTAATTAAATATTAATACCATTATCATGTGTTTACTGACTTTTGAGTCCCATCATGCACCGACAAAGGCTCGACCACCTCCTCAATGTTGCAGTTGGTCTAATGCTCTCTGTGTACAAACTCTCACACCCCTGTGGATGTTATCTGTGTTGTCTTCTGTCCCCAGCTGGTCCTGAGGAAGTGGAGCGAGCTGATTCCTGGTGGAGAGTTTCGCTGCTTCGTCAAGGAAAACAAACTGATCGGTAAAAATTCTCCACTCGCCAGTCTTTATTTGGAAATAATCATCAGCGTATTATTTTCAAGATAGTAGAGGGAAATGTTGTACTCTTTACTCCACTACATTTATTTGATAACTTAGGTGACTTTGCAGAGTCACATTAATAATACAGGTTTAATCAACTAAAACATTATGATGTGTAATTATTATAGATTACATTGAACTACCCAGCAATCAATTGAAAGCTCCACCTTTATCAGCTCTTCCAGTCTTTATTAAAGAGATGCATAATGCATCACTATTTATAATCTAGTAATGTGCACATACATTATTCAGTATAAGTTGTACTTGTGGTACATCAAAGGGGCACACTGCAAAATTCAGAGGGTATGAGTTGTCTGGATTCGGCTCTCAGCGCAGGTGTGGCTGAGCAGGCAGCTTGCAACTAACCATGCTAACACCATAAACAACGCAAAACAATGGCAACAGTGCTGACAGAACTAATAGGGTTAACCGTTGGGGAGGAACTCGAGGGTGGGCGCTTTGTTTACATGATGCCCCCGTCCCCTTTATCAGAGGTAACTGCTGCATGACTACTGTGCAAAACAGTGATGACAAGCTTGCTAGTGGGACGCCCACACAAGAGCCCTTTTTACACAGAGATCGTCCCATAGAGCTGCTTGGAAGTCCCTTCTTTATGCTGCCTTTACATATTTACACGGAACTAAACGACAGTGGCATCATTTCGCTCCTGTGTGTGATTTTAGACAATATGCCAGCATTGAGGAATCAAAAGAGGCATGACGGGTGAGACATGTGACACAACAGCGTATGCCTCTAGTGTGACGTATAGCATGTGCGACAGCAGCGCTCTGTGAATAATAAGAATGGCAGCAGCAATCATTTAACTGTCTCTGATTTATGGCGGCTAATCTTGTCCTCTGCCCAGACGTTAAGAAACTTGCGGACCTCATTGTTTTCCCAATTTGCAGATATTTTCAGATGCTGTTCTTCCTCTTTGAGTTAGCTGTTAACTGCTATCAACTACTTTTTAAATCTCCTGCATTTGGTTGCACTCATAGTATGTCATAAAAACATCACACCTGTGGTGTCCACGATCCTGTACCGTCGGCTGTCCCATTTATACAGAGGTTGTTTGTACACTGTTACCCCTTCCAATCCGCCTTAAAGGCGAGACCACTCTGTTCTCCCATTCTGTGATTGTACCTTTAATACAGAACGGCAAGGCGGCATAACAATATGAAATTCCCACCTTGAAGAGGCAGTGTAAAAGGGGCTAAGCAGGCAAGGTCAGACTGGCTTACAACAACAAAGAACAGAGAAGCTCAGATTACAACACGCACAGAGGGGGCGTGGCTTCATTGTCTGCTCAGGACGCCATAACTCCACTATATCTTCTTATAGCAAATATGGGTTTGCTGGCATACCAATGCTCTAAATGACAATTAGAACCTTTAAGTTTATTTTGATGCTAATACTTTTGTACGTTCATTTCAGGAACATTTTGAATTCAGTGCTTTTACCTCTAACAGAGTATTTTTACACTGTAGTAATGCTACTTTTGCCAAAAAAGGAACACTTCACTCACAAATTAACCATTTGTACATCAGTTAGTTACGCTGTGTTACCTTGAATTCATGAGGGAAATTTTGTTTTTCTCGCATGCCTCCATGAAAAACAGCAAACGTATTGATTCAGTGTTTGATTGGGGACCAGTGGTATACTAAATCAACCTGTTCGCTGTTTCCTGTGGAGGCATGTGAGGAACAACAAAGTTCTCCGCACAAATTCATGGTAACATCTCCGTTGCTCTGAAGAGGTGACCACGTCTGATAACAAGGGAAACATGCAGGATTGTTTTACAGCACAAAACAGCAAGAGGGCACTCCAAGCTGAATATATCTAAAAAGGGAATTAGTTTGGGGAAAAAAAAACTCTAATGTTACAGCGAAATAATGATGTTCAAGCTGTACTTTTACTCAGCAGGCTAATTTAGAAACAATTATAAAATTCAATTTGAGCTCCACTGATGGCGTATGTGTCTGTTCCCAGCCATCTCCCAGAGAGACTACACTCAGTATTACCAGCACGTCTTGAAGCAGGAGGAGGAGATCTGTCACGCCATACAGGGATTCTTCAGCCAGCACATCCAGTACAACTTCCTGGACGAAGACTGTGAGCACCAGCATCCGTTTTTCTTGCTCTGGCCTGCAGACAGCTTCACACCTCCTCCAGCTCTGCTCAGACAGAAACAGATTGCTTCTTTTTTTTTTTAAGTCATTTAATATTTATAGTTGTAAACAGAATACTGGGACTGGAGAAAATGCAGGAAACATCCAGTGTGTTATTTTTCACTTAGAAATGATTTCAAGTAGTATTAAAAGTTTTTTTGAATTTTAGGTGTGTCTTTGTGAAACTTGCTGAAACATGTCTGATAACTATATTTGTTTTTTTGTGTTTTACAGTTGTGTTTGATGTCTACAGAGATAGCCAGGTAAGCACAGTGATGAATTTTGATAAAGGAGTTTTTTAAAAATTACATTTGCATCCTGAGTTACACTTATCTTTTTTGTGTGTGCGTTGCAGGGGAAGGTGTGGCTCATCGACGTGAACCCGTTCGGAGAGGTGACAGATTCGTTGCTGTTCACCTGGGAGGAACTGACATCTGGCGGGGAACTCACACAGCAGCAGGTCAGCCATTATGACACACCTGTTCTCAAAAAAGAAATTTGTAGCGGGACAGTAAGAAAAGTCTAACAACACTTTTGTGGTAACTGTTTTTTTGTTTCATACGTTTAGGAGGGACCGGCGTTTCGCTGCACCACCAGCGAGGTGACGGTGCAGCCCAGTCCCTGTCTGAGCTACAGAATCCCACGGGACTTTGTCGACCTCTCCACCGGAGAAGACGCCTTCAAACTCATCGACTTCCTCAAACTGGTAGGATATTGTTTGTACAGATCATTTTTCATGAGCGTATTTAACTTGAAGATATTGTCCTGTTGCTTCACAATGCCACAGAAGGCCGGGGGGGGCTGCCTTATTTTGGCGAGCATCAGAATTAACTCGACAAATGGTGGATGGGCCTGTACCAAGTCTGACTCATGTGGGAGCCTGGAGTTCATGTCCCACCACAGACTGGCAGTTAACATACTGTAGGCCTCTTTCTTAACCATAATCACAATCTTTCCATAACCAAGCATTGTAGTTGCCTCACCATAACAACTTCAACATATCCGTAAACGTTCTCCAACTTTAAAGTTGCAGTCCTGAAGAGTTTCATCAAATCAAACCCAATTTTTGATTCAATGATTGAGATTAAGTATATCTACACTCAGTATTTGCTTCATTATACAGTAGTTTGCTTTGTCAGTGGCAGGGTCCGCCATTCCTATGGTGCTTTTAAATGGTGTACCGATGCACAAGGGATTCACAGGAACCAAAACATGTACATACTAGATGAAATTAGGAGGACTCTGCATCTAATTTGTGCAATGAGTTACGCAATGACAAATCCCAGGCATTTTGAAGAGGAAACATATTTGTGTAGGTACAGACATTTATATAGAGCACAGTTTGCTTGTCTTTTTCTGTCGTATTTGTGACAGAGTAGTTCCTTAATCCCATTTCCTGCCCACAGTGATCCAAGCATGTGTCATTTTAAGCAGAGGTGTGGTGCATGAAGACATTCTCAGTTTCCACCAGTAACTGTGTGTCACAAAATCAGCTATTACTGTAATCTAACCTGTATTTCTGAGTTAAACCACACTGTAGTTGCCATGTGCAGACAGCATTACCAGATGGAAAATGATACAATATTGTACTAGAGGCTTAAAAAGCAAAATTTTTGCATGCAAGTCATAATCTTAAAAAAAATGGGCGTAAATGTGTCATTTTACAGATCATCTTTTTTTAAACACCAACAAATCTACCCCATTGTTGCTGTTTTTTAACCTCCTAAGCCCTATGATAAGCTATAATGGCAAGGCTTAGCTATACAGACCAATGAGCAGTGATAACTAACATGTCTTTGGGGTCATCAGGTGGGAACTTCCTTTCACCAATGTTTCGTCTAGTTGGTCCCACGACACCTCCAGGAGGGTAGACAGTGATCTCTGGTGTCCCAGAGTTACTTCCCTAATGCCAGGTCTCACTGCTCCCCGCACCATCCCAATAACCTCCTTTACCTTACTTACACATGGCTTTCTCAGCCCAAACAGCACTGCCACCTTCAACAAACCCAGGCTCCGTTTATGCGAGCTCCAGGTAGTGACTGTGCTGATATTACCTTTCCTAGCACATTCACCATACTCTGTTTCACAAGCTACATATTATAACTCCAATATAAGCTAAAGTTGAAGGAGATAGAGAAGATAAACTCACAGGCTTTCTCATTTTATTTATTATTATTTGCCTCTCCACAGAAGAAAAGTCAACAGGAAGAATCTGAAGAAGAGGAGGAGGAGGAGGAGGAGGAGGAGAACGCTCCACAGTGACACGGTTCCTCTGAAACCTGAAGAACAGCTGCTAGTGTCACCAGCCCCTCCATATAACGTTTTCTGCATGAAGTGACTCTTAACCCTCTGTCCTGTTTAAGCTTATTCTTCAGCTCAGCCTTCATCCTCGCACGCTCGTCTGTGAACAGTACACTGTGTACCCTCAGTTTCCTTCATAGCTCTTTCGTGTTAGTCTAATGGAACATGTTAAATTAGCAGATCATGTTGATGGCTCTTTGAGGATTCATTTTCTGTCGGGTTGTTCTTTGCCTCCGACACTGCGGAGCACCGTCTTGCTGATCGTAATGGCTCGATGAGACAGTGGAGGGAGGCCTCTGCAGTGTCGATTAGCCGTTTATGTCAGTTCGGGGGGCATGATTAGTTTTTTTTATGGGGGGAAAGCTTGTGTTACTGAAAGGGGATGTATTCACTAATACTGTAAAGGATGCCTGCTTTTATACTTTGAAATAAGTGTGTAATATAGTTTATGTATCTTCATCGCAGCCCAAATAGTGTCTCTGGACACACACACACATTTGATTGTACATGTTTGTGTGTTGCGAGGCTGTGACAGACCTCTCTATTTAACACTAAAGCTGTTCATCACCGAGTCACCTTTAATTTTTCTCCCCAACAATCCCTGCTCCTCCATCTCTCCCTGCCAATTTCCCCTGAACAGTTTTGACACACTCATTGCTCCAAGCCGCTCCGGGCGCTCTTTTCGAGTCCTGTTTCTCCCATCATGCATCGCTGTAGACTGTTGCTCCACAAAACACCATTAAACTTCTTGTCGTGTATTGGCTCGGCTGTCAGTCTGGTGGGTGCTGTAAACTAGCACATTAGAAATTGATTGTGCTTTTACGCAACGGCTCTCATTACGCCGGGAGCTAAATGAGCTGTGCACGCACAACGCAGGGCAGTTCATTTTGGGTTGTTTTTTTTTTTTTTTTCTCCTCCTCTGCTGAATTGATAGAGCAATTACAGGGAGATGGAAAGAGCTGGTGTGATGAGAGTTACAGCTCCCCGGGTGAAAGGCTGTGGACGGGAAACAGTGTACAAGGCACATATTGCGGGGAATGTTGCACGTTAATCATCATTTTAAAAATGAAATCTGGCTGTAAACAAACCAGCCAGACCTGGAGGAGGCGTCCTGGTTTGACCTGCGGTGGTGGAGGATGAGCTTCAGTTTCTGTACACAGGGTTTTTTACCAGTAAATATAAAGCTTAGCCAATGACAAACTCCACAATGCAATGAACTAATGTACACAGAAAAAGAGACTATTATATAGCATATTCAGTTTTCTTGAAAAGCTGTACAAGCAGTTGCCAGTTTTTTAGGTGCTCCAAGCTAAAACTAATGTGGTATTATATACAGTGATGCAATAAATGTTCCTTTATGAAGGTTATAATGTTCAGTTCTTGCTTCAGCTGTTGTAGAGAGGTGTTGATTGTGTTGATGTATACTGAGAGGCGTTTAAATAACTGGACAAAACATCAGAAAAACCATAGGACGATGCAGAATTGATGAGTTTTCGCCGGGCTGATGTATAAGACTGCATTAGTTTTAGTTAGGTGTACCTAATAAACTGGCAACTGTGTGTATTTTCATGTAACTTAAAGCTGCAATAACAAATATTTATGCATACAATAGATCAAATGACTACCTTTATATAAAAGGTGTGGCTCATAGGGCTAAAGCCACAGAGAATTATCAGCCAGTTCTGCAGTGCCCTTCAGCTCCACGGAAAATCTCTTAGTTCATTGTTTTAGTTTTGTGGCCCTAACTCACGGCTCCCATGAGTGCCATTTTCAGACAGATTAACCATTTTCAATGTCAAAGCAATTATTAACTGACTGTATGCTACATAACCAGCATCAAACAGAAGATAAAGTTAGCAATTTATAGGTGAACATTGTGAAACATTTAGCTGCTACAGAGCAAGATCATTCCCTCAGAAGTCAGTGGAAACCAGGGCTGCGTCTCAACGTCTATACTAACATACAATTTAGTATGCTTAAACAGCATGTACGATGAAACCAATAATGTGTGAATTGGGTTCCTGGCGAAATATTACAGTATGTAAACACTGGACACTACGCCAGCATAAATACCCCACAGTGCAATGGTGGACAGAGACCAAGACTGCTTTGTAGCCACTATAACGTTTCCATTTAAGTCTACGATTTCATTTAGCTAGGCATGATGTATTTTTAAAATTTGTTGGTTGGCGCCATAGTTGCGCATCTCCAATTGCAAGGATGCTCTCATCCAAAAAGATACATACTGTTTAGGTAGACAAAAGTATATTGAACGATCGTACACATGTTGGGTATGTAGCGCATAGTGCACAGTTTCGGACACAGGGCAGAACAGGATGTGGATGTATAAAGAGAACCTGATACAGTGTTCAAGGTGGGGTCCCGTTCATTCCTACAAAAGTTGCTCATTGGCATGTAAAGCCAAAAACAAGTTTGATTTTCCGAGTGTGAATTTACCTGTATCATTTGCATCATTGGGCTCATAGAGCAGGCGCAGTAAAGACTTTCACAAGCTTAGACGCTAACTGGCTAGCTGGCTAGTAGCTAACTTACAGTTAAGCCTTTAGCTAATTTGGTTAGTGATGAAATGATGCAGTTGTGCGGCTTATCTAGACTTTTGAAATGCTACCAAACCTACTGGATCAAATTCTGATAGTAAAACAAGTCATTTTGTGGAGGTTGTGACGCTCAACAAAATGTATCCACTGATTTACATGTAAGTCTATGGGGAAGTGTCTTTTTGGGTCCAATAGCATCACGTTACAGATACATAAGTTGTTATTCCACTGTTTGGCTGCTACAAAATCTGGCTTCAAAGCAATGCAAACAAGCAGCTGTTTGTTAATAGTTTCCAGCTTTTTGTGCTGCCCCCAAGTGGCCAAAAAAAAAAATCAGGTTTAAAGTTAAAACATGCTACATACCTTGAGTATAGATCAAAACATCTCAGAGGTAGAAATGATCTAATTGTTTGAGTGAAACCTGTAGGTGGAGCCAAAGAATTACAGTCGGAGAAGTTAATGTAGGTCAGGGAAACATTGGAAATGATCTTTTTTTAACAGTTCATGTACTGAATTTCGTCGCACAAAAAGCAGTCTACGGGAGAAAACACAGAGTTCTAATTTTTCGTTATATAATAAAATTAAACAAAATAATATTCCCACAAAACCAATCCTTCCCGCTCACGCCACCCAACAAAGACCATAATAAAAGACATAATAAAAAATAGAATAAATATTTCCCATGCAACTACTGAAACCAGACCAGCAGTTATCAAAGATTTGGTTTTCTTTGGCTAGTTGATGTCAACAAGGGATCTCAAACCCAATAATCCCTTTCAGAATTTCAAATATCAAATCCCAATAATGTTTTAATATAAGTCCGTTTCACATCCAGGGCAAGGAAATGAAATTTACTTAGTTATTTATTTATGTATGGGGTCTTTCTGGGATGAAAGAGGTTCTGTGGATAATGTTAAACTGCAAAAGTCAATAGCGGCTGTTACATGAGAAGGATGGTGCTTCCTTACATATCGACTGCCATTCACTGTTTGCAATAGTATACCTTATCAACCTTTTTCACAGCAGGCATTTTGACATATCATAGAAGAAAAAGCACAGGTGTTAACAGCATTAACGCCGGCTCTGTTTTACTCAAGTGTCCCAGTAAGCCATGACATGCTGACAGTGAGCCAGCACGTATAATACCAGAGAGTCAGCCTGTTATTTATTATATACACGTGCTTTTGTAACTGTGATATGTCAAAGTGTCTTGTGTAAAAAAGGCCTGTAGTTACTGACCTGAGTGCTGTGGGGATGAGATAATGTGATGGATTTAGCCCTCAGTCTGTGTGCCTTTCTGATCTGTCAAATTATCTTATGGGGAACCGAGTCATTAAATGACATAGGTTGACATGTTAGTGCACAGCCAATGAGATGATAACATAACATTTATGGCAGTGTTTAAGCTTCAAACAGGGAGTCGATGCCTTCATCTCTCTCGACCTTCATCCTCCTTTTAACCATGTCTCTGATGGCCTCCCCGCCTCCCCTCCTCCTTCCTTTGCAGCTGGGTAATCATCTTTCATCAAGGAGAGGTCAGATGTGCTGACTTGGAGTAAAGGATGAGGAGGAGGGGGAGGAAGGTGGACGGGGGTGTGGGGGAGGAGGGAGAAGAGTTTTCCTTGGTTGCTGCTGAGGAAGAGCTGCAGTAGTTTGCAGCCAGAATACTCATGAGCAGCTGAGGCTGCAACACATTGTCCTCTCCCTCCCTCTCCCTCCCTCCAGTATCACAGACACACACACACATTAAGAACGCCAAAGGTCCAGACTGTGTGTGTGTGTGTGTGTGTGTGTGTGTGTGTGTGTGTGTGGTGTGTGTGTGTGTGTGAGAGAGAGAGAGAGAGAGAGAGAGAGAGAGAGAGAGAGAGAGAGAGAGAGAGAGAGCAGTAACCCGGCCTGAGCTGACCCCAGCGCTTGCAGCTGTCAGAGTCCAGGGGGATCAGTGCTCCTCTGCAAACTGAAACTTTGTAATCCAGGTGTTATGCGGGCTGGTTAAACCCAGGTGAACGTGCAGCAGCAGCCGGGGGGTCAGTGCTGATCCCGGGGCAGCTGCGCTGAGCCATGCCGACGCCTTTGGGGATCCCAAATGGTGATGGGTGCATGATGGTTGTTGTCAGCAAGTTGGTGCATTGCGAATTTACTGCTGCCACGTCCTGACCGGACACACACACACACACACACACCTCTCTCCCTCTGTCGGACTAGATGTGAGCAGCATCCCATCAGCTCTCCTCATTGCCATAACAACCTGCCCTGCCACAATCAGGCTCGATTTAGGGTCATTATACAGTGTACAGTTACACAGTCAGGGAGTTAACAAGGGAAACGAGGATTTTTAGCGCATAAAATTGTTAGTGAGAAGTGGAAATCCCGAAAAAGTGCCGACAGCGCAGCTATTAACGTCGTTTACACAATTGCAGGTGGCAGCTGGTCTGCAGTCAAGTTAGACGGACGTAACCAGCGCAATACAGGAAACGAGGGGATATTGCCTTCAAAATAAAAGCACAACTTTTTAAAAAATTATTTATAAAATGATGGAATTGATAAATTAACTGATAAAAGTAGAAGGTTTGTGGTAATTCAGTGTGATTTGACTATCTTTATAACGTAAAGCAATGACAATTATACCATTAGACCAAAAGGTCAACTTGCTCTGCCCGAGGGCCACTTTGCCAAAGTGTAAGGAGGCCAAGGCCCAGTTTATAAACATAAACTAAAAATGAATGATATTTAATTAATCATTTTAACAGTATAGAGAATAAATACCTGTTTTCAACCTATCCACATTTGCTGTGACCATGGGGTGTAGCTAGGATTTGTGGATATTCAGGGCTTAGCCACAGCCTCCCCCTGGCACTTTTATATTTATATATATATATCTATATATATAAACAAGCTCTATTTTTCTGCTTTTAAAAAACATATTGATATTTTATTCACATTCAAAGTCCAAAAAAGAATCCCAGTGTAAATCAATATATTTTCATTGTGAAATAGAAAATGGATCTACCTGGCACTAGATCAACAGATTTGGACCATGTGCCATAAGTTGAGTATCACTGCATTAGACCATTAGCAATATTAGAAACAATCTTAACAAACTTCCCCAACCAGTACAATTAAATATAATTCCTACAAACAGATGGTTTGTGGCCACTGGCTCTCGAACCTGAAATATATTCTGGTTCTAATACACCTTTAATAGTCTTATAATGCTTTTCTTTCTGTGTGTGTGCTTTTTTTTTACATGTATATTTTATTCATATTAACTGCATATCACATAATAGTTGAGCCTACTTTTGGTTTCTTGTGTTGATGTCACTTTTTCTGCTGCCTTTTTTTTTAATTATTTTAATCAAGTTGAAAAGCCTGTAGGAGAGTGTACGATGGTGATGATGATACTGATTTCATGTCATTAGTCCTATTAACTGTAATTATAGTGTAATAATGACATACACACTTTAATGTCACCCACTGAACATCTCAACAACTGATGAAAATGTTTATGCAGCTACGTTAATAAATAGGCATTTATTTTGAAAGTCCTGACAGGAAGTGCCGTTATCTCCTCGTGGCTTTGACAGCTGCCGTCCAGACGGCCGGAGAGGAGGAGGGGAGGAGGGAGAGAGAGAAGAAGAGGAGGAGGAGGAGGGAGGCAGCAGGGATACGGTAACCTGCAGGAGGACTCACATGGTCCTGCAGCAGAGGCGCACAGACCACCGGGACTCTCCAAACCTGTGTCACTCAGCTCGGCTTCATTAATATTTTGATAGACACTCCTCCGTCTTTATTGTCCTTTGTGTCACATCCCTGCTCCCGCAGCCCAGTGTCGGTCGGACTTGCGCCGGTAAAGCAGCGCCATGGCTCGGGAGAACGGAGACACCGGCAGAGGAGCGACGTGGAAAAAACAAGTCGACGACATCAAGAAGATTTTTGATTTTAAAGAAGTCCTCGGCACGTGAGTTGACTAACTTCACCTCACATATGTCCGTGTGTGATATTCCTGTGACATTCCCATTGGTGTTCAGCGTACATGTGGGGCTCCGTAGTGAGTTGTCAGTGACCTTAGTGCACTTAAGCAATGTTACAGTTTTCCACTGATATCACCACAGGGACTCGAGATGTGTCTCAGCACCAAGCTCACACACTTGGACTTGTTTTACACGTCTTGCTTTATAGTATCACTGTAGCAGGCTTGTCACCGCTGCATGTGTAATCTGTGGTTGCTCAGTTGGAGGGTTTTTTGTGTTTATTTCTTGAGATGACATCACTGGCTGTGTGTGTATAATGTAATGTATAATGTTTTAGTAATATTCCTGAACGGATCTGTTGTGCTTATGGAAATTACAGTCTTCCGGTTTACCAGCAGCAAAAGTGACTCCGTGACAACTGTTATCCATTAATTTAGCTATTTCAACCATTTAAATCAACTTCTAGCAATTTTAATCATTTATCCTTTAACATTACATTTTGCTAACCTTACCTAATTTATTACAACTCATTTCCTTACTTTTAGCCAGCATGTCAACTACTTCAATAATTTGCATGTTAATGATTTTTAGCTATGTCGTCATTTAAGTTTTAGCTTAGCTATTAGCATACATTTAGCTAACTATTTGAACGGTTTGTGTGTTACTTTAGCTATTTCAATAATTTATCCATAAACGTTACATTTAGCTAATGTTACATAACATATTGTAACCTCAGCTAACTTTATGTCACCATTTAACAATTTGAGCTTAGCTATTAGCCTACTTTTATCTAACTATTTGGTGTATTTTTTTCTAGCTGTTTCAACCATTCATAAAACTTTTAGCTATTTCAGTTACTTATCCATTAATGTTACATTTAGCTTAACGTTATCTAACTACGTTAACTAACTTCAACTCATTATCTGTTACTTCTAGCTAGCATGTTAATTACTTATTATGTCACCATTTATTGATTTCATCTTAGCTATTAGCCTACTTGTAGCTAACTATAAGGGATGGGAATCACCAGAGGCCCCGCGATACGATATTATCATTATATTTATATTTTTGTGATTTTTTTCCCCAACCCCTAACTTACTAATTATTGGAGCAGTGTACTTATTATTTTTAGCCAACTACTATTTATCCGAATTAATTTTCTCAAACTTTGACTGACCAATATCTGTATGGATGTGTATTTTCTAATCAAATGGTGTTTTCCTGTAACAAACGATTGTTATCATATTTAGATAAATTAACATCAGTTTCCGTACAAACTCCTTGCAGTACTATTCATGTCGGATGTTAATATGTTTAAGTTTAAGTTAATAGAGACCCTGATAGCATTTCTTTTGATCTCTAAGGCTCTGACTAATAGTGTTCCTATGATTTATTGTAGTCTGTTATACTCTGTGGTGTTTACATAGAAACTTGTATACTATGGCTTAGGATGGCTGTGGTGCTTAGAAATGAGATTATAGTGATACAGTGGTTTGGCACATTCTGTCACATTCCTGGAGGGGATGTTCTTGTTGATGACAGCAAGGCTTTAACAGGCCGCAGGAATTTCGGTTTCTCAGCAGTAGTAACAGTGTCGTCATTACACTCACAGTCTTTCTCTTTCACCTGAGTCATGAAGGAAATTTTACTCTCCAGCTCCATGTTAGGAAATCTCTTCTTTCTCTTCCTTGTTCCATCTTTCCGTCCTCTTCCTTCACCTCATTCAAACAACAACAGAAAACAGGTTGACGCCCTCAACATCTCTGACAGCTATTCCCTGTGAGCGTCTGTCTGCCCATTCTGTATTTCCTGCTGTGAGGAATGAGCTCCTGCGGCTGTTTGGACGGCAGCCTGGAGGGGGACACACAGGGCGGATGCAGACTGGGATTAACTGCGCAGGGATTAGGAAAAGTTCCCCTGAATAGAAGGAAGTTCAATCATGTTGTGTAATGACTGAATGAAGATGGACAGCTAGCTGGCTGGAGTTTGTTACTCCGAGTTACCTTAAATTTGGACCGGATGTGAAAAACACACACACACACTTAGGACGCAGACCGACACAGGACTCAATGATCCGAGTCAGCCATGTTGTAGCCACACATTAACCAGAGCTGCTGACGGATCGTTGAACCTGATGCATCAGCAGAAAGAGGAAAGGAGGAGTGTGTGTGTGTGTGTGTGTGTGTGTGTGTGTGTGTGTGTGTGTGTGTGAGATGGGGAAGTGATTTGTGATTAGCATGGAAAAGCAGGATGAAGGAGAGGAGGAAGAAGAGGAATAATCGGTGGTTGTGACTCAACTGGAAACAGATTAGAGTTTTTATGATGAAGCAAACAGAGTAGGGATGAAAGCAGCAGCCTGGAACCAATCAAAAATTAGTTGTTGTCCAAAAATGTGCCATCCGATTGGATGACCAGCCAAAGACACATTGTCAGCAGCAACAGGGAAACTAATAGAAATGCTAATTTGAACGTGTGTGTTCAGCAGCAGCAGCGTTGAGTTCAGGTGCACCAGCACATGTGGGAGTACTAAAGCTGTAGTGTTACTGCAGCGTTGAATGTTTTCTGCGTCAGCGTTTCTGAGCTGCATCTGTACTGACAGGATGTGATGTCACAGGTCTGACACTGACCCATCATATTTTGTCTCCTCACACTGAATCACCCTTGCATACACTGACCAGTCTGTGTGCATGTGTGTGTGTGCACTTAAATGCCTCCTCTGTTCTCGGTCTAATGGCCTTCCTCAGTGTATGACATACCATTTTATTGTCCCCTAATACTGGATTAATTTTGCCAGTATCAGCTTGTTTTGCCAGGTGTGTGTGTGGGTGTGTGTGCGCGCGTGTGTGCATGTACATGAGGCACTCCTTGGTGTCTTATTACTCTCCCCTGGTGTGTATGCCGCTGTGTGTGTCCCTGTCACTCACTATTCAATAATTCAATACCAACAGGAGTGTGCTCTTTGTGCTTGTGTGTGTGCGTGCATGCGTGTTTGTGAGTCTCAGGTAGGCCACAGCTCTCAGTAGGAGGGATCACACTAAGAACAAGTGCAGTATACATACAAAAACAAAGAAAAAGAAAGAAGAGAAGGCCAAAGAGAACCAGTATGGGTGCGTTATTTCCACATGCTCATACACAATTGGATTTGCCTCATGTTTTAGACTCTTAGAGGAACAGCTCACCCCAGAATCAAAATTCCATATTTTTCCTCATCCCTATATTGCTGTGTATCAGTCAAGACTGTTTTGGTGTGAGTTTCCCACTTGACAACTCACACCAAAACAGTCTTGACTGATACATATCAGCCGGAGAGATGTCTGCCTTCTCTCCAATATAACGGAACGAGATGACACTCGGCTTGCGGCACCAAAAAAAACCATAGATCTGGAAAAACTCAACAGCAGTGTCTCTTTCCAGAAATCATGACTGGGTTTGTCACGATAATAATCCACAGACCTTGTTGTGAGCAGTTTGTGAACTTGTTCATTTGACTCAGCACCTTGTTGCTCCGCTATTGCTCTTTCTGTTTATCCTGAGACTACTGCTTCAGGAGGGTTAGCGCCGCACCGGTGACAGTTGGTGAGAGTCTCGCACACACCAGTTCAGTCATCGGCATCGCAGTCTCGTAAGACCATAGATTTCTTGTGCCTGGGAGTTAGGTTCGGACACAGCGTCTTCTGTGGCTGTGAAGGCCAATCCAGGAGTGGCAGACCCGGCCACAGATGTCACAAGTGTAGGCCGGATTCTGTGATGTTGAGGACGTGATGGTGACTTGCTGCTTTCTCAACTTTCTTTTTGTTTCTCGTTGTTGAGACAAGGTTGTTTCATGGGTCTGCAGTCCGGTGCGGAGTGCCTGTTGCCATAGACGACGGTCTGTAGCGGCATCCTCCCAGGTGGCAGGATTGATGTTGAAGGATTTGAGGTCCTTTTTGCAGACATCTTTATACCGAAGCAGAGGGCAGCCGATTGACCTTTTGCCAGATGTTAGCTCTGCGCACAGTATGTCTTTTGGCATGTGACCATCATGACATAGCCCAGCCAGCGGAGTCGTCTTTGCCTCAGAGAGAGAACATTGTTACAGGGGTTACTATTAGCATCACAGAGCTAACATTACCTAGCCTATTAGGTATTGACGAGACAGAGTTCAGCTGTTTCGGTGTTCGTGTGAGTTTGTGGGGACTGTTAATCGGCTTGGTGTTAGATGTTAGCTGCAGCTGTGTTAGCTCATGCTCACTGTTCACACTTTAAACTGACTGGGTGGAGGGTAGCTGGGAGGTGGCCCTTTGTGTCGCGTAACATAGAAGAATATGGAAGTCACTTGAAATGCCCATCCCTAGGAGCTGCAACTGCCAACCGGATCACCGTGCAGAAGAAAGTGTGCATCTACTCTTGGGCAAGAGGCTTGTTGTCCTGACAGCATGAGATGTAAACATTAATGGTGTCTTCCTGGGCTGAGCTTTATTGTTACTAGCTCAGTGGTTCTAGGTGAGCTAGCAGTAGATGCATGCTTCATTCTGTGTGGTGATATGGTTGGCAGGTGTAGTTTAGTAAAAGAAAATAGTTCCTACATGAAACTACTCACAACAAGCTCTGTGGATTATCTTGAGTAACAAGGTCATGATTCCTGAAGAGAGACATTGCTGTTGAGTTTTTCAAATGTATTTGAGAGGTCTAGGACTCAGTGGACACAGTTAAAGGTCTTTACAAGTAGTTATACAGAAAGGCAAAGTGCAAAGTGTGTGAGCGAGATAGAGACATAAAGTAAAGTGGTGGCCGTGATGGTGGTGCATTGTGGGAACGTCACTGTGCCATCTAGGGCACGCTGCCCTTAATTGATGCTCTACTTCCCTGCTGCTGGCACTGTTCTCTCCACTGTTTCTGGGACTGCAAAGCCACCCCCCACCTCTCCCTGTCTCTCTATATCTCCCTCTATATGTCTAAAGCTCTATTATACACCGTCCTGTGTGAAACTCCAACAAGCTTTTCTTTCTTTGACTTCTTTTCACAGTAGAGTGAAGATATGATGCAGATTTTAAAGTTTTCATTCTTTTATCCCTGTTATAAATAGCCTCTTATAAATAGAACAAAAGATGATTGTTTGCTATGTGACAAACCCAGCTTCATCAGTAGACTGCTAGCCCACGTTTTTAACAGTGTGAGTATGTGCTTGTTAGATGCACTTGCATACGTGTATGTGTGTGTGTGATTCTAAGTTTGTGCATGCATACACACACTCACAAATTCTACCACACTGGAGTGAAATTCCAATACTTGCAGTATGTCTGCAGGCCTGTCCTCTGTTCATCAATCCATCTGTTCAAACCCCCTCCTTTTTTCTGCCAGCCTTTCTTCTGTTGAGCCTCAGGCTGTGATTGGTTGTTGTTGTTCCTTGCTGTTTGTTGTTGCTGCTGCTTATGACTGCGTTGGTGTAATGAGGCAGTTGTTCTTGTCGTTGATGGCATTGTTAATGTCATCAGTCATTATGTTGGATTGCTGATGTGGCTGAAATTATCAGTGTTGTTTGTTATTGTGATGAATCGCTGATGACGTTGTTGGCATTGTTGATTCTGCTGATGCAAGTCAACAATCATACTGTTGCTCATATTAGTCTCTATTGTTGACAATAACAAGATAGGTGATGATGAGGTGTTGATGATGTTAGTGGATTTGATCGACAATGAATTGTTTTGTTTTTTGGTGCTATTAATGTTTGGATGTTGATCTTGATGATAATTGTGTTGCCTTCCTGTTGATTTTATTGTGGTAGTAGCTGTGGATGATTATATTAATAATGCCATTAATGTTCTGGAATTTTGTTGATAATAAGCATAGCATGTTTATGTAGATGTCGTCAATGCTGTTTGTGATGCTGATATTATTGAATGGGCCTTTTTAACAAAACAGTCCTTAATCAAGATCCACTTACTAGTTTTTCCTTGCAGCTTTCAACATCATGTCACAGTCTTTATCAGCAGACGGAGTTGTTATGGAAATGGATATGGAATTCCTATCACATGATAACAGGTGGTCGTTTGCCATCGTCAACAATAAGTGCGCCATCTCTGTGACAATTTTGAACATGACATCCACTGGTGAAGAATGTGTGATGCAGTTGAAAGCTCTGAGGGAAAAACAGTAGAAGCAGATCTTTAGTTAGGATTATTTTTCTCATTACTACTTTCAAAGTCAGGGATGAACTTTCACACTCAACTTGGGTGTTAATGAGATAGTTTGGGTTGGGTGATATGATGTGTGTGACAGTAGAAGTATGTCCACTGGTAGAGATTTGGCAATATGGTGACTACTGCAGGAGCTTTCAGGGCAGGCTATGTAGCAAATTAGGAATGGGTTCTCGCATGATCTCACAAGCTGCGTCCAGCTGCGTGACAAGGTTACATAATTCAGGCGGACATCAGGGAGGATAGTGAAATTTTAAATACAGAAACCATATCATATGTATCATAATGACCCTCTTACACCCCGAGTTGTAAATAAGCATTTCAGCCAGATTTATATCAGGGAAAAACTCAAAGTAAATACGCCCACAGTGTTGCCAACGCTTTTCCAATGGAAGTAGCTAGCACCATCTCCAGAAGTCACTGAAGTTTCCAGATTATATCATATGCTCATTTTCATATTGGTGATGTCATTACGTATTAATCATAGCATTAAAACTTCCACTAGAAAAGTCCTTAACAAGACATTTGAATAGCATGAGAGCTATAGTGCCTATTTTATGGTTCAACACTTTCCAATTCAGAGAGTGAGAGCATCAACGCAACCACAGACACTCACAACAGCTTAACTCCTGTGGCGAGTGGCGTCTCCTCTCTTTCTGCCTTCCCCACACCTATTGCATGCGGCAAGAGGAGAGGGGAGGAGAAACCTCAGGCTAATGGTGGAGGAGTTGTTGACTGCTATAACTACGTATTAGCAGCATGCATAGGAATGAATTACGTTATAATTTATTCCTCTCTTTTTTCCTGATGGTCTGTATAAGTTGCTAAATTTGCCACAAGCCACTTTTTTAGAAATTAAGTCGCTAAGAGGCTTTGAAATGTCGCTAAATCTAGCCAGAAAGTTGGTAACACTGCACACTTTGTCATAGCCATCTCCCTGCATTTCCAGACCTTTAACTTGGTGAGTGAAATGTTAATATTACCCTTATGAATTATAGCCAGAACTAGACTGGTCTTTTAATGTTATTGCTGTTATTGTTGCTTTGTTGATGACTCTGTTACTGATGCTCTTGTTATTAATCATTGTTGACGTTGATACTTTAGGCTGTCTTCTAGTTATAGATGAGTGGAGGATTTAAACACAGATTAAAACTGAATATGCTGATCTCAGTTTGGCATCTCAGTGCTACCAAATTTGAGCTACAATCGTGTCACACACCCAGCCCACACACACACGCACACACGCACACACACGCACACACACTGAGCAGGACATTTAAAAGCAGCAGAGGGGAAAAGTCACTTTTTCCTCTTTGTACATGCAGCAATTAAAACACTTGCTTCTGCCAGCTGTCAGGACTTTCCTCATCACCAAATGCATTTTATGTGAAAGTATTTGTGTGTGTGTGTGTGTGTGTGTGTGTGTGGGTGTGTGTGTGTGTGTGTGGAGGGGGAGGGGTACCATCCCATCTCTCTGCACAGATTGACACGTGTATCCAGACCTCTGAGTATTAATGATCATAAACTTTAGTCCATTATCGGATCAGCGCTCTATTTTAAGCCTCTCGGCGACCACATCCAGCTTATAATGGCCCGAGCTGAAAGCCTGTTGTCTCCGTGCTGCTCTGTCTGACAGCTGTGTGCACGCTGGTGTGTCACTGTCCATCTACGTAAACACAGTCACCATCTTCAAGTAGAAGTATGGAGAAAGTTAATGTAAGAACACAAGAACACAGACATTTATTTATTATTTTAGAAAATCCCTTTCTTAACAGTGACCTCATGCTGTACCATTAGTTGCACATAAAAAGAGAGGCGTCAAAAACACTTCACACTTGTCTGGGACAACTTGTCCTGATATCCCACTGTGTCTCCATTTTTGTACGTTATTAAAGTTATTAAATGACAGTTCTTTTAGGAAATACAGGTGAAGATGGAAATGTTGTGCTGAGAACACATACACCCACAAAAGACATTTTCCATCCTTTCTTTTATATGACCTGCAGACACAAATGAGGTACATGAACTACTCAGGAAGACAAAATAAATGCCTTTTGTGGCAGCTTGGGAAACGGGACACTGAGTTGTAATACAGTTTGTTTGTCCTGACTGCATTATCTGGTTTCAGGCCTGTTTCACAATCCTAAAGGGTCTCGACAACAACATCTGCTGTTCGAGAGGGGAATCAGGGCCACAGCCTGCTGGGGGACAAATGTTGCTTGTTTTGACGAAGTTAGCAGTTGGTGGGACGAACATATTTTGGTGATCAAGGACGACAGGGTGCCGGGGGTCAGTAGCGTCTCAGGGGACATGAGCAGTGTTTCTAACTGTCTTCCTGCAGGCTGTTGGACTTTGAAACAATATTAGAAAACAACTGAAGATATTATGTGGTGTATGTGTCGCAGTTCTGCTCTCAGCGGAGAGGAGCTACACTCTGTATGAATAGGTGCTTAATTGTATGGTCCCCAAGATGCCAAATAAATCGATGATAGCCCCATTAAAGTTAGTGTCAAATCTCAAATATTTCTCACATAAACAACATAAATTGTCATGCCATCCCAACTGAGCCTTGCCCACTTCACAACTATTGAAAGAGCCCAGACAAAACAACACATAGAGAAATGAGGCATTGAATTGTACTGAATTGAATTGAATTGAATTGAACTGAACTGAACTGAACTGAATTGAATTGAAAATCTTTAATGTGAAGTAGTTCTAACTTTGGCAGGCAGTTGTGTGTTCATGCAGGAGACAGTTTCTCATACCAGGAAGCAGGGCTGTACCCGACTCAATTTGGCTGTTCAATACAAATATTTGACTGTTAGTTCCTGTTCCTGTTTTTTTTCCTCATAGAGTGTGAGAGTTTGAACAGGATTCTGTGGGACATTCAGGATGAAAGTGGCTTTAGCTTAATTTAGTAAACAAGCCAAGCTAGCAGCTGACAAAAAAAAAAACCTAAAAAAAAAACAAAACCTGCATTGCGACTGATGATTTGAATCTCTGATTTTCACTGGGCAGTCCTATTAAGAAGTTGGCAGGTAAAAAAAAAACAAAACATTTCCATTGCTAGTTTCTTATTAGCTGCTTTTGGGAAATACAATGGCCAGGGAATCTGAAGATAGGTCATGTCCTCTTTATTGTTTCTGGGAACTGAGGAGATTCAGTGACCTGAGTGTTTCCTGGCACTGTGGAGAGGCTTGAAACAGCTTTTAGACCATCATGTATCATAAAATCAGCAGTAAATATGGTTGAAAGAATACATTTAAAAGGGATGTTTTTAAATACTAACAGTAATTTTGGTGGCTAGTCAAATATATCTTTGGTGGGTTGTGTTGTGCTGGAGGAAACTAGACTCATCATGACCTCAGCATTTCTGTAATCCTGGCTACAGCCCTGTAAACCAAGCATGAAAGAAAACCATCACTGTTTACTGTTTATAAAAAAAAGTAGACAGTTGGAGATAAGCAGCCAGTTAACCCTGAAAGAAAAAGGATATCTTCCTTGAGCAAGGCACCAAAACAATGACTGCTCAGCCTGTGGTTGGATTTGAAATGTCACTGTGAGGCAGAATGTTGCTGAAACAGAGCAGACCCTGCTTACTGGATAAATGACGAGTTAGTACGTGTTGTGGTTACTGTCAGGGAAATGCTTTCAGACTGCAGTGTGTGTTGGAATTATGTCGCTTGTAGTTTCACCACAAGCTTCCATACATTTGTATCATATTAGAATCACCAGGAAGCACTTTTACAGAGCAGCCAAATGCCCTCATAACAGTGATTAGCTTAAGTGTCACACTATATAACACATCTGGGCTATGAATCAATGCTTAATTCATGCTCAGATTTCCCATGATCCATTTCATCACAGCAGAAGCACAGCTTCATATTCCAACTACACAAAATGTTTGAGGCAGTTAATAGAAAAGTTTTTGTGTACTCGATATCCACAGAGAGAAAGGAAAGATGTTTATTTATTTCAAAATGTGTAAGGTCAATATTTTTCATACTTCTTTAAAAGAGCTTCAACAGTAAAGTAAATGGCTGTGATACCAGCTTAACTGCTGACAGATTTTCATCCTCTACCTGAACAGAAAGGCAAGTCAGAAAGCAGCTTAGCATATTTTCCCTCGAGGCTCTGCTGCTTCTGACAGTGGCAGTGCAAAATATTACAAAATACCAGAGCAGAGGAGGAGGAGGAAGAAGACGAAGAAGAAGAGATAACAGAGTGGAAATGAGGAATTGTAATGAAAAGCAATGAGGGTGGGAAATGGAAGCACATATAAGCCTAAGGGGGTGGCCTCAGGGGCCCCCACGGGTGTCCTATTCCACTGCTAAAGGATAAATATGTTGGAAGTGATTTTTTCAATCAGCCTTCCTCTCCTTCCACCATCTGCTGTCACCAGAAACTCTGAAAGCTTTTGCTCTGAAAGAACAGCACTCCCATCTTATTCTGTGCCGTTAGATTTCACTCCAAACACAACCCCTTGTAAAATGGAGAGCAGAAGCTGATGATTTTGATCATGATGAATTAATGGTGAACTGTCGCAGTGTTAGGTCACATGAGGAACAGCTGCCCAGTCGAGGGAGAGGATGTGGGGCACTGTTCAGAATCCAGAATGAATCATCAACCAGACTGTCTCAGTCTGGGTCTGTCTCCGCTCTCTCTCTGCAAGGCTTTGTCCTCCGCAGGAACACAGAGATCTAAGCTTCCCTCTCTCTGCTCATCTCCTGTTGAGACTGCAGCCAGCGAGAGAACAGGTTGCACAGCTGCGATTGAATTTCAGAGTGAGGCAGTAAAACTTTGCAAAACAGATATATTCATCCCAGATGTTGTGGTGAATAAAAATGTGTGTTACTGTTGACCTCTGGCGATCACCATAATGCTTTTAGCCACATTAACAAGACACAAGTATATCTCCAGGAGCCATATACAAGTTTGATCTTGATCTGGTAGATAAGATTCAGACTGCTATCAGTGAACATGCATGTAAGTACATGTTTGAATGTACTTTTTATGCGTCAGTGTGTCTTGTGATTTACGAGTGCACCATCTCTGGGTGTTCTGCCAACTTAAACTGCAGATGTACTCAACAAGTGTTCCTACATAAAGATATATGCTCCTGACCCAGTACCAGAACAAACAAAAACAGTGTCCGCTAATTCAGAATGACCTATTTCATTCCACAGTCATACCCAGAAGTCTGTGTGGAGAGTGTTATCAAACCATTCCCAAAATGCTGTTCAAAAGTATCCAGACATGGTGTGAAAATGTTGCATTCAGTCGGTTTTACAGATCTGCTTCAGTAAAGAACACTACCACTGTATGTGTTGTGTCTTGGTTGACATTGACCTTCAACAGTGTATCATATTGTAGGGACCTGAGGCATTCCTGTTACTTAGGCATTCAGAAAATGTGTTACGGAAAAAATAATTTACTTTGGGGAAGGCATGGCTTCTTGGCAACTCATCAAGAGAAAAAAATCAGTTTTACAGATTACTCTGATAGGGTAAAGGCTGATTTACTCTACGGTCAATGCAACTCATGTTCACTTAAAGATGGTGCTGAAAGTCTTCCTCCCTCATGACCAGGAGCAGCCCCCTCTAAAGTCAATGCAACTCATGTTCACTTAAAGATGGTGCC
Source organism: Epinephelus cyanopodus (assembly GCA_026686955.1). Classification (NCBI taxonomy): domain Eukaryota; kingdom Metazoa; phylum Chordata; class Actinopteri; order Perciformes; family Serranidae; genus Epinephelus; species Epinephelus cyanopodus. The sequence continues at coordinate 10,259,154 of CM048936.1, forward strand.
GACAGTCTTCCTCTCTTGTGACCAGGAGAAACTTCTTCTAAAGTCAATGCAACTTATGTTCACTTAAAGATGGTGCCGAAAGTCTTCCTCCCTCATGACCAGGAGCAGCCCCCTCTAAAGTCAATGCAACTTATGTTCGCTTTAAGATGGGGCCCAAAGTCTTCCTCCTTCATGACCAGGAGTAGCCTGAGAACCAGACGATTCTGCAAGCTCATGTTTTATTTGCTCATACAGTTACATTAGGTCTCACTTCTGTTCAGACAGAATTCCAGCCCACCTGGCCTTGGTCTTTCCAATCATAACCTTTTAGCTAATATAGGGCTTGTTTCAAATGGTGATCGACAACATCTGGAGCCTTTGCACTTTACACAGAATACATGATGATGTAGTTTTTTGTGGGCACATCTTGGCGCAGTGGACAGGACAAGCATAAACCTGGCTTAGGAAGGAATGCAGTAGAGGCATTTTCAAAAACATCCAAGATGGCTGCAGCTGATGTTGCACTTTCTGTTGGAGTACTATTTTCAAATGCAAAAGACAAACACAGCAACACTCTCTCACAACATATTGATGCTTCACCATCACAGCTTATCTCTGCATCCTGGCATCCATTTACATTTTCCGCCCTTTAGCGCTACGTCACACGTTACTCTGACTGGTTGTAGATCCATCCACTTGTGTTCTGAAGAGGCATTTTGATCTACCCCCGTTGATAACGCTTCTTGGAAACTGAAAATAAATGGAGAGGTTCCAGACTAACCCACATATGCAGTTTGGTATGGTGATGTCAGGCTAGGTCAGGAGCGCTGTTCAGCAACGTTATGCTCATTCAGTAATTCATCCTTAATGAGGCGGCAGATGAAGGCAGCCTGTGCCAATGTGGATGCCACCACTTTTGTTCAGTTCGCACATGATGGGTGTTAAAGTGCTATGTTGTAATTAGGCTTTAGAGAGCATCACTATTGTGGATTATAATCAGATATGATTAGAAATCAAGATAATGTATGTTGTTTCTTGGCGTCCAGTTGGAGCATGGGCTGAAGATATAGTATGGGCTTAATTGTTAAGTTTAAATTTAGAGGTCAAGATTACTGTATTTACCTCTGCCAATGAGGTTATTATTTGGTTCGGTTTATTTGTTTGTCAGCTTGATTACAGAAAAAAACGCTGGCCTCATTCTCATGAAACTTGGTGAAAGAGTGTAGCATGAACGAAGGAAGAACCAATTACATTTTGGATTACAGGGCAAACACACAAATCATTTTTCACTTTTGTTAACATTGCAAGACAGGGCATTTGGCCTTGAAAAATGTATTTGTTTACACACAACACAGTGTCATAACAGTATTTTACTGTGGTAGACCACCTGTTTACCTCTGCCTACAACTTGGATTTGTTTATGTGTGATGCCACAGCAGTATGATGAATTAACAGTAAAGTTACAGTGACCATGAGTCTGACACAATTAACATTTTGTGCAGTTCATTCCTGTAAGCTCCAAAGTCCAAAAATCTTTGCCACTATCAGCTTATCAGAAACATTTTATTTAAGTTTAAATACAGCTTAAGACTTTAGCCTTAACATGTGATCTAGATATTATTTGTGACCAATGAACAAGACATTTTTATGTCACTAGTTCACATAGAGTCATTTTTATTTTCTAATAACTCACCCACTTCTTGTCTTAATAACCTTTCTGGGGCCTTATCCTATAGCTATCTGATTGCTTAGATTAATTATAGTGTAATAGCTTGTACCCAAATAATATTTGGCGTAACATTTAGCAGGCATGCAGAACGTTGCCCTGGTAACAGCTTGCTGTTGCCCATCAGATTGTGAATGATTGTTGCCGTTAATGGAAGCAGCGCCGCAGCAGCTCCACTGCTGGCCAGCACACACTCTGTCTTCTGGACAGGTAATTTAGGGCAGAATGAACACACGCAAACACACACTCAAAGAAACACAGAAGGAGGCAGACACACGCACATATACATGAGCCAAGTCACAAAAATATAAGACACAGGCACACACAGTTTCTGATAATATCAGAGACACTCTCACACATACACACACACACACACACACACACACACACACACACACACACACACACACACACACACACACGCCAGCATATTTATGTAAATCCAGTTTTGTTTAAAACATAGCAAAACTAACACACACAGTGTTACTGTAAAATGACACACACAAACTTTCTGCTCTGGTAGGCATTACACTTCACAAGACTGACACACACATACATACACACACTCATCTGCACCTTGGGGGCTTTTTCTGTATTATAGCAGACCTACTTTCACGGAGTCCCACTACTGTACTTAGAGCACTGTGTGTATGTGTGTGTGGCTGTTTATCTGGCGCAGCTTGGCCCAGTTACATTCAAGTTGTCCTTGAGCAGAACACAATGCTGCACACAAACACAAACGGCAAAGTGCCAGAGTTTTAAAATGTCTCAGAGTCTGCAGGGAGAGAGAGAGAAGGGGGGGTGCTGAGATGTCATTTGTATGCAAAAACTGCTTTACCATTTGGTCACACCCAGCTGTGTGTGTGTTGGTATGCGTGTGAGAAAATGTTTTATGCGTCATTAGTCTAGTCAGAGGTGCTCTGTGTAGCTTTCAGTCATTTGTCTGAATGCCACTTGAGCACCACACACATATACATTCACAGTACATGTAGTCACAGCTCTAAAGCAGATGTGTGTTTCATCATTTAATTTGTATGTTGGTGTGATGGCATCATTGGGACGTAATAGTCAGTCATTTGTATTATTTTGTCTGTCTGGGGAATGATAGGTGATGAGAGAAACCTCATTGTCCTGGCTAGATTTCTCCTGGAGAGTGCTCATTTATTGGCAGTATATGTGTAACTAGGTAAACTGGGCTTTAACATATAGTGTATAGAACACCCCTGCTTCAATTCCAGCAGGAAAACCAATTGTTGCATGTCATACCCCACTCATAGCCCCATGTTCCCAGTCTGTTTCTCAACTGTACAGTACAGTAATAAAACAGGCAAAATTTAGGGGAGTCTATGTGAGATGAGAGGAAAGATTATTAGACAGTTGGAAAAAAAATAAGTCAGTCTGAATATTTAACAGTTGTAACATTCAGGCAGATTTGCGCAATGAGGAAAAAGTGTGCTCTCACTGCAATCTGTTAACTGTTCCCTCAGCCCTCTGAAACACACACACATAGACACATATACACACAACGGAAAGCAGCTGTTGTATTGCTAGAACAGTTGAAGAAATAGTTTGACATTCACGGAAATACACTTATTTGCATTTTTGATGAGGGTTACATTAATAACACTCATGTAGGGCTGGGCAATGTATCAATACTGTATTCGATATCATGAGATGTGACAAGATATTGTCTTTGACTATCCTAATACTGTGTTTTCTTTTCTTTCTTTTTTTTTTTTTATCAGACTGTTCTACAGGGTTCCCATGGATCCTTAAAAAGGCTTTAAAGGCATTCAGTTTATTCATCTATAGAATAAGGCATTAATTGGTATTAAAATGTCCCACATCAATCTTTCAAAGGACTTAAAAATGAGAAGTAGGATATTATGAATCAATACTTTCTGATGTTGCATTTTGAAATCTTAAAAATAATTGGTAATATTTATTTTTGAAAGAATTTGATTTAATGTTGCAGATCAGGATAGAGGAACCAACAACACTCCTATGCATTTACCACATCCAATCAAATGAAAAATGAACACGCTTTTTCCAAGGCAAACCAAATTGATAGTGTTATGCTAACATATATAATTGTTTCTCACATGTTCCACTCTAGAATTTTTTTTAAGTAGATCATCTAACTTTTTAACTCAACCAAAAAAGTTATGTTGTATGTTACATCAAACATTTGGGCAAAATTGCCCTCAACCCTAGATAACTGACGTTGGTTCTTAATTTCACTTCTTTGTCTTTTTTTTTAAAAAATGTTCTTAAATGTCACTCCTAGTGGAATTGAAAAAAGTCTTATAAAGTGTTAAATCTTACCAATACTCTATTCTGTAGTATCGTCGCAATAGTGATATAGAGGTATTTGGTCAAAAATATTGTGATATTTGAGTTTCCCCATATTGCCAAGCCCTTCTCTCATGCCTGTATGCTAAAAATTAAGCTACAGCCAGGAGATGATCAGCTTAGCGTAGCATTAAGACTGGCAACGGAGGAAATAGCTAGCCTGGCTCTGTCCCAAGATAACAAATTCCACTTATCGCACTCATTTAATTCACTTATAAACATGTTGTATTGTGTTTGTTTACTCCGTACAAACTTCTAAGAGTAAAAAGTGTGCTGGACTATTTCATGGCTGGGTGTAGTGATTTCCTGGTGTCTCAGACGGTTACAGTCAGAGGGTATGAGATTTATGATGAAGCCTCTTGGATAAGAGGTGAGACGTCTTCTAGGACAAGACTAAGTCCAGTTGCGTTCGATTCAGTTGCCTTGAGATGGCATGAGATTTATAAAATTCATAAAATACTTTGGCACATAACCTCAACATAGAACCACAACTTGTTTTTACAGTGTAAAAAGCATCTGATTGAGGTTTCTGAGTGCACATAAATGCTTCTGATTGACTCATGTAGTCTGACTCATTCGAAGGCTGACATCATTATTAGGTCATATCCTCTAGCCACACTCCAAAACTATTACATTGACATTTCATTAATGTCGTTGACACTCCGGCCCACAGTTATTCATTATAATCAGACTTGCTTGAGTGTTGGTGGATGCCTTTCACTATTTGTGACCTCGAGGCCAGCCGCACCCCAACGCAACCTTCCGCCACTGTTTACACACCTCCCTTGTTTCGTTTGTGTAACTTGTGATATGGTGACGTTAGCAGTGATTAAACGAATTTGTAATCTATTGAACAAAGCCAAGATAAAGCTGACTAAATGACTGTTATGCTGCACCACAGCCTTGTTAGCACCTGTTCTCTTGTGTGTGACTGAGTCTGGGTGTGACGGAGGCATATTGGGTTAGTTTTGTATGTGTGTGAAAGAAATACAGTGGAACAGCTGGGAAAGTGCTTGCATAGTTTCATGATTAGGAAAAACAAGTGTGAGCATGTAGCTGTGTGTGCGCCGATACTTGGGCATAAAAAACAGCAGCCACATTATGACGTCATCTTTAAATGTTTGCAATAGGCTTGTTTGTTCTGAAACAACCACTTCAATAGAGGTGGTTTTATCATGAATCTCTAAAGCAAACATGTTGGTCTCCATCATGGGGGAAGATTTGCTTGTTAATTACTAATTTCCATGTCTAACAGCCAGACTGGAAACAAAGAGCTGCATCTGACAGTTTGTTGCAGCGAAGCTGAAGGGCTCTTCAGTAACACTCATTGATATTTTCATGGAACAGCCCGTGAAGGTTTTGTAAGGTGATAGCATATTATAATTCTTTAAACAGATGCTGGTGCTTCAGTGAGATTGAGTGATGAACAAGTGACCCCAGCCTCACATATGAAAGGATTTGCATCTCATTTGTACACTTTGAACTTTCTGGTTTTGGATTGTTGGTGTTTAGGGTACATTATACTTTTAAAGGACGAGGTGGCTGTCTCACTCTGCCGACAGAGGAATCAGAGGACATGTTGGCCCGCTTTCCTCTGACTCAGACTCCACTCTGTTAAGATAACAGGGGTGGAAAACATAATGAAAGGGCTGCAGCTCAGGCAAACACAGCAATGTTTACCATCAGAGTGTTATACATGTAGATAAAATCCCCACCAACCCAGCAGGTATTATAGACTGACAATATACATGTAGGTGTTTTTGCCTCTTGTGCAGCTTTTCAGATTACAGCTCAATGTATGAATATGGTTTCATAGGTTGTCTTTGCACTCAGGTGTCCTGGTCTCTCAACACTGAAAACAGCCTAACTAACGCAGAAAACATATAGACATATATACATAGATGCAGCATTGGCTTTAACAGGTGTTAGCATCAACTCCTTGATCATAACAGAAGATCATAAACCGACTCATTGGAATCAGTTGAGAAATGTATGATACAGTGCTTTTTAAAACTGCAGCTCTCTGTATTACTTGCATTTGTTTATAGGTGAGGCTTGCTCTCCGGTAGATGAATTGTGAAACTTGCGTTACACACAAGGTAGCTGACACCAGCTCCATGCATGTGACCTCTGCTCTGAGGCCGGATATCATGAAAGAGTCTTCCCCCTCATCTCCTGGCAAATCCATTTTACTGCTCTCATCAATATTTCCACAGCAGTTATTAGACTTCCAACATGGCCTTCATCATGTCAAGTTGTGTCTCTTTATCTCTAGTCTTTGAAAAAAAAAAAGACGATAGATGAAATGCTGTTTCTCTCTGCCCATCTTCCATTCCAACTCTTTCACTGCCCCCCTCCCCTAGTCTCTCTCTGTGTCCCTCTGTGTGCCTCCCTCACTCAGCGTGAGTCTTGATGTACTGACTGGGAGTCTGCGTGCTGTGCTGGCACTGTTCATGTTGCTGTCACTGCAGTCAGCCTTGTACCTCTTTGCTACATTTGATACTATTGTTGCCTGTCCATCGTGTGTGTAAATGGTTAGGGCAATCTCCAAGGTCACAGGAGACAAACTGCTGAGTCACCTACTGCTGCGTCATCAAAACAGTCTTCTTGCTGTGGCAGTTTATTAAAGTAATGTTCTGCTGTTTTTGTTATAGATTTGGGCTATTGTCAAGTGTTAGATTTATATAAATAGAGCTGTCATTAACACCCACTATCCATTGATCTGACCCTCTCACTCATACACCATCAGCTCGCATAACAACTGTGGCTGTTGGTGTGCTGGAGCAAATCTTTCTGCCGGTCTGAAAAATGTGAAAACATAATATTGCATGTTATGTTTGTTAAGACAGTGAGCATCCTCTGCTGGCTAGTTGCACTAGCCACAGTACACTTTTTACTTTTAGGGAGCATAACCAAAGCAACAGTTGCGTTGTAGAAAAACTTGATAGGCAACTGTTTGTATTTCTTTAAGTTAATTCCAAAACCTGCATTATTTATTTATTTTTTTAAACCACTTTGGGGCCATGTATGAAAATAATGGACATAGCCACCGTGGTGTCATCCATGAGATTATGGACTCTCATTTTGAAGCTCTGAATAGGCATTTTGGCCAGCCTCAAGTGGCCATTCAAAGAACTGCAGTTTTTGACACTTAGGCATTGGCTTCATATTTTTAGCCCTGGAGGGTATCTGTATAAAGATGCTATGGCTAACATGTTAGTTAGCAAAGAGTCACCTATTAAAACATCCAGAGCAGCTATACTCAACTATACTCAGCAGGGTGGCCTGCAACTATTTTCTTATTCACAATGAGAATAAATTGATTCTTACTTGAATTGGCATTCACACTTATATTTTGGGTTTGTCCATTCATGCATACGTCTGTATGTCCCATTCTGAAACCAATGTCCACTTGGACCCAATAACGGACTGATTAGATTTTGGTGTTCAAAAGGTCAAGGTCACAAAACATGTGTTTGGCCAAGACTCCTGAATTCATATGCTAATTAGGATAACATTTCACACAAGCTTCTAATAGGATAAAATGATGACATGATGACATTTTGTATCCAAAAGTCAAAGGTACTAAAAGTCATAATTCAGGAACAGAAGGGGAGACATTTGGTCAGATACTAAATTGGTGACACCAATCTTGGGTGTTCACCTTTAAACTGTGCTGATTGTGTAGTTCTTTGCTGCTGGTTGAAGACACGTGTAAAGCATCATTTTTTTTTAGAATTAGTAGCTTCTTTGCTGTAACATTCCATGTTTGAGGCAATGTCTATTGTCATAGCTGGACAGAAATGGATGTAAACTGCAACTTGGCTGGTTTGCAGAGGCATACAACCACAAGGCAGTAATTCCAGTCTGTATTTTGGATGTAAAGTAGGTACCAGACTGCATAGACAAGCATAAGTATTAGTGTTTGTTTATTAACTGGCTGTTGGTCTCCTGTCATTTTTTAAGTGCCCATGTGTAAAGCACCCCTGGATAAACTCAATATTCACTCTCCTTTAGCTCCATTTTGGTCTCCACAATTCCTGAGGGGATGATCTGGCTCCAATTTAATATTCTACTAATAATACCAGCTAATTGCTAACTTTGTATGTTTTATTGTTTATTTGTAGTTGCATTAGTTCTATCAGACTCTCTCCTCTTCAAGCAGCTGGCTGCTGCATGTGGGAATAAATGAGGATAGTATATGAAAACAGTAAAAATGAGGGTTGGAAAAATCAAACAATGAGCTGAAACATAAAAATGTTCCATAGAGATGAGGGGAACTGCAGGGTTGGGTCATGATTATCTGTGTGGTCGCAATCGCAACTACAAGCAACTCCTTTCACGCAGAACATTTGATCCATTGAGTGATGTTGCCCAGCATGTTGGTTGTCTTCATTTATCAAGTTTTTCCCTTTTTTTTCTTCTTCTTTTTTGTGTTAGATTTGTCATTTTAATCCTACAAACATCTACTGCCCTCATGATTCACTCTTTGCATGCTCTCATCACTCATTCTACATTTAAACATGCACTCGCAAATTTTGACTTTCACATTGATCACAGGCAGTCATGTGGACACATGGATTCAAAAGCATTTACAAAGGACCATTGACATGCACACAGAGTCTCTTGCTTTCACACACAACATGGGATTACCCAGAGTCTAGGCACATCCTCGCACACAGGCTGAAGCTGTGTTTCCTGAGATCCCAGTAGTGGTCAGGGCTGTTGCCATGGCAAATCCATACCTCAGAGGCTACGTGCATGTGTGTCCGTGTGTCTAATGTGAACACACAAAGAAGACAGGAAGCATCATCTTTCTTTCCTGTGTAGTCACTCCCTTTTTCCATTTAATTACACACACACAAACATGCACACACATCGCATGCCACTCCTGAATTTGGTTTCTCTTGTCTCACGGGAGTCCAGCTCATTAGGCTTTGTAGCACGATGTCTAAGAATAATGAACTGAAACAAAATAATAAAACAAAATCAGTCAAATCAGAAACAGTGGGGGGAAGAATAAATACTGATACAGCCAAAGAAGCCATTATAAACATGATTCTAGTAAGACAATATGGCATTAAACATTAACAGTGCTGAGCGTTAACGTCACAAAAAATATACGCTGCCTGCTGCCTTGGTCACTTAAATGGATGGATACATCGATCAGCCAAAACATTAAAACCACTGACAGGTGAAGTGAACAATATTGATCATCTTGTTAATGCCACCTGACACACTTCACCCACTTACACACCAGTGCAGACCAGGCACCCCACATTATGGCAACGGCACTCCCTAGTAGCTGTGGCCCCCCAGCAGGACAGTGCGCCAAACCACACAAAAACTGCTCAGGAGTGGTCCGAGGAACGTGACAAAGAGCTCAGAGCATCAACTTGGCCTCAAATTCCCCAGATCCCCATCTGATCAAACATCTATGGGACATGGTGGTACCAACGCCTTGAGCTCTTTGTCCAGTTCCTTGGGTCATCCCTTAGCAGTTTCTGTGGTGTGGCATGGTGCATTGTCTTCCTGGGGGGGCATTGCCATGAGGGGGTTTATTTTGTTTGCAGCTGTGCTGGGGTGGGTGGAGCAGGACAAGTAGCATCCACGTGAATGCCTGGACCCGAGGTTTCCCAGCAGAACATTGCACTGTAACAAGATGATCACTGTTATTCACTTCACACACCAATGGTTCTAATGTTTTGGGTGGTCGGTATATAAAATAATGACTCCATTATACTGGAGAGAAGGCAGATGTCTCTATGCCCACCATCTCCAACACTCAGCAACTCACACCAAAACAATCTAGATTGATAAATTGCACGACTGGTAAGAGATGAAATATGTGTTTTTCATTTTTGGGTGAGCTGCCCCTTTAAGGCCATTTCCATTAGCCTCAGTTTTACTTGTGTTTAGTGCCAGATTGCAGATGCTATTTGCGTACCGACAGCAGCATTTACACCTTTTCTGTGGAAGAGTGGCATCTGATACCTCAAAGTTCAAGTCCAAATAACAGTTTGTTTAGTCTGCAGTTGGAGAATCCAGTGTCCAGATAAGCATCTGTTTTTTGTTGAATCCCTATTTTGGATTCCTCTGAACTGTGGGTTTGAATCAACTCATAACACACATGGGATCTGAGCATGTCTTTGACTTAAATCCAGCACACTCATTCATCTGTTTTAAATGTTTATTATCATGTATTGGTGACCTGAGGTAATCTCTCCCTGCATGCGTTGGTTCATGTTTTTCTGTTAATGTTTAATTTTGTCCTACAGAGCTCTGCATGCGTGTCCCATCTGTTGTGGTATTGCTGGTGGAGTGGAGCCCATTCCTCACACCCATATGGACAATGTCTTGGATTACAGTGTCTTGAGCTTTTAGGCCAAATTCTGCTTGACATGCCTGTTGTGTGGATTTCTGTCTTAATTGCATAGAAGACTGTACAGGCATTTTCTTTCTCTCCCTCTCTCATCATCTCTCATCTTCTGCTGTCGGAGACACTGTGAGAATACAGACTATAATTGGCACTTAATTGCTGCCGTGGCAACAGTGCTATTTAAGCCTATGCGCTCAGCAACTAAGGCATATAGCACACACACACAGTCAAAAAAAGAGGAAGGAACACACACAAGGAAGGAGGCTCGTAGCTCCGTCCTTATCTAATTACACTCCAAGTGTTGTTTTGTTTTTAACATATTGTGAGTGTGCGTAGTGAGGTAATGCTGAAAACTGTGTGTGTGTGTGACAACAGTGTTTTATTTCAACTGTAATTTTTTTCTGCTCCGTTGCGTTAACACAGCAGCAGTAATAAAATCCATGCCCATCACACCTTGCCTCCCGTTGCCATAGCGATTTAGATCCACTGTAGTCCACCCATGGGTCAGAACCCTACAGCAGGTCCGGATATCATTTTGGAGGGGTTGTGAGATCATGAAAGCTTTGTACTCTGTAAAGTTAAAGTTACATCTGCTGTTGCTGATCTCTTGGCCTCGTTTGAATTTTAATCTGACTAAATAAACATGAAAAACTGACCTGTTAAGTCAAACTGCATGACTGTTAATGTGCAATATTGTACCTCGTTGTGTAGGTTATATTTGAAATATTAAAAAAGAAAGATTATTTCAAAATATATTGTTGCGACAGTAGATCGAGTTGACACATAACACACTTCTAATGAATTCCATCGCACAAGATGAATAAGACATGGAAATATTCAGTGTCTTTTGCATCACTTCATTCACATTTATGTTTAGACTGTGTTATAGTCGTGGGCTGTTATGCTTTGTTAACGTTGCTATGGCAACCCTGGCTTCAGTGAATCCCTGTCTTCGGCTTGCCACCAAGTTCACCTGCTCGCTGCTGTGCACAGAGACCTCTTCACACACCGGAGAAACACGCATTGCTCAGTGTGTAATGACAGGCTGCATTCACAGCCAGCAAGTTCTGAGACCATGTGAACTGTAGTGGCACCAAAAAGCAACACTGGGACTCCAGAAAATGAGTTCCAAAAATGCGAACTTTATTGAGAAACAGAGCTTAGAGGGAAACTTTGGTAATTCTTAACTTGGGCCCTGTTTTCCCGTGTTTTTGCATCAAAGTGACTAATGGAGACAGCCATTTTTGACACTGGTCCAGTATTGAGCGAGACTGCTGCACCTGCAGCAACGAAACAGGCTTCAAATAATCCCTATAGGCGATTGTATACCATTAACATCATCTTAAAGTGCTTGTTTTTGCCGCTGACAGGCTCAGATTGTTATGACAACATTACAGAAGGGACCCTACAGAGAAATTAAACATCTTTCTTTAGCTTTAGCTGGTCTGTTTGTTATTGTGACCAAGTCTCCCTCAAGGAGGCGTGTTGTTCTGAAACCTTGAGTCTCGCTCAAGGACAAGTCTCATTTTGAAGTCTCTACATTGGTAAAACTCAAGGTTGTGTATGAGTGTGTGGCAGGTTAGAAAACACCGAAGTTTCCCTTAAAAAATCAAGAGATTAGGAGGTGACGAATGACATGTCACCCCTATTTTGTTAAAACAGGAGTGACATGTCATCCGTATGACAAGTAATTTGGCAATGTGAGTCTAAATTAACTTCATACTATACATTAAATGCAACAAAGTCAATTTTCTGAGGTCACGCATGGACTCCCAGTGTGCCAAAACCACATGGCCTGCTGGAAGGTGCTTCTGTTGAAATGTATCTGTCAAATGGCTCGTGGCCAACCCTGAGCCAGGTGTTATCCTACCATACCACCCCACCTACATGCAAATTGCATTTCATCTCTGGGTCCATCTCTCTCTCAGTGTCACCCTCTCCTTATCTGCTGCACACAAACCCTCCAATCATTTCACGCTTATTCTCTCCTATTCTCTCGCTCCTATTTTCTCGCTGCTTTGGGCTTTCCTTGCATCTTTTCCTCATTTACAGCCTATCAACTACCACTGTGTGTGTGTGTGTGTGTGTGTGTGTGTGTGTGTGTGTGTGTGTGTGTGTGTGTGTGTGTGTGTGTGTGTGTGTGTGTGTGTGTGTGAGAGAGAGAGAGTGTGTGTGTGTGTGTGTGTGTGTGTTTCAGGAACTGGCCTATCTTTCCACTGGCATCAGGACAATGACATGCAATACACGCACATTACTTTGTATTCAAAGCACATGAAAATCATTTTGCATGTGTGTGAATGTGTGTGTACGGGGTCCGTTCGGCGATGATGGGAGTTTGGCGCTGTATAATTGTCCTTGTCCATGCTCTGTCATTATCAGGCCTTCTGCTCTGTGGATGTGCATGTGTGTGTGTTTGTGTGTGTGTGAGAGCACATTCAGAGGCAACCGCTTCTGCTTTGATTAAACTACTAATTATTGATCGGGCAGGAGCAGACCTACAGAGCTGACATTATCCTTCTCTGCATGCATGTGTGTTATTGTGCGTTCATGTGAGCCACACGCATCCATAGAGCTTACCGGTTCTTTCCCAGCTGCCCTTTCTTTTCTTTTTGTCACACTGTTTGTCATTTAGCTCCCATTTTCATCAGTTTTTTGAAGCTCTACTTAATTTTCATTTAAGAAACATGTTCATACCACAGTTAAAAGCTCCTCACATTGATAGGAGCATGGAAGAAAGCCTTTGGAAAATTAGGACATTGTTAAGAAGGCCAATAAAATCATGGACGCAGGAACAATGTTCTCCAAACACTGAATAACAGCGAGTTGACAAATGGCTACAGATTAGATTGTGCTGGGATTGTGTTTGTGTTTTAGCCTGATCTTATGAGAGATGTGTCAACATTTTGCACTTGGTAAATTAATACAATTACTGTGCGGCCATAATGCCATTCAGTTTACATCCATTTCACTGTACCTGACATCTTTGTGAGCCGACAGAAAGGCATTAATGGACTTTCTGGTGTTGTCTAGGATACTTGTCTGCATCACTGACTCTTGTTTAACGAGCCTGTTTATGTAGGTTTGTTATTACAGGTGTTAAATCATGCTAAATTAGACAAAAGCTTGAGCCATTTTCACTCTATTAGGTTACTTTGTTTATCAAATAGAGATGATAATTTTTGACTTTGAATTAGTCAGGTTTATTACACGGCAAAACACTGCACTGCAAAGCTGCAGTCTTGAAGTAAACAATAGAGCTGTGCTATTTACACTACAAAAATAATATCCACTTGTATGCCAGATGACCCTGTGTTTTGTTTCTTGCCAGAGTACTCTGTGTCATCTCATTGAAATAAATGAGGCTGCATTTTTTTGTCATGCAGAGCCAATGTCTGGCTGAACTACAGCTAAAATGATTATTCCATCTGGAACCGGCCATAATTTTTAATAATCAAGTAATTATAGCAGTCATTTTTCATGCGAAAATCCTCAAATGTCAGCTTCTCAGTTACGAGGATTTGCTGCTATTCATATTTATATCATCATGAATGTAACATCTTTGAGTAAGGTTATGACTGTACACCAAGCAATTCATCAATTAAGCGAGAAAATAATAGAGAGATCAATCGAAAAACAAAATTGATGTTTCTAGGGGTGGCAGTCGCCAGAGGAGATACGATATTATCACGATACTTAGGTCATGATATTATTGCATGTATTTGATACAATATATTGTGATTTATTTTATTATTATTTTTTTTTTTTATTTTATTTTTTTTCAATGGCAAATTACTTCCTTGAAGGACAACTTTGTCAACTGTTGGCAGATTCAACGCCCTCTGTAAGGCCAGATTAAACATGTGAGCGAAAAATTCACATGCAGGTATCCCGCTGACTGAATTGTAACATGCATGTTAGAAGTGTTGTCCGTTACAGCGAGAAGGTTTTTTGTGCATACTTGTGCTGTGTTTTGCAGGTCTGCAATGTTTGCTCCAATGTGACTTTGGTGTACTGCTCTAGTTTGGAGAACGTGAGACAGCAGTCGCCAGTCCTCTGAGATAATGTGCTGTTATAGTCACATGAATCCACTGACCTTGAAGTCCAGGTGTCACAAGTTAATGCCACCCTTCCTGCTATACTCAAAGATTCCTGTTAAAAAATCCAAAATAAGTCCAGGTGATTGATCCCAACCTTGACGGCACATTTCAGGTTTCTTTCTTTGGTGCCTTCGTTTTGATGAACTTCCTGCCAAATGCTGCTGACTGAGACCACTGCTGACCGCACAAGGAAAAACAATATTAGCACCATCTAGTGGACCAAAAAAGCAATTGATTTTATTGTTCTAGTACCAAAAGTTGTATTAAAATGTGTAACAAAATATCGCAATACTATGCTGCAGAGATTTCCCCTATCCCCAGTTGTCTCTTGCAGTCCTAGTTTGAATATGACCAGAAAAGATAATTTTTTATTCAGTGATCTCAGTTTTATAATTCCTTCTCCCATTCGATAGCATTGACAGTGTAAGCATGTTTAGGATACTGACTCAAAACGCTGCTGTCCCTAAGCACAGTCTCACAGAGCTGCAAGTGGAAGGGAACCTTTTTTCTTGTTGGTGAAGCAAAGTTGGATACACACGGTTGCTGTTAAAATCTTTGTTTTAATCACATCCCCACTCACCTTGCTGCTGCACTGCATTCTGGACTGCTTTCCTACTATGACCTCTTAGCCTCTTCTGTAATGGATTTCTCTGTGTATGATTGTTTTTTGCTGACCCTCAGAACGCAGCTCTTGCTCTTTGACACCAACAACTTAAGGTTGACCACTGCTTTATAAGATTGCTGAAACACTTTCCACTACCGCACATTTCTGCAGCGGCTGATAATAGTGCCAGGCGATTTACAAAAAACATTCACCAAACTAGAAATACCATCCGGTTGGTATGGTCTGCTCACCAGTCAAGTTTCGCTTACAGTTTACATCCATGTCTGTTAAAACATGGACATTTTACACAAAAGATCTGTACCATCAGCACAGTTTCAAAGTGGAATAACATAGACTAGTGTCACAAATTCAGTATCCCCCCTTCTGTCCCCGAGGTATGATGTTGAGTAATGGCAAGTGACAAGTGTTTTATGCAGTGAAGTTAACCTTGACCTTTTGGATGTAAAATGTCATCACTTCATCATTATATCCTATTAGACATTTATGTGAAATGTTGCCATATTTAACACAAGTATGGTAGAGTTATGGCCAAAAACATGTTATGTGTGGTCACACTGACCTTATCAGTTCATTGTTGAGTCCAAGTGGACGTTTTTGCCAAATTTTAAAAGATTTTCTCAAGGTGTTCATGAGATATCACATTCAAGAGAATGGGACAGACAGGCGGATGACCAGAAAAACGCCATGGCTCCGGCTATGGTTATTGCCGGCACAGAGGCATAAATAAATATCTGAGCTCTGATTTTAGGAGTTTCACTTTAGTTCCAGGAAAATTTTTGCTTTTCTTAAAACACAGAAGAATCTGATGACTGAACAACTTTTGTATCATCAATATCGTTTCAACTTGACATTGAGAAACACCGATAGCTGCTGTCAGTCTCCATGTTAAATGTGTCACTGTCACCTTGTCAGCCTATTCTAGTCTCTCTGTTCCTATCTCTGTCTTAGTCTGTGTTCGTGTGTGTGTGTGTGTGTGTGTGTGTGTGTGTGTGTGTGTGTGCGCGTGCGTGTGTATGAGACAGACTGTTCCCCAGTTGGATATGCACTTGATGGAGAAACACACACATGCACACACCGTCGCTGTCAATACGTTTCCTGCGCGGCGCACTGACAGAGGCAGTGGAGCTCGACTGACACAATTACACAGGTTCATACAGGAGGAAATGCAATCATTGTTGCCGCGGGTAACAGCAAGCAGGGACTGCCAGCCAGTCAACCCCCAGCACACACACACACACACACACACACACACACACACACACACACACACACACACACACACAGCCCAGTTTGTGAACTCAGCAGCCAGATGTTATACAAGCTCCTTTCCTCCAATCAAATGAACCCACAGCAGTGTCCAACCTAACATGATTTTCCCACTTCACCAGTAGATCAGAGATTTACCGGCCCAGCAAGCACAAGAGAAAAAAAAAAATTTTTCCCATGATTTTGGTGATTGATTAAATTCCATTTAGATTTGGTTGTTTTTCTTTAGTTACTAATACATAGTGTGGATGTACAAAACTGCAAAACATACCACAATCATTGCTTTACCCCTAAAAATGTGCTGTTTTTCCCTGCGGTCTCTCTCTGCCGCCACTGAGACGTTATCCCTACCATTTGAAGTTGCCTTGTCTGTCAGCTCAGCTGCCCATTTCTCCCGTCTCCAGAAGTAGAGACTGACTTCTGGTGGTGTGTGATTTGCACTACATGCTATACCTCCTCAATATAGCATCTCCACATAATCGTCATGATTTCTGAATACACAGGTACTGTGCCAAACCAGCCGACTGTCCACAGCATGTCCTTTAGTGTGTGTGTGTGTGTGTGTGTGTGTGTGTGTGTGTGTGTGTGTGTGTGTGTGTGTGCGTGTGTGTGTGCGTGTGTGTGCAAGCAAATTAATTTAGGGTTGACAAAATGTGAAGTGGACCATGCTGTGGTCCTGCTGTTGTGGTAGAGGTGGTGTTGTTGTTGTGTGTGTGTGTGTGTGTGTGTGTGTGTGTGTGTGTGTGTGTGTGTGTGTGTGTGCATGTGTGTCTTTTTGTGAACCTGCAGGTAGCTTATTTATCAGCTCCATTCTGCCTCCATTCACATTTGTAGCTCACACACTCTCTCTCTTTCTCTCTCTCCTGACCTTTTTCCTCATTTCAGTTCAGTTCAGCTTCACTTTTCTTCCCACCATTCAGACATAATATTCAGCATGAATGAACAGTGTGTGCATGTGTGTAAATGCAAATGATGTAAAAATCTTTTTTTTATTGATGCAGTAATCAGTTTTAGTTGCTCCTGGTTGCATTATCATAATTGCTAACTGCAGATTAGAGCCTATCCACATTTTGTTGACCCTCACATCAGTGTTGATTATCCGTAATCATCAACATTGTTTTTGCCCTAACCTGTTGTGATTACGGCTCTGAAAGCAGGACACGTTCCAAACAGTGCAGCGGTTTATGAGGAGCTCTTCTGCAAGGGTGACAGTTTGATGGTAAAAAGCAACACAAAGTGTCTTGTTAAGCTGTTGGGCCTCCACAGGCCTTTAGAAAAGCTTCAGTGCTCCTCGAAATAGAAGTCTCTGGAATTCCACTGGAGGGATGAACACCATTAATTTGCTGAGTGCTATTTAATGTTTTGGAAAACAGCAATCCCTAAAAGCACACTATCTTTGAGGTGGAAATCACACAAAACCAACCACAGAGAATGGTTTGATCATCTGGTTTGTCTGCATATCCCTAGACTAGTCTTTCATTGAAGTGGTTTAAAGGGAGCGTCTGACCTTTAGAGCATACAGCCATTTCACATGTTGCTTTGCTGGTTGTGAGGACCGGGAGTGTTGCTAATAGACTCTTAGTTGTTAATGTTAGGCTGGTCCTCTGCACTCAATGCTTCACCTGTTGAATGTCGCTCCGCAATCGACCCCACTGCTAGGATTCGGGATAGAGGCCTGCATGTCTGATTAAGCCACTTGTGGTACTGTTTGCATACAGTAGTTGTCACTGAATCTAAAAAATATTTTTCCATTCAGCTGAACTAATTACTGCCATTTTAGCATAAAAAGTTATTAGACGGAAATGCCACAGGTGAAATTGAGCTAGTTATATCACTCTAATAAGTGCAGTTCATGGTCAGTCCAGCACATATGGAGCAACTTTAGCATGCATTTGGAGTCATGTTTCTAGTCACCTGGTGAAAGTAAGTCTAATAGTCACTCTCTTTTAGCTCTGTTTTTGGTTTCCACCAACTCCTGAGAAAAATATCTGGGTATTTAGTAGCAAGTTGTTAACTTTGTTTGGTGCTGAGCAGATAGTGTACAGTTTGCTTTATGACTAAAAACCGCTGCCTGCTACAGCCGAAAATAACGGCAATGACAGCATGAGGGGCTGAACCAAAATTGAAAAGTTGTGAGTTGCAAAACCAAAACTTTGACCTGAGAGATGCTTAAATGCTCCTTAGAACTGGGAAAGTGTAGATGCTTCTTCTTCACATCACACATTCATTTGACCCATTATTATCAAGATATGGACTATAGCAGGTTTTTTTTTTACAGTTGTTCTGGTTTATAATGTATTATCACTGAATTATTTTACACCTCCAATTAAAATCCTGGATTTACTGACAAAATCACATAGCACAAGGACAACTGCAGCGGCAATCTGCCCACCTGTGATAATTAATAAGAACTGCAGCTGTGAAAATTTAAGCGTCACCGTGTGTCGTAATTAGCAATACCACTGGTGTGAGATGAAGTTGAAGCTTACCAGTGGTCTCTAATGCAACAGGAATGTTTGTTTACAGTAATTACACCAATATAGCAGTGTAATTATTTTATAGTGATGGAGCAGGAATTCTAAAGGATGGTCACATTATTGAAGTGGACTTCATATTAATTATTTAACCAGACATAATGTGTGTGTTCTGCACTGTCATAATTGTGGGATTTTTGGGGATTATGTAGGAGTGGAGTTAAGTGCAGATTAAGGCTGAATTCATGTATTGTTGGTGGGGTAGTAGACACCCCCCCACACACACACACAACAGCCATGGGTGTGTGTGAGAGAGAGATGGAGAGCTTATGAACATAATATCCTTGTGTGGCTTTTTTGTCAGTGGATGCTCATTTATGTACGTAGCGGTCTCTTTCTCTGTCTCTCTCTTTTCTCAGAGGGTAATGAATGGGAAACACTGTGTGTGTGTGTGTGTGTGTGTGTGTGTGTGTGTGTGTGTGTGTGTGTGTGTGTGTGTGTGTGTCTGCTCATGTATGTATGTAAGGCAACAATACACACAGCACAGCCCACTTGTTTTGTCTGGCTTTGACGTCACCAAAACCCACAACAGCCATTATCGGTGCAAGCAGGTGTCTGTTGTTTGCGTGCGAGGCAACTGAAGGGATCTGATTGGCTACCGGACAATCCACCTTGATCACCAGGGGCAACCAGCACTACGACCGCTTGTCACTGTAAAAGATGTGTGGAGCGTGAGGTGAGAGACATAAAGAGGAATGACAGAGGGAGGAAGAGGAGGTGAGAGGAGAGCGAGATTCTCGCTAAGAGGCGTGAGAAAAACACCAAGAGCAAGCAGTTCAGGAAAGGCGGCGACAAAAGTGTTTACTGCTGTGATGGCACGCTGGTGTTGCTAAGGCTAGTAGGCCTATTGGCAGATGGGCGGCTTGTCAAATGCGCTTCGCTCTAAGGGCTTGAGGGCGTTCTGCACAGCAGCACATATTGATATGATAGGGAGCTCATTCACAACAGCCTCTTTCCGCTTGAATGAGGAGCTAAAGACACACGGTGCAGATATACACACCGAAATACACACAAATGTAACAATGAATGAATGAAAAGCTCAGCATGGAGAAGGACGACAGTGTGATGAGGTGCGGTGGTCGTCTATATAAAAGGCAACCTGAAGCGAGACTCATTTTCCAAGCAGGCAAGCGTTTAAGATGGAGAAATGGAAATTAATTCTTGGATTGGGTCCTGACTGATGTAAATATAGGGCTGTGACAGATATTTGAATGAAATGTTTAATCAATAGAACAAGGTTAGTGGAGCAATCTTAAAACACAGTTGGACTCCACCAACACTTTCTCTTTTTATTGCTCCCATTGGTAGTGCACTTTCAGATTTTTCCCTATAAGCCTGACTCTTTTGTCCCTTTTCTTTTTTGTTCTAATTCTAATAATAATCTTTAATTGTGAAACACTTTAAAAAAATAAAGATACAAAGGGCTTCACACAAGGCAACCAATTAACAGTGGCTAGCAGTTATTTTAGTCTGCACTTAAGCACAGCGGCACTTAAAGCTAAACACTAACATCAGCATGCTAACATGCTCACAGTGACAATGCTAACTAACATGCTGTGTGGCAGGTGTAATGTTAACTGCCGTCACCTTTAAGTAGTTAACATGCTAACATTTACCAGTTAGTACTTAACACAAAGTACTGCTGAGGCTGATGGGAATGTTATCCATGTTGCAGTTACTTTGGAAGTTTCAGCTAATTGTTTTGGTTTTACAGCCCATAACAGCAGACCGTAAAGGTAGCAGCTAGCTGGTAACTACAATGGAGCACTTAGCAGAGAGCCAATAGGGCCCCAGTGGACAGAGATTTGTAGTTGTTTTCAGTTAGAGTGAAGGGTTTTTTAGCTGCTTTTTCATTCCTGAGAAATATGTCCACTTCCGTCAAACAGCTCATCAGTTATTCAACATTAAACCTTAACGTTAGAAGGTAGTTAAGGGGAGAATTTATTCAGATATACCTCTGGTGACTTGAAAGTGAGCTAACATTATAATGTAACCATTTTACAACTGCTGAATTAGATTCAATGGAGTCCTCAACGAAACATTTGGTGCAATGAGAGCTTTCTCACGCTTTCAATCTAGAGATTGAGAGTCAGCATAACCACAGAAACTCACTACAACTGTGCAAGCGGCATTTCATCTCCGTTCCTCACCTACTGACTGCCTGCACAGTGAAAGAAGGTGTTAAAAGCCATTAAATGTAGCATGAAAGTTGCCAAGTCGGCAACACTGGTAAACAGTTTATTCCTCTATATGAAGAGATTAAAAAGGTGATACTGACTCAGCCAGCCTTATTTATGTTGTTGCATAGTTTCTGTCCCCCTTAGTTCTGAGATTGGACTCCAGAAGAGGAAAAAAGACCCTCTAGCTGCATTTCAAGCAACATACAAACTATGCATATATAAGTATACTATATATTGACTAAAAAGTCAGTGTGGTTATTTGCCAGACCATGCAGTGCCTTAAAAGAGCCTTCTTCTGGTCTTAAAATCAATATCATTGTGCACTCAGCGGGTCTTCGAACGGTATAAATGTGAATTTGTGTCAGCTGCAGGTTGCCTGAATGTTGTACAGGACAAGATGACAGAGGGAGGGGAGATAAACACGGAGAGCAGAGATAAGGATAAAGAGATGTTTACCCTAATGCGACATCAGTGAAGCGGATGGCAGATCGACACAGGAGTCAACACACGGTTCACGCAGATTAACTCGCAATAGGCTCATCTTCATTCATCACCCTGCTTGTCTTCCCGACGCACACACATTAACAAACATACACACACGCTCATAACTGAACAGAAAGACATTGGTGCCATCGTTGTCATTGAGGATCATCAGTTTTTATGGTGCAAGAAACAGGAATTTTAAATTATTTTCAACCATAGCAGTCTTTCGAAATGATAAAAAGATCGCTGATGTTCTAATGTCACAGTTGGCAGATCCAATCACATTATTATTGCAGTGTAATATCCTTCATATTAAGATAATCAGATACCTGTAACTGCTGTTAATGGGATCTCAAAAGCAAAATGGCTGAATTCACATTAGTGGTAAATCTGGAGTTACACTGACTGTTTTTCGTTTCAATTTTAGTTGCTATGGTTAATGCAACTACAACAATTCCACTGAAAATGTGAGTCTCAGTTTTCTTAGATAAAACGTAAGCAACCGACTACAGGAAATAACCCAAAAAATGCAAGTGTTGAAAGGGGCACCCCACTGATATCACTGTGTTTGGTTATCTAGAGCTCCGATACTTCAAGTTTGACAAGTATGTGTTTTTTTAAAGTGTCATGCTTCAACTTTATTGAATTGCAATACTGAATCACCGGAGCACTGCAAAAAATACCTGGAATGACTTTAAAGAAATCAAGCAACTTGTCCTTGTCCTCATATAGCCTCTATGCTCATGCTAGAGTATCTTCAAAACAAACACTGATGGGCAAATTCACAAAAGGACAGCACAGCTTTTGAGGCAGCTAAACCTGCACAAATTAGACAAAACAAAAGTTTAATTCTCAATGCACCTGCAGAGGGTAAAATGCACCCGTTATTGTGCTGCCAAACAATAGTGTCTCAGCGCTCCTGTGCTATTCGCGAGTGTTTAAAGTAGGTATTGATGCAAAATTGGCCCCTTTCTATGCAAATGAGCATTTCAGAAACAGTCCAATTCACAATGATCAGCACTAAAAGCCACAGGCAGTTACAGTGAAATGACTGTATTAGCGTCTTGGTGGTAACTGAGGCACATTTATAAGGGGTCTTGCGCCCACATGCAGTAAAAACAGCACTGAAAGACTGTGATATTAGATTAATGCATTTTCTCTCTACATCTTACTGGTCACGATCTGATAATTTCAGTTGATGCGCAATTCATGGTGTAATCAGCAGTTGCAATCCAATGTGCTCCTTGTTTGTATCATGCTGGTTTATGTGAGGGTGTAGATTTAAGAATGAGATCATACTAGATCCCGTAGGATGCACAGTCAGAATGCAATCTGTCTCCCAGCTCCGTATTATGAAAACTTAATTAGTGTGAAAACCAGTAGGGTACCGGTTGAGGATGGAGGGTACGTATATGGTCCAGTAAATTATCTGCTTGTGACTCACGTGACTGTTTCTTTATGTGTTCACAGAGGAGCGTTTTCCGAGGTGGTCCTGGCTCAGGAGAAGCTGACCGGCCGGATGTTTGCAGTGAAGTGCATCCCGAAGAAAGCTCTGAAGGGGAAGGAGAGCAGCATTGAGAACGAGATCGCCGTGCTGAGGAAGTGAGTGGTGTTGTAAAAACACACACATACACACGCGCCTAAGCCTCCTAATTCCTGGTTACCGGGGCAACTGTGCATCTCCTCTCTCTTTTCCACACATCACAACCCCCTCCCAAAAACCCCCGCCCCCAGGTCACGATCCACAGCCCACCTACCACACATATACACACACATCACGACTGAAACTTCTGTCTGTCTGAGCATAAAACAGCTGCACAGTATAACCACAAGAATCCTGTAGTGAAGTCTTCTAGGATACTGGGTCTGTGTTGGACTTTGAAGTAAATGTGAATGGTCCAGTCCGGAGAAGGAAAGTATCAATTTCTAATGGATGAATTTTTCATTAGAACAAATTATTCTGTTTGCCAGAGTCAGAACTGCACTCTCTGAAGATGGTCATGTTTACATTCAGCAAGTGGAAAGATGGCAAGAACATTGCTGTCAGATGTAAACTGTGTGTAGGTAGTGGCACTAAGGCTCCTTTCACTGCAAAAAAAACACGACCTCATACCTACTTAAACACCACTACTACAACCAACAGCAAAAC
Organism: Epinephelus cyanopodus; assembly: GCA_026686955.1. Classification (NCBI taxonomy): domain Eukaryota; kingdom Metazoa; phylum Chordata; class Actinopteri; order Perciformes; family Serranidae; genus Epinephelus; species Epinephelus cyanopodus. Next base: position 10,282,924 of record CM048936.1, read on the forward strand.
AATGTGAAGCCTGTGGAAATACACACCACCAAAGGTGATCCCTCTGTGGCCATGGAGGACAGCTGTAGCCCTAGACTGACTAAACTGGATGTTTATCGTGGACAGCTGCAGGCTACAAGCTACAAAGAACTCATGAAGCTAATAGCTGGGTATACGGTGGTTGAAATGTTCCCTATCTCCACAATTAACTTAAAAAAATAGCAGTCACAGTCAACAGGGGATTTAGGAGATTACCCTGAAATTCACATAGAATCTTTAAGTCTGAATTTTGAGGAGAAAGATACTCAACAACCAATTTTGTTCGTTGTAAAAGAAAAGTAATTTAATAAGTGGTGTAACACACTATTGTTGGCAGAGAACAATAAGTAAAGTAATAATATTACCCTTAAAGAATAATCAGTAATAAATGACATTTACACTGTCTATTCATCATGGATGCACAAAGCTGCTACCTCATCCAAACTACTGTGTTGTTTTCTCATGAATAGGCCCAATTAAATCTGGATGCTTGTGATAATATAGTGAGAATTCTTAGTATTCATCGCTAAATCTGATTGCAAGGCATAATTTCATTAGGCTATCCAGGGCAGGCATCACACACAGCAAGCAGCGGCGTCTGTACTGTGATGAGATGGAACCTTGCAAAGTAAAGCAATGTGAGACCTTGACAAAAAAACAACACAATTTTCAGATTTTTTTTTGCCTCATAATCTTGTGACTTTAATTTGAGAATCTATCTAAGCTAATTTTTGACTTTAATCACAGTCTATGCTTTAATCTTGAACATTTTATCTAGAAAGTTTTACTCCCCTGGCTCTTTTTTTCAAAATGTATTTTAAAACCATGATTGCTTAATAAGACCTAATAACCTATCCATATCACACATGCATTAGAAAACAATATTAAGATATTTTATGATTCAGTCCATCAGAACCATCCACCTAGAGTCACATCATCATTATTGTTATGGCTTGAATGTGTTCTAGCAGTCGACCACACAGAAAGAGAGACAAAGAAAAAGACACCAACACTCGTGGTTATTTTCTGTACGTGTGTTGCAGGTGAGCAGATTTCAACTGGGATGCATGAGCTGCCATTTGGAACACATCATCCAGTGTTTAACACAGAACCATGGGAATAACTAGATGGTTTGTCAGTGTAAGTAGCTAGTAACATGCAAGGGAGGTAAAGTGTAAAAGCAAAACCAACTGTTGGTCTTCTCTGTGCAGTGACGATACAGATGTATTATTCTATTAGATACAATACATTTGTTCATTTGGCTACACTGTGTAGAGTTAGAGAAAATGAGACTTGCTTCCAGTAATGAAGGAGAGACGTAGACTTTTATTCAGACAAATGAGTGTCATTACTGTAAACAAATGAGAGCCTAAGTGAGCAGACTGGCAGTCTCTATCAGCCCCTACGCTGTGAGACACCAGGGCGGCTTTGGAGGGAAATCTGACAGATTACTTTACGACACAATCAGGAAGAGGATGATGTTCTTCCACAGCAAACAGAGCTTTCAGAGAATCTCGTGACGGTAGATGGTGGAAAGAATTGTAGAAAAATAAAGAAAATTTAAGGAATTTTGTTTGAATTTAGAAAAACACACGCTGACAACATTGCCTGTACAACAGAAGGTAGAGGCCAACAGCATCATCCTAATAGTTGACATTTCTTTCTTATTTCCCGTGGTACAGAATTCCCAGGGAGTGTCTCAGCCTGAGTGCAAAAATAGCCAGCGTGCAAATCAGTAGTCTTATTAGCTTTCAGAAATTGTACCACAATAGAGACTGCAAAGTCTTATTGTTATACCATAGGAAATAATGAATAGTTTAGAACAGTCCAAATCTTGAAGGTATTTAATTAATAATTATATAAAACAAAAAAGCAGCAAATATTTGCTGAAGTTTGAGAATGTTTGTCAATTTTAATTCACAAATGACTTAAAATTAATCACCAACTAAACAGTAAATCAGCCATTTCAGCTCATGTCAGAGCTAATGTTATATAATATATTTAAAAAGATTAAAAAAAAAAAAGAAATAAAAATGCCACCTATTACATCTATCAGCTTGATCTGTGCAGCAGTTATAGAGAAATGTATGAATGAGACCAACTAGCGGTAGCATAAAGCCAGTAATGTATGAGGGGGTTTTTCTGAATGCATCATGGCTCTCCTGTTCCATTACGCTCTCCTCATCATCTCAGGCAGGGTTTAAATACACACACATTATCCTTTTTCTACCTGCATGCCTGTATGTGTATGTGTGTGTATGAGTCACGTCTCATCTCTGCGGTTCATCGCCTGCCTGGCGTCGCAGAGGTCGCACGCGCCATAATAAGTGTTAGATGCTCACCTGCGCACCTGCTGCTGTGCATTCCTGCATGTTTGTGTGTGTGTGTGTGTGTGTGTGTGTGTGTGTGTGTGTGTGTGTGTGTGTGTGTGTGTGAGAGAGAGAGAGAGAGAGTAAGCAGGAGCGAGAGATAGACCACGGGGAATTACCTCTGTTCACAATGAAAAAGATGATTAACCCACACACCCACACACAAAATCAATCGTGTTTCTACAAGGTATGAGGTGTTAGGATAACGAATGTACACCTACACACACAGGCGCACACATACACACGCACAAGGATGGAAACACCCTCATCACAGAGCCGTAACCATGGAGAAATCAGGAGAGAGCTGACAGAAATGAGCAAAGGAGTGAGGGGAGGATGAAAATGGGTTTTAGGCAAAATGGCCTCCTGTGATTGGAAGGTTGGCAGCTCAAATCCCTGAAGAATTTGTGCCGAGAGAAAACAAAAATGTTAGTGTAAAAGTTTATTCTCGATTTACTCCCTGTTTTTTTTAGAGCTTTTAACAGCATCTCTCAGTCTCCTTCAGATGTCAACAAGCCTTCAGACATAACATTCTTACAGGCTTACATTGTTTCATCTGTGATGGTGTTTGCTGTCAGCTGGGCAAGAAATAGATTACATGGAAATGTAAACATCTACATTTCCATGACAACTGGACACACTGTTTGCAGATGAATCATGTAATATGATTAATACCTCCAAAAATGCTACTAAATAGACCTTGAGAAATTTGGATACTGACGTCTGGATTGCCAAACTAGATATAACACTGTCTGAGTATTACTCTGGATTATCTCCCATGTGTATTAATGTGGCAGAAAATTAATAGTGAAGCAAAATGTTTGTAATGAAACAGCAATGGTTAGGATTAAATTACAGATGCACAACACTGGATTTTTTGGCCGATATCCAATATGCTGATATATAACAATTTATTTGGCTGACCTACTGTTAGTGAAAGTCAAGTCTCTTCTGTAGCAGAATTAACATCATATTATGCATGAATACTCTTATCATGATGGCCCGCCAACAGATGGAGACATGAAATACAATGCTTTTCAATGAATATAACATTCACTCACTGTGCAAAACAAGAAGAAGCATGTTGGGTCATTCTAATACTGGCCGATATCAATGACATGACAATATTATCATGCATCCCAAGATAAGATGTCTTTTAGTTCTATTGATAAGTTATTGTGTGATGTAAGACATTGGTTCTCAAGCAGGCGTCCAAGTTCCAGGGCTTCCCCAGAAAAATGAGAAATAGTTTATCTTCACTATTTAATTCACTGCAAGTGCCCAAATAAGAGACATAAGCATAGGTGTAGATTTTGGGGGGAGGCAGGGGTCACAGCCCCCTCAATATGTAAAACACATGTATTGGTGCACCCTAGTAAAAGCATGAAAGTAGTAATAGTCCTTTCAATTTGACGAACGGCTAGAACACAACTCATAGATACAACAAGGCCTATAAATGCCAATAAAATAGGTGGTGGCAGTATAAAACCTCAAAAGCTCTGGTTGCAATCTGCCAAAAAAACAGAGAGAAGTTGAAGCAATATGTACAGTTGAAACAGGAAGTACCTTTTTCACCATAAATGTATGCACAAAAGGCAAATATTGTTGTTTGAAATGAAGTGTTTGATGCTCAAAATTTCTTGGTAGAGGATCCTCAGACCCTCCGCAATCCCAAACCCTTGGACATAAGAGTAATGGAGGTCCCTGAAGCAAAATCTTATCAAATTGGGGTCCGTGACCTAATGTGTATCAATTTCGAGGTCCTTGACACGAAAAAGGTGAAGAGCCTCTGATTTAAGACATGTTGAAATAAACGCTTTACTGATGGATTGTCTTTGCTTTGCAGGATCAAGCATGAGAACATTGTGGCACTGGAGGATATCTATGAGAGTCCTGACCACCTCTACCTGATCATGCAGCTGTGAGTTGAAGTTTTATGTTCTTTTTTTGTTGTTGTTGCTTTCTACTTGAGCTTTGTTGTTCAGTATAGTTGGTGAGAAAACAGACCCCAGAATCCCGCATGTGTCCCTGGGAGATCGTTTTATCAGGTGATCTGGTAATAGTGAGCTGTGTGCTGAAACTTAGTCCACTCAATTTACACATGTAGCTATTTACACATGTAGCTCACTTTGCCTGTACCAATACTACTTACTCTGTCAAAACACTTGTATAGCGTCGTCTGTGGCTTTGGAGGGAACATGGAAAAAATAAACCTGACTGTGTCATCAGGCTTATTTCAGCTTGGACATTTTAGAAAATGATAGGAGAATGATAGGATGAAATGATGTGTAGCAAAAGTTCCTAGCTGGACATTGCATTCAACTTCAAGGCCACCAGGATGCCCTAGACTTAATGTTTTTTTAACAGAAAGCCTTTGTTACAAGCTGGAGGAAGTGCGCATTTCAGAGGCAGGGATTGTTTCAAACTACCCAAGTAGGGGCAAGCTGCAACTATCAGTGCAACATGTACACTTAAAGGAGACCAGTATGCTTTTCCTTATTTTCTGTCATATATTTAATGTTACAATGTTGGATGTTCATATTAAATAATGTCAAAGTTTCAAATAATGAAGTAAACGATCAAATGTAATCCCTGTGAGCAAAACCTTTGGCTTCAGACCATTCTGAGTATTCTGTTTACAACGTTTTTTTCTTCTTTGGCTACAATCAAACGTCACATCAAGGCAGATTTCTTTGTATGGTCATGGCTCCAGGCACACTACTGTAAGTGCTACATGTAGCTATATGCTAACATCAGGCAAACATCAAAATGTGGTTGCCGATGTTAAATTGTCCCTGATTTTTAAAATATATTCCTGTCGGGACTTGTCCAGTTTTGTTGTGTTGCCACACAGTCATTTGCACGGCTGCAATGATGGTGCAGAGCCGCCATGATACAAAAGACCCTGAAATGCTGACCAATCAGAGCAGACTGGGCTTTCTTTTGCAAGGGGGTCCTAAAAAGACAGGTGCTTAAACAGCGCCTCACACAAAAGATGCGTACAGGTGTTCCAGCACTGACAATTTGAGGAAAATAAAGTGTTTTTCTAAACTTTTAAGCATACATGTTCTCGTAGAAACCTTAAATACAAGTATGAACCCAAAACTGAGTGTAATCCTGTACGTCCCCTTTAAGCTATGATCAGCAACTTTGATTTAATGTGCACAAAAAGGTCTCTCTCTAACCCTAAAAGGAAGTTCCCCTGAAAGGTGAAGTTTTCTTGTGGAGTTAAATGTGAGTGCTTCCTGACTTATTTATAAGAATGTTGTGGTTCTCAGGCATTTTTCTACTAAATATGCAGAGTAGTATGACTCAGCTTTTAACTTTCCACCAAGTGTTGAAGTGGTCCCCCGTAGGAGAGAACAACCAGGCCTGTGGATGCTGATAACTGCATTATGGGTACTGTAGTATACAGCATTGTTAGATCATGGCCCAAACTAGACTCTGGTCTGGTGAAAGGGAAAAAAAACTGTTTCATAGATTTTTGTTTTTTATGTCCAATATAGACCAAAAAAAACCCTATCTATTTAGTGTGTGTGTTTATTTATTGATTTTTGGTAATATTGTATTTTTGAAACAGGAATGTTAGATCTTTCCAAAGAGCAGTTTCTCAGTTGATGAAATCAGAGTACAACTTTCTTATTTCTCATTTCAGTAGTTGGTAGTTTACAGAGCAATTTGTTAAAATTACAATATTTTCTTGTGTTATTCATAAAACACTATTTATGAACCAGAGATTCATATTTTTGTCTTTCTCACACTTTTAATCTTATTCCTCTGCCCACCCACCCATCACCACACACAAACACATGCACACTTTTCACTTCAGTGACAGCTCTACTGAGACGACAAGATCTCACACATTAACACACACATAAAAAGCCCACCCGTCCGCCCACACACACGCAATAACACAACACACAGCTACAAGGCCTCGATTACATCAGCAGCATCTTTGCTTTGATGGTCAGCTGTAGAGGGAAGCAGAATGGCCCGCGGTTCACCCATGGGTGCCCTACTAACCTCCTCTGCAAGGTTGCTGCTTACATAAGAGGAGACGTTGGACTGGAAGTTTGGCACTTGTACTGGAAACATTTTAGTCAAGTTCAGGGAAGTCACGGCTGTGGATTACACAACAGTGGCTATGTTTACGATCTGACGTTGGCAAATTATGTGTTCGCCTACCACACGTGGGTCCCTCTACGCCAACTCTGAAAAAACTACAAAATACAGGAGAATTTTTCTTTAGGGCTAAACTCTTAAGTTAAAGCTAACATTTTACTTTGATTGACATTAAAGAGATTCTGTAGAAGATTCAAGAAAACTGATTTCTCCAATTACTAAAGACTGAACGGAGTAATCCCATTCTCTATGATATAAGAGTTAATGTTGCAACAGTGACATAATAAATAACAAGTCACTTTTTTTTTGCCGTAACAAGGATTTACATATTCTTTACAATACACTTCATTTGTGATGATGGACCAGTAATTGGTGGTCTTCTCAAAGGTTTACAGCAAGCAGAGCATATATTTTAAAAGACAGACAAACCAAGGGAACTTTGGGCTGTACAGGCTTACATTGTATCACAATTTTAATAGTAACAACTATGGAGAAAAACTGGCAAACATGTTAGTGTTAGTGGTAAAGTGTTAGAAACAGAGAGTTTAAACAGGCTGTAGTGGCATGGCTGTACAGTAGTAACATTCCCAGTAATCAGTTGATAAGATTTGTCTCCTAAATAGGTTACTGTGACATAAAGTAGTTACGTCAGACCTCATCTGATAACGGAAGCTTTATCCGACATCACTGGTATTTAATGGTATTTATGTTCGGCAGCAGTGACATTTTCAATCCAGGCTAGAAGCCATCTAAAGAAAACTGCAGTGGCGTAAGGCATCAGGAAAATTATTTCCCTATTAATGTATACTTACAGGGACAGTTCACCCCAAATCAAAAATACATATTTTGTCTTCTTACCTGTAGTGCTATCTATCGATCTAGACTGTTTTGGTGTGAGTTGCTAAGTGTTAAAGATATCAGGCCGTAGAGATGTCTGCGTGTGCATCTACTCATGGACGTGACAGCGTGAGATGTAAAACTTACTGGGGTCCTCCTTTGCTGAGTTTTAACATTAGCTAGCTCAGTGATGCCAGGTGAGCAGTGGATGAACACTTCCTTCCACACAGTGATAAGATAGGTAATGTAGTATAAAGAAAATAGTTCCTACATGCAACTGCCCACAAGGAGTCCTGTGTATTATCTTGAGTAACCGGGTCATGGTTTCTGGAGAAAGACATTGCTGTTTTGAACACCACAAGCCAAGTGCCATCTAGTTCAGCCGGTATCTCTAACACTCGGCAACTCACACCAAAACAATCTAGATCGATAGATAGCACTAAAGTTAAGAGGGAAAGTACATACTTTTTTATTTTAAGATGAACTGTCCCTTTAAAAGGTAACAATATTGTCATTTGAGAACATATGTATTTGTAGCAGAGCTATCGTCAACCAAAGGCCAAAAAACAGGTCAGATCCAGAATGCTTTAAACCAGTTTTTTCACTTTTGCTGAACAGCGGTCTTTGAGGCAACAGGTGGTAATTACAAGTTAAAGCTAAATGCCAAAACATAGTGTAACAGTAGCACAAGTAGAGCAGAGTCACAGAGTCAGTAAGCTGGCTCAGTAACATCAGTTATACAACAGTATCTATGTAAGATTTACTAACATTAGCTAATGTTAGCTACCATATGGCTGCTATTAGTCTTTGCAGACTCATTTAATTCAACTTGTCATATGTGAGGAAGATTGAGGCATTTCTTCCATCCGGTGTTATTTAACGTTCAGTTCTTTTCAGACATTCAGATGGTAAATGAAAGAAACACATTCAGCTTTTCACAGAGTTGAAGGTCCTCCCACACGTCTGCTTTGATGCATGTTACGTCGCCTAAAATCTCTCCGTTGGCCAGACTGCAGCCGAAGGTTTTACTCTGATTAAGCTGTTTACCTTCAATATTAACCTTTTGATGGAGTTTCCTGTTGTCATGAATAAACCAGTTAGCAGTTTCCTGGCTGCCTGCCACCACCTGTTTGTTAGGTTTACTACTGTTGGTCACATGAGAGGGAAGTGATAATCCCTATTCAATGTTAGCTTTACTGTTAAATAGGCAGCTGTGCTTTTTATGTATAGTTAATCATGCTCAAGGCCTAATTGCAGCTTGGAATTCTCTCACTAGACATTATTAAAGAGAGATTACATGACTGATGTGTAAGGTGATTACCACCAAAATTACAGCTGAAGATTTTTCCATTTTATCCAAGATTGCAAAAATAGGATCTCATCACTTCAGGTCGAAGCTTTAAAGAAATACTACTTGGTATCACTGATGCACTTTCTCTGTCTCTGGGCAGCAATTGAGTATTGACTATTATGAATGCTGTTGGTTCTGTACTTACTTCTGCTATACTGTACAGCAGAGTCAATAAATCAACATCCCAAGAGGTTTTGACTGTAAAAACTGCTTTCATTTTACTGCTCTCACTGTGTTTTTCATACTAGTCATTTCGATGAATTAAAGGAACTGCTTTCAGAGCAAAAGACAGTTTTAATTTTAAAAAAATGTGACATAGACATTAACAGAAAAGACCCGACCTCTGCTCTTTCGTCCTCCTGTACTCCTCCCTCTCTTTCACACCATCTGTGCTTCTTTCACTTCATTGCTTCCTCTCCTCTCCTCTCACACTTCATTTCCATTGCCATCACCTCTTGTCTTTCGCCTTCTCACTTGCAATTCTTTCTTTTTTCATTTTTCTTTCTTTTTTTTCATACAGTGTAGATCAGTTTCTATAGTAACACTGTCAAAGGTAACACCTAGGTTATAACATTTCAGGGGGACCTTGAGAATTGCAGCAGGTGGCATTATTAGCGTGAAAGATTTAAATTTTGAAAAAACATCAGATGTAAAGTGTATTTTTATCCGCTGGGTTAAATTTAATAAACATATCAACACTTTAACAGCAAACTCATATTACAAACAAGATGCTGTTTGTCTTTTTTGATCATATTTCACACTGTCTGACAATAAAGCAAGGATAAAACAAATTTAAGAAATGCACTGAACATTGAACTACCTCATGCAAAACACCATTTGTCTTCCATGAATAGAATTAAAGTCACATTAGTATTGTGAAAGGGGTTGGTCAAACTGATGAACCCACCGAGTATCATATGATACTGCAGTTATCCTCAGCTGTACGTTTTAGCATCTTCCAGCTTGTTGTTTTGGTTTTAAGGCTCACAGCTTGACTGTTTTCTTTTAGTCTCACTGCGCTGATCGACATTTCTCACTTTCAGCAAAAAATTTGGAACCCACTAAACCCACTGTGCACTACCTTCCCTGCACGACAGACAGACAAAGTAAGCAGCTAGCTAGTGAACATGGTGGAAAATTTAGCAGCTAAAGATCAATATATTTCTCTCAGGAGTTGGTGTACACCAGATTAGCTCTAAATGAAGAGATCTTGCCCAGTGTCCTGTGGATGTCTAAATAAGCAAGTGCTTGCTTACATGTTCACCAACATAAGGTTAAACTATGTCAATGTTCCATTTACAGCTTGTTTCTCTGATTCAAGGTCGCTGGAAATTCAATTAATTCATGTTTAAAGCGGCGCTAATTACTTTTCTCATTGACAGGAGATGAGATCACTATATTAACTCTTCATTAACTCTTCATAAGCTCCTCTATTTCCTCTGCAGCAGTTTGTGGGGTTTTGAGTCGAAGGGTGGATAATAGATCAGATCAGATTAGATCAATGAATGAGAGGAGCAGCTGCTGCAGAGGACGTTTAGACCCAGTGCAGTGAATAGTTAAGTTTCACTTTAGCTGAGTACGCTCTGTGCTGCGACATTGTGGAGTAATAAATAACGGAATTGTATATATATTCCAACAGCGCTCCTAATGAATGGTCCAGCTCCAAAAATATCCAAAAATTGTGGTGGGTCACCGCAAATAGATGAATATGTGGGAAACCTTGAGTAGGGATTTATCAGCCCATCAGTATCGGTAGCTGTAAGCTAAGAGCGAACAGAGGTTGCATTGAGTTGCATTATGATGCGTTCAGTCTCAGTAAAAATGAATATTAGGCAAATGTAAATTATAACTTGAATAAGTACAGTTGTTTGAAAGCGAAATTTGTTGATGTTTTCACAGCGATGTAAAAAAGATATTAGAGTTCCTTGTTTCCATGGCACAAACAAGGCAATAAATAACAACAAAAAACAAAATAAACAATTACAACAAAACAGAAAAAAACATCTGCTGTCGGCCAACATTGTATTTTTAAACATCAGTATCGGCCAAGAAATACGCAATCAGTGTATCCCTATGTTTTAGTATCTCTGAATGGAAAGTGAATACCAGACCTATATTTATCAGTTGGGCAGAAACGCAGCAGCTTAAATACAGCTATAACTCAGTAATGTTTATGTTTAGGATAATTTAAGAGCATCATCCAGAATTCCTTTGTTGTTGTTATAACTCATATTTTTGCTATGCCACTTCTTATTCTTTTTGACTATTCGCTGTGCTGTTTTAAGATTCTGCATGTCTTATGTTCAGATGGAGAATCAATGAAAGAGATGATTTGCTGTGAAAAATATGTTAAAATATAGAGGACTTGGTGTAAAAGCACCAGAAGAGAGAGTAGCTCAGTCTCTCTTTTCATCTGGCCTCAGTGCTGCAGGCTGCTCTTCCTTATGCTGCGCAGTAGTAGCTTCATCATGAAACAGAAAGCATTTGTGTCCATCATTAGCTGTAACCGGTGACAGCAAACTGTCATCAGTGTTTCAGCAAACATGAAGCAGAAATTGGGACACTCTGCTGCATAAATTTGTACCAATTGCTACTGTAATAAGTAACCTCATTTGTTATAATTATGTGCGTTTACTGAGATGTCAGGAATCTCATTTAGGAATGTGGATTTTTGAATGTTTTCTGTGTAATTGCGGCGTGGTGGATCGATGCAGTCTGACAGAGCTTCCCTCGCTCCCGTTCATCACAGCTTTTCTTACGTAACCTTGACCGCGGGGAGGCAATCAGTCCGTGCTGCTATGAAAATCGATGCAACCGAGTGCAACTTGGGCCTTATATTGATGCTGTTTGTATTGGGAATTACATATTAGTAAAGATAAAAACACATGTAGTGTAGAGAGAAACTGGTCTAAGAAATCCATAAGACAGTATGCAGCATCTGACTATGATGAGGCTATCATTAAACCTCAGGGTATATTGTAAATTCATAGATATGGTATAATCTAACTAATTACAATATAGTTTTTGTGTGTATTTTATATTTAGTGATTCCCTTTTTGTTGTCATTCATCCATAGGAAACCTAAAGCAGCAGTAAAGGCCTTAAAACCAATATGTATGGGTTGTTTTTTTTTGTCAACAAGCTTCCAAACACACAAACTCTAGTACAGCAGGGCAACTCTTGGCTATTAGCATATATCAACTGTTGGTGAAATTGCATGTTGAGAATATGATCATACCGTCTTGACATGTTGTAAAGGGACCAGTTGAGGTGGTTCAGGCATCTGATCAAAATGCCTCCTGGCCGCTTCCCATTAGAGGTTTTTCAGACCCAGAACATGCTGTAGGGATTATATATTTCATCCCTTCTTGGAATACCCCGGGATAAGATAGAAAGGGTTACTGGGGAGAGGAACGGATCGAATACCTTGCTTAGCCTGCTGCCCCTGCGACCCTGGGTAATAACAGATGGAAGGATGTGAGGTGGTCTATAGGCAAATTATATGAATTATACAAACTAAGAAGCAAAATAATTTTTATTGGTATCCATTATTTTACTTTGTGCAAATTCAAGAGCAAATGGTCAGATAAGATCTTATTATTGGTCAATAGCTTAATGACTGTCTGGCTGTGTAAATCAAGTTATGTTTGCACAGATTGATAGTTAGTGTAATTGTTGTGTTTACGTGACAGTTCACAGTCCACAGAAATGCCTTAATCTGATTTAAGTGTTCATGTGAACAAACATCGACCAGATCACAGAAAGCAAACGGGAGGTTTAAGTGCAGCCTTAGGAACAGCGGGGCAACTGTGATTAGTTAGTCTGGTCCCAAGACTGCAATGGTTCTTCATCTCTGCCACTGAGAACAGCATGTATCACACACACACGCTTGAAAATAAGGCTGGCTGTCAGGCATGATGCACAACCATCGCCTCGAGAGAGCGATGCGACTGCCTGCCTCTAAACAGATGAGCTGACGGACGAGAGATGGATGAAGGGATGGTGAAACGGGAAAGGGGGAAGGGGAAATATCTCAATATCTCAAAATATCTCAAAGTATTTCATCAATAGATGGAAAACAGAGATGAATCTGCCCCCAGTAACATAATAGCACTGTAAGCAAGCATGTCAAATTTAAATCTCATAATGTACATGATAATTTAAAGCCCCAGCACACCTACACAGGTGTTTCTACTCATTCTGGCTGATCAGACTCCTCTCAGGTTGAAGAGGGTACTGTGTAGATTTTTTCACACAAGACATGTTGACATGTCACTGAAGGAAAAGCCCTGGTGTAATCAGTATGATAAATGATGGCTGAATTTCATTTAGCTGCTTCAGTTTCAAGGTCCTGGTATTGTGCATATTGACTAACTGTCACACTGTCGTGACTTACTGGGACACTTGATGGAACCATCATTGATTGTTTTGTAATGTACAATAGTTTTTAATGTGCATTTTTTAATTTACAACAGTTTATGGCATTGCAATAAAACCATACATGCTGACACAGCCCAACTAGGCTTGAGCAGTATTATAGTGTATCAGGGTATTTAGAAATCATTCATTCATCTTCTAACCGCTTCATCCTCTTGAGGGTTGTGGGGGGGCTGGAGCCTTTCCCAGCTGACATTGGGCGAGAGGCAGGGTACACCCAGGACAGGTCGCCAGACTATCGCAGGCAGACAAACAACAAGAATGACATTAGTTTTTGATAATTATTATTTATAATAATGATTATTTCTTAGTTATTAGTAAGACCTGTACTATATGACAAGTTAAAATGACTGCTGTGAAAAAGGGCTGTTGTGAGCCAATAAGAATGAGAGCTTTCCCAGCCTGACAGGTGCAACAAAACTTATTAAAGCCAGGGAGATTAAGAGGCTGTGTAGTTTGGCAGCGCTGGCATGTCAGTTAGTTTATGTTTTTACAGTGCTGTGGATGACATTGTGTTGTATTTACACAGTGTCGCTGATTCAGGTCAGCATAAGCAGCATGTGCCGAATTCTGTGGTGAATTGAAGCCACACCCAACCAGCACAAACCAGCACTGTTCCGGTCAGATTTGGAGCCCACCGACTGAAAGCACAGTCTGTACACACCCACACAGTGCTCAGAGCTTTAATCAGCTTCAACAAGTGAAGACACCTGTGTTGATGGACAGTGGCTGTGGATGGCCTTTAAAAGTCACAGCTAAAATTTTTAATGTTTAATGCTGTACAAAAAAAGGCAGGACAAGTGTCCCGCATGGATTTGCTTTAAAAACATGATTGTGCTGTTTTCCATGAAGTTTCTAAATGCAGAAAATGTCCAGAGCTACAGTGGACAGTATGACACTGGCTGCATGTACATCCTTGAGTGCATGTATACTGGAGATGTGTCTGAAGTCAGTCTCTTGTTCACTCATTCACTCCTCCCTATATAATAGATAGTGGGCAGTAAATTGAGATGGGCACTTATAATCATTATCATTTTTATATCAATATATTGCCTGAGATATGCTGCATTGTGGGGTTGTTATAATCATACATGCCATAAACATGTTTTTACATTAATGAAATGTTAGGGTGCCATGACCTTTGACCTTCCTGATATTGGACGTTTAGAGATTTTTTTTTTTCTCATGTATCAAATGAGGAGGTGATGTGAGGTAATTCCACAACCCCTAAGCTTTATTTGACTGGCTGTGTGTATGTGTGTGACTTTGTGTTAATTGTGTGTGTGCTGTAAGTGTTTGATGTGTGTGAGCATGTCGGTGTGTGACCTTGTATGTGTATCCTTGGGTTTTTCATGCTTGTCTTAGTGCGTCTGTGTGTGCTGGTGTGTGCGCGCTTGCTTTTAATATGTGTGTGTGTGTGTGTGTGTGTGTGTGTGTGTGTGTGTGTGTGTGTGTGTGTGTGGATGTGGTCCTGCCCTCACATCTGTATGTGTGTGCTTGTGTGTATGTGTGTGTCCATGTGTTTTTGTGTGGGTGCTCCTGTCTGATTGCCATGGTCTCCTTACGCAAACGCTTACGCAACCATGCAGCCTGGTGGCTGATCTCCCTTTTGCCGTGTGTGTGTGTGTGTGTGTGTGTGTGTGTGTTTAGTCCTTTCTTGTCATTCCCAGACATGACTGCCTCTGAAACTGAACAAGTCGCTGCCCTCTTTGAAGAGAGAGAGGATTAGCAATTAATTCTGATCTTTTTTTTTTCAGCAACTTCATTAGAGTTAAACTTCCACAGGCTCTAATCTGATCCGTCGCCGTGACGACGCCCCTCAGATACGCTGTGCAACAGTGTGTGCGCGTGCACGTGTTTGCCTTTCTGCATTCTTGTGTGCCTGTGGTGTTCTATGTGCACAGTTGTTGCCACTAGTGTATATTATTGCTCATGTGCAGAGTGTGTGTGTGTGTGTGTGTGTGTGTGTGTGTGTGTGTGTCCGTTATGCTTAAAATATAAACATGCTTTATAAAGACAAGACTATAAACTTGATGTTGTACTACACAGGGTTGGATATGAACTATTTTGTCACCCTTCCACTGTGGCTAGTGGATTCCAAAATCCACCAGCCACTCAATAGATTACTAATGGTATTTTTTGGCTGCTGAGTGAAGCAAATCTAGCAGCCATTTGCATATGTGACCAGAATTTGGCTGGTACTAATTTCTAACCCTGGTACTGCAACTTTTACTTCTACTGCTACTACTATTATTACTAGCAATATTGAAATAACGCAGACCATTAATACAATTTGAATAACATATAAAGTAGATGATATAGTGAGGTGCAGAAAGATGTTATCCTCCAGCAGGGGGAGCTATGTGTCTGTGTCAGATGATGAGCCAGTTCCCATCTCTTTATACTGTATGTACACCTTAACAAGTCATTTCATGTGGTCTGGAGTCATAAAAGAATCTGCCAGAGGGGAGAAAATACAGATGAGCGTCTTTAAGTGTTTTATTTTCTTTTTATTTTTCTTTTTTTTTTTGTTTTTTTTTCTACCAGCATTGATGGGTTTCATTCCTTCTGCTTGCACAGAGCTGCACTGCAAGTATGTCAGGATGTTTTACCAACCTTGGCAGAAGCAAAACAACTGTTAGATCAAAAAATTACTATCCAAATTGTGCTGCTGCGATGATAATGAGATTTAATTCATTTCTGAATCCAATCAGCATGTTTTAAGATTTGCATTTCTGCAAGATTTTTTAGCATCTGCACTGGAACTATGTGGAATATTTTCATCTTTATGGCATACAGAGACACAAATCACACACGCACACCTGCACATTTGAGTTCTTTTTCACTGTCCATTGCCATCTTTTACTTAAAGAACCTCCTCTACCTCTGAAACTGCTTTTCCCGACATGCCTCCGATTTGAGCAAGGAATCCAAAAACTGAGAAAATTCCCAATAAACTGATAGGGTTGTGTGTTTAACAACGGCCAAAATATATCAAAGTATCTGTTAAGCTCTCAGTCTCAGTTATTTAGCCATATGCTCAGTACTTCTCAAATAGACAGCCCTTTTTGACAGGGAACTGAACGAAACATGAAATGTATCTACGCTCTCTTTTAAGACAGACCACTGACAAAAGCAGTAATTTTACATCATGGAACACGGGAGTTGCTGTTCTAGAGCTGCCTCAATCTGTACTTTATGTCTTTGTGTGACTTAGTTGTTTTAAGGAGTTGGTTTGGATTCACCCAAGTCACACAATGACACTGACAAATGTGACTAACAAAAGTGATCGAGGCAATACTGAGCATACGACTAGATAAATGAGACTTGGATTATACTTGGTCATGTGAGAGTTTTTAAATGGATGTCTTGATATAGTTTTGCTGTTGTTAAACGTGGCTCCCTTTACTTCCAGTTTTGGATTTGTCACTCACCATGGAGGTCTGCGAGAAAAAGAGCTTGCTTCACAAATTCACCGTAAAACTGGATGAGTAATCAGGGGGATGAAGTATTCCTTTACTGTTTTTTCTGCTGCTGTTCTAACTAAAAACAAAAAAAAAATTCATATTGATCAAGGGATAATCAGGGAATAGTCATGGATTCTGGGAACTGTGTACAAAGAGAGGACGGATACTTTCCAGGAATAACGGCAAACGCATTTTCCAACTTTCATTCCACTTTGAAAAATAAGATAAACATGTTACAAGCTATGGTAAGCGCTGCAGGGTATATGAGTGTTTTGTGTGTATGAGTGTGTATATGTAGTAGCACATGGCTCACAGCTTCCACACACTCTTGGCTAGAAACGTCTACAGCTCATAAATTACCAGAAATCTTGACCGAGCAACCCCCCCAAGCCTTTTAGTGGTTACTGCCATGTGTGTGCGTGTGCCTGGCAGAGTGTGTGCATGCATGCTAATATTTCCAGTAAACATACACTGATATACACACACTCGTTCCTATTCTGCAGGGTGTCCGGCGGCGAGTTATTTGACCGAATCGTGGAAAAAGGTTTCTACACAGAGAAGGATGCGAGTACGTTGATCCGACAAGTCCTGGATGCTGTAAACTACCTGCACAAGATGGGAATTGTACACCGAGACCTCAAGGTACTTTAACACACACACTCTCACACGTTTGTTCTTACTTGACAGGTAGTGATTTACTGCAGCAATAAGGGCAATAACTTGACACATGTAGTGAATTGTGGGTCAGCGTTGCGCGTGCCGGGTGTTGGAAGAGAGGGGATTGGTCGGAGCAACCTCTATAAAAGAGGGTTGTGTCTGTCACTTTTCTTTAAAGTTGTATTTATATTAGCCTCTCAGATTTTTCTCTGACATGAGACTCACTTTCTTTCTTCCCCTCCTCTCGTCCTCTTCTACCTCCAGCCAGAGAACTTGCTGTATTTTAATCCCCAAGATGAGTCAAAGATCATGATCAGCGACTTTGGTCTTTCCAAGATGGAGGGCAGTGGTGACGTCATGTCCACGGCCTGTGGCACGCCAGGATATGTGGGTAAGTTAGTCCGTGTTCCCCAGTAGTCTGTATAAGTGGATGTGGTCCCAGGTCTGAAAAGTGAAGCAGATGCTGAAGTGCCTTAAACCTTCATTCTTTTAATAGCCAGCAGGGGGCGAATCCACTCCTTGCTAACAGAAATCTTACCGTATACAAGTCTATAAGAAAATGACCCTACTCCTCGCTGGATTTTTTACCTCAGGAAACATTTTCCTAATGAGTTTATGGTCTCAATCACTAGTTTCTAGCCTTCTTCAATACAGCATGATGTTCATTTTTTGAATTATGGTCCCGCTTAGAGGAAAATAGATGATAACGCAGTGTAAATTTAAGGGTGTAGGTAGCTTGTGATTGACAAGTTACCACCATGGTGACCTGTCAGAGGCGTAGTAGTGTATATCCATGGCACTGTGTACATTTTAATTGCAGTGAACTTCTTTGTAAAGTTTACCTCGATTTCTGAAAGCTCACACTGTTAGCACAAACTAACGGCCAGTTTGCCAAACTCAAGCTTCAGAATGGTAGTCCACAAACCAACGGGTGACATCACGGTGGCTGTCTTCCCTCTATACAGGCTATATTCCTCCCTGACCTGCAACAGTCTGTAATTGTTCTCCTCTTGT
The DNA here is from genome assembly GCA_026686955.1 of Epinephelus cyanopodus. Lineage (NCBI taxonomy): Eukaryota > Metazoa > Chordata > Actinopteri > Perciformes > Serranidae > Epinephelus > Epinephelus cyanopodus. The sequence continues at coordinate 10,301,196 of CM048936.1, forward strand.
CCCCCCTGAAAAGTCACCACATTGTAGTATCTTTGAAACAGTTGGAGAAAAAAAGTTCCCTCAGAGATAATATACTGTTCACTAGACCTTGCTGTTCTTAGTTATTGCTGTGTCTGTTCTTAAGCCTCCATTCCTCCACAGCACACATGTGAAAACAGAGGCAGATTTGCACCTTGAATCTTTTGGTAATTTTTTATAACAATGGCTCCTTGATGTGGGACAGAGGTAGACAAAAGCAGGTGACTCATCTGTAATAGGCAAGTATCAATTTTACCAGCTGAAATGAACACAATTGCTGGCATCTAGTTGGCTCAAATCAGGGTCTTTTTGTTATAAAACCAGACCCCTGTAAAAAAGGTTTAGCACTTTTCTAAAATGTAACGTGCAACCACACAAAATAATGTAGCATGAAATGCTTCTTAGCTTTTGCAGTAACCCTAAGTCACGAGTTTACGTAGTGAGCTAGTTAGCTGGACAGTGATTGCAGCTTACTTCAGAGCCGATAAACACACCATCACTTGTATTTTTGCTCTGTGCACACCAATTCAACATGTGGAGAAAGCAGAATCTTTCCAGACTTGCTTTGGCTAATTACAGTAGCTAAGCTATGATTGGACTGTTACTGTTTGGGGGAGGGGTTTAACAAACAGCCATGTGATTCTGTGTTCATATCATTGTCATGGTTGGTGATGGAGGTCGTAGCTCACACAGGTTTTCATTCCTCAATCTCTCACTACATGTCAGTGTGAATATGAACTGAGCTGTCTTTGAAGACTTCTGCAGGCGTCTATCCAACAAAACATAAAAAATTCAAAGAGCGCATGTTGTTTCCATCTGACACCATTTGTTTCATGCATCAACTTGTGTGTGTGTGTGTGTGTGTGTGTGTGTGTGTGTGTGTGTGTGAAATGGCGAACTCTGTGCACCTCACAAACACACTGCGCTCACCAAACAAGCTTATCACTCTCTGACAGATCCCACCCACCCCTGTAGAGTGTGTGTGTGTGTGTGTGTGTGTGTGTGTGTGTGTGTGTGTGTGTGTGTGCTAGTATGTATGTGTTCATGTATACATGGGTTTCTATATATAACTGTATATACTTTGTGTGTGAATATGTAACCACAGTTCAGTGCATTTGCTTGTGCGTGTGTGTGTGTGTGTGTGTGTGTGTGTGTGTGTGTGTGTGTGTGTGTGTGTGTGTGTGTGTTTGTGTGTGCGCGCGCGTGCGTGCGTGTGCATTTCTGTGTTTGTGTGTCCATGTGTGTGTTGTTAGGAGAGACAGATGTTCAGTGTTGACAGCACACACACTTCCATGTTGGAACACCAACAGACCGGTTGTTCTGACAAACATCGTACAAACTCTCGCATAAACAAATCTGTCATGGGATAACAGGCAGACAGATACAGAAATAACAGTTTTTAATTTTACTGGAGGACTTTTGGATTTGATTTTGTAGTGCTCCCATCAGGCCAAATTTATAAAACCCAGCTAAAGTTCATGTGGTGTAACAGTTTAAGATTTTTTTTTTTTGTAGTTTTAGATTTTCCAGCTGCTCATAAAGTGCCTGCTGCTATTAGTTTCTTTTTTTATTTCAAACCTATGAAATTTGACAAAACTGCAGATCATGAGCCAGACATGCACATGTGGAGACATGTATATGAAGATATACACAAACTCAAAAAATCAAAAAAAATCCCACTGGCCAGCATTTGACTGTGAATGGTCTCTTCTCCGTCTCTCTTTCTTCACGTCTCTCCTTACCTCTCTCATCCATCTAACCCATTGAGCTCATTCTGGGCTTCACCCCGACCCTGAGCCCCCTCGCCCTCCTGCAGAGGCTTGCTTGGCCACAGGGCATTTCCACTCAAGACAATGTGTGTCTAAATATAGCTCAGGTATAAATAACCCTGGAACGCACCAAATTAAAACCAGATTTGAAGGATGAGCATGAGTGCGTGCATGTGTATATATTTATGAGGGACTTCCATTGACAAAGTAACCTCAGGAGTTCTCCAACTGAAAATTTAGGATGTTCAAAAACGCTGTAGAACTACTTTTAAACCTGTTATTGTACATTTGCCCCAACATCAGGACCGCTCATTAACGGATGCTTCTTCATCTCATGCAATACATGAACTCTTACTTAAATTAAATTTCTCATAATAACACACCTACAGCATGAGCAGTAGGTTGTTGAATGATACAGTAACACAAAGATGTAAAAATGTCATGAAATTGCCACTTGAACTTCCTAGAAAACTATAAATTCCTGGAAAACGGTACATATTCAGAGGTGACCTCATGGCACTCTAGTTGATGTTCCCGTACACCGTGGACAGTTCTTTGGATTGTGGGAGGAAGCCGGAGTATCCGGAGTAAACCCATGCTGACACGGGGAGAACATGCAAACTAATAAATAATATTACTATGGTGCATGTTGATATTAAACGTGGCCAAACCTTTTTAATGATAACTATGTAAATGGACAATGTATGAATGTAAATATTTTAGGACAAACCTCAAGCTTCAGACCGTTCTGAATATTCTGTTTTCAACGATTTATTCTACTTTGGCTACAGGATGACGTCACATCTAGATACATTTCTTTATATGGTCATCTGCTCCAGGCACACTGCTGCAAGTGTTTACATTGCTTTGCTTACACTGCTACATGTAGTGACATGCTAACATCAGGGAAATATATAGTCTTGGTAGACGATGTAAATTTTTTGCCGGTTTTGGATCGTATTCCTTTTGGAACGTGTCAGGTTGTGTTTAGAGGTTCTTTTTTTTTTTTGTGATTTATGTAATGGTAGAAAGTGCCGCTATCTCGGTTACCCAAACCCAAAATACAAGCATGAACCTTAGAATGAGTATTTATCAGTGTCTTATGTCCCACCCAACAAACTGTTAAAATTAGAAATTATATTTAATTAAGGATGTCATGATACCATTTACCAAAACTTTTGCTGCATCAGTGCTGTGATTGGCTAGTACCACTCTCTAGTACCAGTCACTTGCCAAGAAAAGTAGTGGGATCCATAATAATGTGACAGTGACAGTGCTCATTCATCAGCAGAAAATAAAAGAGTTGTAAATGAGCCAGTTAGCGTAGACAACTGCTTTCATTGCCAGATGTTAAAATAGCACCTTACCAATAGAACAAAACAATATATCTTATAAAACTCATATATTCAACATGATAGATGTGCACAGTGTATAAAACACATGGCGGTTCACCTTAATGGCTTTTACTGTGAAACAGCTGCAGGCACATAGTAGGAATCAGTCAAAGCAAAACCACTGTTTCCTACATCCATCTTTATCTCAGCAAAACTCAAAAAAGTAATCTGAAATTTAAAAAAACAATTGACAGACAGTCCTTTGACCTGATTTTGTTGTTTTGTTCCGCAAAAAAAAGTGAAACCAGCCATCTGAAAGCTTATGTTAACGAGACACATTTTGGCACAACACAATCAACAGCAACAGCAGTTTGTTTTGATATAACTGAACAGCAACCAAAAAGAGTCGAAACAGAGACTCAGACTCCAAAGATGATTAGATTCCTCTCAGAGTTTGACAGTGATTTGTAGAGCATGCAGTGTAGAAATACCAAAGTAATTAGAATGTAGCAACAACAATGGTTTAACAAACTGAGTCAACAGAACATTTGAGATTACTACCATGTTTCATACATTTACTTTCTATCAGCATACTTGATCCTAAACTCACTTTCTGGAGTAGTGAGCACCAGACACAATGACCTCAGTGTGTAAAAATGTTCTAATTGTGAATCCAACAAAACAACACACACACAGACTAACCATCACAATGAGTCAGGGTAGACCTATAAACAAAACTCTGATTCAGCACACATGTGCAAAGTTTATGTTTTTCCGCAGATATCAGTGGTATTTTTCATATCTTGCTAAGTGTGTGTACGCGTGCCAAATCTATTTTGATCCAGCCTTGTATGTGTGAGTGTGAAGTGATGTTATGATGAGCTCACCATAGTCAGTAATTCGTTCTGTCCGAGGCTCGGTAATGAGCTGCAGGGGAAGGTCAGGCCAGAGCAGTCTGCCTTATAAGCAGCAGTTAACTTTATGTTACATACAGGAAAACTAAAAGAAAATTAGCCGATAAACCATGACATCACTGCTTTGTTTGGGTTTTTGTTTTGGATCTTTTTCATGTACATGTTTTCGCAGCTGTGAGAACCTGTACCTCCCGCAGAAAATTTCCCACCATTAACCAAACTGACATGTGATTTTAATTTGGACAGACAGGGAGAGTGTGCACATTTTCTCTGTGTTCAGGCTCATAAAACTTCTACTTTTTCATGTAAAAATCGCACAGGGGTTTTTAAATGGACCTCAAGCTGACAATGTTAATAAAACCACAATCCAGGATTAAGCTTTGTTAAACACCAGGCTACTGCAAAATGGAGTCACATTAAAACAGTAGTAACATAAACAAGTAGCCAAGGCTCACCAGTTTTGTTTTTTTACCTACTTCCAGCTCCAGAGGTTCTTGCCCAGAAGCCTTACAGTAAGGCCGTAGACTGCTGGTCCATCGGAGTGATCGCCTACATCCTGTAAGTACAGACTGGTCTTGTTCGTGTTACATCACACTGCACAGCAAGTGGTTTCATTCAAGCAGACTGACTTATCACCACACTTTTACTTTCAGACTCACAGTTTACATGAGTTTCTCACCAGGAACAACATTAGCACCTTATGTCAGACAATCAAGTTGGCTGAACACATCGCAGAGTTCTGCTTGGCCTTTGTTTTGCCTGTCAGGCCTCCACTCATTTGACCCACTGTAACAAGTCAAAAAGGCCTTTTCTCCACCTGAGCAGAGGTCGAATTAGCTACGACAAGTGGAAACACCTGTGTGCTTGTTCAGGGCCTGTAAAGACTGCAGTTGACTTTTGAAAGCAAAAAAGATGAACCGCTTTGACCCGTGTCTTTAATATTTGGATAAAAAGAATCACGGTCTAATAGATTACGGACTTTACAGTCCCCCTGAAGCATTACTGTTGCAGAGTATTGTGACAGTTTTGCAGTTGTAGGACATTAGAAATAAATGATATCCAGTTATTTAAGCAATATCTCATGAGAGGGAGTGCTGTTGTTGTGAATATCAGCGTGGCTGTGATTCAGTCATAGGTACCGGCTCCAGGCCGAGCGCTGAAGATCATCACAGCCGTGCTGATATTCAGTACAACGCTACTTTCTCTCATGAGATATTGCTTTTATACACAGTTCTGCAAGTCCTGTTTTAAAGTTAACAGTAAAAAGTGACAACAGATTATGATTTGTTTGTTTCTTTAATGATTTTTTTGACTCCACCAACACAAAGTTTGGCAAATGGACTGTTGCCAAGCAAGACAAACATTCCTGCAGACTAGCTTGCTACTTAATGTGAGCTAGGTCTACACGTTGCTGCAGGCTAGTTGTTGTATATTATGTGCATTTATCTGTATGTTTCCATTTATTGTGACAGCACGTGTGATTCCAGTGAGTTAACAGCTTGTTACAGTACATTGCCACATCTTCTGATGTCACATGAACATAACGTCACCTGGAGATTTGCATTGAAGTATCCAGGCTTCTGTCCTTCCCCTCGACATTTTCTGATAACCACTCAGAATTTAACTCAGATGTTATTTGTGGAAATATGTTCCTCTTTGTGGTGCAAAGTTATTTACAATGACCCTTAGGCTAAGTAACGGTTCAGAACACCTGTAAAGATGGGTGATATATGCATAGTGAGAAGTCTCAGTGTTGTTATACCCTGTATTAGTACTCATGAAATGCCTCATGTCCAATCCAATTGCTTGGTTGGCATGAACTAAAATTAGTCTTAATTCAATTGAGGGTTTTTTCACAGCAGATATTTAACTTGTCATACTAGGAAACACACAGGTGTTACTAATAACATTAACAAAGGCTGTGTGTTGTTCAAGTGTACCTGTAAGCAGCCCATATTAATGCTGTATTACATGCTCCTTGGATGGTCCCATTTCTGGAGTTGGAAAGCTGTTCTTGTGATTTTGACGTGTTCATGAGCTTTGAGTTGCAATCTGCAAACAACAAGGATGCTACAAAGAAGATGTGGTCGATTTTATTGCTCAGAGCATTTAATCTATTCATTGATAACAGTTTGGAGCTTATATTACAAAGTGATTTTGTTCCAGGGTCACACTTCATGGATGGCAGCTAATGGAAATCTATAATATTAATAATTACCATCGACTGAACATTTACTTTCGGCCGCCATGTTTCTGCCTATAAGATGTCTACTCAGCAACTTTGGCACCAAAATTTATGTCGACTTTCCATCATGAGGGGGAGTTCATGTGAATTTTCCCAGTCACGAACTCATTTTTCCAATTATTCCAGCACCACTTGAATGCACGAATGACAGAAAGATTTGTGCTTGAGAGGTTCAGCTGTGTGAATGTGTTGACAGAAATGTACAAATGTGAATTTAGTCTGTTGTGCACAAATATTTAGTTTATTTTTTTCACTTCAAAAAGCCCTATTTACATTTTTAAATCCTATAAAAACATGGGTAAATAATATTTGCACTACGCAATACTTGAACCCCCATCAGATCAGTTGGAAACATCCTTCCTCCCACATCTGTTTTCTACATGCAGGAATCTTTAACAGCACATCTATTGTAAATGAGAGTTAGACATACATATGACACAGAATGACTCACAACCAAGTAAGCTTGTACACACACACACAAAACCACTGGCTGAGCTGTGATGTATTACACACTTTAACACCTGAAACCACCTCCACGTTGTTTCCATTGCCATGCACCAGCAGCTGCAGTAACAGTCAGAAATGTGACTGTATGCAGATGTGTCCGTGGAGCCTTTTGTCCTTAAAGGTCATATAGCACGACTCTGCTCTAGAAGTGAACTTGAAACATTTGTGCTGGTGTGTATTTGTTGATTTTTCCCTGCCAGTGTGTGTGTCTGTGTGTGTGTGTGTTGATGATGTTGCTTGTGTGCCGTCATCAGTGCCAGATGGAGCTCTGCTGAATGGCCTTGTATGGACATGGAGCTGCAGGCTAGACATCTTTTTCTCTGCTTTTTGTTTTTCTTCTGCCCCCCGTCACCCCCACCTCTTACCACACACACACACACACACACACACACACACACACACACACACACACACACACACACACACACACACACACACACTTTCACTTGTGTGTATGTATGTGTGCTCATGTTTCAGTGGAACTGAGTAATAGTTGGACCCCCATGTGTGTGTGTGTGTGTGTGTGTGTGTGTGTGTGTGTGTGTGTGTGTGTGTCATAAGAGCATGGCCACTAATGTGTTTACATTGCTGTGGACGTCTGAAGCCACCACTTTGATTATTTTGATTTGTGCTTGTATGTTTGTGTGTGTTTGTGTGTATCTGTGTGTGTGCTCCACCTGACAGAGACATTATCTCGATCCTGAGGTCAGATCATTGGTCAGAGGTCAGAGGTCAGGAGCAGGTTAATGGAATGCAGAGCATGTGAGGAAGAAGAGATGGGGCACGTACAAACTACCTTGAGTCTGTGATGTGTATTATATACATTGATGAGTTTGTGTGCGTCACAATATGTGTCTTTATAGGTCTGTAAATCATTGGTTAAATAGATGTTTTTCTGTTAAAGTGAGTAAAATTAGGTTGTGGTTGCAGCTGCCATCTCAGTGGAGAAAGTGTTAATGTGTGCGTGTGTGTGTGTGTGTGTGTGTGTGTGTGTGTGTGTGTGTGTGTGTGTGTGTGTTACTGTGTGTGTGAGAGAGAGCAGCTCCCTGCTGGCAATTAGCACAATTAGCGTTGGGATTCAGACCTTGTTAGCTTTTAGCTGCTGCTCAGGTGGAAAGATCACATCAGCTAATCAGCCATGATAATCACCTGGGATCTTGACTCTGTGCGTGTGTGCGTGTGTGTGTGTGTGTGTGTGTGTGTGTGTGTGTGTGTGTGTGTTCAGTGGGATGGATGGTGAGCGACGGCTGATTCTCCAACCAAACGTGAAAGCAGAAAAACAAAAGGAAAACGTCTCTTCACACTAGGCAGAAACTTAGTTTCTTCTTGATATGTGTGTTTAAAAGTGTGTATGTGTGTGCATGTGTGTATGTGCATGTGTGTGTTTGTGTTATGAGGGTATTTGATGGAATGGAGGGTTAGCTGAGTGACAGGTGAGAATAAGAAATCAGAAAAAAACAAACAGAAAGCCTTACTTTCCTCACAGCAGGCAGACTCTTTGTTCCTTTCCTCCCGGTTTTTCTTTTATTCCTTGTGTGTGTGTGTGTGTGTGTGTGTGTGTGTGTGTGTGTGTGTGTGTGTGTGTGTGCACGTGCGCGCGCGCGTGGATGGAGCACAGCATTTTAATGAGTTTTTATCAAAATCTCTTGATGCATCCAGAACTTTTGTAATGAGGTACAGATGATGTTTTTGGTTGAGCAGCAGCGCTGCTGTTGGTTCAGTCGGCTCATTATGGAGAATCAAACCAGAGCTTCCGTTAATTTGTGTTCACCAACACTGACTAATCTCACGTTAACATGTTTTCAGTGATACAGCCAACTACTGCCAGGACTACGAGTAAAGAGGCTGATACATTAGCTACTGCTGTGACCAACATGACTCTGTCCCCTGCCACAATTACCCATTACATCCAGAGCAGGGCTGGGCATTTCACTTTAAATTAATGTCTGACTATTTGCCTGATATTTATATAAATCACATTATGGCAGATCTCCTAATTTACATATGAAGTAGTCAAACTGAGGTTTAAAGCAACAAACAGTTTTTAACAAGTTTTGTTCATTTAGTTACAATTTAGTTAAAACCATCAATTCGTCTTAACGTCACGTAAAAGTTCCAGCAAACAACAATAAGCTTGTCAGTCATCAGAATGAGTAAATTAATGTAGTCAAGGTTCATTAAGGCTGTAATAAGACAATAGTGAAAAATAAAATGCCCATCACAACTTCCCAGAGCCATTGTTAAAGCTGGGGTTGACAGAAACCTGTTTATCAGACCACAAATGAGACAAGAGTTAGCTAGCTTGCCACCCTGTGGTCCCTCCGCCTCACTACCCACCACTTTGAATTGCTTCCCTCGGAAGAAAGCAAGCAGCAGCTCAGGAGACAGACCTTTGGTTGGCTGCACGAATTCAGTCAGCACGAAAATCCCAGTGCCAGGTGTACAGTTGTCCAGAAAGTTAGCTGATGTGGGAGTCTTGGCTTTCTGGGCCCTCAGAACTGGGGTTTGCGCATGCTGGGTCTCATTTGCAGCTTTAACATCTTCAAATAACTTATGTCCAACCAACAGATTACACTCTAATGATTTTCTGACTAATTGTAACAGCACTGAACCAGTGAATGAATTAAAGCTTTCATGAGTAACTGAGTTAATAGAAAAATCAATTAGTAAATGAACAGGTGGATAACTTGTTTTATGCAGGATGAAATGACCTTGTTATTTAATAAATCGCTTAATGACTGATCGTGGAGTAGACTAAATGGATGACTTCAAGAATGAGTCAGTGAATCCTCGAATGAATGGCTGACTGAGTAAACGTCTTGTCTGCAGGCTGTGTGGTTACCCTCCGTTCTACGATGAAAATGACTCCAAGCTGTTTGAACAGATCCTGAAAGCCGACTACGAGTTTGACGCACCATACTGGGACGACATATCAGACTCAGGTGAGCCTTTATCTTCCTCCATCTCCTCTTCTGCTTTCTTGACCATTTTCCCTTCCTCCCCCTCCGTCATCCACACATGGCACATATGGACCACACACCACCTCTCCATCACAGCCTCTGACATCATGTGCCTGGAATGAATGTATTTGGGAATGTGCGTGTGCTTAAGGGGGGGTCATCAGTCACCGCCACATTTATGTGCAAAGCCTGGCAGGAAAACCAGCTTTTGCTGGAAACTCGCTCGAGATTCCAGCCTTGTGTGAGTGTGTGTGTCGACAGGGATAAAATAGCATTTATGTGCTGTCAGGTAAAGCCTTGTTTCCAAAGTATCAGATTTCCTCTTGAAGCAAATATAGCAGACAGTGAACAAATGGAAAAAACTCAAACCAGAGTTACGCAGGTTTTTCCTGACAACAGATTAGTGCTATTTTGGGTGTTTCATTTTTTACATCAACTGAAGATGCAGCTCTGTGGTGACACTTTTCAACCCTTCATCAAACTCACATAAAGACTGTGTGTAGCCATGTTAGAGCCACAGCTCTGAGGAAGACAACTGTTCCGCCACCATAGTCCAGACTGAAATGTCCCAAAAACTATTGATTAAGTGATACCTGGGTGATTTTCTCTCGTGCCAGCATGACATTTATATTAATGGTCTCGAGTGAAATGTCTCTAAATTTCTTACAACTATTCAATAAATTTGCAGTGAAATTTTGTAAAGACATTCTTGCCTCCTCAGGATAAGTTGTTATAATTCTTTACTTTTCATTTAGTGTCATCACCAGGTCTTAATTTTGATTCTCTAAAATTGGTATATGAAAAAAATGTAAAACGTTTTTAGTGCTAATTAGCACATTAGCATGGAAAGCTAAGATTTAAAGCATGGTAAGCATTATATCTGCTAAACATCATTATTGTCTTTGTAAGCCTGTTAGCACGATGGCATTAGCATTTAGCACAAAGCCCGACAGAGATACTGTAGCTGAAGAGTCTTACACCTCTTCCTAGCTGGATACGACAGCCAAGAGGGTAACATGTTGGTTGTTTGAAAAAAAAACATTCACCCAGGCTCTACATTTGTGAAGTTTCACACACTAGCTCCACTTCCAGCCTTTTTCCTTGGTCAAAATCAACGCTAGCATCCTGACATCCTTCATGTTTCTGTTTTCTCTTCAGTTAGAAGTCAACATGGATGAAGAGAGATTCATTTATGATGCTGAGTTTTTAAAACTCAAGAAAATTACATTCGATTTGAATAAATGACTTACCTTCTTGCTCTTATGCAAAATGAGAGAGATGAGATGAGACATCATTCGTATTATATCTGGACAATTTTTCAATTTCCATCTGCCAGAGTTCGCTCATTTGCAGTGTGTTAGGAAGAGTTGTTTGTCTTGTGCATTGGAGAGATTATTATTAACAGATACCAGGTTTTCAGCGGACATCAACAGAAAACATTTGCACAAACTGAACCAAATATTAAAGATCGTCAGTGTTATTTGGGTCACAAATTGTTGGCTGTTTAAAGTTGGTCTGGTGTTTGTGTGTCTAAAGTTATTGACCTTTTTGTGGCCTTTTCAATGTTTTTTATCTATTTATTTTTCTTCTCAGCCAAGGATTTTATTGGCAGTCTGATGGAAAAAGATCCGGCCAAGCGTTTCACCTGTGATCAGGCACTCAGACACCCCTGGTGAGAAACACACACACACACACACTCACAGAATGTCATAAACAGGCTCACCAAAAGGCATAAAATCAATGTAGATATTGACGTACTGTCAGAAGTGTTAACAGAGAATTTGTGTGGTTGTGTGTGTGTATTTAAATCAGGATCGCAGGGGATACAGCGCTCTGCAAGAACATCCATGAGTCAGTCAGTCGACAAATCAGGAAGAACTTTGCCAAGAGCAAATGGAGGGTAAATGTTGTTTACTGCAGTTTATTCTTTGTGGTTTTGGCTCTATTGCAGTGTATTACTGCGGTACGACTCCTCAAACGATTGTCTGTGTTTTTAGAAGATGAATCACTGTAGTAAAAACCTGGCCCGCCATATGGTCCGCAGTTAACCTTCATCATCCACTTTTCTCCTGCGGCTTTTAGAAGAAGAGAGAGTAACCTGCAGACTTGAAACAAATTCCTTTTTCTTTAAGAACTGCTCCACACACAGTATGTGATTTTCAGCTCTGGGTGTTGTTAGTACATCCAGCTTGTGTTTTATCTAAACCTCAGATGCTTTTCATAAAGATAAACTACAACAGAAGAGCATATCATAGCATTTTTGCACTTGTGCCAGTTCATCGAAAGCAGATTCTGGTCTGCAACTTCAAAGCCAATATGAAATGAAAAATCACTTTTTTTGATCTTTTCGGTGACATAAAATGCTTCATATAATCCTACTCTTACTCATGAAACAGTACACTGATAGTGTGGTGATCTCATGACAAACCAATGGATAGAAATCAAAAGCTCAATGAATAAAACAGTCACAGACACAGAACATTTCTCCTCCTTCCCACCTCTATCAACTGATATTCATTTGGTTTACACTTGACCCAACGCTGGTGTATCACACCAAAGCATCCTAATACAGAGACCCTTAATTTGAAATAAACAAGATGCTCTTAAGTTCAACTGCTTCTATTAATTGAGGCAAAGTGAGTTTTTTTGTTTTTTCACTCCCCATATCCTTCCTCACTCCAGCAAGCGTTTAATGCCACCGCCGTGGTTCGGCACATGAGGCGGCTGCAGCTTGGCAGCAGCATGGGAAGCAGCATGGACGCCTCCAACCCACCGAACAGGCCCAGCCAGACGCAGAGGCAGGCCCAGAGCCAGAGCCAGAGCCAGGCAGGCCAGAACCAGCCAGCTCAGAGCCAAAACACCGGCCAGGCGGCGCAGAGCCAGAGCACCAACACCACCGCCAGCAAAACCTCTTCCACAGACAACAACATAGCAGCTCCCCGCAAGGAATGTGAGTCTGAGTCAGTAGTATCAGTCACATCAGAAAGTCAAGAGAACATATGTGTATTACAAAAAATTAAAGAATTGATAATTTGATAAAGCCTTCCCCTGAACAGTGATTGTCCAATACTACTTTAGCAACGGTGCAAAGCACGGCAGGTCGGATTTCCCCACAAGCTGAAGATCTGTGTAGAGTGACTCTCTGTATGCACACAAAGAGTTTCGAGGGTTATGTTTCAAAACCAAAAACAGAAGAACAAAAATGTAGACTATGGATCAAACAGAGTGCTTGTCTGCTCTACGGGTGTTACCATATGTATTGACTGACTGTGATATTTAAAAAGTGTAAAAGTGTAATTGTTCTTTTTGTTCAGTTTTGTACAGTTATGGTGACGGACGTTTGAGTGTCATTCATTTGCCAAAAACAACAACAAAAAAAGCATAATAAACAAGATTAACTTGGCTGGTAGCATTATTATTTTTTTCTACAGACATCCAATTATGTTATATTATGAACTCTTGGCGACAATAATAGTGCAGTGAAAATCTGTGTACAGATTGTGTACGCCATAGTCTGCTTTAATGTTAACTCCAGACATTAGCATGTGGCTGCATCTGGCTAACTAGCTTACCTACCTGCTAACAAAGGTTGTTAGTTTCATTTAATTTTGCTGTCAACAACCCAACATTTGTTAATCGGTAATTAACCCACTAATTTTTAAGACAAAAAAAGTGCAAAATGAAGTGAAATACAAGCAGCCTTTCCTTTTAGTCCCACGCTCAGTTGACTTAGTGAGCTTTAGTGCCACATTTCAAAGCACTATTTAATTAGAGGTGGTGAAATTTTAATGTTTTGTCATGTAAATGCCGTACCTTTTATTTAGCCAGCTAGTGGTTAGCATGAAGAAAAATAGTGGCCACTGCCCACTCTCCACTCTCCACTGGTTAGCTAATGGAAGCCTTGGCTGCTCTGCACTGCGCACCAAACCAGGTCAGGTGAGAGTAGCATAGCGTATTTTGCGATTACCACTGGTAACACCATCCCACTACTGAGATGATGTTGCTGTGGAAACATGGTGGCCATCCTCAGGTCTCCCCTAACGTCATCCTGATGAACTGCAAAACCCTCATAGCAGTTAATTATGTTAACACCACGAGCCGTGCTGATGTTGCTAATGGTGCTAACAGAGCTAACTGTAATAACATTTTAATTATGCTAAAGGGGGTTTGCAGCTCAAAATTGAGCATTCCAAGAAGCATTCCTAAGAATTTGGAGTGGTATACCTGCAACTATCATTGTGTATTGCACATGTGGCGTGCAAGAATGGAAAGCATAGGGCCAAAAACAAAAGGGGGTGTAGCTAAGCTAAGGGTCATTTACAGCATTATATAAAAATGTATTATTGCTGATCCATCTGCCGACTCTTCCTCCTCAGGTGTAACTGCACCGGTCACACCCTGCAGTCTGGCGTCTGCAGCCTCTTCTCCCGCCGCAGGGGCTGAGCTGAACCGACCACATCCCTCAACAGTTCCCGCCCCGGTGCTCACAGAGACCAAGTGACGCCAGGTCCCGCGGGGGACCAGCTGGGAGGCCACAGCGCTGTGAGACAGAGCGACGGAAAGAGACGGAGGACGACAGGAGAGGAAGAGGATCCCCCTCTTCTTCGTTCCTCCCTCTCCTCGCTGCATTTCCACTTGGATGCGCCCCCCCAGCAAGTTCCCTGCCCTGCTCCTGGGAGAGCAGAGGACTTTACCTCCACCCCACCGATTCAAGCCACACAGCACCATACTGTACGCCCACCACCCACCCACCAGGACGGCGTGTAGGATTCCTCCTGCCACAGCAACAGCACGGCCTCTTACTGAGGATGTTTGTACAGCCGGCTGTGATCGGATGCTGTTAAATGATAAATGGGAGTCGACTGCTTGAGCAGTAATTGGTGGTTCACGGTGGGGCTTGGGGTGTCATATTATTCAATGTCAGTCAACATCAACTTCCCTCTTGAATCTGGTCTTTCCTGCACCATTTTATTTAGCTTTTTTCCAAATTAGGTTTGACTGTTGACAACTGGATTGTTTTATTTTTTATTATTACTGTTGATATTAAAGGTGCAATATGTAAGTTTTAACATCATTGTCACACTGATAGTGTAACTTTGGTATGATTAATGTAAATAAACAAGACCACAGCCGAGATGATTGGTCGCTTCCAGCAGATTTCCCTCCAAATGTGACCTGGTGACCATAAAATGCAGAGAAGAGGCTGACAGGTCTTCTGAGTGATGACCTGATTTGTTTACACTAATTTTACTAATGTGACAATGATTTAATCTACTCACATAGCACCTTTAAGACATTTTATATGTCCTTATGGGCTTGTTTGTCTGTTTGTTTGTGCTTTAAGAAGTGCTTTAAAAGTACCATATGACTGTTGAGATGTGGAAACATGAGTAAGCGCTTTATGTATTTTGCACAGAGAGGGTCAGATATGTTCTCAGACACAGATTAGCCGCCATCCACTTATGTTTATCAGAGAGTAGAGATTGTAAACCTTTATAGATAAAAAAAAAAATAACAACCCAGAGTGGATGTCAGAGCATTGTACAACTTGTTTATTGTCTGAAAGATTCTGATCTGTTTATTATTTTCTTACTTTATAAGACTTTTATAACAATCACCCTTTAAGGGACACACATACAGGTTACTATGAAACATGCAGCAGGTTTAGGATTAGGATAGGATAGAGGTATTTACTGTAAAACTGCCTCCAGTTGAGAATGTTAAAGACTACACAATAGTTTTAGCGTTTGATTTCCTAAGCCGAGGAGCCACACGCAGCGCAGTGCAGTTTGAGGGTGGCTAAAGAACACAAACCATCTCTGAGATATTTAACTGATAGAGACGCTGTCGCCTGCTGCTGCTGTTCCTTCCCCCCATAAAGAAGCCATGATCTCACCATTTTCACATCGTCAAGCTGCACCCAGTTCAGAAGTGCTCAGGGAAAACTGCGGCTGCACTGTGAGCTGGTGAATACTGATTTCCTGGTTTAGGTTTTTCTGTCAGTGTTGTTGGTCCAGGTGTTGTGGCATCACAGTTAATGATCCAGCTCGTAAGACGTTAGCTGTGTTCTTATTGCAGTGTTGTAGTGACTCGTGACCTGAATTTTGACGACTCAGACTGTTTCACCAAGGACTCCAAGATGTTTTGGACTTGTTCCACTATTTTGGTTCCAAACCAGAGTTTTTTGCTTGACTAAATTGGATGGAACCGCCAAAACAATATGGGGGATAGGTTAGTTCTTGCTGTATCTGGTGATCCCTGCCTTTATGACCTGACAGCAGGCAGTTATTGCGACCAAAATCTTGGTTAGTTTAGCTTCGTTCTCGCATTTGGTGAAATGGTGCAACAACGGCAGATTTTAAGTATTCATCTGATTAGGGGCAGCGAAGCCAAAGTATTTCATGTTCAACAAGTCGCCTGTTGTCCACAACCTACTTCCAGTTGCACTCTGGGCAGTGGTGGATGAAGAAAGCCACACTTAAGTAGAAGTAAAGATATCTCACCAGAAAATGACTGATAGAAGTTAAAGTCACCTATTAGAATATTACGTAAGTAAAAATCTTAAAGTATCTGATATTAACTGTACTTTAGTATCAAAACTAACTTTATTATATTAAGTGTACTTAAGTATTGAAAGTAAAAGTACAAGGAAATGCCAATGTTTATTCCTTCTTAACATGTACCCCACCTTAAGTATGGAGCCTACATTACACTTGAAGAAAAAGGTCATTTTAACAACTTAAAAGATCTTAAGAACAAAATCCAGTTTTTCCCACCCTCCCATTCTTTCAATCATCTGTCCATCCCTTTCTTCCCTTCCTTCCCTTTTTTTGTAGTAAGTAACAATGATGCTCAAGGGAGATGTACTGGAGCATAAGTATACATTTAATGTAGGAAATGTAGCTGAGTAAAAGTGAAAGTTGACAGAAATATGACAATTCAAGTAAAGCACAGATACTCCCATAAAATACCTAAGTACTGTAATGATGTATTATTACTTTGTGCCCTTACACTACAGTCTGAGGGTCAGGTTTAACACAAGGTTTTGAAAAGTCCAATGTCTCCTTGATCCGATGCCCAGTGAAACCAACAGCCACAAGGGATCCCTAGTCCTTTAAAGGTATACTATGCAGGATTGTCGATTAGTGTTTGTAAACACACATTTAAAGCTGCCCCCCCCCCTTAGACAGATTGTACATATACTGCAAACTACCCATATAGGAACATGAGCCTGAAGAAGCTTTCTTTACACGTTTACCAATATAGGAACGTTGCATTTGTTACGATAGAAAAGCCGATATGTTAGCATGCTAACTAAGCTAACCGCTGGCACTTAACTGTCCAACAGCCGGCGAAAGTGAAAGCCAACCTCAGAACCACCCTTGTGTTGGAACAAGCTTTGTCTGCTTTACGTTTGGCCTCGCCATGTTTGCTTTTTTTTTTTTTTTTTTTTTCATAGATTCCTCTCGGATGTGTGCTGCTTGCAGAGTGGCGCTTTGTGACTACCTTTTTAAAGTGTCCCAACCTCACCTGAACACTGTACCCAGAGACATCCCGAACACAGCAAAATTTAAAGGAAATTAAAAAATACAGGCTGAGGGCAGAGTCTTCTCATGGGTCATAGCTGATAGTTGAAAGGGAGTACTCATATATGAGTCTATAAATTGTTTTATTTATTTATTTATTTAGGAAAATCCTGCATAGTATTCCTTTAATGTCTCATTCGCCATCCATTAGAATGATCAACTTTTTGTTTGTGTTAATCCAACACTGCGTGAACTTGTGCATGCAGTGTTTTTTCTTTAAATGCTTCTCAAAAGTTGTACCTGATCACCTTGTGGGTTGACAGTACAGGCCAACTCAAAACAGAGACCTCACTGGCTGAATGGGACAACCACTCTTTTTTTGGTTGAGGCATTTGTAAGATTTTCATTTTTAGATGGAATGACTAAAGACCACAGCTTGGAGTCCGTTTTTAAGTACTCTACATTTGACAAGACGGACTGACTTTAATTTGTTGTTGACTGAATCCTCTTAAGATTCTGACATGACTGCAGAAGCTTGGCTTGTGTCACTGGTTGTAACGTCCTTTTAGACAGAACTCAGACAGCAGAACTGTATGACGTTGGGTGCTCACTCACACATATCAGATTGTCACGTCTTTGTTAGATGCAATTCTACTGATCCCTTTATTGTGAATTAGCCAAAGACTAGTGCTAGGTACGAGGACAATTTGGTTCATTCTACTTGATGAATTAGCGAGAACAGAACTAGTCAGATATGAAGCTGTTCGAGAAACAAGTGGACTAAAACTAAGGGCTGAGAAACTGATTGACCTTTGATCCCTTCCTGATCTGTTGCCATTTACCTTTTTTTATTATCTGCACGGAGTGCTGCTGAAAAGTATCTGCAAAAATATTCATAGTGCTCATTTTAATCTGTGTGGTATGTCAGGAGAGTGTGAGACCACAGCTGGATGAAAGTCAAATCACGCTAAAAACGACAGTAAATCAACACTCACCCAAGCTCACTGGAATTCAGTCTTGGCTCGCTGTGTCGTTGTGTGTATTAAATTCCACCTAATTGGCACTGAGGTTGACTAAAACAAACCATGATGATTTGTGAGCACTATCCAGTCTAAATCTGTCTCCCTCCTCACCATGTTCTCTGTTGGTAGACAGCAGCACCTTCTTCATTCAGTAAGCTCTGAAATAATTCCAGTGTGTTTGGAGTTTCTGCTCTTCCCACTGTTTCCTAACCAACGATGTGTTAGTCCCTATCTCTATACTTCCGGCACATCTTAACAAGCAGAAATACAGTACCCACCTACTCTCCCTAAATGTGTACATCAATATGAAACATGTAAATCTACAACTTTATGTTAGCAGTCTGTTTGTAAACGGTCATTCACAGTGATGGATTACACTGACTGCAAGAGATGGCTCACAGTGTAATGCCTGATTTCCTCTGCATGGATCGGCACCACTTATGTCACTTTTGGCATCAGTCACTTTTCTCTGTTTGTTTTTCCACTGCGGATTGTTCCCTCTACGTGCTGGCTGGATTCTCAGCTGATTACGATAGTGATGCAGTGTGAAACTGCCGTGACATCATCTTAAACCCAACACTTGCTGAATCCTTTCATCTGCAACCAAACAGAGGAATGTTTTCTCTGATATCAGACAGAATTGTTACCTCGTTACTCTTTATTTCCATCTGCAGTCTGACATTGCATCCACTATAATCTATTTCTGTAGGGAAGGGGATTTGATTTCCCCTAACCAGTCACTAGAGACCAAAGCATCTGCCTGAATCCCTGAATCTGACGGCAGTTTAAGTCCACGCTAATAGATAGACATGCCAAAATACTGGTCTTGCTGGGATCTTAAGAGTGGAGCTGAGCGAAGTAAAAATAGACTACAGTGTTGGGCAATATTTGGAAGACATTTCGATTTAGAACATCTTGTCCATAGCTCTCACCATTATTATTAGTCCTCACTGGTTGCAGTGCACCACTTAACAAAAGCTTGTGGCGTCAGTCCCACCTGTGGCGCTCACTGGGTCAAAAGATTGTCAACCAAGAAACGCTGTTTCGTGGCAGTGCCAGAAGAACCAATCAGTTTGGCGAGAGACTTGATTTGGACTTAGACAAAGGAACATCTGAACTTTGTCAGTTGTTCTACAATGTATTTTGTGGGCTGCCATTTTTTTAAAGTTTGGGTTTAGTAAAAGTTGCGGTTGCTAATGATGTTAGCATGGCTATTTAAAATGTCATGTTTGTGCAGGCTTGGGATCGCTAATTTTGATTTTTATGGGTGAACTGTGAACTGAACGCATCACCTTATGAACTTGAACCTGAGGGTTGTTCACTCAGTTATTGACGCTCGTTTTTATAGCACCCAAGGATTTACGGCACCCGACATGCCGATACAACCCCGACATAGCTAGTACTAATACAGATTCAGACAACACAGTAACCAGTACTGCTGAAGCCAGTTCGTGTGGATATTTGAATGACTTTTATGAGTCAAATCAGTAAGTTATAAATTCCAGTGGAGAAAATCTCAATTTGTGCCCACGGGGTCTGACAAAACAAGTCTGACCCTCAGCTACATGGGCATCAAATTCGAGTTGAGTAGAGCCGTGCTGTACCATGCAGTGGAAATGTCGCCCAATTCATGCTGTTTAAGGAGCAAGTGAGCCTGAGAAGTCTTAGCATACATCCACCTTAAGGAATAGGACATTTTTGTCAGAAACTCTCCAAACACACACCATGTACTAAAGCATAAATTGTGAAACTTGCAGATGTGGAAACCTCACTGACATGCTTGATGCTTAAAGACAAATCATTACAGGTATTATGTGCATGTTGTCCTAGCAACTAATCTAGTTATGAAAGAGTTTTAGTTTAATAATCTTGGTCGGGTTACGTTTTTGAGAAAAGGCCAGTTAGCCTGATTTATTGTGCTACTTTAAATGTGCAGTCGTAGAGAAATTTTTAGTGTTTCATATTGATTTACAACACCTACATGCCATGGCTCCTACTGCACGACTACGCCGTTCACCTTTCAGATTATATATATATATATTAATTCTGACGTTTTTACAGTGGGGTCTTGTGTTACATTTTTCTCCACCAAGCAAACTCAGAAGTCGGTCCATGTAATTATCCATGTGTTACTGCGGGGAACTTTCAACCATGTAAGGGCTTTATTCCAATGATCACCTTAATCTGATTATTCACTGTAACCATGTATACATAGCCATTGATTGCTATGCATTTTTTAACATTTTTAAGTGTGTCGTCAAAGCTTTTTCTTGGAAGTGGGATCCGTAAACAACATCAGCACCTATAGTTAAAAAAAATAAATGTAGTTTTAGGGAACAAATAAGTGCAAGACACTGAATCCCTGACAGATGTTAGACTTTTTCAATCACTGAACTGTTAATTATGATTATTACGTCAGTGTACCAGGTTTTTCTCTGGCACAGAAGGTGTTAATGAATCGTCAGCCAACACTGTAAGAATATGTTTCATTAAATGTGATGTCGTCCACTTCTGTGTGGACGTTTGGGTTTACGAATGTATTGCGAGGCAGGTTGAGGGTTCAGGTTCATGCTGCTCTGTGGTTTAATGTCCGCTGTTTAAAAAAAAAAAAAAAAAAAAAAAGACGTTTTTCTGAATGAATCTTTCCATGTTAAAGATGCTACTGTAAATAGATTGTGAATATGAATGATCATTTTCAAGATAATATTTACAAATGTTTTGCTGTTCAGGCATGTGAGAGTGAATGAGTGAGTGAGTGAGTGTGTCGAGGGAAGTTGATTGTATTCTCTATGGAATGTTTAATGTAAAAAAAAAAAGAAGAAGCTAAAATCCCCTTTATTCCCCACTGCTGTCATATATACTGTCCAGCACCGTGTGACTGTCACCTGCAGAGCCACACAGTGCAGTTTAATGCCATCAGTGTTCCACCATCACTTCAGTGTCAGTCCAACTAGAAGTGAAAGCATCGTTTACTGAACTCAGGCTTACGTTTTTTGCCATTCTAAAGGAAGAAATCCAAAGCTGTGACAGACTCAGAAACACACTGTTATGGACGAGCTCTCGTCCGCCCCTCTCCCCTTTGAGCTCACACTCCTTTTTTTATTGAAGATGCCGTCACAAAAGAAGAAAACACAAGCATGTCGAAAAAAGTGCTTCAAGAATTCAACTTCACCATGAGTGTTTGCATAATCTTATAGCCCTTGTATGATGTTAGTATCTCTGTATTATGTAAAGACGTACACAGGCTGTGACGTCTGAGTCCACAAAGAGCCAAGTTTCACTTCTACAAACAGTTTCAATCGGCAGAAATAACCTCATTGATTAATGGAACCTAGCCAAGTGGCATTTATTAAAAAAACTGGAGACCATGTTCTAATGTAAGTTGCTCTACTGCTGCTTATGAGTGACATCCAGCCGATTCACTGCATACATGAATGACATGGTGTGAAAATAAGTGATAATAATTAAGGACTAAAGTGTAAAGGATCGTTGTTTTTTTCCCTCCTGACCTTGACATTTATTACATTCATTTACCTAGTTAGCAGTAGCCCAGCCTTGTCTCCTAGAAATTACTTTTATAAACAAAATATTTGAAACAGCAATTTGTTTGAGGGGAAACTTAATGCAGAGCAAATTATGTTCTCTATTAACACAATGAGAAAATATTGCTAAATAATGGACCTGGCAAGTTGTAACAGTGTTTATACTGTATGTGTCAGCAAAATGTTCATTAATAACACGTCAATTGTTTTCCTGCCAAAATAGGCAATCTTGACTATCACAGGGATAGAGACACACAACCATTCACACTCACATTCACACCTATGGCCAATTTAGTGTCACCAATTACCCTGCATGTCTTTGGACTGTGGGAGGAAGCCGGAGTACCCAGAGAAAACCCATGCTGACACAGGGAGAGCATGCAAACGCCACACAGAAGGCCCCTGTTTTGATACCCAGTTTTAAATGATCAAATTCCTCCCAATGCTATATCCAACCAGGTGTCCAGGTGTCACTTGGAAATTCATCATGAAACCCACAATACTGATGCTAGATACTCAAGAAAAGCTGTTTGATCTGGTCTTAAACCCAAGTGCTTTCGTTTACCTGGTCGCAAACCAAGTATTGTAGTGTCACAGTCCTCCACTTTGTGTGGCCGTCATTCATCTCGACCGCCTCGCTGTGACCCACGCATGGTACATAAATGTAATGCTTTATTAACTCAAAGAAACTGTGTCTCTGAACATAACCCAGGCAGCAATTATGTTGTCACCAGAGCACACATACGAAAACATAGTAACATACAAAGGAAATTTTTTGGAGACATGGTTGCAATAACCTTGTATGGCTAATTGAAGCTAACTAGGCTAGGCTAGGCTGGGTAGTTCAGTATGCTATCTGTTTTATCCCATGAAGGTAAAGCCCAGTCCTGTTGGTAACTTCCAAGGAAGTAAAGCACACGTCATCTGCCAAGGCAAATGTTACACAGTTAGCGGTGGATGTAGTCTACTGCTTAATTTTGCACAAGAAATAGTTTGCTCTGTCGGCTGAATTTCTGTCAATTGTTGCCAAATGCTTTAGGAGTCACAATGTTAGCATTGTCTTTCATGGACTGAAAAAGTTTCTAGGTTTGCTAGTGTTAGTAAATCTAGTGCAGAGCTACCATGCTAGTAGCTGTGCTTCAGTGTAGCTAATATTAAAAACAGTCCTTTAGCTCGTGATCTAACTCAACTAATGAGAGCAGCTCTGCCTCTCAGAATTGTTTGTAAAAATGAAACTTTATACAAGCTACTTTTTGGGACCCTGCGTCTCCCTGTGGGTGTCCTCGTCCAGAGCCTGCTGAGTTTAGCCGGCTGTATTGTATTTACTCTCTGCATGTGACCACAACAAACTCCCATCCTGTGCACCGTCGTCACGCCGACGACACCCTCATTTCTCAGAGCGGGCACCGCCTGCCGCACTTCTTGTGCTGTGATGATGATGACGATGATGATGACTTTCTGTTAATGGGGCTTGTATATCAGATGCCTTCGACAATCATGTGCACATATCAGAGTTACCATGACGACACAGGCCAGAGCGACTGATTGTGTTTTGTTTGTCTTTCTCCTGGAATAAATCCTGAATGATCGTAATATATGACTCCTTGCTTGTGTTGTGAGGGGGGCTGTGTGTGTCTGCCTCATTAGTAGGCTACTACTCATTCTCAGAATTACGACTACACTTCCTACACTTCCTGTTTGCACTCAGTATTTCAACACTTGCAAACACCAGGGTCCTTGGACCCCTTTGACCGACATATTGCCCTTATATATGCTGCACAACAGATGTTTAACAGACAGGGGACAGATGTTGCAAACACACGGAGCACATGTTGACTTCATGGGCACATGCTGGGATACATTATTATGGTTTTATAGCTCCAGGAACATATTGTGTACAGATGTTACTCACCCATATAAAAGTATGTTCAGCCTCCTTGGGTTTACACTCCAGTATCCTCACACTTAAGTGATTGTGCAGTTGCAACTCAGGGTTCAGTCAGAGTTCAGATAAAAACAGTCTTGAGAGAGAGTGATCACTCAGCATTACTGCTGTATCAGTGTTTTTCTCTGACAGCAGTTTCAAAACATTTTTGAATCTTTACAGCTGCCCAGCAGCATCAGTGGGGGTGACTCAGTAGGTATTGATAACGTATTGGCTGAAATAAGCAAACCCATTCATTTTTAATGTTTTTTTTATTTTTTTTTTATTTCACAATTAAGATTAAGATTAAGATTTGAAATGAGCATGAACATGACAAACTGAAGTGTTTTGCTGTCCATGTTTATTGGCCACGAACAGCTAGTGCTCTTTAACTGGAGTGATGAGAATTCCCATCAGCCTTAGTTATACTATCTAACATGCTAATAAGATAATGTTAGCATGCCAGCACACTAAACTATGATGGTGAATATGAACCTTATACAGTATATGGTAAATCAGCATGCTAATGTTAGCATTACTTAAGTACCGCTGTGCCTAAATGCAGCCTCATAGCACTGCTACCTTTGCTGTATGCCCTACATCATCTCTTTTTTTATCATCTTTTTTTGCCATTGTCAAATCGAACAATTTGAGAGGTAGTGGGTCTTCTGTGGTTTCACGACATCAAGTTTAAAGTTGGTAAACAATGGAGGAGAAACTGATGGTTGCAGTTGCTGGAGCTATAGCAAACTGCCCTCGAGTCAAATATGCCTGGAAATAGCCATCATCAAGGCGAAGCCCCTGGACCAACTGGTGGTACTCCCCATGATCCACCCTCTTGTTTAGGGTCTCATATACCCACACAGATCTCTGTTTCCCCTGTGCCCAACAAACTAGTTGCTGACAGCCTCTCATCCTCAGCCAGAGCCACTGTCGGTACCTTCTTGCCTAGGGCACCAAAATGGCTAGGGCCGGCCCTGACTACCACCAGTTTTTCCTCCATTGTTTTCAAACTGTAAACTTGTTGTTGTGACCACCACAGAAGGTCATCCGATTGGACAATGGGAAAAAAGATATGAAGAAAGAGATGATGTGGGGCGCTTTCCTGCTCTGAGTTGAAGTTTTTTTCAGCTAGAGGAGTTCAGAGTGCTCTGGGAAAAACACCTGTGCCTAGAGCCTGAAATGTGAGGTGCGACAATTACATAAGGGACCTCCAGCTGCTAAAACGCTATCCGTGTGATTGGGGCCTTAGTCTTGCTCTTTTTATACATTTACACAGTAACACGAATTTTGGCTTCTCCTCCATCTTAAAGCATTTGGTGTGATCTTAAGTGATGCATATTGCCTTTTGCTCAACTTTGTCTCCTGTTGAAATGGAAACAAATACGCCAGCACTCATGGCAATACTTCATTTTGCACTGCAGTAAATATGCAGCTGTTTGCTCCTGCTTAACTTCATATACATGTGTGCTGTATTTGAATTTCACTCTGCACTGGCTCTGAATACAACTTAAGGGAGAAGAAAACAGTTAGTGGGAGGTAATGTATCAATATAAGACAGAAAAGCTACAGGCTACTTCCTGCCCTTGTATTCCCTTTTAACACTGTAGTTAATATGCTAATATATTGTACTGTAAAAATGCTTACGTTTAAAAGCAGTTTCAATTGAGGGGAAGCTACTGTAGCTTGAGATGATGCTGAGTTTTCCATGCTGAGCAGTGTTAGCCTGAAAGTTTGAATACCTTTCTTCATGTATTCAATGTAACGGGTGATATGCTAATGTTTATTTCTCAGGTAAAGTATTCCTTTCATATAGCAACAAACAACTGAGTCACTGGCTCAGCCACCTCCATGTTGACAGCTGTGTGCAGACAACCTCTAAATCATAGATACACTCTGAAAATCTTATAGAACTCCTTTAATATTGGTGTTTTATTGGCAGAGTTTGGCCTGGTGGAGCTTCATCATATTTCCTCTGCTTTTCCCTCCGTCTCAGTTGGAGCTTTTCCTCCTGACTGCCTATCTCGCTTCACCACAGAGGAAAGCACGCACACATGCATGCACATACACATTCAGTGCTTGTTGAAAATTATTCATCCCTCTGACACACACACACACACACACACACACACACACACACAGAGGCGTGCACTAAAGCACTGAAATGAAAATAGTAAATCAAAGTATCTTACATCCCTTTGACACAACATGCACACGTACAACATCAAGTTCAAACACAGTTGCACACACACACACACACACACACACACACACACACACACACACACACACACACACAGCAAAGCAGCACAGAATTGAATTTCTTAAATCAAAATTGTCTGTCACTTTCACACATGCTGATACAAACACCGCTTGTTGACTTTGGCTGTCAAGCTGTAAGTGTGTTTGTGCTCGGAGTCACAGATCTCTGCTTCTTAAACTGATTTCTCCTCATCTTTAATTCAGGGCTTCACCCTCACATCCTCCTCTCCAGCTTTTCTCTCACTGCAGGCTTTCCTCCTCTCCCCTCTCTCCCCCGCAGTGACATGTTGTTTTGTTCTTTACTAAGCAGCATATGTATATTCCATAAAACTAATTACAGGCCAATCATCTGAAACAGTGAGATAACACACAGTTATGTGTGTACGCTTGTAAATCTGAAGTGTGCTGAGACCGTCCGTGTCATTGGGCAGACAGTTCTTAATGCAAACAGCAGGGGGTGATGTGATGTTTCCCTCTATGTCCCACTGTCTCTTTGCCAGCAGTTAGTAAACTCAAAACTAAACCAAACCTTAAACTCTGATGGAAATCATCTCACAGGATCACACTAGTAATTACACTAGTAATGACTTCAAATTTTTACTTTGAGGGGAAAAGGCTTCTGTACAAGATTATGTTCTTTCAGATGCAGACACTTAACATCTCATCTCAACACCCTCTCTCCCCCTCTGCCAGTTGACAGTGAATTAGGCCCACAACTGTCCTACTGCTCTGAGGTTAACTAGCTCTTTGTGTAGAGGTGACTGTCTCTGACATGCATCCACTGTATGGTGTCACAATAATTAGAAGTGGAGTAATCACTTAGTTTCAGACCGCTAGCTCTGCCACCACTGCTGCCATTTCAGTCATAGATTATGTGGATGTTTCCCAGCTGCTTATGCCAGACCTTCTTTAATTCTTTTTTTGTTTTCTCTTGGCTTGAATTGCTCATCATAATGTGCAATACTTTATACTTTATATATTTTACACATTTGTTTCAATAAAAGATTTGGAATTTTTGTCAAGAAAAGCTTACAAATAAATACCTTAAAGAGGACCTGATAGGCTTTTGGGTTTTTTCCTTCTTCTTCAGAGTTTTATATTGCATTTTTATTCATCTATAAGGTCTGCAAAGTAAAAAAGAAGCCCAAAGTCCAGGCCACATTGAGCTCTCTCTGCCCACAGACACACAGGTCCTCAGCTGCCTGAAACGCCCCATTTGCTTTCCTGCCTTCACTTCCGTAACTTGGTTGCATCATTATGTAACACATTTTTACTGAACACAATGCCCGTGTGCGGGCCACTGAGCTGCACCTCCAAACAAACCTACTTAGAGCAGAGCTGGAGGAGCAGGCTGCAGAGTTTAAACTGTAATTGCATGTGGAG
This sequence comes from Epinephelus cyanopodus, assembly GCA_026686955.1. Classification (NCBI taxonomy): domain Eukaryota; kingdom Metazoa; phylum Chordata; class Actinopteri; order Perciformes; family Serranidae; genus Epinephelus; species Epinephelus cyanopodus. The sequence goes on from CM048936.1 coordinate 10,328,602, forward strand.
GAGACGCTGCTTTTTTTAAGTGCAACTGCAGATTACCCTTGTTTGGACTGCCAAAGGAAGAAAAGATGTTGGAGTGGTTGGAGTTTATTTTTTAACACTATTCTTCAACAATATAACCCGGACATTTCATTGTATTCCCTCCATTTTCCGGCCGCTTCACTTGCCAGTTTGTGAAGTGGCCCTCAGGAAAACGGAGTTGTTGTCAGCAAACAGCTGCACAGGGCTACTCTGAGGGAGCAGCCCAAGAAGCAAAGGTATATAAGTACTTTGTATACATTTATGTGTGTATATATATAAAAAAAAAATTAATCAAATTAGTATTTGGTGTGACCACCCTTTGCCTTCAAAACAACATCAATTCTTCTCGGTACACTTGCACAACGTTTTTGAAGGAACTCAGCAGGTAGGTTGTTCTAAACATCTTGGAGAACTAGAGAATTGGAGAATTGAAGTCCTTTTCGCAGATGATGTGGTTCTGTTGGCTCCATCACACCGTGACCTCCAGCATGCACTGGAGCGTTTTGCAGCCAAGTATGTGACCTCCAAGTCTAAGGCCATGGTCCTCTGTCGGATACCGGTGGTTTGCCCTTTCCGGGTTGGGGGAGAGTTACTGCCTCAAGCGAGAGAGTTCAAGTATCGTGGGGTCTTGTTCACGAGTGAGGGTAGAATGGAGCGTGAGATGGATCGGCGGGTCAGTGCGGCTTCTGCAGTGATGCGGGCGCTGCACCGGTCCATCGTGGTCAAGAGGGAGCTGAGCTAGAGAGCAAAGCTTTCAATTTACTGGTCCATCTATGTCCCAACCTTCACCTATGGTTCATGAACTCTAGGTAGTGACCAAAACAATGAGATCGCGGATACAAGCGGCCAAGTTTCCGAGTTTCCTCTGTGGGGTGGCTGAGCTCAGCCTTAGAGATAGGGTGAGGAGCTCGGACATCTGGAGGGAGCTCGGAGTAGAGCCGCTGCTCCTACGCGTCGATGGGGGTCAGTTGAGGTGGTTCGGGTATCTGATCAGGATGCCTCCTGGGTGCCTCCCGCTGGAGGTGTTCCGAGCACGTTCCACTGTTAGGATGCTCCGAGGCAGACCCAGAACACACTGGAGGGATTACATATCTTGTCTGGCCTGGGAAGGCATTGGGGTCCCCCAGGAGGAGCTGGAAAGTGTTGCTGGGGAGAGGGATGTCTGGGATGCTTTGCTTGGCCTGCTGCCCCCACAATCCGGCCGCCCTGGATAAGCAGATGAAAATGGATGGATGGATGGATGGATGGATGGATGGAACCGATATATTTCCTTTTTCTTTTTGGATTCTTCATTCACCATGGTGGCATGCTAGAAAAACGTATTTTTTTCATGAATTCAGTGTAACACAAGGTCAGTAACTGACATACAAATGGTCATTTGGGGGGTGAAGTATTTCTTTAATTGCATAGAAATTCTCAGCTGATCCTCATTCAACGATTCATACAATATCCTACGAATTAGTGCCCCACAAAAGATGTTATGTTATTTAAAAAAGTTAGAGAGGTTAGGTTTAGGCAAGTAAAGTTATTGAGGTTAGGTTAAAGAAATGACACTGGTTATACAAGAATAACTGGCTCATGATTACGCAGGTTAATGTACAAATTTTGGTGCAATCCTTTTAATAGGAAAACATACGTGTAGGAGACCAGCCTGAAATTATGCACTCAGTGGCTTTAATCACCAGACCAGACCAGACCAGAAGATGAAGGTCTGCTACACCTTGTTATTTTAGCATCTTTATCACGACTGCAGGTCATAATTCCACCGCTGCTTTATTCCCCGCCTCACCATCATTGAGTGTTTGAATATGTGCCACAAGAGAGAAGCTGCAATTTAGCTTTTGATGAATGAACCTCTCTCTCTCATTCTGCATCCTTCTCCATCCACCCTGCCTCTCGTTTTGTCATCATTTGGTGATTTGTTTTCCTTGCATTCGCCGAGGTCTCGTGATGTGACGGTTGCTCGCCTCCCTCCGGAGCTTTTGGTTTTCCAGACTGAATTAGAGGAATATTTCGGCGACGTCCTGCTGCTCGGAACATTGCTGCCCACACAAACACATTCCAGTCACTTGATGGACCAGACACACACACACACACACACACACACACACACACACTGCTCTCTCCTCAAGCACTACACATATACAATGTCTCCTCTGACCTTAACCTCTCTTTACACTCTCTGCGTGATGCTGTAGGGCTTAACTCAACCGCTGAGTGTGTGTGGCTATTTGTTTTTTTGTACTCCACTGACCCAGATGTTAATAGTCTTCTCTCAAACACTGTCACGTTCACACTGATGTTCATCCAAGTTCAATTTTATATGCGGAAAAAACATTCATACAAAAATATCCATGTACAAGCTGATGTTCCAGACTTTAAAGAGCTCAACTTAATAATAAATGAACCTTTTCAAACATCCCGGAATTCTCATTCTCAGTTGCACTACTCACTGCTCACAATGTCAAAGAAAAAGTCACAACATCATTAAAATTAAATGTAATGTTTCTTATCATTGCTTCAACAGGCCGTGAAAACATAAAAGGCATTTTTGAATTTGTCTTTTTTTGTGTTTAACTTCAGTTGTGTAGTTGCTGCACGTTGTCCTACAATATGCGTTGCAAAAAGCTGCATAAACTAAAGACTATAAATGCTACTACAAGTCTTTCAATGACTTGAAGCTGTTATAATCAAAATGTTTATATTAATGAGTCAAATTAGTATGTGTATAGTGAAAAGGGTTGCTTATAATGAGGTACCAAAAGAGAATTATCACCCAACTCTGCAGTTCCACTCAGAGCATTTTAGTATCTTTCAGCTCAAGTTTTGTTTTTCAGCCTGCAGCTTTAATGTTTTGATTTAATCTAATTGTTCTCATCAGCATTGTTTCCAGTTGTAGCCGAGGGCTCTTGTCTGTAATAAAAGAATAGGTACACCACCCGTCCAACACCAATCAACAAACGGACTAAGTTAGCAACTAGCCTATGAATAAGTCGAACATTTTCCATCTAAAGACAAAGATATTTTTTTTTCACTTGCGTTCACCAGGTTGCCAGAAGCAAAAGTTCAAATGAATACTGGATGTCTCACCCCGGTCTCACTCCGAGGTCATTGACATATGGCTTGGGTAGTTACTTGTGGCGTCAGGTACCAATGAAAAAAGGTGTCCTTCAACGTCGGCATGATACACAGCTGCTTGCCATTAGAGTTTAACGGTGCCCAGTGGTGTCAGATGGAAATGCGGCGGGGCAAGATCAAAAGTTAAAGCAGCATAAGTCCCAGTGGGGCAGGAGGGAAGGGTGGTGGATGGGTTCCAACAAACACCGACTTTCAGATTGTAAAGCCAAACCCTGTTCTTTTTTCCTAAACCCAACCATGTGCATTTGTTGTTGAAGGGAAAAAAAATGTAAATGTGCGGTGTTGTACCAATGTAGTGCATTTATTTTGATTGTACTTGTATTTATTTGTATTATATTGATTGTAGATTGTATGTAAACGTTAAATTTTCTGTGTATTTTGAAAAAAGACAATGCATGTAACAGGCAGAACTTGACACAGTGTCCCAGAACATCAACAACCAGTGCATCCAGGGTACCTTGCATGTTGTATCTGGATGTCGAAAGTCCTTACTTTCGTAAGGGACCGCTTGTTAACAAGTTACTCATATCAACCTGAAAGTGATGCAGCTCAATCACAAGAATAGTGATTGATTGTTATATTTGTACATTTTGTATATAGTGAATATGCTGAAACTTTATGTTTCTTTACGTTACAATTTTAATTTTATGTTGTGACAATGCTGTGGTTAAAGTGTGGTTAGGTTTTGGCGCAAAAACCATTTGGTTAGAGTTCGGAAAAGATCATGTTTGGGCTTAAAATATCCTGTTCGGTCGCTAACACAGCTATGTTGCAAACTGTTGTTAAAAAACACACACTTTTACCGCCTAGTTGGTACTCCATCCGACTTGTAAAAAAGGTGGTGTACCCCTTTCACCAAATTCTTATTTCTCTCTTCTTGTTTTGCTCCAGCATAAATGGACCTCACCAATAGTTTTAACATATGAACTTCTTTTATTTAGGGTTGGGGAAACCAGCACTCCAATAAGCTCCTGCCGTCACTGTAACTCTTGTCACTCACAGCTGTGCTTTGTATTGGAGCAAAAACACATCCTATGTGATCACGGCCTGAGAGGAGCATTGAGCAGCAACTGAATCCAGTTGTAGAAGGCAGCAGAGCTACAGTGCTGCTCCACCTGCGAGAGTAATCATCGAGAAAATAAATGTTTGATTCTCTTTCAGGAAACTTCTTGAACTTTTGTCAGTTGACCAGGAATGATCCTGACGGTCACTCTTGTGTGATAGCAATCAGCGATACAAAAGGAAGGACTAATTTATTTACAGGAAAGTTATGGAGATTATAACTTTAAAGTGTGTTTACTCATGTGTGACAGCTGCTATTTGTTTGTCCCTTACATAGAGACCGCCCAGCAGTCTCTCGCTCTCCACGGCCAGTTTTCAGTCCAGGTGGGTGGAAGATTGGGGCAGGTGGGATTCGTTAAAGCTGCATTCTCTTGCGTATCGTCGTGCTTGCGTAACGCCCTGGTGGAGGCTCCTCCTGTGTTATGGCATTGAGGTGATGCCCCGCCCTCCGCTCCGCAGCCTTCAGCTTCTCTCGCAGCTCCTGCGCCTCCTGCTCAGCCTTGCGCGCAGCCTTGCGGGCGTTTCTCAGAGAGCGCTTCACCTTCCGAACGCGCTCCTTCAGCTGCCGGTTCCTCCTCTCCGCAGCGGCCAGGCGCTCCTGCAACTTGCGGCCTCGCTCCTCCTCCTCGAACAGTGCAGCCTGCACCGAGGAACACAGCAGCTGGAGAAAGGGAGGAGAGGGAAAGTAAGTTAACATACAGCAAGGGTTGTTTTCTTAACAGGCAAAGCAAACTGTTGTAAACCGGCAGTTGCCATCTTGTCAGCTGGTTTTATAGTGTGGGAGCACTAGTGATGTAGGTTTCCCAGCAGCCCCTCTGAGAAAATTGGAAAATCTTTTTCCCTTTGATGTCCACAGTACGGTTGCTTCTCCCCTACTCTTGCTTGTTCTCCTCTGCAAAGAAAACCCCACTTGTAAGGAGGGAGGATGGAGACATAAAGCAGAGGTCCTGACCCTTGTCATTTACATTTATCCCCACAGGCTCCCTACCAGAGCAAAAACACTGGGGGACCATGTTTATGTGTGTCTGTGTAACATAAATGTATCACCCCATGGACCTCCCTTCTCTCCCTGACGATGCAAAGGTCACGTACTTGGGTAGACCAGAGATGACCTCAACCAGCAGGGTTAACAGGGGTGAGTGCCATTGTAGTCACAGTGGAAAATGCATGTGTCTTCATATACGACAGCACTTAGTCAGACGAATGTACAGACATAGGGAAATTTTGACTCAGTTGACATTAAAGAGATAGTTCAGACCTTTTGCAGTGGGGTTGTATGAGGTACTTTTTCATAGTCATTGTGTTACATACAGTTAATGCTGATTGGCATGTCCCCAGTTTGGAGAAGCGGGAATGAGTAATGCATTACTGTAGACGAAAGCAAAAGTTAAGCGGTTTCAATACAGTGTACACTGAAAGTGATATTGCTTTTTCAGGTGGTTAAAATATGTTTTGCTGTTGTCCCAGTCAAAAGCAGTACATTGCATAGCAGCTGTGGCAGTACTCTTGTCTGCTTCTCCAAACTGGGGGCATGTCCACCATCATTTACTGTAGGTACTGCACTGACTATGGATAAGAAGGTCAGACACACCAACTTCAAAAAATCTGAACTGTCCCTGTAATGCTAATTGTTCCTTGCGTCCCACTAGCACTTGGCTAACAAACACAGTAGAATCAACAGCACGAATATGACCAGAACTCATGTGTTGATTGTATTCTGTATTTGAGTCAGTGTACTTACTTGGATATTTTTTGCTTTGCTAAACGCACTTAAAGGGGAACTTCGGTATTTTTCAACCTGGGCCCTGTTTCACCATGTGTATGTGTGTGTACGATTCATAGGTACAACTCGTTTTAAAATTGGTTCAGTATTGAGGGAGGCGGATGCGGCCGGCAGCCGCGAAACGAGTTATAACAGCAGATGTGGGGGCAAATGCGTTCCGTATAAATTTGCGCATTAAAAGTGTTTTTTTTCGCCACAGTCCGGCTCATATGTCCAGCGTAATCTCTGTCAACAGCATGCAAATCGTCTGTCTTGCCTTCACTTCCTCTGGGCTGTGTAGCGACATGTCACGTGACCTGTTGCCGGAGGTAAACAGACGAGCCATGCTCAGAGCCGGTCAGAGCGCAGTTGGTTGTCCCGGAGTACAGTTGAGAGTTTTGCTGCATCAGCTGAAAACAATGTTTCGTGTTTGTGCTTATCCGTCTTGCAAGAACAGGATGTCGCGCAACACCCCGCACAGCTTTCATAGGCTGCCTTTGTCGGACGGCGAGATGCTGAAGCTGTGGCTAATTGTGCTACAAATGGATGCTAACACTCCTGTCCAGACGCTGCGCCTTGCAGACCATCGCGTCTGCAGTGCACACTTTTCCCGAGATGACTTGGATGTCTTCTCCTCTTGGGCTGGCAGTAGTCATCTCGGGAAAAGTGTGCACTGCAGACGCGATGGCAAGACAGACGATTTGCATGCTGTTGACAGAGATTACGCTGGACATATGAGCCGGACTGTGGCGAAAAAAAAACACTTTTAATGCGCAAATTTATACGGAACGCATTTGCCCCCACATCTGCCGTTATAACTCGTTTCGCGGCTGCCGGCCGCATCCGCCTCCCTCAATACTGAACCAATTTTAAAACGAGTTGTACCTATGAATCGTACACACACATACACATGGTGAAACAGGGCCCAGGTTGAAAAATACCGAAGTTCCCCTTTAAGTAACAGACAGTTTATTAATTATACTTTTTTTTCTGTCTCTCTTGGCAATGAAGAACACATTCACGTCAGAACTTGCTGTGGCCTGTTCACACCAGCCTCAGATTGCTACAGAATATGATGTTAATGCCCTCAATACTTACTTTCAAAGTGTTTCTAAGGTGTGTCTTGGTGCCAGTTTTAAGAATTAGATTTGCCATTTCAGCAAATACACTTGGCCTCATTTTTGCCAAGGGCCTGATGAGAAGATAGATATCACTCTTGTGTAACTATTTAGTTTAATATATAATGAGTAAAATGTACTTTTCATTCACATTGAGATATGCAAATATTTAGCATTTCATTGGAGCTTCTTTTTGCGGAAGAAATAGTGTGAAAACTGTTGACAGTGAGGTCTGTGTGGATCATTCAATAATGGCAATGCTGTTGCTGGAAAGAGGGGTTTTGACATGCAACAAAGGTCTCCGGCTGGAATTTAACCAGGGGCACTGCAATTACATGGTATGTGGCTTGGTCATGGTCTAGGTCAAAGGAACGCCCTGCTGTTGAATTTTTAAAATGTAATTTTCATTTCTTGCTGTATGTTTCCTTGATATCCATTTTACTGCAGTGGAAGCATCCTCATCTCAAAGATGAATAAGGCATGGACGACTGAACCTTATTTTTTCTTTTGTAATTTGGGTGAAATGACCCTTTAAGGGAAATCTTTTCCCACCCATTTATCCAAACAAAATTCAAATCCAGATTATGTAACACTGGTACATTTTTTTTAGATTTTGAACCCTTTCTCATGCTCATAGGAAGGCTCTCAGCAGGACGCCCCCAACACACACTAACACTCACCACCTGTCAAAACATCCGGGTGTTACCTGCCTGCTGTTTAGCATCATCTGTATAAACACAACTTACGGGACATGTGAAGACACACACATGCATGTACAAAATGTCCTCATATTCAAGTCTACAAATATGTTAAAGACTGAAGAAGAGCAATGGAGAAGGACTTTCGGTTGGCCTCAAGGATGTTCTGGCAAACTATGAGACGTCTCAGGGAGGGAAGCCAGGGCTTGCCTCAGGCTGTGCTCAGCAGAGAAGGACAGCTGCTGACCCAAACTTGGGATACTGTCAAGCAGTGGAAGGAGTACTTTGAGGTAGTTCTGAACCTGGCCATTACATCCTCTTTGGAGGAGGCCGAAACTTTGGGGAACTCTCGTTCACATCCCTGGCAGAGGTTGCTGAGGTAGTCAAAAAGCTCCCCCGAGGCAAGGCGCCAGGTGTGGATGAGATTCGCCCTGAGATGCTGAAGACTCCGGACATTGCTGGGCTGTCTTGGCTGACACACCTTTTCAGTGTCGAGTGGTGTTTTGCTACAGTGCCAGTGAAGTAGCAGACTGGGGGGGTGGTCCAAATTTTATAAATGGGGAACAGAGAGTGTGCTCCCATTATTAGGGTATCACACTGCTTAGCCTGCCTGGGAGGCCTCCAGGGTGCTGGGCCGTCGTGGTGAAGCGAGAGCTGAGCTGGAAGGCAAGGCTTTCGATTTACTAGTCCGTCTACATCCCAACCCTCACCTGTGGTCATGAGCTTTGAGAAGTGGCCAAAAAGAATGAGATTGTGGATAGAAGTGGCCGAAATGAGTTTCCTCTGGTGGCTGGGTTCGGCCTTAGAGATAGGGTGAGGAGCATAGACATCAGGGATCTCGGATCCCCTCCTCCTTCGTGTCGAAAGGGGTCAGTTGAGGTGTTTCGGGCATCAAATTAGGATACCTCCTGGGCGCCTCCCATTAGAGATGGTCCCAGCACGTCCCACTGGTGGGAGGCCCCGGGGCAGACCCAAAACACACTAAAGGGATTACATATTTCATCTGGCCTGGCAATGCCTTGGGGTCCCCCAGGAGGAGCTGGAAAGCGTTGCTAAGGAGAGGGACTTCTGAGGTGCTTTACTTGGCCTGCTGCCTTGGCAACCCAGCCCTGAATAAATGGATTAAAATGGATGGATGGATGGATGGATGGATGGATGGATGGAAGACCCTTTGGTCCAAGACTATCAAGACTGCAGAATGTCAAGAGTTAAAATGCATTTAAAGCTGTGCTACACAACAGATAAAATGACTGCATGTAAAATGAAAAGAGGCGCTCATTGACAAACCCAGGTAATTAATCATCCACCTTTGCAATTTCTTTTTGGCGCCATGGAGCATTTTAGTATCTTTCAGCTAATTATTTTTGGTTTTTAGTCTCACCACTCTCATCATGGTTCCCAGCCTCAGCAGAAAGTTGTCACCACCGTTAGTTAGTAGCTGTTAACAACAATGGAGCATTTAGCAGCTAACGAGCCAGATATTTCCTCGAGGAGTTGGTGAAGACCAAAACCTAGCTAAAAGGAGAGCGAATACTGGACTTACATTTGTATTAGGTGGCCAGTTTCTTATCATATTCCTGCTGGACCTTTCATTTGTGATTTTCCATGGTAGAAAGCGTCGCTATTCTCTGTTACAGTGAGACGCTGAGATATGGACGACCTGGAAACAATGGTGAATCATAGGAGACTGGGCTGTTTTCGGGAAGGGGGCTTAAACAGACAGGCGCTAAAGCTGAGCCTTCGCAGACAGTGAATACAGGTGTTCCAGCGCAGACAGTATGAGGAAAATAAAGTGTTTTTTGACCGTTAAAACATGTAAACATGTACACATGCTTTGGTAGAAAACTTAAATACAAGTATGAACCTGTCATCCGTAATGTTTACCATTTGCTGCCAACAACAGAGGCAAGAGTTAGATGGATTCCTTTAGTTGGATACATCTCTACGTTGCCTACGTTTCTACCTCTCCACACATTCATATTAGCAAAACTTAGTACTGGAGCTTTTGTGTGAGTAATAATGAAGAAAAGATAGTGTAAACAGATGAGAGAGTAGAGGGTTGTAGGGGGACGTGTGTATGTCTGTGTGTTTCCAGCCTGACCTGACTGCTCGTTTATTTCTACAGGCTTTTGGTTCGTTTTTCTATCTGTATATAGAGACTCAGCATGAGTCCACCCCACACACACCCACACACACACACACACACACACACACACACACACACACACACACACACACTCAGTGCCTTTAGAGCTTCACTATTGACGTCAAAGAGACAAGCCAGGATTTCTCCTCTTCTCCTGAGGTTTTATTTTGCTTTGTGTGTGTGTGTGTATGTGTGTGTGTGTGCGCGTAGGGATGGGTGATTAGAAAACAGACAAAAAGAGGAAAAAAGACAAAGAGCGAGTGAGCGATGAAGAGATAAAAAGAACAAAAGGGAGGCAGAGGGAAAAAGGAAAACAAAGACGAGACAGACAAAGTGGGAGCTTTAACTACTGAGGGAAACAGGCAGACTGTGTTGTCCTCCTTTTATCCCTCTACGCGTCCACATAAAATTCTTAATGAGAGTCAGAAAACGTGTTAAAGGTGTTTATATGACTGTTACTACTGTAGCGTTCCCCTGCTGTGGTCATGATCAAATCATTAGAAGGCATGTAAACAGGGAAATATGCTGATGGAGACATTGGCCTATTTGAGGAATTTGCCTTCATCTTGTAGGTGAAGGGTAAAGGACCTGAAAGAATATCATAAATTAGATGGGATATCTTTCAGGGGTAAAAAGAAATCTGTATTAACCAGATGAACAGCCGGCTTACAGCAGTGTCGTGGTTAAAGCTGCTCTGAGTGCTGCTGATAAGAGGAGGCTTTAACAAAAGCTAATTGAAGGCTCTGGCAGAAAAGTGGAGGAAGTCTCCAGTTTATCCTTTTGGAGGGGCGTCTGGTTCCCATGAGGCTGAAACCAGAAGCAAACAACCTCCCAGCTCCAATTTTAAGGGATGTTTTGTGTTTAAACTCCAGCTAAATCATGTCTCAGAACCTCAAAGCACTGAGAGAGGGATTCAGCCAAGGAAACACCTCCGAAATCCTTTGGCAATAGATAGATAGATAGATAGATAGATAGATAGTGAAATTAGACATCAGATCTTGTTGGTTTTAATTAAATTTTAATTACAGTGAGGCAAAATGGACGTAGAGAAAGAGAAGATTTTGTTTTAAATCTGATACAGAAGGCAGAGAAACACGGATGGGTAAAGAGAGGCATGAAGAGGAAGAAGAGGGTCCTGCCATCTCATCATCCTCCATAAATACCTAGAGCAAAACACCTGTTTTGTCCCGGCCGCCCTGGAGGTCGTGACCTCTACGTGCGAGTGCATGTCCTCTAAATGAACAGTGTCTTTAACCCCTGCGTCACTGACCTTTGACAATAAAGCTCAGACCCTACAGGTCAAACCCAAAGAGAGCTAAGACACCAGACCATAACACCTTTCCTGGTTCACTTCTTCAGTTTTGACTGTCGACATTAAACAAATGCCATAAATCCATTTAGGAAGCAATTAATCACGTCGTTCTGTCTACTGCAGGTAGTGTTCAGGTCAGTCAGGAGCAAAGTGCAACATCGCTAACAGGTATTGATCTGAACAGTGTCTGTGACACTCTGCACAAATAAATTGATCTTCCATTGACTTTCATGATGCTAATGATGCTTTTGTGTCATGTTTTTTCAGTATGACTTTTTCCCCAGTTCTGGATACAGCCTGAGTCATCTGTTGGGACAAGTCCACGTCAGGTCAATGGGGGTAAGTCCAAGTCTAAGGCTCAGGTCAATGGAGATTTGTCAAAGTCTAACATCAGATCAAAGGAGACCTGTCAAAGTCCAGGCTCATATCAGTGGACACAAATCTAACAAAAAATGCAAGTCAATGATGTTACTTGGGGCAAGCCCAATTCAAGTCTCAAGTCCTTTGAGACAAGCCAAAACCCATATGGCACAAGTGCAAGAAGCTTCAAGTCACGAGAGACAAATGGAGGTGAGTCCGAGTCAAGTTTCAAATAATTCTAGAAGAGACAATTATAAGTCTCAGGACGATAAGACAGGTGAAGTCAAGATTCATTTGATGCAAATCATGTCTTGTGCTATTCAAGACAAGTCATTTCAAAATTCACTGATAACAAGTCCAAGTCTCAACTTGGCGGAGAAAATTTCAAGTCCAAGGTTATTCATAACAAGCCCAAGTCAAGTCTCAAGTCATTTGGGACCAATTCCAGTTAAGTCTAAAGTCATTTGGGACCACTTCAAGTTAAGTGTCCAGTCACTGAAGTAAGGTAAAATCAAAACTAATTTGATACAAGTCCAAGTCATCTCTTGCGTTAGCGGAGACGAGTCAAGCCCAAGGCTATTTATAACAAGGCCAAGTCAAGTCTCAAGTAATTCAGGACAACTTCAAGTCTCAAGTCATTTGGGACTGCTTCAAGTTAAGTCTCCAGTCACTGAAGTAAAGTTATGTCAAAATTAATTTTAAACAAGTCCAAGTCAACTCTCGCGTCAGTGGAGACAAGTCAAGCTCAAGGTCATTTAAAACAAGTCCTAGTCATGTTTCAAGTAATTTGGGACCAGTTTAAGTTAAGTCTCAAGTCAATGAAGTAAAGTAATGTCAAAATAATTTCAGACAAGTCCAAGTGAACTATTGAGTCAATGGAGATTAATCTAAGTTAGCTCTTTAATCATTCATGACCTATCCAAATCAAGTCTCAAGTCACTGAAACAAGTCCAAATCAAGTCTCAAGTCAACTGAAACAAGCCCAAATCAAGTCTCAAGTTGCTGAAATAAGTCCGAATCAAGTCTCACATCAACTGAAACAAGTCTAAATCAAGTCTCAAGTCAACTGAAACAAGTCCAAATCAAGTCTCACATCAACCGAAACAAGTCCAAATCAAGTCTCAACTCACTGAAATAAGTCCAAATCAAATCCCAAGTCAACTGAAACAAGTCCAAATCAAGTCTCAACTCACTGAAATAAGTCCAAATCAAATCTCAAGTCAACTGAAACAAGTCCAAATCAAGTCTCAAGTAACTGAAACAAGTCCATGTCAAGTCTCAAGTCAACCGAAATAAGTCCAAATCATGTCGCAAGTCACTGAAACAAGTCCAAATCAAGTCTCAAGTCAACCAAAACGAGTCCAAATCAAGTCTCAAGTCAACCGAAACAAGTCCAAATCAAGTCTCAAGTTGTTCAAGACAAGTAAAAGTCAAAGTTAAAGTATAAAGCTCTGAAATAACCAATATTCAGTGAGGAATGCAAGTCAGTTGTTAGTCTTTCAGGTCTCCAAATGTTGACCATTATATTAAGGTAAAATGTTTTTCTAGCTAGTGTGAGGTCACTTTAGTTCAAAACGCAGGTTTGTGGCCACACAAGGTTTATCACTATCTTTTTGATATTGTTCCAGGATTTAACCAGCCAAGTCTTAGTTTTTAACTGATAAAGTCAAGTCTCGAGGAAGTCAGCTCTAAATTAAGTAGAATCTTAAAAACAGTACAGTCCAAGTCATGCCTCAAACTTGTGACTTAACTCTGACCGGAGTCTCCAGCCTACAACTCTGATGCAAATACTGTGAATCTGAAGTTACTGTATTGACGCAGAAGGCAAATTAAAACATCTTCAACAGCTAAACAGATGCCCTCGTTTCAAACTGAGGGCAAAAACTTGTTCCATCTCCAGCTGCCGTGTTCTGTCTTGTCTGACGTGCAACCTGCTCAACTCACTCAGAGAAGGAGTGATAATTAATGCAACAGATTTTTCTTCTTCTGTCGACAAGGTTCGGCTTATCTCTGATTCCAGGTCAGTAAGTTGTTACTTCATACTGTCGTGAATTGAAGCTGCAGACTGACACACTTCCAAACTGCGGGCTGTCAGAGATGTGGGTTTTCATTATCTGACCTTTGACCTTTGGACGGTCAGCATCCTGTATGCCTGAGGAGCCAGACGGACGGACCTCGACCAATCAGCAATTGCTTTGATCTTCAACAGGCTGGGAGGTGATCGCATGTGACCAATCACATGCTGGGAATCTTTTAAGAGTATAATCAAGTCTTCTGTGCATGTGTGTGAGTGTTCTTGTTTTTTTTGTTAATCCTTTGAAGATAAGAACAGTGAGGTGATATTTTTAAATGTGTGTGTGTGTGTGTGTGTGTGTGTGTGTGTGTGTGTGTGTGTGTGGGTGTGTGTGTGTGTGTGTGTGTGTGGGTGTTTGTGTAGCTCTGCACTGTGCCAGAGGGTAGTTAAACTGTGTTTCTACTGATCCTCACCACATTCCTGTCAGCAGAGTCACAACTCAGCTCAGGATTAGGTGTCCACACACACAGACACACACACACACACACACACACACACACACACACACACACACACACACACACACACCGTACCTCACTCTGCCGCCTCACTTTGCCTCCACACTCTGCACTAATATTCACTTTTCAGCCACAACAGTATATGTACATATTACTGAAAAACACAAAAACTTAACAATAGTTCTAGGCTAACCCCACCACCTCCAGTTCCCTGCACCCTGCTGTTTATCTGGACTGCTAATCTGTTATCTCCATGGTAACAAGATGGTGTCGGGTTTGTTTACATGCTCTGTAAACACCAAAAAAGATGGCCTGACTGAAGAAGGAGATTTTTTTTTGCTTATTTCTTCAGAATTTAATGAGGCTGTACAAGGAGATGGGGGTCATTTTGTTTTCAAGGAAGCAGCAAGCATCACTATGGCAACCACCTCTCCAATCATGTTGCATGTCAGTCCTCAGGGTTACAATTCTTGCTTTAGTTTTAGACACCCAAAGGGAGAAAAGTTGCACGTTAACGCACAGGAAAATGTGTGTGTGGTGGAAACAATGTGAAGCCCTACCCTGCTGTCCTCCTGGATGTCCCACTCAGGGCTGAAGGTGTGGAAAGGCTGGCTTCCTTGTGTGCAGTTGGAGAACTGGAAGAGGCTGGAGAAGGTGCGTCTGTTATCGGATGTGTCGGGAAAGATGGCGTCCTGGAAGTTGACGCCGTGGGGGAGGATGTTGTAGTTCTCGTCCATCCTGCAGAGGAGATAAACAGGAAAACTGAGCAGAAAGCTGAGGCTGCTGCAGGAGTTGTTGGCTTGTGCAGTAGCTGTTAGGAAATGGCTTCAACCAAATCAAATCCAGCTTTGTATGTGTCATTGCAACTGCATTGCATAGGTTAGAAATGCATCATGTTTACTGTAATAAGACTGAAGTTTGCTTTGCAGGTTCTTTGCAAAATAACTATAAACACAGCTGTCAGATATGTTGTCAATAAAAAGTACAAAATATCAAATCTCACGTGACAGAAATACTTCAGCAGTCTACCTCAAAATTATATTTAAATACAGTAAAAGACAAAAGACAGAAACACAGAAGAGTTATTGGAGTGTTAGTGTCAAGTTGCTATTTTGCAAAACGCATTTCTGTCTGGTAAAAAAGTTTTATGGCAACAATAAAACTTAATTATAGTCTGCTGTGAGTACAGTTTGAATTATTGTCCAGCTGTCTGTTGAAACTGTTTAGATAAATACGTTCATGCCTTGCACCTCACCTGAGGAAGAAGAAGTAGGAGTAGTTCTCCATCACGGTGTGGGACTGGCAGGACAGGTATCCCAGTCCGGTCAGGTTGAGCCTTGATCCAGTCGGCACCTCCAGCATGCTGCCCCAGGCCTGGTCGCACAGCAACTCTACTTCAGCAGAGTACAGCAGCCCTTCCTCCGCGCCCTCGTACCCATACCCGAAACCGAAGGGCAGCGAGTTGTACAGGCTGCCCGCCCCGCCGCCCAGGGGCTCCCGGTGGATCGCCAGGACGCGGGCGTACACGATGATCTCCGCCAGCTCCGCCCGACAACCCTCGCTCAGCGGCCGCCACTCGGAGGGAAGCTGGCACCCGTGCGTAAAAGTGTCCAAATGCGTAAAAACGCCGAACGTTGCGAGGAGGAGAGCTGTGGAAATCATCCTGAAGCTTCTGGGAGTTTGTAAACCCTGTGGTGATGCTTTAGTGGCGAAAAATAAATGTTCCTATTTGATCCAAACTGACTGTTTAAGCTGAGTGTCAGAGTCCTCAAGCATCCAAGCTGCTAAAAGTGAGTTGAAAAAGTTGCGTTTGTAGAACTAAACTCTTGATGGTCACCTGGACACTTAAGGATGCGCCACTTGACCAAAATTGGTGAGAAAACCTGCACACACTCAGATCTTCTCACCTTCACACTCTTAAAGAGAACTCAGCAGTCATGGCCATTTGCTCAAACTTAAACTACTCCAACCTGCTGCAGCGCTCCCAGTGTTCCCACCTCATCTGTCCGCTGCGGGAGCGCCAAGCTGCACCAGAGCGCACGGGTGCTGCGTTCAAGGACTGATGTGACGCTCCGATATTTGAAGTTTTCATTTGAACTGGTTGGGGCGCTCAAGTGTTATCTAGTTGTAGAATAATAGGGTTGCTAAAGTCGATACCTGTTGAACTCAATCATGTTCGTAACACTGTAAAGCAAATGGTATATCAGTGAATCGTAATTTAGTTATTTTCTAAATGTAACCAAATTTAAATAAATAGTGACAGTGGCTATTTTGGCAAACTGCAAGCATTTTTGTTTGATTTATATCTTATTTTATTTTATTACTAACCCCTAGATTTTTCACCAAAGACAGGGTCATCATCAAACTGAACGTAGATGCTCTGAGTGCTTATTTCCACCAGTGTGATGAAAAAAAATAAATCCTGTAATTTATTATAATGATTAACTTTCTGAAAACAGTGACTTACCTATTTTAGAATAATGACATAGTATCCCAAATTAATGTTAAACTCTCAAATTAATGACTCGTTTATTTAAAAAATGATGACTTATTACCTCAAAAATGATGAGTTAGTATCTCAAATAATGATAAACTCTCAAATTAATGACTTGCTTACTTACAGATAATAATCTAGTATAATAAACTCTCAAATTAATAATTTAGTATCTCAAAATTATGACTCAGTAATTAAAAAATAATGATCAGCTGTCAAATTAATGACTTGCGTATTTAAAAATAACTTAGTATCTCAAAAATAATGAGAAACAATACTGTCAATATTTTAGACATTACATATCATTTTTACGAACTACCTTCTTATTTTTTAGATGCAGAGTCGTTATTTGCAAAAAGTTTCTCATCAAAATGACAAAAATAATCTTCATTTTCTCATCACACTGGCGGAAATGAGCTTCCACAGCTTTGGATGCAATTCTCAAGAAGTTTCCATTTTTCCTGTCGCGCACTTGAAAGCATCCCAGAGGATCAGAGAGGGAACAACTGATCAGTCCCAGTCAAGTAGAAAAGTGGGTCCTACTGATGGAGAGCTGCCCTGGAGAAGTTCTTCCTTGAGGAGGTTCCAAGTGGATGAATTTCACAATGACATCACCGATTGATTACAGTAGTCAACAGTTGGACACATGAGATAAACATTAGGATAATGGCAGTCATTATTCCTGTAAATGTGCATGCAGCTCAATGGCCTATTAAATCTCTGCTGCGCCAAATACAGAAACCGTGATGCTATAATGACCTGTCAGCTGCTCTTGTTTGAAATGCTCCATGAAACAGCAGAAAGGCTGGCCCCAGAGTGAACAGAGCTTGTGATACACTATCATTAGGACCTCATTTGGGATAGTGTTGCTACCCAAGCAGTTTTGTTTCACCTCAGCCAACAGTTCAGTGGTGGTAATGTTTCATTGTATCAGTCTTGCTTAGAAAACACTGCCATCTAACGGACACTGGCAGGAACAGCATGTATGTATTTTCATTTTATATAATGGATTATTTAAATAAATCAAATAAATGCTTTTGATATTTTAGATTTGCATTAATGGGTTGCTTTTTACTCAAGTTTGAACCAAATCAAAAAAAGAGGGCTTATTGTGATTTTATTAATATTCAATAGTGACCTTGATGTGATTTTGTAAATAACATTTCCATCTTTTACACCAGGATTAATTATTTGTTTATAATTATAATTTATATTTCCCAAGATCTAAACAGATGAACGTGACTGTCAGGGCGTTTTAGGGAGTCTCCAGTCTTTCCGATTTTGTTTTCAAAGAGCAGCAAGGTGACTCCTAAAGGGAATTCCCGCTGTCAGCTGATGTCCCGCCCTCAGCTGTCGGGATAACGCTGATGCGTAAAACATGCGGATGGATCTGGCGCACAGCGGCTGTGTTCATCCGCAGCTGCTGTTAATCACGCTCAGATCTGCTCACTTCTCTGCGACGTCACTTCGAGGAAATGAAAACCTTCGTTAGAGCCACTGCGTCGAGCCAGCGATGGTTAGTTCAATGTGGACAGGAAGCACTGAAAACAAGCTTTCAAAATAAGAACTTAAACTTGAAGTTGATTGAATGTAACAGGTTTGTAAGCACAATTAATTGTTAGGGTAGTCTAAACAAATCAATCAATCACTCAGTTAGTTTAATTTGTCACATGAAATCATGGGGTGTATCATTTTAGTGAAATGTAATCTGGTCAGTGCCTTCAGTTTTTGTCTGTTTGTGTGTTTGTTTGTTTTAAATTCAACTGTATTAAAAACAGTGAATAATTTACTTTATGTTTTTTTTTATTTTTGTTTGGTTGTGCTGCTGTCTTGGCCTGGTCCCCCTCGTAAAAGAGATCGTTGATCTCAACGGGACTTACCTGGTTAAATAGGGGTCAAATAAAAAGAAATGAAATAATACATAGTCAGACATCATAGAGAGCAGAAACTGACAGACTGAAACTGACCAATAAAGAAAGCAAGAAAAAAAACAAGCCCACACAAACAGAGAGATTGCATTTAAAATCAAATAGTAGACAAATGACCAAATAGCAGGCTATCATGATGTGTGGTTGATATACCTTTCTTGTTATTACTTCACTGAATAAAAAAAATCTATCAAAAAAAATTAAACAGAGGAATGATTTTGCAAATTTAGATTTGTGTAAATGAAACTAACCTTGCAAGATCACGAGGTTTGTCATAAAATTCAATTAAATAACACTACTTTTTTTTTAAAAACAACATCTTGTGAGACTGAACTTAACAGAGTGACCAGTTTTTCCTCAAAATATATGTTCCCAAATCTGTCCAAAACTGAACAGAATTTGAACAACTGTAAAACAAATGAATCAGTGTTTCAGGTTCACCGTTGCAAAATGCATATTTCCACCTAAATCAGCAAATCTCGATACCATAATAAGGGAAGAAATTAATCAATGTCACATATTTGCCAGTTCCAAAATGATTTTCCTCTTGGGGAGATTTTTGTTTGAGAAGAAAAACATTGCCTTACATGTTCATTAGTACATTTTCAATTTGTAATATCTATCCCATTTATGAGTAACACAGGTTCTGTTCTTATCGAGACATATGTTTTTTATGGTGACATATGGGGGTATAAACATGCGGGGATGGCCTCAACCACAGATCTAAATTTTCACAGCTTAGTAAATGGTCACTGCTATCAAGCACATCAGTTACACAGATGATAGTTTTATCTATTCAACTTTGCAATAATCAGTTTGTAGGTTAATAGAAAGAAAGATTATGTTGTTTGTATCATTAGCTAAATTGTATCAGACTAGGGTTGTTTAAGTCTACTAATTGCATATTTCTTTCCCATCGCATTGTGGCTTTTCCCCCTGTTTCTGTTGGGTGACTGATAGCTTTTAGTTTAATTCAGAACAGCTTGTTAATCTCAGAGGGACCATGTACAACCAAAATTAAATTACATTAATGACCAATAAAATAAAAAAAAAACTTAAAACAGTATCTTTACTGAAAAGAAAAAATCTAAAAGAAGAAGGAAACATGTGAATAGGATAGTTCTTGTACCTTTTTAAGACAAAAAAAAAAAAAGTTATGACAAATTGTGATTTTTATTCTGAAAATAATAACCGGACGCGCCCTGTTTCCGGACGTGACTTGACGTGGCTACACACCAGAAGCAGTAGCACAAGCTTGATCGACACATTTCACAATCTCAGAGTGTTTGTGTGTGTCTTTGGAGTAAATATCCAGCCTGTGTTTATTTCCCGACTTGAAAAGAGGTGAGTGAAACATTTATTCTGGTTTTTAACCTATGCTGTGACGCAGTTTGGCTCAGGTGAAGCCATATCCGTGTTGTGTAAGTTACTGGTAACTTTTCAGTGTTTAACAGTAAGTCGCACACTGGATGGGCCCACCTAGAGAAAGTGAAAGTAAAATTATACAACTATACATTAAAAAAATACATATTTATTACATTTTCACAGTGCGACAGAGTATCTATACTTCACTATGGTGGTGTTAGAGTAGTACTTATCCCTCTGGTATTCACAGTAGCACGTTATTCCTGAAGTGGGCTACAGTTCAGCCAGTATATCTGCGATTATTAATTTGTGACAGTCATTCAGGAAGTCATTGTGTGAGGGCAGAAGTGTGTGTATAACACACTGCTGTCTCTGTTACTGTAATGTAATTAAACTAGCATGTGACCTGCTGTTGAGATAACTGCATGCTGAAGCACTGAGTCACTTCATGATGTCAGCATGGAGCATTTTTTTATGCTTTGTTGACATCGACAACACGTGAGTAAAACAAAGAAGACAGAGAAACGTGAATGGGTTTAAAGTAATGGTCCAAATTCACTATTTGTATATAATGTTTTTAATTCTGACATTAAATTATATAGAATAAAAACAAAATGGAGTCATTCTTATTTGTTTAAAGGCAAACATATACATATTATTTTAAAGTGTGTGAAGTAAATCCCACCGTCTCCACACACATTGTCAATCTATCAAGATCAAAAATAAGTCACTTGTCTTGACTATATATCTAAATCCTGTTTGTCACAGTTGAGATGAAACAAGAACTAAAGGATGTAAACTGTTGTCGTTTCTGCTACTGCACTATTACTCTTTATAGTTACTGCCATTAGCAGTACTTTATCAATATTCAAACTACAGACAAGATTACACATCTCTGTCTCTTCTTTTATTTTCTTCCTCTCAGCGTCATGGCGTCTGGAGGCCCCATGATGAACGGCGACATCTCTCGCTCTCCCAGCCAGTCTGGCACGCTGGAGGAAACCCTTCAGCAGATGAACATCCTCATCCAGGAGAACCGAGACCTGAAAGGTGAGAGTGCGTGTGATTTAGTGAGGAAAATGGTTTTTATTTTAGTTTTCCAGTCTTATACCCTTATCAGGTCTTGCCCAAGTGTCCAGGGTCAAAGGTCAGTGTACATTGCGTTCCTGACAGCCCATGTCAGGGTGGAGTCTCAGCATTGTAGTGTGATAGACCAGCTGGAGCAGTGTGTTGGGACAGTTAAGGCCGAATCACTATGGAAAGGGGCATAATTCAAATGACTTGTCTAGTACAATGTGTATTTATTTACATTCTCTACCTGTCTGTCACTCAGAGGCCTTGCGTCAGACCAACCTGTCGATGAAGGAGCGTTTTGAGGGTCTGTCTGTGTGGCGTCAGAAGCAGCGGGAGGAGCGGGACTTCCTGGAGAGCAGGCTGGAGGAGGCTCGGGGCCGAATGGAGGCGCTGACCATCCAAAACCAGGAGCTGACCAAGAGGATAGAGGAGGGGAAGATGGGGGGAGGCTTGCTGGTGAGGATGTAACCTTGATATTCCCACTTATTTGTGATACATCATAATATTGTATATTTTATTTTATATATCTTCATTTGAGATTTGTCTGCCTCATTGTACATTAAAGGGTCACTGCGGTGTTACTTAACCTGGACCCAATTTTCCAGAGTTTTTGTGTGTAACGGGAACAACCATTTTTAAAATGGGTGTGGTGTTGAGCAAGAGCGCTGCAGTGCAACAACTGTGGGAACCCTCAAACTACATCCACTGAAAGTCTTTTTGCCACTGACAGGCTCAGATTGTTAACCCTTTTTTCTAACCCCTTTATTGGATTTTGCAGGATTATACAACATTTGTATCAGAGACAAGCACAATCACCCATTTGAGTGTGCCATCCGGGAAAAAGACATGTATTAAAACAATACAAAAACTAAACAAAACTAAAAAAAAAAAAAAGAAACTCTCAGATTATAACTGACTAATAACATTGTGGTAGGGATCCCTACAGAGTTGGACTGTTTTGTAACAGAGTCAGATCCTTTTTGTTTAACCAGAAACAGCTCTGAAATCGCCATTGCCAAATCCACCAGACTCCATTTAAATAAACATTTATTTTAGCATGTACAAAGGCAGCATATTTTCACATCGAACTGGGTGAGTTAAGGGTTTACTTCAACCAAACCAGAGCTGGTGAATGTTGAAACAGTGGTATGAAGAGCCACAACGGTTTTCATGGCTGTTATTTTGGTGTCTCTCATCTTAGAATTGAGTGTGTTTTACAAAGATAAAATAACTGTCTATGTAAATGGAGTCTGGTGGGTTTGGCAGTAGCGATTTTGGGGCTGTTTCTGCTTAAAGATCCTTTCAATGTCAGACACTTAGAGTACCAATCTGAGCCTGTCAGTGGCAAAAACAGGCACTTTTAAATGTAAATTGACAGTGAAAACATGCCTGAGTGATTACGTTGGAGCCTGTTTCACAACTGCCGACTGCAGCCCTCGGACTCTGCTGGACCAACTTCAAAAACTAGTGTTCCCATTAAACACAAAAGCATGGGAAAATAAGATCCAGGTTGAAAAATACCAAACTTAACCTTTAAGTTGCGCTAGATATAAATTTCTGTCAAATTGTAACCTCATTAACCCCTTAACTACTCAGCGACATGTGTTGTTATCTCCAGGCAACGTCACTTAATCAGGGTGCAGAGCTGGATGCCCTTCGTGCCCAGGTTGCTCGCCTGCAGGCAGAGAAGAACGACCTGGTGGCCATGAACTCTGAGCTGCAGCTGAAGGCGGACCAGGACTCAAACGATGACTCTTTCATTGAGGTCATCAGGGTCTCGGTAAAGAGCAACACACGCGCACGCATGTATTAGAGAAAATGAAAAAGATGCTCTTGTATGATAAGTGTTTCCTTTAGAGTAGTCCTGTGTCAGACATCCAGGGTATTCCACATCAAATCTGAGTGTTTTTCCTCTCAGGATGGAGGCGTCGCTGGTGTGAATGACGTGTGTGGTACAGAGCGCAGCAGACGCCCGGAACTGAGCATGACGGCGTCCCGGATGGACAGTGAGGAGATGACCGTCAGCCAGCTCCTCCAGTCACTGAGGAATGAGACGCAGCGGGCCGAGCGGCTGCAGGCTGATCTGCAGTCTTCTGCTGCCAGGTGAGGGCGAAAACTTCAGGAGCATTTCACTACTAAATATATCACTAAGTCGATAGCATCAGGGAACAAGTCAGGCTGTTAGAGTAAATTGGACCAAATTGGCAGGAAATGGCTGCGACATTTCTGTTTTTTATTAGTTTTTAAGTGCAATTGTTTGGTTTTTATCTAATCTCATCTCTTGAAATGTGTTAGTTTTTCAGCTTACATATTTTTTTTTTTTAACGAATTGTCCAACAGAATAAGAGAGCTGGAGGAGAGGAAGAGTAATGTAGATGAATCAACACAAACCACAGAAGAAGAGACTACAGAGCCCAAAGAGGATAGTGGGCAAGAGGTAAAGGTATTTACTTTCTCAAGAAAATACTAAAAGTAGCAGCATGTTATTCAGACGTTGTTGTTAAAGGGATAGCTTGGATCATTTGAAGTGGAACGCTATCCATAGTCACTGTGTTACAGCAGATGGCGGTCGACATGTCCCCAGTTTGGAGAGCAGGCTGGAGCACTGCCACAGAAGCTGTGTACTGCTCTGGCTGGGGGCAGCAGCAAAACATAATGCGGTTATCTGTGCTCTCTCCATAGCCACCAGACTCCATTGAGAAAAACAGTAATTTTACCTCGCAGAGCACTGCTGGTCTACCACTGCCTTGATCAGTTACTTTGTTTGTGCTTTTGTGACTTGGGTTAATCTGTACTGTACCTTTAAAACACCAAAGTCACACAGTAACACAAACAAACTAAATGATCAAGGCAGTTGTAGTCCAGCAACTCCTGTGTTCTGTGAGGTAAAATTTGCTTTTTTATCAATGAAGTTTGGTGGCTCTGCAGAGAGTTAAGATAACGGCCGTAGATTGCTTGGCCTCTGTGGCAGTACTTCTGTCTGCTTCTCCAAACTGGGGGTATGCTGACTGACATCTACCATATGTAATACAATGACTATGGATAAGTACCTCATTCAATCCCACTATAAAAGATCTGTTATGTCCCTTTAAAGTAGCATTCTACAGTACATTTAAAGAACCTAATTTTATGTCTAATCTCAGTATTGATCTCAGACTTTGTAGTTGCCATAATTGCCACCGGTGTTTGGAATGTCTGTTCTCCTTATCATGATCATGATGTTCATGTGTCACTATGCTGTGTTAAATATTTCAGGCAGCGTCTGAGGTGGAGAATCTGAAGTCTCAGATGATGACGCTGTTCAAAGAACTGCAGCAGGCTCAGAGCAAGCTGGATGAAGCAGAAGGCATGAAGAAGAACCTGCAGGACAGGTTAGGCCCACACATACACATATGTCCACACTGTTGAATGTTATCATGCAAACCATTTAGCGAAGGTGTCAACAAAAATGGTAACCTATAATGTGCTTTAACAATTAAGGCCACTCTTGTGCATCTTTTTTCTCCTGTTCCATTAAACAAATTACAGAGAAATCTTGTTTGGATCTTTAAAGGGAAAGCAAACATTCCTCTTTGTCCTGTGCTTAGTCCTGACCTGTGCATATTTCCTTTTTCTCTTTCGTTTTAGATGTCGGGATGTGGAGCAGGACGTGGCCACCCTGAAGGCCCAGCTGGTGGAAAAGCAGGCCGTTCAGTCGGAGAATGACCGGCTGAAGCTGCAGGTGGACAGCATGCAGGCCCAGAGCCAGATGGAGCAGAGGAAGGCAGGGGAGGAGAGGTCAGAGACATTGATGGATCATGTTAATCTCAACTGCTTTAGCTCTCCAAAAAATATAAAATCTAAACTTTTGATTGCTTTTTGACAATAACACATTACGTTCAAGTGTAGCAAGTACAGATAAAACATACAAAATGACACTGATTTGCATTTGAACCCCCAATTTTATTGTCAGAGTCTATTTCCCACTATCGATTAGCACATATTTGGACACACACATTGAGTCACCAGTGACTCCCGTCCTTCCCTCCTCACAGGAGCAACCTGGCCCAGCTGAAGGATGCCTACACCAAGCTGTTTGAAGACTACAATGAACTCAAAGAGGAAAAGAAGAAGAGAGAGGTTAGCTTATGTAGCATAATGAGGACCCTTTTAGCAACAGAAATTCTGTTGATTTCCGCCAAAGCTTATGCAGTTCTAAGCTTAATAACAATCATGAATGAGAGCCAGACGTGTTTGACCTTTGCCCTCTGGTCTTGCAGTCTCAGCTGGTGCAGAAGGAGGTGGTGGACCAGCTGCAGGAGCGGCTGACTGCTGCTGAAGAGGCCCTGGCTAAAAAGCAGGATCACATTGATCACATGAAGCAGGAGATCTTCCAGAAGGAGAAGGAGCTGGAGACTATATCTGTGTTCCAGGCTCAGGTCAGTGGTAGTATAATGAATCGATTTTAAGTTAACACTTGCATCTAGAGTTGGACCCTTAGTATCAAAAGTCCACATAACAACATGGCTCCCTTCAGTTTCATGTAGTCATCATGCTTTTTGCTGTTCTCTCTCTGTGCAGGCTGAAGTTTACTCCTCAGACTTCTACGCAGAGCGAGCAGCGAGGGAGAAGCTCCATGAAGAGAGGGAGCGTCTGGCTGCTCAGCTGGAGTATGTGAAGAAGCAGCACAGCCAGCTGCAGGAGGAGATGGAGTCACTCGGCAGGTATGGAGTCAAACACGACCAATTTTTACACCTGTAGTTCAGTTCAGGTGGTCTGGACCAAGAAATAAAAAAGATACAGTATATTCTTCCCTTTTAGTCCAGTCTGGTTCCTACAAGTTATATATCCTGATTGGTAAGTCAGTCATTGGACAGTTTTGGTACTGTCGTGCCACATGGGGAAACGTCTCATGCTCTCACCCTGACGCGAATATGATTCGTTACACAATATGTTACCATTTCTATTGAATGAGCAGAAGGTCTCTCTCTTGACAGTTCACGAACAGTAGTTAGGTTATCATAGTTTAGATTTTGAATTTGCACCAACATCACGTCTACGACTGCAAAATCCTGTGATTAGTCTGCTTTGCTTTTACACCTTAAATGAAATGCACCTTCTGAGATCCCTTTTTTTCTTTTGTCTCTCCGCAGGCGGTCGTTGAACGAGATGCAGAGGAGACATGTGTCACTGGGAGGAAATCCACTAGGAGCTGGTGCTAGTCTGGTTGGAAGAGGTAGACATGCATTTTTTATGTCCTGAGTAGAGCCTTCCAAGCACTAGGACTTTTACCTGGATTGATAGACCCTCAAAAGATTAGCCTGTCATACTGGGAAAATACGCTGATCTGTTTTCTTGCCAAGTTAGATGAGGAGATTTATGATGTCTGCGTGCTAAATATGAAGCTAGAGCCAGAAGACAGTTAGCTTAGCCTAGTCAAAGAGACTGGAAGCAGGGGAACACCTGGCATTGAGTCTTCTCGGTGGGTCTTCTTGTCACCGACAAGGGTTCTATACCAGACAAGACTTAAGGAAGTCACTTGCTGTCCAATAAATCTTTCCAGCATTTAACTCGGCATGAAAAAAAATTGAATTTCGGTTTTGTGTGGATTGATAAAACATGATCTAATATGATTAGTTTAAACAAATTATTTTTTCCTTTTGACCATACATGTAAAAAGAGAGCTGGATACAGAATTTGAGGCAGGGCCCCTTTCATTTGTGTGAAAGTTGTTAGCAGCACATGAAGCAAAAAATCTACGGCATATGAAATTACCCAGATAATTGGCCCTACTTCTGCACTCTCCACTTTTCCACCAAATTAGTATTGGTTCTTTAACTGGCTCTGTTCTGGATTTTTGGAACTTTTCCACCAGGTTTGAGCAGAACCATTATAATTGAGAATGCGGCATCAACGTAAGCAAACAGCTGTGGCAAATCATCCTGTCTTCATCCTGTAGAATATGACATGCCCACTGATGTCGTCACTATGTGCACTTAGGCTCAAGAAAAACCTGCCATGTTTTGGTTCCAGCTGAGAACCAACTTTTCGAGTTCCTAACTAATTTATTTTTAGTCAAAAAGCTGTGAGTGGTTTTAATTTAGGTGCAGGAACCAGAGTGGAACTGGCTCCAAGTTGGTGGAAGAGGCTCATGTGTGGCCCATAGAGGTGGTGCAATAGAGACCTCCACCGGTTGAGCCTGCTACTTCTGGTTTAGCACTTCACTAACTTCAGTGGGAACAAAATAATTAAATTGTGCAGCTCTTCTAGATTTTCCAAATGCTATGGGATCAAACTAAACAAATTCTGATGGTGTAAGAAGCCATTTTTTAACACTCAAAAAAATGTATTCACTGATGTACACATGGCTATTCAAAGATGCAAGTCAATGGGCCAAATGACGTCACATAAAGGATGTAATTCCACTGTTTGGCCACTATGAATGCCTCAGAAGCACAGCACATTTTCTGGGGGCCTGGTTTTGACAGAGCCAGGCAAGCTGTTTTCCTCTGTTTCCAGTCTTTATGCTAAGCTAAACTAACCGGCTGTTGTCTCTAGCTTCATAGTTAGCCTACAGTCATGAATGTGCCATCAATCTTCTCATCTAACTCTCATCATCTTGACATTATAGCCAATAAAATGTGTGCTTGGTGGAACTTGTGACAACACACAGTCTGGGAGGAAGTGCAGGATTAACGGCTCAGTTCATTTGTCACATTCAGCATGTTCAGCTTGTGATCAGTGTCTCTGTCTCGCAGGTACAGACTGGCAGGGGGGAAATATTCCCGAACACGCATGTCCAAAGTGCAACGAGATCCTGCCGGACCTGGACTCTCTGCAGATCCACATCATGGACTGCATCAACTAGACCTCCATCTTTACAAGCATCCACAACAACAGCAGCTACATTAGCACCTTAATCTGAGTCTTCCTCTGCTTTTACCTGTACCTCTTCTCGGATCCCTGAGAAAACCCTCCATAGTTCCATGATCAACTCAGTAACACTCATTCTAGGACGGGAACACCTTGCTTTTGGTAGAATTGAAGTAGAAGGATTTAAAGATGTATTGAGAGTACTTCTAAAAACTACTGGCCGTGTCTAGTTTGTGAAATTTGAGGATGAAGATTTAGAATGGAACAAAGTGTTGTAGGACGTCATCTGGCACATAGTCTGTTTGTCACTGTAACAACTGAAAGGAAAAGAGAAACTGCTCGAACCCTTTGATAAGTTGGTGCTTTCTGCCTGTCATGCACACATTCATTAAGTACGTTCAGCATTTACAAGTCGAGTTTGTTTACCAAGTATTTGGTTGCTGAATGCTTTATTTTTTGAAGGTTTTCTCGTCAAATTAAAATGAGATTCTTTCTATATTTTTAGCTTGGAAAGGGTATTTTAGCTCATGAGCTAAATGGTGGGAGCATGCACCGTGTAGGCACTTTAATATGAAGAGAAATATTTTATTTTGACTCTGCAGATGATACCTGGTAATCAGAACGTAATATATTTAACTTGTTAATCAACCTATCACTATATATGACACCCGCTGATTCTGTAGTGTGTACATTAGAAAGGTCCTTTGGTTCCATGCTGTATCTCTGTGAATGGAAATAAAATAATCTACAAATTTCTGTTTGCCTTTAGGTCATATTGTGACATAAAAAAAATCTGGAGGGCTTTTTTTCCCCAACTACAGTAAAATATGAGTTATATATTTTATATTTGGTATTTTTTTTTAATTGGACCTGAACTTGATACTGCATCTAGAGTCTTAAAACAGACTTGTGACATCCCTCTGCATTAAAGGATATCAACTTGCGTCAACATTATAATAGCTAGCTCTGTCACATTGTGCAGTAGAGATCAAAAATATGATTTAAAGCCTTGTTTTGGAAATACTATGTTACAGTATATTGTGGTGTTGTGGTATGTCATTGTTCCACTTCTCAAAGGGAGTAATACTACTGGTGTATTTGTATGTTTTAGACCAGGGGTGACAAACTTATTTTTAGTTCATCTGCCGCATAAAGATCATTTTTTCTCAAGTGGGCAAGACCAGTAAAACCGTTGTATAATAACTTATAAATAACACCACCGAATTCTTTTGTTGTACATTCTGAGATGTCTTAAGTAAAGTAAGTGCAGTTTTAACATGTCAGTCTACTTCTCACTGTCATTACATGTGCATTTTTACATATATTTCCACCCCTGTCCAGAAATGCTGGCATCAACACACCAAACTAAAGTGGAAGCTACTTAAGCTGCTGATTGACAATACTTTGCACAATATTTACTATCTTCAAATATGATCACAATGAGTATTTACTCTCTTTTCAGAGAGCTGTATTCTGGTCATAAAGGCAACTGTTTAACTTGTTTCTGAAACCTGGCACCTCTTAGCCTCTACAAGTGCATCAATACTGGGTGTGCAAGTCATCCAGTGGGTCAGACTGGACCCTCTGGCGGGCCAGTTCTGGCCTATGGGCCGTATATTTGACACCCCTATATTAAACATGATAATTTGTTACTGGTGACTCCTAGTGGTGGTATTCACTACCCAACTTTTTTGTTTGTTTTTTGAACCAAGATTGTATCATTTTTCAACAAACAAAAACATACTCCATCATCCAGTAACTATAGGACCTATTCAAACTCCAGTAGTGTGCATAAAGCAAAAGTTTATGGTGCTTCTAGAGTCACGAAAGGTCATATTCTTAATCCTGTGCACACATAATATAATATTAAATTATTAATTATTATTAAATGATGGTATTATAAGTAGCACACAAGATAAATAACTTCCCACAAGTTCTTCCACCCCTGAACCTTTAATTTGTTCCCCAGATCAGGCCAGATCTTCATGCAGCAGCTTGTGCTTCCACCCTAAATATAGTCTTGCAGGCACACTTCCTCCTAGGCTACTAACCCCAGCCATTAAGTTGTTAAAGGCCTGTAACGGTGCAGCCAAGTTTGTGGTCTGGGTTTGGACATGGTTGACAGCACGGTCTGTAAACCCAAGCGAGCTGCAGCCACTACAAAGGAATGTGTCCCTGGGAGCTAAAGCTCAGGGCGGAATACACGGCGCAGCTCAGGGCCTCTGTCGCTGCCTCACCGTTTAGACTCCTGGGTTCCCCCCTGGCAAAATATAGCGACAAAATCAATACCAGCAAATATATATCGTTCAATATATATTTATCTCATAATTGTGGTTACTTAAAAGAAATGCTGTTCTTGTATTTGGGTCGAAACGTCATCCTACGATACAGAAATGTATTTTTTCAGTCAGGCAGATGGTTGGGCAGCTAGCAGGACTTTGACAACACAGCGGGGTCCTTCGTTTAGCGCCAGTTTAGATTTTCTCCCTCGCTGTGAGTGTAGACTGTAAAGAGCACAAGATTAATGTGCCATTTTTTATAAAACAGTTTGTGACTTATACAAAGCTACACGTAGAGAAACTTATTGTAAAATAAACAATATATTGACAGGTGGGGCGTCATTGTAAAATCCGTCAGAGTTGCATTCGAGCCAGCAAAGGACACAAAGCTGTAACAGAAGGAGCCGAGGTGAGTTGGCAGTGTCATTACCTGTGAGTAACGTTAGATAAGTAAATAAATGGAAAGCTATATTTAAAGAAACAAACGTTTTGATATTCACAGAGGAAACGAGCAGCATTCATATCCTCACATGTTGACATTTATGACTTCGGTACAGGTTTATCATGTTCATTTTCAACTGTGTGTCAGTTTAAAGGGGGCCTATGAGCCCAGACTGCCTGAGGCTCTAACTGGATCTTAACCCTTTCTGATCTCTTTCAAATAAACTGAAAGATTCTTTCCAGTATAGACAGGTAATGTGTTTCGCTTGCACGGGGCGGTTTTGCGCGACAGACTGTACACTGTGTGTATGTTGCTTTCACAATGTGAGATTACTTCCCATGACATCATGTCACAGCTGAATTGTAACTGTGAGCAAGACAGAGCTTGTACCAGTAATTTCACTTAACAAATTTAAGTCATTTGAAGGCAGGAGTTTACAATGGTCAATATATTATAGTAGGACTGGGAGATACATGAGAAATCAAATACAACGATATTTTTCACCAAATACCTTGATATCAACATTGTGACGATTTATTGGTGCTTTCACAAAATATTCACACAATGAGATTTTCGATAAATAGTCAGCAGTAATGTGGATATAATGACTAAGTGGGTAAACAATAATAGAACAGTCTGGTAAGTTCAGAAAATTCATCAAAATCATTTTACTGTACTGCAGCCTTTAAAACCAGGGAAAAAAGTAAGTCAAGTCAAGAGAACTTTATTTTCCCGTTAGGGAACTTCATTTGTGGTTGGGTTTACATACACACATATCCCTGCACACAACAGCACACATACATAAAAAATATATATTAAATAGTTAAGCTAAAAATGCTATTAAGCCTTAGGATTAAAAAGAAACAATATCTAAAATGTAATACAATATTTAGTTCCATATCCCAATATCAATATATTGGCCAGCCTCATATTATAGTGTTATTCTATTTTGTACAGGGTAATACTCGTTGAATGGAAAATTAGCCTATGTGGAGAACATTTGATTTAGTTTACAGGTGCAAGATGACACAACTCCATGTTCAAACTTGCATCAGAGAATTTGATATTACACAATGGTGTTTGCAATAAACATGACACAAAAATGCACAGTTGATGCGAGAGATGCACTTAGTTCCTCCCCTAACAAGCCCAGTTTAAATGACACATAACATGATCAATCTGACATCCTTCTAAATCCTCCCAGTCCCCCCACTACCACCCCTTTATTTTCTTTTTTTAATTGTTTTAAATAGAATGATACATTGTATGTGTAAATATTATATTTTGCAAACTTGTGTCTTTTTCTATACATGTATGACAACTCACATTGCAGTATTTTTGATTTTTGACTGGTTGAATATTTTCTATATTTTGAATTAGATATTCTGTTTTCACTTTTATACTACTGTGTGTTTAACTTTGAAAACTTAAAAAGAGTCCGAAAAAATGCTCAGTTGAATAAAACATCAAACTGATAAACTGCAAATAAAACAGCGAAAGTGCAACAAAATGTACTGATGAAACTGTCATTAAGACCTGATATAACATTATGCAAGATGAGATTAAATAGTAAATAGGCAAACTGTAGCAGCAGGTAAGAGAGGGCAGATAAGTGATGTAGGTGAGCTGACCCCGAATTATACAGTAATAAAAACACTCCTTAACTGTGTGTCAGCTTTAGTGCAAATCTTACTGTCAGTGAAATATTTAAAGCATTGAATTTATTTCAAACTCTTTTATTTCCAGAGCGAAAGTCAGCCAGCCAGGCAGATCTTTTTTTTTTTTTTTTAAAGAGCTGCCAAATTAGTCTTTCACTCCACAGAATAATCTTAAGTGTCTGCCTTCTTGTAGGTCGTCAGGTCATCTGAAATCAGCACCACCAGTAACATCTCTAAAATGGACAGTAGGTATCATTAGATTTAAAATGCATTAAAGTATATCTTTTATCTTTTATAATAAATCAAAACACAAGTCAATTTATGTCTCCTTTGTCCAGGTGATGATGGTCTGGATGGTCTGGACATTTTGACATCGCTACTGGCTGAGAGCGAGGGAGTCGGAGAAGAACAAGGCAATCAGGAAAAGGCAGATGACTTGGATGACCTGTTTGATGGCGACAGTGATGAGGGGGAAGAGTACAAAGAGGGCTTTGAGGAAGAAGGTCGAGATGCAAAGGCAGAGGACACACTGTCTGATCTCTTTGGAGATGTGGACGACATTGAAAATGAAGAGAAAGACGCTAAAAGAAAAGGAAGTGGTGGAGAAACCTGTGGGAGCCTGGACAGCTCCAAAGAGGATTTACAAGGTTTGTGCCGCTGTGGTCCGTCCTCTAATCTTCTTCTTCTTGATGATGTTTACTAATGCAGCTTTCCTCCTTCAGACCAGCTGAGGCGCATGCAGGAGCAGATGCAGCGGTTGCAGCAGCAGCTGGAAGCAAGTCAGAAAGCTTCCACATCATCTTTCACTCCAGTCACGACTGCAGGGAGCTCAGCTGGTCCCAAACCAACGACCCCCAAACCAACACCCCCTCGACAGCCGGCCTCCAAACTGACCCAGGTCAAACCAGCCTCTACCACACAGAGGACAAAGACACAAGCAGGTAAACATTG
Source organism: Epinephelus cyanopodus (assembly GCA_026686955.1). Taxonomy (NCBI): domain Eukaryota; kingdom Metazoa; phylum Chordata; class Actinopteri; order Perciformes; family Serranidae; genus Epinephelus; species Epinephelus cyanopodus. The sequence continues at coordinate 10,361,791 of CM048936.1, forward strand.
TGTTGTTCACCAGCCACAGAGGTTTACAAGTCCTGAAGTCCAATGGCCACTTGTGCTGTTTTATTTTAGACATAAAGTACAGAATAAATTTATGAGGACACAAATACGTGCACATAACTGCAGCAGCAACAAAAGCTGAAGAAGTGCGTCTGTTCCCTTGACTTCTGACAGCCGCAACATCTTCATCCGCTCCAGTCACAGGAGGAGGTCTGAAGCTCCAGGAGTCCTCTGACTTTTTTGACCAGCTGAACATTGCTGACTCCTTCAAACGCAAACCCAGGGTAGCTCACAATCCCAAAGCCAGCACATCGCCGGGTAACACTTACACCTTTATGCAGTTCATTTACATAAACCACAGTTACTGAGAGAATTTTGTCTGTACAAAAATGCTACTTGTGCATTTATATAAATGTATTTTTTTCACTGTTTCCTCCTTAGAAGACAGAGGCCCACTGGTGGAGATAAAGATCGGCAGCTCCTTCCAGCCAGTAGAGAGCACCAGCAAGGTCTACAAACCTCTGCGTTCACCTTCAGCCTCTCAGAGCAGACCTGCACCAGCTGCACCAGCTGCACAGCCTAACCCTTCTTCTCTTCCTGCCCTTCCTAAAGATGTGGGTGTCGAGAAATATTCAGGACTGCGACTCAGGTAAGGACGCTGAGGCGATAGACACACAGGCTGCTTATTAGAAATCAGCAGCTAAATCCTGAATTTGGCTCTCATACACACAAACAAAGTGTTTCAGTCTAAATCTTTTCTCCATTTCAGAAAACCACGCGTTTCCTCCAGTGAAATGGACCGCAAGATGGCCGACCGCCGCCTGATCCGTCTGTCGCAGGTGCCAGAGCGAATGGCTCGGGAGAAACTGGAGGACAGCGACTGGGTGACCTTCGCTGTGCTGGTCAGCAAAGCCACACCACAAAGCAGCAGCAGTGTAGGTCTATATTTACACCCGGCATCACAGAAGTCTAGTTTGGAATGGACAAGTAGATTTCTCCTGACTGTTTAATAAATCAAAAATGTTTTGCCGTAGTTTATATTCTTTTTCCATAGCATACAATGTCATGTTTGCTGTTTCTCTAAGATTTTTTCAGGTACTAAAGCCCCTGCAACATGTCTTGACTGTTCTTGTTTCAAATGAGAGTTATAGCTTCATTTCCATTCCACACAGACATATCTCTTAATGAATTGAGGTGATATATTATAGGCGGAATGATTTATAGCAAGTGTAGTTCAGTAACAGACTTTCCTCAGGTGGTAACGTCAAATCTTGACTCATGGGAAATCAAAGTGATTTTTGTCATTGGACACAACACTGAAATTCATCAAGCAAATCTTAAAATGTTTCGGAAACACTGTGTTCTGTCACATTATTGACTGAGTGCTTCCTTTCCACAGGGGAAAACCTTCAGCATCTGGAAGCTGAACGACCTCCATAACCTGGAAGTGTTTGTGTCTCTGCTGCTGTTCGGCGAAGTCCACAAAGAGCACTGGAAGACGGAGCCAGGCACCGTCATCGGACTCCTCAACCCGAACCCCATGAAGCAGAAAGATGGATATGACGGGGTGAGTAGACAGTTTCACCTGTGTATAATGCACGTACAGTAGAAAACCAAGTGTTTTTCTGCAGAAGCCAGTGTTTCCTCTTTATCTTGATGTTGTTGCTGCTATTTTACAGTTTAGATCAGATGTCACATCATAATGTGGATAAATTCATCATCATAATTACCATCTGCCAGAATCTGAATTCAACATTATTGAAGTAATTTAATTTACAAGTGATTTTGCTGATTTTACGGTAATTACAATATGTCACCGTAAAAGCATAAAAGTATATACATTATTATGGACAAAGGTAGACATGACACATCCAAGAGATTATTTTCTTGCATGCAACATCTCAAACACCGCTGATATAACAAATAGATGCACTCTGCGTAGATGTCATAAGAGCAGAGGGCTTCAAAGTTCAAACCAGGTGACAGAAAACTGGGTCAGAAAGAAAATTGCGTGTGACTGTTAGCTCATTACTCCTGGAAATGAACAGCTTTTCACTGAAGTAAAGTGATAACTTTGTTTTAATTATGTTTAACTTCATTGGTTTCGAGATTTTTTTGTCACTGACTGGTTTGGCAACTGAAGCGCCAGCCAATTAAAGCAAAAAACGGATCAGTGGTGTTGGTGAAAATTGCCAGTAAGGTTGCCAGTGTCGGTGTCGCATGACAAACAGAGATGTTAAGAGAGGAATGTGGCGAGGAAAGCCAAGCTGTTCCCAACTACACACACACACCCTCACATCCTTACCACCCACGTAGGGCTCTTCAGTTCAGAGCCTCTAATCTCAGAAAACAGAAGGAAGGAGAATTGATCTGCACTGCAGTCACGGTTTGGACACAGAACTTACTCTATGAATGAAGTAAATCATGCCGTGCTGTATCAGGTGATGTTTGTAATATAAAGAGAGTCATTCATAACACAGATTTAGAAGTTTCTTTAACTGTTAACTGGATGTTTGTGTTACAAAGTAAAACTTGGCTGCTGGTACCAGTTTGTCAGCAGGTTCAGGTGGAAACTCTGGACAGGCTGGGCATTTGGAGTATTTGTCCATTAAAGAGGAACTCGGCTGATTGTACACATCAGTCTATTTGCAGATGTCTGGGAGTATTACTTAATATGTGAAAAAAATTGTGTGAAGCCTTTTGTGACTCCAGAGGGAGCTGTGTGAAGTCTGATAAACATCCTGAAATGATGTCACTGGATTTATTGTCTGTTTTTTGATGCTCATCACTTGTTACCACTGTAAGCCGATTCCACTTGCAGAAAGTATAACCTTGTGTTGAACATGTGCAGGTGAGCCTGACGGTGGATCACCCGCAGAAGGTGTTGCTGATGGGTGAAGCTCAGGACTACGGCACCTGTAAGGCCATGAAGAAGAACGGAGACCCCTGCTCTCAGATAGTCAACTTGGTGGGTCCATCTTCTCCCATCATACATTTCTGTACATTCGCTCTCAGATTTCGTTACATGTATAATCTATACTGGGAATTTCACATCGGTATTTTCTCCCTTTCATTAATAATCCTAATACAGGTGACTTGTCTCTGTGTGGTTGTGTTTTTTACAGTATGAATGCCAGTATTGCCAGTATCACGTCAAGGCCCAGTATAAGCAGATGAGCTCCAAGAGGGCCGAGCTGCAGTCAGCGTTTTCCGGAAAAGCTCCCAACAAGTTGAAGGGGAAAGGTGGCAGTCTGAGAGAGCGGCTGTGCCAGGACGGCTTCTACTACGGCGGTGTGTCTTCACCTGCCTGTGCTGCATCATTGTGAGTGATGTTGTTTATTGTTGGAAATGTGGGTTTCACTGCAAGTTTTCTATACATTGTCCCTTAAATGCACAGTGTCTGATCAGTGCAGTAGCAATATTTAATGCAGTAATATGTACAATATGAGAAATACAACTGATGTCCAGCAATAATGCATAGCGAGGTCACCGCCCTGACTGAAATTCTATTTGCACTTTTACAGTGTGTGTTGAAGTCAACTTGTTCAGGCAAACTGCAATTTACAAAGCCAGGAACACAGTGTGGGACAGGGCAGAATCTGAGCTGCCTGACATTTTCACTAACAGGTCTGTGTGTTGCAGATCAACGTCCAAACCGAACAAACCCGCCCAGATGACGCTGGACAAGCTGTTTGTGAAAGGCTCAGCTCAGCACATCAATCAGGCCAAGAGGCTGGGTAAGGACTGAGAGCCTCTCTCTGAAGACCTCAAGACTGTCAGTTAACCTGATTTATTCGAGTTGTGTTTTAAAACAAATGTTTAAATGTTTTAGGTTTTCACAGCTAAAAAAGTCTACAATACACTTTTCCGTGCTTTGAGCTCCTTTTAGGTTACATCGCCACCAATTAAAGAGGACCTATTATGCTCATTTTCAGGTTTATATTTGTATTTAAGGTTTCCTCTAAAACATGTAAGAAGACTTTTTTCCTCATGTTGTCTGTGCTGGAACACCTGTATTCACCCTCTGTCTGAGACACTCCATTTTTGCGCCTGTCTCTCTTAGCCCCCTCCTGAAAAAGCCCTGTTTACCTTGATCCGTCTGCATTTCCTGGTCTCCCATATCTCCTTGTCTCTGCACTGTCATTGCAGCCGGGGAATGACTGTAACACCAAATAGTGGCAATTCCTACTGTAGCAAATTAAAATTAAATAAAAGCTTGTAAGCCAAAAATGTTCCAGCAGGAATATGATCTGAAATCGGAGTGAAATTTACAACATCAGCAACCAAGATTACATGTTTCCATGTAGCATGTAGCTACATGTAGCAGTGTACCTGCACGCAGCTACTAAAGTGTATACCGGCACTTTCTTTTTTCTTTCTTTTTCTTTTTTTTTTTTTTTGCGAAGACTTTTTTTTTTGTTAGTAACAGATGCTCAAATTACAGAGCAGGAGCAGTTCCGAAAATGTGTCAAGTTTTCATTCCTACATTTGTAAAGTAAAAGGTAAAAGAAACGTATCCAACAGCATAAGCAACGAGGCAAAGAACAAAAACCAAGACCAAAAATTTATGATATAAAATAAATTAAATAAGGATACTATTCCTTAAATATATACAGAGAGAATATACTAAAAGTAAACCTTGGGGCCATTTTGACATACAAACATACATTAACAAATTCACAAATAGATCAGAAATGATCAAAGTTGGGAAATATCGCAGCATTTTCTGCCATTAAAAATCACCAATAAAAGCTGAACACCACCACACATGTTCCAACAAGAATGTTATTAGAAATCTGGGGGAAATTAACATCTGCAACCAAGATTACATGTTTCCCTGATGTTAGCATGTGGCTACATGTAGCAGTGTATGTAATGTGAACACTTGCAGTAGCTTGCCAGGAGCCGATGACTATATAAATACATCTGTTATGAGCTAATGTCAGCTTGTAGTCAGTGTAGATGTTTTAGTTATAATCTTGACAGTGACTGTGAAGACAAACTACAAAACGAATAATTTTTTCTTTGTATGTGTTTTTATTTTCCAGCCTTGCAGTCCGGTGAAGTTTCCGGTTGTTCAGATGAGTTTAAGAGCCTCCTGTCAGCGCCAACACCTGGAGCGCTACAGCTGAAGCAGCACTTGGCAAAGGGGAGCCAATCAGGTACACAGCCTGGAAATATTTCTGTGCCTTTCACTACTCTGGCTAAGAATGAATGAGTGACTTTTCTTTTCTTTTTTTTTTTTTTTTTAAATGCCCTTTCCCTCCTTGGATCTCAGAGCGATGTTCTGTTAAAGAGCTGTGAAATTTAACCTGTTACCCATCTTCAGTCTCCAAAGGTGCAGCTCCAGTTCAGTCTTTCTCAGCCTCGGACCTGCTGAAGCAGCAGAAACAGATCCAGCAGGAGTTTCAGCAGAAACGTCGGCTGAGGGCCAACGAGATCCAGAAGAGGGTGCTGCAGAGCTCAGCTGGGCCAAGTCCCAGGTTGTCGTCGTCGTCCTCCTCCTCACTGGGCCAGAATGGTCTCATGTCCCCAAAAGCTGCTTCCGAGGTCCCCAAGGCCACCCAAAGCCCCGTGGCCCCTCACACTCCCACCCTGGGCCGAGGCTTCTCTGAGGGGGACGACATCCTGTTCTTTGAGAACAGCCCGCCGCAGGCACCCGCCCCCAGCGCTCTCAGCCTGTCAGCTGCCAAGCTGGCTGCTCTGAAGAAGCTGAGAGCCAAGGGGGCAGGGCTTGAAAAGGAAGACCCCAACGCTGTGAAGAGAAAGAGGAGTAACGAGAGTGAGATCAGCGCCCGAGTTGAGAAGAATCTGACATCACCAAATGGTACAAAGCTGCTGTATATCTCATCTCTGCTGAAGCACAATATAAACCTAACTGATTTTAGATATTTGACCTGGCAGCAGCTCAATAAAATCATTTAGTTAAAACAAATCTGGCAGCTCTCTGATAAATGTGAAGAAATTTTGGCACTGGATTTAATTAGTAAAATGTAGAATTCTGCATTCAAATTAAGTCATATATAAAATGGCTTTACTGTTGATTGTTAACCCCTTACTTTTACTTTCTGTGCAGGTGAATCGTGCAGTAATGAGGATGACGAACCAGCTCAGAAGAAGAAGCGGGATCAGCAACTTTACATCCAGTCGGAGGAGTTTCAAAAGATCCTTAACGCCAAATCGCGCCATGGGGCTGTACTACAGGCGGTAAGACAAGTGCCACTTTATTCCATTCATCAATTAAAACGTATTTTGATATACTGCTGTTGCACAAAGATATAAAGTAGATCCGATTTCCACAAAGCCAGCTTCATTTCTAATTAAAACATTGTAAAACATTTCATGTGATTCTCCTCGCTCTCAGGCGGAGTACCAACTGCAGGAGAAATATTTTGATCCTCTGGTGAAGAAGGAGCAGATGGAGGAGAAGATGAAGGGCATCAGAGAGATGGAGTGTCGTGCTGTTACCTGTAAAAAGGTACTGAGTTAAATGTACAGCCATTTTGTTCCGATATGCAGGATTCATATGGTCGTGGAAAACCTGGAAAGGTCATAGAATACCTTAATCTTGTTTTCCAGGCCTGGAAAAGTCATGGAATTAGTAAAATCCTTGAAAGTTTTGGATAAGTCATGACATTTTGTTGTGTGTAGTTGTGCGCTCTATGTATGCCAGCTAGCTAGAATAAAGTTGGATTGGAGATTTTAAGTAAGCTCACATTTCCCATGTTCCTTTGCTTCCAGTGTAATTATACCTACTTCAAGCCGGCGGATCGCTGTGTGGAAGAGAATCACAATCTGCGGTGGCACGACGCCATGAAACGTTTCTTCAAATGTCCTTGTGGACAGAGAGCCATCGCTCTAGACAGACTGCCGAACAAACACTGCACGTAAGGATCTTAATGTCCCTCAAGTTGCTGTCGTCTCTTTCTCATTCCTTTTAATGGTTTTTCAGGGCTACTTCTGCATTATGACTAACGTTGTTTTACCATTTCAGTAACTGTGGTCTGTTTAAATGGGAGCGTGATGGGATGCTGAAGGTAAAATCTCTCTCTGACTCACAGATTACCTCTAATATTGTCGTGAAAGAAAACAAACCTGATGTCGCTTTATATGTTTTATTGCAGGAGAAAAAGGGGCCGAAGATCGCCGGAGAGCTTCTCCTGCCTCGAGGAGAGGAGCACGGCAAGTTCCTCAACAGCCTGAAGTGACGGCACCAGGACAGGATCTGTAGTAGCATTTTTATATTTGTATGAATTATGTTTTTAAAGTTTGATGTGTTGTCATTCATTATGTGTCATTATGTGATTTGAATGTCTGGTTAAATTGCTAATATGCTGGAAATAAGATGATTAAAGAAATAATTTGCAACATTTCATGTCAAATGTGTGTTTCTGAAAAGCTGAGCACAGGACCTGGGGCGGATCTTGAAAGTATGGAATCATATAATGTTGAACTCATTTATATGTTATTTGACTGGATAGTAATGGATGGTTTCCTGACTGCTGGTCTAATTGTGATTTATTTTACTGAAGACATGTCACAGACGAAGAAGCACAGGTGTAAATAATAAAATCAATGATAACTCAATTCCATTTAGCTGCTTTAGATCAGGGTCCTGATATTGTGTGACAGCTTACTGGGAAACACAGAGCCACTATGAATGTTATTACTAACAGCTGTGCTTTTCCTACGGTGACGAGCCAAAATGTCTGCTGTGCAAAGGGCCTGTCCTTTTAGATAAAAGCTTAAACGCAAACCCAACTTCAACTTTTTCTTTTCAAACATTTCTTGCCTTCAATATACAGTATGAAAAAATTGTAGTCATCCAGTCAGCATATACAAAATATGATACTCCATCACTTCATGTGTTTACAATAAAGTACTGGGTTGTGGTGGTTGGATGAGGAATGACATCCTCTGCAGCTGAAAGAAAATAGCTCCACTTCTAGGTATACTGCGTAAGTAGTTCAAATTGGATTAACAGAAAATCTGAAGAGGGTGTCACAATGTGGAAATGTGATCTGAGTAAGAACGGGCATTTTATTAAAGGTAGGTAACCTATGTTGTTTAGCTTTATGCTATATTTACCTTTCAATCTACAGCAAATTGACAATAAAAATCTTATTAAAGGAAAAAAAAAATCCTGCCTCAAACATGTCGGCAACAATATGTAATTATAAACTTGATTGTTGTTTTTTTATTATTTACTGCATGTGTTTGATTATTTCTTTGTGTGCACAACTAGATAGTTTCCAGCAGCTACTGTCTGGACAGAGGACAAAAAATAAATAAATTTCAACAGTCTTATATCATCAATGGTAGGTGCAGTTTTTTTCCTTTCAGAATCTCAGGACTTCTTTCTGCAGTCAAACCTTCATCAACATTTATAAATCATGCTATGCAACAGCAGCATTATAATTTATCCATTTTTTGATTTGGGATAATAATTCAAATAACCGCTCACTTGACGACAGTGTAATTATCCCTTTATCTTAAGAAAACAAAAATTTTCTCATGACTATTACCCTTTTGTTATCACTAGAAAACAAACTTTGTTATTCAAAGATAATTAATCTGTGATCTTAAAGTAACTACATAAAAAATTGCAATAATGGCCGTTCTAGGCTTCCACAAAACCCACATCTGAATGATCATGTGTTTATTTGGGTCACATCCAGTCACACTGATTGAACGCAGCATTTTCATGCCTCTCCTGCTGGGTTGTTGAAAAGTAAACTGGGGAATGTTGGAACAACGATGCATATTTAAAGAAGGATAAAGATAAAGCAGATTGCAAATATAACAAAACCACTTAAAAGCACTTCAATATATCAGTAGGGAGCTCACTTTCAGTTTTATATTCATAGGGAGTGAACCTATATCAGGACACAAACACTGTTGAGGCCAGGTGGCACTCACTCAAGTTTGGCCCTGAACAGGAAAAGTCCACAGTGGAATGAGAGTATAAATATAAAATAAGGATTTGGGGTTTGAAGCTTTGTGATTACTGAGTGCAAAGCGTCATGGCCCATTGTTTTTAAGGGTTTAATTTGTGCTTATTATTCTACTGCTACTATTTTTCCTTCTCCACCTCCTCTGTCTCTTCTTTGCCCAGTTTGTGTCTAATATTTCCACTCAGGAATGTGGAATTCATCTCCGCCTGATGACTTCTGCAGCTCACCTCATATTCTCTTTTATTCCACTGCGCCTCCCTCCCGTTAAATACTCCAAATACCAGACGGTGCAAGCGGTGAGTTAAAACACATCAGAGGTCTGGGAATCAGGAAACTCATCTTTATTTGTCATTTTTGACTTAAAGACTTAAAGTTAGGTTCTTTGCAAAAATAAAGCGATGATCAAAGTCAGCTGATATATTGCTGCTAATACCACAGGCTGATATAAAGGACACTCTGTGTAGCTTATATGTACATGTAGCAGAGGCAGTAAAGAAGCATGCAAAACATATAGCCTCCATTTAATATGATAGTAGTAGAAGTTTAGCTTACAATACAAAAACTGCACTTCTAATACATTATACAGTTTGATGTGGAGACATATTGCACAATTTAGGTTTTCATAAAAAATAAAAAGCAAAGAAAACCTTTTTCTTGTAGCTTAAAGTAGAAATATGAACATGACTGCCTTTGGTAGCTACAGGTGATGGCAGTATTAGCACTGCACCAACGAGAGGTGCTGTAGCCCGGCCCTCCATGCGGCACAGTGCGCTCAGTGGAACCAGTAGTAGCGAGGATAGAGGCCGTCGTAGTGATACTCTCGATACTGCTCGTGCGTCTCTCTTGATCTCTCAGTTTGCTCTGTGGATAAAAAAGTTAAAGTGGCGATGATTAACATTTTTCTGAATCATGACTCTTGGAAGTGGTTCCTAGTCCACACGTGCAAGATGAAATTATATTGGTGTCTAAGTCTGAATCTGATACAAATCATACCCTGTCATTATCCTACTGATTATTTCACAGATAAACCGAGTAAGCCCTAGTAAGCCAGCATCTGTGATGGTATGGAGGTGTGTTAGTGCCCATTGCATCATGGGTAACTTGCACATCTGTGACAGCAGTGCACCATGAATCCTGACAGGTACATACAGGTTTTGGAGCAGCATATGCTGCCATCCAGATGACGTCTTTGTCAATGATGTCCTTGTTTATCCCAGCAAGACAATGAGACACATTGTGCACGTGTTACAACAGCATGGCTTCATAGCAAATGAGTGCTAGGTACTAGACTGGCCTGTCTGTGGTCCAGACCTGTCTCCCATTGAAAATGTGTGGCACAGTATGAAGCGCAAAATACAACAACAGAGACCCAAGAGTGTCGAGCAACTGCAGTTGAGCAAGACTGAGAAAGAATTTCATTTTTGCTTACTGAGTTGTTGTTTTTTTATTAACAGGCAATGTCAATGAGTAAAGAGAGTAAATATCTTGTCTTTAGACTGTATTCAATTGACTATATATTGAAAAGGAGTTACAAATCATTACATTCAGTTTTTATTTAAGTTTTACACAGTGTTCCAACTTTTTTGGAATTGGGTTGTATTCCTGGGAGATACCTGGGATTTCTGTCAACTATATCTCCCATTTGATGAAACCAACTTAGAATGCAACAAAGCAGCCATAGCTACATAAAATCCAATATTAACACTAATTTACAGGATTCAGCTGACAAATTTGTGTTTGGTTCCACTGTACAGTAAATGAACTGCTACGAATATATAAGAGTATTAATCTCAGGAGAGATTTATGTTCGTCCCCTTGTTCTTCTCATTGTACTGACATCGTGTACATAAAGCATAGAGTCAGCCAACAATCTAGAAATGTCAAACATTTGAGTTTTGTCATCTTTGCTCTATGACCAATCAGCCAGTTTCTACAAAACCTTAGTGTGTTGTGTGGCCTGGTTGGGGACCTTTTTGTTTTCCTATAACGTCTCATTGTCCCAAACCACCAAAAGCACTGTGTATCTTACATATAAAACCCACTCACATCTTTATGGTTAGCAGTTCTTAGTTTAGAAACTGTCACTGCAACTATATCACACCAAACAGACAACCGCAGGGAAGATTGTCAGCTTGGGGTCGACCACAAATTGACACTTTGATTTGGTGTGGAGTCTCAGGCACTCCGCTGTGGTCCAGAGGCTCGTGGGTGCCGAGAGATTCATTCAAGACCCAAACTCTGTCTCCCCTTCGTGTGTTCTCTCTAGCGAGTCCTTTCGTGACGACTGGCATTCAAGTAAATCTTAGGTTTTTCACAAGGATATGTTTACTGATACGGAGCCTCTGTGCTTTATCTTTACGCTTAATTTAGTGTCTTGGAACAAAATGTTCCTGTGAAACACAAGATGTTTAATGTATTTTCAGTCCTCTGTGAAAGTGGTAAAAGTTAGGGTTTGATGGAGGGATATTTCTCTATTATTTCACATAAGTTGGAATTAATTTCTTCTTTTGTTTGTCTGCCGTTTTGGCAATTATGCATTTTGATGATTCAGTTTGAGAGAAAGTGGACTCAAGACGAAAGCATTTAACATGGAACTGAAAGCAGCTGCATCCAGGTCTCACCTTCATGTAGCTCCCTGGTGTAGGTGTTGTGCTCATCCACCTGCTCCTCATTGTATTCCCTCCATCGTTCGTTTGCAGCAATCTTTACCCTCTGCTCGGCTGTGGAGAGAGGAAAGGAAGGAATACTGACACTGACAGATGAGGGTCCGTGTACCATTTTGATCCGAACTGAAATATCGCAACAGCTATGTGATGAATAAACCTTTGCACAGACATTAATGGTTCCAGAGGATGGGTCCCCTAATGACTTTAGTGATTTCCTTACCTTTGCTCTAGCATTTAGCTCAAAGCATTGCTGTGCCTACAGCCTCCCTGAGTCTTGTTAACCATGAGAACACTGGAAAACCTTTAACAGAATCAAACTTCTTAAACTCTGATAAGTCAAGCTTGAATAAGTTCCTCATGTTTACACAGTTAGATTTACATAATATTGTATGCTGGGTCTAGTTAGGTGTTAAAACAAATACATGTGGGTCACCCCTTTGACTTACTGTAATGTATTAGAAATGTGTGTAAAAACCCACACCTCCGTGCTGCACCCTCAGTTTGCAAAACCAAACACCCCCACCCATGCCGGCACACGGCAGCCACTGTATGCATTAGACATTACTAAGCTGTCTGAGTTTTTCTTTAAGTGTTAGAATCACAACAAGTTTGTGTTGGGATTACATCACAACATTTCATGTAAACACAGACCTGTATCCACTCTGCAAATGTATTTTCCCTCCAAATAGGCCAGTTACTTGGGGCTTAGGTGTACTGTAGGAAACATGGCTCACACCCATCTTCACACTAACTCCATGTGTAAAACTACCTGTTCTGTTCTCTTCGACGCTGCAAATTCATCACAGTTTCCAAAATCAAATATGATCAGCTCCTTCTGGGCTCCTTTCTTAGCTGAGGGTTGGACTATTGGTGTTATTTACTTTGGTAAGAACTGAATAGAGGCAGGATTTGACATAAAAGCATCCTATGATAGGGTTAGGGTTTTATTTCCTCATGAGCATTTAGCCCTCTAATATTGAACACAGGTGCTAAAGTGATAGCGTTACTTTGATAATGTGGATGTGGAAATAATAACCATTGCTCTTAGAAAACAAGCACTGAAGTCACAGTTGGTTGCGCAATCATCCAACATCTGTTGGAAATATTGCATTTACCCAATTTGAGTGTTGCCTTTTAAATAACGGAGCAATGCAGCAGGGAGACAATGTTTCTTTTCTTGGACTTTATTAGGTGAAAATGATCATACAAGCATTTCTCAGAATTGCCCTGAGTGCCCAAACAACCTGTGCATACCTTTCTGGCAAAAAAAAAAAAAAGTTCCTTGAAACACTCACTCGGCTGCCCCCTTCACTTCTTCTGAACTGTGTTGGCAAGGGAAATAATCAGCCCTTTTTTTAAAGTGTTTTATTTTTTTCCAAGAATGTGGGCCTGGTTGTCCAGAGCCGAGGCCCAGTCCGGTGCTCTGATTGCTGGGCAAGGTGAAATGACCCACAGCCTGTCCCTGGAGGACTTCTCTGATGGGTTTTCCACCATAAAAGAGATGACTTAAAAAAGGACTTACTTTACCCAAAAGATGAGAAAGAAAGACAAAAACCCTGTTATGATTTTTTGAAAAGTTATTTTGGTGATAAAGCATGATGATAACTTCCTGTGTTTGGAAACACTGGAACACATCCGTGTGTTTGTTCATGTGGTCTGAGGTGTGTTGGCGTTGTGTATCGCACTGATGCTGGCAGTGGAAGAATGAGCTTATTGTACAGAGAAACGGAGCGCAAGAGAGAGCCTGCTCCATACTACCCTGTGCCTCCTTCTGCAGCCTCCAGCCTGCCTGTATATGTCTGTGTGTGTGCACGCGTGTGTGTCAGATTAAACAGCTGCTACTGTATCGAACACCTGCTTGAGTTTTCCATTACTCTCTTTTACTTACTACTCTCTTGAACTTTCACAGCTTGCAGTCAAAACCTCAAACCATATAATCCTCAGAGTCCAACTACAAATAAATAAACCAACACTCCTACATGCCTCACATACAGTGCTTTCAGTAGGGAAGGCCAAACATGCCATATTTAAGACTGTCCACAGTGTGGCCACATCAACCACACGTAACACCAAATTTGAATAAATATAACTCACCTACCCCTATAGTCAGAAAAACCACTTTACACTTGATCCAGCTGGTTTTCTGCCAGTGAGATGATGGACAGCCCTGCCAGCTACTCATATCTTTGCCTTAAGGTAGCCAAATAAAAAGCAAATACGGAAGCTCCTACCTTGGAGCTCATAGTATCGGGTTGAGCGGCGACTACGGCGTTTGAAAAAGTTGGTGGCGTCCGACTCGGGCATGAACACCTGCCGTGGGGCCCCTAAAGGTCAGAAGTCAGAAGGTAAAGGTCACATACAGAGGAAATGTGGAGCAAGATAATGTGAAGTAGTAAAAAGGGTTAAACAGGTATCACCTCGAGGATCGTCTTCCTTTGAGTTGTCCCGCACTGCAGCACTTTCCACCACACTGGAAACTGAGGAAAATAAGTTCCTGTCTTTACACTTAAGCATGTGTATAGGGCCAGTTTTTTTAACAATACTATTAAAGAAATGCATGTCAACATTTATAGAAACATATCTCAATAAAAAAAATTCAAACACTTGCTTATTTCTGTATCCAAATGATAAAGTGAACAATGAAAACCTCATGTATCTGGAATAGACCAGGATGTCTAGAGAAAGCCTCCTACTTCTTAATTTAGCCTGTGTGTTTGTGAAAAAAGTACTTAAATTGTCCTGTACATGGTGCTAACAAACAAAAATACATGTAGGAGAAAATACAGGGAAGAGAAATTGCGTCACACAAGATTGATTTCACAGGCAGAACTCCATTGCCGCCAATATACAGAAGATTGCGTGGGTCATTTTTGTCCCATTACAAATTATCAGTGTGGCACATTGAAACAGGATTAGAATATCCATAAATAGAATTTTTCATAATAGCTAATAATCATAAGATGTCTTGCTTTGCACGGCCTTCTACCAAATTTCACTATACTCACCGTGGTCTGGCAAAGCTTAGTTCAAATTAGTGTTGCTTATTGTCATCATTAACTTTGCCACGCCCTGTTGTTCACTGATTGGTCTGGGCCATAGCCATCCTCTGGACACATGTCCCCGTAGTGGAAAATAAGATGGTGTTCTGGGGTTCAGGCTGTTCTTTGGAGAACTACCGGACATCTCCGGGCAAACGTACAGCTTTTTTTTGTCTCCTCCTCTTGGCTTGTATCGTCAACCGAAGAGGGCTTCCTTTCCTGACTTGCGTGTACTCCAGTAAAAACATGACTTAAAGCTTTGACGCAAATATGACAGTCAATTTAATCAGCTTTTATTGGAGACACTGACTTTTGCAGCTTTTTCAAAAGTTTTAAAAATTGATTCACATTGATACCTATTGCCCCTGAATCAGACTATACAAATGGTTTTCTATTATAAAGCTGAAAATAACTGTGGAACTTACAAATTAATTTTGACAGATTAGAATAGAATAGAATAATGTTTATTTGGACATGTTTCAAGTTCTGATGCCAATAAAAGGTCTTAGGTCACACTGAAGCAACAAAATGACACCAGATTTAAGATTTGTTTTCCCCCACATGAAAGGAGGACCACACATGTAAGTGCTTTATACCCTTTAAACTGTGCTGCTTATCTCCCCTGAGGACGTATAATTAAAAAAACAAAAAAACATAACCCTGTCTCAACCTTTTTCCCACCCACCCAGAGGTACTTACAGGTCAGGATGAGGAGGGTGGTCACTAAAGAGACCATAAAGACTTGATTCCAGGACATCTTAAGAGTAAAAAAAAACCCAAGCACGAACTCTACTGGACTTGACGGCACACCTTACTGAACTGAACTGAGAGAGGAGAGAAAGATGAGGGAGGGAAGGGAGGAAGGTGGCAGAGGCAGGGAGAACGGAGGAGAGTGGGAGGAGGAAGAAGAAGAAGAGAAAGAGTCAGAGAGGGGAGGGAAGTTGCTGGAATATTGATTGCCCAGGGGAAAAGAAGAGGAAGAAGAAAGAAGAAGAAAACAAGGAGAAAAAGATGAGTGATAGATTGAGGTGAACTGAAAGAGGAGAGTAGAGCAGAGTGGAAATCAGGATTTAGTAATAGTTGGAAGTCGAAAATCGAGGAGACATCACTGTACAATGATACTGAAAACTGAAAACATGATGTCCAGAAAATGCAGTTTGATTTTTGATTTGATGATTAGATTCGGCAAGACAAAAATTATGAGACAGACATAAGCTTTCTAACAACACGTACCATATCAGACACTATGTTGCAATTACTGCTAGCTTTCTGTATCTGAATATACAGCAATGTTTGTAACTACAAATATATATTTTTTTCTAGTGTGGGGTTTTTTGGCAGCACAATAAGTTTTAAACAATGACATATTATCGCCTTGTAAAGTTGATATATGAACTTGTGTTTCTGGATGCCTGATGAGTGAAAGTCCAGCACTCATTCTACTTTTACCTCTGTTTTTGGTCTCAACCAGATGCTGGAGGAAATATCTGTCTCTTTAGCTGCTAAATGCTCCATTTTACTCATTAGCTAGTGGCTAATTTTGATAATTTACAGTTGAGTGCTGGGCAGGTATTGTACTAGCTTTCAGAGCCAGGTGAATTTGCAAGCTCATGTTATATTTGCTCCGGCAGATACATCAGGTCTCCCTCCCATTCAGACAGATTCCCAGCAGACCAGGCCTTGGTCAGGACAATTCATCCATTTATTTAATGTGGGGCGTGTTTCAGATTATGATTGACAGCTTGCAGAGCCTTTGTGTTTTACACGGGATGGCGCCATTTTTAGCCTGTGCACCTTTGCGCTTACTTCACCTCAAATTGGCTTACCATGATATTCTTAAAAATTTGGCATCCCAGGTACATAATTTTTTTTTCCTAAGCAAAGCAAGTCATGACCTGGAGTGAGATTGGTTAAGGTTCAGGTATCAGGGTAAGCCAGTCAGAGGCGAAGAAGGGCTGGTCATGCCTTTGCCATAGTAGAAATGTTCATGACTCATTCTACATAATAATTAGCCATGTGCTTCTGTTGGAAGAGTGTGTGGCCTATTTTTGGTTAAATGTGTTGGGGTTGTTGTTTTTATAGATAACGTGCTGTTGAGCAAACATTCTCTTGGTCCACAATTGCACAATTGCTACGTCATGTTTTGTTGCTCTAATTGGTTGTAGCCCTATCCAGTTGCGTCAAAAAGTTTTAGTCTACGGCTGTTGATGATATGCTTTAGAAATAAAAAGAGAGCTGAGAAGATCCAGACTAACTTTTGTGATGTCGGGCTAGTTGTGAACAGCTGTCTGCTGTGGCCACAGTAAGGGTTAATGAGAGCAGTGAGAATGAACCAAAACAGTAAGGCTGTAGTCCAGATGACCAAAATAATTAGCTGAAAGATGCTAAAATGGTTAGTAGAGCTGAGAGAAACTGCAGAGTTGGTGATTATTATCTGTGGGTTTATCACAATGAGAGACCCCTTTCACACTGCACAGTCATCTGACCCATTATAAATGTAAAAGTATTGATTGAGCAGCTTTAAACATGCGGAAGTTGAACTGAATTATATACAACCTTCTGTTTCCAAGTTAGTAGTTTTTTTCCACAGAATCCAGAGATGAGGAGCAACAGCAAAGTATTATCAGAGGACTTCGCCTCTGTTTCTAATTCCGTGAAATTCAAAGGGGGTCCAGATGGAATATAACAAGAGGTTTTGTGGTTTTGTGACTGCTGCATTACATTAAGTAATCACACCAGCAGACTGAGCCACAGATTCTTTGAAGAGAGAGGACATCAAATAATGCCACATTATTTTTGTATGTATGCTAGCAATGAGGTGCATCTGTTTGGCCCAGTATTTTCAAATTCTGGGTCATGCTGTCTGAGAGTGGATGACTTGACATGAACGAGGACGTGTCTCTCACCCCGAGTACACCAGCTATCAAGGACTCATCCTGGAGGTCAATGGCCCGTTGTGCCTGTAGGATAAGGTTCAAACAGACCTCCATGATAACTGTCTGTAGAGAGATGCCATGTGATTTTGTATATTTTCTTTGTATTATGGGTTTTATTTGACATCACTAAAGTTAAAAGCTAAAATCCCCTCAAAAGAAGATAATACAGTACTGTATAGGTATATAAAACCCACTACCTAACAACACTTAATAACATAGAATTTAACAGACTTTAAGACACGCTCTATTGTGCATTGTTCCCTTCCTATATGAATGATGTTTATTTCCTTTGGTAACATCTTGAAGCTGTACTGGACCCATTCATTATCATTCCAGGTAGACTGATCTCAGGGTTTGACATACCCTATTGCACTAACTTGTGGTTAATGCTACATTACACTGCGAGCTTTTGAACTGTATGTGCAGAGTGTTGCTTAAATTGAGCGATACAAAAGTACATAAGTTGAGTTGTCCTTTAACTGTGTGTGATGAAATCTCAAATCTAAAATGTGTGTCAGATTCCTCCAAAGGAAACTGGGCAGAGACGACTGGCTGCTTTGCTCAGAAACAGATCTGGAGTCTGGGAAACATTTAGCAGTAAATGAGCCTGCAGTTAGACATGTGTGACTGAGACTATTTGCTGGGTGTGCAATGTGTATATATATTGTGTGCAAGTGTGCATGCGTTGTTTTTTTTGCATGAATGGTTGAATGTGTGTAAATTAGCTTATTTGGTGTTTGGTCATATCATAGACCGTGTAATTCATATCATGCTGTGATCCTGACTGTGACAAAGCCTCCACATTTCAGCTCTTCTCCTGCATGTGAATGGATTTCCTGCATTTCTGAATTAAAGAGCTGAGAGCTTCCCTCTGGGTTTGAACAAAGACGCTGTTTAAACACACCCACACACAGACACATTGTGCTGGATCAGGTGTTTCTTAGGGGCTTCGAGCACGGGGATCCAGGAAATAACCGGTCCTCCATCTAAAAACAGCCAAACCCTCTGAGACCAACATGTGACTCAAGTGTCATTCAGTACTGAGCAGCTTTCTCTGATGCACCCAAAGCAGTGTGAATGATTTTAACATATGTGGAAGGCTAATTCAGCTGGAAAATACTGAGAAACTAGTGAAACATGTGCTTTTATGTTTCTGAATCTGGTTTGTCCAGGTTGCTGCTGCGCAGTTCCAGTCAAAACACGGCGTAAACGGAAGTCACACGGCTAACCTGTTTATGTTGTTGTCATCCTGCCAGGTGACATACTCTAAACAAATCTGAATCGTGTAGATAAGACTGCACAAGTGCCGATAAGAACAGTCTTACCTGATATGCGACTTTATTTTGTTTTGCTCATCTTTCCAAGCGTGATGATCCCCTTGCCCATAATCCCTTGTGTTTTGGAGTTGCTCTCTCTGGTTCCATAATCTAAAAACTCACTCCTGCTGAACCACAACACAGTTTGCTAGATATTATGCCACCTGAGTTCACACAATGTATTTTTTTCACTTAACACCATAAATCATCAGCAATCAGAACATGCTGTCCCTGAATGCAGCCTCTCTCTGTAGTTGTTTATGTACAATAGTTTTTGTAGATCCATCGCCAAACATAGTACATCTCATATTCCTCATGTCACAAATTAGATGATTGTGTTACATAAAAATATCATGGCGCCATTTCAATACCACCACATTTATCCAAGTTTCTCACCAAAACTACATTTTACAACATTACATTTGAACATACCATGACAAAGTTGTAATTTACCTTCGCCCAATACTAATTTTTACTGAACAGAGCTTGAACGCATTAAAATGCAACTCAGAGCAACATCTGTGAGCAGTTAGATGCGGCCACAGGCTGCTTATAGGCTATTGTTAATTAGCTCTCCTGCTGATTTCAACATGAGTTTGATGTTCACGATGTGACATCATCAGGGAAATACACTAAAAAAAATTCATTGGTTCAACTTAAAAAAAAGAAATGAAAAAGGTAACAATTTGCATGCAATTTTTAAGTAGTTCCAACACAGCCATATAGAATAAATCCTGAACTAAACTTGATTAGTTTAGTACAACCAACATGATTTGCTTAACCTTTAAAACTTGCTTAAATTGAATCAACTTAATACACTGCTCAAAAAAATTTCTTGAGAACAAAATGATGTAACAATGGTCAGTAGAAGCCAAAATCATCAACCCACCCCCATCCAAGCAAAACATTGAAATTATCACAGGCTGATCCAATTTTTTCATGGCAACATAAAATGGGACTCAGAAGTGTGTATGGCCCCACCTTCCTGTATGCACTCCTGACAATGTCTGGGCACTCTCCTAATGAGTCAGTGGATGGCGTCCTGGGGGATCTCCTTCCTCACCTGGATTGGCGCAACAGTGAGCTCCTGGACAGTCTGTGGTGGTACTTGGCTGTGTCAATGCACCCATACATAACGTCCCTTAGGTGCTTAGTTGGATTTAGGTCAGGAGAACAAGAGGGCCAGTCAATGGCATCAGCCATTTGTTCCAATGGGGAAGATCTCTGTTCATCCCTAACACGTTCTCTATTGCCCCCAGGATGACGAAATTCTTGAGGCCTGCTTTTTAGCCCCTGCAAAATTGATGTGACACAAAAGAAAAACACCAGCTACTGCCGTCAGTGATTGTCATCTTATTTGGTGATGGGCCGATATAATTGCCCAATGCCAGAGGATCCCTAATTATTTATAAAAGTATATAACTGAGTAAAGTACATCACAGGTCAAGGAGGCAGGTGTGTGTCTTTGTGTGTTCAAGAAAACTAAACAATGTCTCATTAATATAGCAGCCATTTTATTATTAATGTTATTAAAACATTACATCCGTCACAGGAAGACTCTAGAAAACAAAAACATCCATCATCAAACATTAACACGTTGATATAATTATAAGGCAGTATAAAGTCAAGGCTTCTGTTAGTGATAATCAATAAGTGCTTTAATCAACACTGATTTCATTATGCTCTCTCAATTTACTTTTCCTCTCTCTCATCCTCCTACCTCTATCACTCACAACACTTACTTTTCTTAATCAACATGCCATGAATTATGTTAACATCCCTTTCTGTTATAGTTTTGGTAAATGAAACAGTTAAACAGACAGTCAGTGATGCACACACTGGCTGTTATGAGGTATCTGACAACTTCTATTTAAACAGTATTTCCTGTCTTTATAGTCTCTGTTAGAACAACATGCTTTAAATTACATTTCCTAAATGTTACAGTCGGTACAAACTCTGAAGCATTAATCAAATAAAGTGATCTACAAAATTACATTCCTCTATCGCTAAAGGAAATTAGTGATTGTATGATAAGAATACGCCCTGTTGCTTCTTATCTAATCGTGGTTCGTCACCCTGCAACGATGCGGCAGGTTTTCTGTGGCACGTCTTATAGTGAAATCCTCTCTCCTTGCACAAGGCGGCCTCGGAAAGCCCAGGTATCCTGCAGCAGATTTAAAGGGTCGGTTCAACAAAAACAAATCTTCAGAGGCATTTCTGAGAGAATTAAGAGTAATTTCCTTTAACATATATACAACATTATGTCCCTGTGACAATTCTCGCTAACAATGCGGTGGTCTGCAGTGTTTTAACTCCACCTCCTATTGGCTCAGCTCGCTTGGAACCTCCACAGAGGTGGTTCCAAAAAGCACCTGGACTAGCCACAATTATTGCTAATGAAAATCCAAAGAGTGGGTCAGGTTGACTCGAGCCGTGCCGTACCATGCAGCGTAAATTCATCCTTATGACATGCTTGGTGAGCTCAATTTCAGTTATATGTACGATTATGACATATAACAACACTGATATGCTACTTTGTTCCTCCTGTGATGGCTTCCAAGCTCCCAAATACCAGTTTGCAAAGGCCGACCACAAAGTAAAAGTAGCTCATGACAGTCATATAATGGGGGATTGTATTATATTCCTCACAGATCTCCTGCTTGTAAACAACAAGACATCAGCTAGTTATGTTGTTATTGTGAGTTGTGACACGCTACCGTAATTTTACCATTTTATAAATAGCTGACATGCTAAGTGTGATTATAAAGTATGAAGATGTGTGAACAGAGCTGTGAATGTGAGCGTGAATGGCTTGTACATCGAATGTTCATAACAGGCTCTCCTCTCTCATTCGGCTTAAACCAAAAATATTCCAACAGTTGATAAACTTTTAAGTAGTTTCATAGGATTTAGCCTGAGCCCTGCTGTGCAACAATGATATCAGTCATTTCACATACATACAGGGTTAGTAGTACAGCTGTTATTTATTATTTTTTTATTAATGCAGTGGTTTTAGATCTATATTCAGATCGGTTAATGCACAAGTTCAGGAATAGAAATCTGAAAAAAATGATGTCAGATCATCTCTAATGCCCATATACAGTACACTAAGTTGATACCATGATTAGCATGACAGGCCTACTTGTACCTGGCAGTTTAGGGACCACATGAAACCTGCGACCACCCCCACGCCCACGCATAGGGGATTACTCAAAACGGATAGCTATCGTGTGGCTTTGTTCATGCTGCTTTGAGTTTGTTATCACTGCTCCCTCATTGCACTTAGCTTTAAAGTGACAAGATCAGAGCTTAGACACCAGATATCTACACTCTATATGCTGGTATTCATTTGTCCTCTTTATCTGTAGGAACTGTATGAAAAATAGTGAAGACTCTAAAGATAGGTCAGGACTTTTTTAACCCATTGATACTTGATCTCACTGCAGTCCTTGGTCCCAACTCTATCCAGCTGTCAGCTCTGATTCTGGGTTTCCCCAGGGGAGTATTTGTTATCATCACTTGCCTGTCATTGCACTAAGCTTCTAAGTGCATGCTCGCGACGGCGGACACATTTAGAAACTACAAGCTAAATATCAACAATGTACGTCCTGTCATTCACTCTCACTGCTGTAAAAGTGAACGTATTAAAAAGATGAATGTCTTACCGCTAAGGTTACGTCGTCCAAACTGTACTTCCTGTTTGCGATGTCCTTCACCTCCTTCTCTATGTTTTCCTGTGAGGTTCCCTTCACACTGATGTAATAACAGTCAGAGCTGGCGTAGTGGCAGGAGATGGCCTGGAAACACACACACATGTTCACACACTTTTGCTCTAAATAAACGTATTACACATGCATACAAAAATAAGAGTATAAAAAAATCCTGTGAGCTGATGAAGGTACCTTGCGGAATCCCTGTGTCTGGTTCATGCCAGAGCCATGGATCAGCAGCGGATGGAAGAAGACGGTGTCGCCCTTCTCCATCTCCAGATGTACCCTGGGAAGCTTGGGGTCGTAGCCACGCAGTCCATGGTACATCTTGTTTACGCCGCCCTGAGGACAAACGAGATGGTGCACATGTGTGTGTGTGTACCTCCTAGCAGGTGATTTTATGCTTCGAGAAGAATTTATTGTGTGCGTGTGTTTATACCTCCCACTCAGGGTAGTCATGCTCCTGCAGAGTGCCGGTATGTGTCCCCGGTAGGACGACCAGGCAGCCGTTCTGCCTGTTTACTCTCTCCATTGCCGTCCAAGAGCAGACGATCCTGTCTGCTGGGCGGAACGGGAAGTAATGCAGATCCTGATGCATCGGGTGACGAGACGTCTTCTTACCTGAAACAATAATTGATGCATTTGGATAAGGCTTCATTTGAAAGGGGAGAAAGCTTCACTTTAATCAAATGAGAAGCAGTTTGTTGTAAACACAATTTAATTGCTCCATACCAGCATCTGGAGGTTTGTTGATCAGCATAGTGTGCATGGCCATGATGTTGGGTCCAGTGAAACACTCCACATACTTCAGAATCTGACACAGAAAAGCATGTTTATTCAAGTATTAACTGAAAGAGGTTTTGAAACCAAGTTTTAAGCCAACAGATCAAAACTAATACTTGTGTGTGTGTGCGTGTGTGTGTGTGTGTTGTACCTGTGGTAAGGTGCAGTACCGGAACAGTTCGGGATCTTCCTGGTAATCCTGGATTTTTGAGACTGCTTTCTGATCCCTAACAAATTCTGACTTAGCGATCACCACGTCCCTCATCACCACCAGACCAGGAACCTTCACTTCCTGTCGACAGATCCGTTCAAACGCCTTTCTGAGGAACGCACATGCAGAAAAACACACATGCATCACATTCAGCACATCATAATACATCTGTAGGACTATAACACGTTGCCTGCGTCACTGTGGACTTCTAGATTCACATTTTACATTTACTTTTGATACAAATATACAATAGCATATCCTGAGATGTCCTTCATGTTTAGTAAGTTCGCGGCTGACAATAATGGGTTTGTTATTGTATTTTGGATGTTTAAAATTCAGTTACTGCAGTTACCAACTGATGTTTTCATGCGTGTGCTGGGAGAAAACCTTTTCTTTGCAGTTGTCAGAGTTTCTGATGGTTACCTAAATCTCTCGATGTCCTCACCAGACACCAGATTCTTGATGAGGATGAAGCCATTTTCCTCATAGAAGAGTCGCTGTTCTGGGGTCAGCAGGTCAGTATCACAAGTGTATCTACCAAAAGCAACGATAACACACAACAGTATCACCATGTGTTAGATACTTTAATGTTTAGTTTATAGAATGACTGACTAACAGTATCCACTGATTATCTCAGGCTAGTTTATCTGGCCCAATTCTGAGGCGTAATTCATCCCAAATTTAAGCTGAGATGGGCAACCAGATGCAGCCTGATTTATTTCTTCCAGCATGCTGAGGTTGAGCCAACGCTGGGCCAGGTCATTTTGGCTAACTGGGTGTGCATGTGAAGGTTGCATTCAAGTCCACTTGCTGGCTTTCATTTTACTCGATGAACAGAAAGCTGCTTTTTAACATGAGACATGAACTGCCACTTATCTATCTTAAAAATAGGGCTTGTTTTGTTGTCTGCATAAAT
Source organism: Epinephelus cyanopodus (assembly GCA_026686955.1). Lineage (NCBI taxonomy): Eukaryota > Metazoa > Chordata > Actinopteri > Perciformes > Serranidae > Epinephelus > Epinephelus cyanopodus. Next base: position 10,386,318 of record CM048936.1, read on the forward strand.
AAAAATGAATGCACCACCAGCGTTTGCACATAGAGAGCTGGAAAGTAGAGCATTTAAGACCTGATCAAAGGACGCACTGGAAGAACTGTGCCAGAGGTACACATGGATCAAAGTGTCAATTAAAACTACAGGTGTATCTCTACCTCAGGCTGTGTGGTGGACTGTAGGTGAAGGTCTGAGCAGAAGCTGGGGCAGCTCTCTGAGGGATATCTGTCAAGGAAACCAGGAAGCACTAACACCTGACAGCTAGTTATGACAGGGCGGAAACAAACAAACAAACAAACAATAACTGGAAAGCATTCAAAGTTTTAATTTCACGCATTAATTAAAGATACAATACGCAAGTTAAGAGGCTTCCAGCTGACATAGAAACAGACTAGAGGCTAGCAAGTTGGTCTAAGCTAATGTCTCCACAGAAATACCGCACAAGACTAAATTCCAGACCCTACAATAACAGTTACAGACACGGTTTTGTAAGACTCTTCCCGTTACATCACTTTTCAGAGAAACCGTTGCAGAAATAATGGCTGCAGCCTCAGTTCAAATCGACGGTGTCATGACACTGTCTATGAGTGTAAAAGCCACATTTATTAACGTTAAAAACATAAATAAACAACAATGATGCGCCGTAAGTTACTCGTCTATTTCACCTCTATTCGCCATGGCCTGTGGTCCACCGCGGAACCCCGGCCTAGCCTACCGGAGCTGCCCGCCGCTGGGTGCGCAGTTGCCGGCTAACTGGTTCACCTGTTCCCGCTCTGTGCAGCGTCGCCGATCCGGGACCATGACGAGAAAAGGATACGATAGCGGCGGGTGGTCGATCAAGATGATTGATCAGCAATTTGAGTCTCTCCGCAGCCCGAGACATTTTCCAGTCAGGTTGAGTCCCGGAGTGAACACCGTGACGTGAAACAAGGACAGCAAGAGGAAAGTGGGTCTGACTCGGGCAAAGGGCAGTGATGATAACACCCGTGTAGGTCAGTACAGTGGAGGGTGCTGTGTATAGGGGTCAGTGTAACAAGAGGAAACAGTCCCAGCATCATCAACATGTCGGCGTTATCAGAGTGCAGCATGTGGCTGTTTATTTTATTTAAATCAAATTCCATTGACCTCCAATGTAAAGGATTTATACGTCAGAATATTTATAAATAGATATTTCAAAACCTCCTCCAATAAAAAATCTGCATGACTAGAAATCAGAAATGCCTGACATATCTTTTTTTGTTATTATTATTTATATATATATATTTTAAGGTGAAATGACCCTTAAACAATTAACGTCACCGTTTCAGATTGCAACAATATTTTTACTTAAATTATTCCAGTAGTATCACTGACTTATAATTTGTTGTAATCTCTATAACCAATGTTCACCTGAAAAAATAAATTCACTGTAGTCGGTATTATCCACTAGGTGGCGCCACACAACCAAAAATTCAACTTAAGTTAGTTATGATATGTTTCTTGTCCGTCCAATTTATGCCCAATGCCCCACTTATCTGTTTCTACTCGTCACAGCCATTGATATTGATATTTATCCATTTGATATAAATTAGGGAAGGAGAAATCTTTTCAACCACCGTGTTGTAATGTCAAGGATTATTTTAAAATGAATAATTTAAAGGTGATATATTTTGGTAGGACTAAAATATAAGATGTAAAATGACAGACTATTTTAACTTTTTATGTTCTGTACCACAGCTTTCTTTTGAAATGATCAAGTTTTTATTGTTTTATTGTCTTAATTGCATATATGTGTAAACCTATACTACCTGTATGTTCAGTATTTCATTGAAAACTGCCGGCCACAAGGGAGAAACTGCATTTTGAAACATTTCTACAATATTGCATTGTTAGACCCCTGAAAGGCCACAGTGTTGCAATGTTGTAGAAGAATGAGTTACAAGAAACAGCAGAAAGGAAAACTATTCAAATAAAGATACCATTGTTTCGTTTCTCTGCATTTCCTGCCGCTTCCCACTGCTTCGTCAAGCTAACTACACTGTGCTAGCGTCAGAGCGGAAGTATGGAAGCAAATTTAAGTCAAGATTTTCTTTCTTTCTTTATTTATTTTTTTTGGTTTTGTTTTTGAACAACCACTGAATACTCGATATTGAAATTTAAACACCACTGGATTCATAGCATTGAAATATTGTACTTTGAAAAACTGTATGTGAATTTATTTGTTCTGAATTTTCCTTTTTCAAATGTTTTATTTATTTATTTGAAATTTCAAAAGCTGAATTTGAACATATATATATTTCAGTGGTACACATTCAGAGGAAAAAAAGAAAATTGGCTTATTGAATTTGAATAATCTGAATCTTATCTTTTTTTTAGATTTAATCCTGAATTCTGAATGTTTGCATCTGAATTTGTGAATGATGACCAAAAAAAAAAATTATTGTTTTAAATTCAACTTTTGAAAGTGCACATGAAAAATATTTTTATTCAGAACAAATTCAGAAACATGATCTTCAAAGATAAAATATTTATATAAGTAATGCTTAAATTCTAATGCGTATTCAGTGACTGTTGAACATACCTGTCAAGTTTTGGATTTGAAAATAAGGGGAATTTTTTAGTTCTCGCGAGGCTAGTGACAGAGTTCAGTTTGGAGAGGCAGAGGAATGTTTGTTTTTTGTTTTTTTTTAAAAATTATATTATAATATGGGAGATTTACGGGGAAATAGTAATACGGGAGGACGGCGGGAAAGAGGGGTAAAATACGACAGTTTCCCTGTCAAAACGGGAGACTTGACAGGTTTGAGTGGGAGCATTATTTGATAGGGTGGTATTGGACTATCAAAATACGCTACCCCCCCACAACTAGAAAGGCAGGGAATTTAAACATGCACCTTTAGCACGTGAATAAGGAAGACAGTGTGGATGTTGAAATTAAAAAAGTATATCTCTTATTTGCTTCCATATACAACCAAGTTGAAATTACTATTAAATAAGATCAAACTCTATGTGTCATAGGATTACATATGTCAAAACATATCCTTGAGAATATTTCATATATATAACGGTCTGTAAAGACTATTTAGACATTATAGAATGAATTTAGCTATTTATGTAACTTAAATTTTGAATCATTTGACTGGAACTGTGAAAATCGTCATTGGTGCTTTTATTTTTGAAAGCTGTGATAGAAAACGTCATTGTTCGCTGATTATGCTTTTATTTTGAAGCGAGACAGGAAGCCCCCTTGTATTCTACTGCGTGGTGCTTAATGGCAGCTCGCTCGCACCCCTCCCGTCTCCTCTGTCGAGAGCAGATCCTCCTCCAGCCTCTTTAAACTGCTTTCACCGCCACACTAACGACATTTTGGGGGTTCGGTGTGAAGCTGTCCGTCCTCACACCCCTCATTTCTCTCTGTGTGTTTCGGAGGATATTTCTTTTTTTTTTTTCTATCGGAGCGTGTGGAAAGGAAACCGAGCACAGACAGAGCTGTGTTTTAGGCTACTTCAGTGGGCGGATAAAGCGGAGGAAGGCATCCGGGCCTGGCTGTTCCGGAGAGTCGGTTTGAAACGACGGGATTCACCATTTTCAGGTAAATTGGTTCAAATGTCAGTTGTGGATAACACACTGTCTGTCCGATAATGGAGTCCGTGACGTTACATTTCGTCCGGCCGCTCAGGACGAAGACTGAACAGTGCTGTGTGGAAATGTCAACACAGAGGAAACGGCAGCTGAAGAATAATTCAACCAGGCTGGAGCTGTAAATCATATTTTACAGTTACCTTTGGTTTTACCCGTTACAGGTTGGACTGTTACACTCGCGCCTTAGTAGTATTTTAAACGCAGACTCTCTTTCTGCTTTGTATTGGGTGCAAATATGTTGGTTTGTTTACCAAACGTACTGGCAGCCAGGTTACCCCCCAGCGACAGGAACCCTATTGTAATTGTTTTTGAGGGATGGTGTAGAAAGATCATAGACAAACTGCTGGAATATAAATTCAATGCCATCTTATAATTCTGCCTCTAGAAATTAAAAGCGAGAAGGTCTTCCCTGCTTTAGTGGTGTTATTTCTGTGCCAGCAGTTAGCACCAATAATGCAGGAATGTCTGCAAAGCTCACAAAATACTAGCCTTCTGTAAAATCAATATGTAAGACAGCAGACACAATTTAGGACATTAGATCACTTCTCTAGCAATATTAAACATGACTTAAGACATGACTGCATGCCTAAAATCACAGATGTATGATGCACACACCAGACCATACTTACTCATATATGTGTCCTTTCACATTAAAAGCAGCAAAGTTATTACTTTTACAGTGGAAACATGGATATTTGATTACCTCTAGCACCTGTTTGTATAAAACAAAAGTTGAATTTTGACAACTTTTCCTGATATCCTTAAAATCTATGAACATCTGCTTTTGTGCTGCTGGACACACCTTTAGTTCTGCTTGTTCCACATTCAGTTTATATGGAGAAAAATGGAAGAATCAGCTGTGGATATTTGCGACTGCAGACTTTAAAGCATCCTCTGGCTTGTTGGAATACGCTCAGTTGAAATGATTCATGTTCAGGAATTTAAAATGATCTGAAAACGACTGTGATTGCTAAAAGAATATTGACTTTTACCAGTGTTTCGAAACGCTTTTTCAATACATGAGTTGATGTGGAAGATAACTGTGCACATCCTGCCTGTGAATGATCTAGACATGCCTAAATCACCATCCTGATGCCACCTGCTTGGGTCCTGGAAAACTTCTAAAAATGCTTCATGTTTCATCTGCACATGACAGTTGTTAATCATGATATCATAATAGCATCATATAATCACGTAATTATTCAACAGCAGATGATAACTGGTATTATCGACCACCTATCATTCATTTTTGCAGTGAAGCATCTGTAATACATTTAGACTCTCTTCCACTTCCTGTTTGACCTGGATTTACTTCCACTGCCCTTCATCTGGAACAACTAGCCGCTCATTTGTGTGTATGAGTGTGTGTATTGACCCACATTCAGATCTAGGCTGTTGGCTGTGAGAGTGATACACCCCCAGAGGACAAAGTAATTACCCTGACAGCCCCCTCCCCATGTCTGCGAGCCGTATAGCAGCGCTTGTATTGATCTGTCTCTGCATTATGTCGCATACAGCAGGAACACGAGAGCTGAGAGTGTGTGCTGTGAATATACACATAAACACACACACACACACACACACACCCTTTCTCACTTTTTCTCCTGGGACGGCAGGATGAGAATAGGCACAGTGAAGTGATCTGTCTCCTAGCAGAGTTAAGTTTTGAGATGTGTGATTGGTTTCGGTTTGAGAAATTAAAGGGCCATGCCCATGTGATGTGTCAGTGATTGGTTTGAAACTTCCTGTTGGAGCAAAAGAGCACGAGCAGAAGTCAGAGTGAGAGTTTTGGGCCCTGTAAGTGTGCCTGTGTCAGCAAGAGTGATTGCGTCTTCGAAAGATGTTTTGGAAGAAGTCTGATAAAGTAACCCTGATGATGTTAGGTGTTATCTCAACTTGGGCTTGAAGAGTGCTGATTTACAGCAGAACGCCTTGGCTTTTGCTGATTTGATTTTTGAGTCCCTCCAACTATATGGAAGTCCGGCGCTAAATCATTGGAGTGTCCCTTTGACTTGTGCAAAAGCTGAAGAGACAGAAACAGGAATCACACTCGTTAGAGGAATCAGTGAAACGTGCTTGATGACATTACAGTAGTGTGACGCAAGCAGCTTGCTGTCAGTTGAAATGTTCTGATGTCCCATATTCTAGCGCTTTGTCTAAAGCTGGAGTGCCAGTCACAATCATGAGGGCATGTGGATGAGCCAGAGCAACCTTAAAGGGATAGTTTGAGTTTCTTGAAGTGGGACTCTATGAGAGACTTCACCCATAACCAGTGTATTACATAAAGTAGATGGCAGTTGGTGCCCTCCCTGTTTGGAGGAACAGACAGGAGTAGCACCCCAGAAGCTCAGCTATGCATTGCTTTGAATTAAGGCTAACAGCAAAAATATATTTTAGCCACTTAAAAAAAATGCCTGCCTAAAAAAAATCAATACCAGTCCAAGTGGATGCTATATTTGCAATATTTTAAACATGTTACCTTGCTGCCAGACAGCCTTTTTTTAGGTGTTCGATTTCTCAACTGTGATCCTACGCAAAAATGCCCAACTGGGTAAGAGAACATTTTGCTGTTAACCCTTTGCCACAGCAACAGCTGAACTTCTGGGGTGCTAGTCCCATCTTTTTCTGCAAATAGAGAGCACGCTGACCGCCATCTACTGCATGTAATACACTGACGATAAGTATCTTATACAGCCTCACTTAAAAAAAAAAAAACAACAACCCTGAACTATCCCTTTAAAGTGCTGATCACCGTATTACTGAAATATATTGTTAGCAAGTTTTAGCAAAAGCTACCTGTATTATTAAGTTTAATAAGTACTGAACTTTGTCATAAATGCAGGCTAGTTGTACCAAGGCTGACAAAGAGTTATCATCTCTGTGGTATCCCACCATGCTTTGCAACAGAGCTGACTGCACTTACTGATGATCAGCCTCCAAAACACTGTTGCTATTGACAACCAGGCCAGCAGCTTGCTACCTCGCTCTTTCTCCCTCTCTCTCTGCCGCTGCCGTTTATATAACTCCAACTTGTGCAATGTTTTATTGATCTGAGGGTGTATATATATATGTGTGTGTGTGTGTGTGTGTGTGTGTGTGTGTGTGTGTGCGTATGCGTCTGCTCTTTCAGTGTGTTTTATATTGTCTTGTATGTTTCTGTCTGTATCTGGGTTAACATTTTTGCATGAAGTGTATTGGAATGCATTGCCCTGAACGCAGCACTTTGTGTATGAATGTGTTGCCTGTGTCGGTGTGTGTAAAAACATGTCTCCCAGGCTGTGTGTGTGTTTGTGATCATATATTCTGATGTGTGTTCATACATATAGTCCAATAAGATCTTTCTCCCTTTTTTTCTTTGTTGATGTGAACTGTGCAGCGCGTTGTCTGTGTGTCATTTATTGTTTCACTGTGAGGAAGTACAGAAAATATAAAAAGCAGTAGAATGTAACTTAATCTGAGAGGAGGATGTGCTAACAGCCCCTGGGGCTTATAGGAAAAAAGTCTTCCTGCCTCTGCACTGCCACAGGGTGGGCATCATATAGGTGAAGTAGTAATTATTGGGTTTTTTCGGGGTCTGACTAATTCTAGGGCTCCAGAATGAATACAGTTAGTGTGGGCTGGGTGCAGCAGGAACACACAATTACACACATTCGTAGCCATATGAACACACACACACACACACACACACACACACACACACTGATGAGGAAAGCTATGTTAGCCATGCAAGGAATGTGAACTGCTGTGAGTTTATTCTCTCTGTCTCTCTTTCCTCTCTCTCCTGTGACACACACACACACACACACACACACACACACTTTTTTCTAGCTCAAAAAAGTGAAAAATACAGGTCATGCTGCATCAAACACCTCTTTCAGCCTACTTCTGTGTGTGTGTGTGTGTGTGTGTGTGTGTGTGTGTGTGTGTGTGTATGTGTGTGTGTTTGTGTGATTTTACAGTGAAACAAAGCCATCTTGTAGTGTGTCATTGTGTGTGTGGTGTCTTCTTGTATGAATGTGTTTGGGTGTCAGAAGGGATGTTTGGTCTTGTAGGACAACGCTGTGTGTCTGTTACTGTGTGTGTGTGTGTGTTTTAGTGGAAAAAAGAATGGAGGAGTGTGTTAGCCTTGTCTTTGTTCCCTCTCAGTCACACACACATTGCACACTGACACACAGACGTTGCTGTAACACTCAGTTTTTGTCTCCCTGTACACACACGCACACGCACACGCACGCACACACACATACACACACACACACGCACACACTCTCTTTCTATCATTATTCTTGTTGGTTTTGGCATCACATCCTGTCCAATTGCCCCCAGGATAAACTATCCCATCATGCTTTGCTCTGCGTTTGTGTGTGTGGAGGGTTTAGTTGGGTGGCTGAGATTGGCTCATAATCTGGAGATTAACCAGTGGCATTGTTAGAGCAGCAGCAGACAGGGATTATACACACAGACACATGCACACACACACACACATACGCAGAGGTCACACTTTAGAATAAACAGACCTTCAGTTCATTCATGAAGTCACTTTCCCTCGTGTGGTGGGTACTCACTGTAAACCCAAGTGGTGTCGTTTGTCAGTGAAGATGCTGAAATATTCATCATCTCACACACACACACACACACACACACACACACACACACACACACACACACTAGTGAGGATCTGAACACAGTGAGTGACTCGGATGATGTTTCACTCTGTTTTCTCTTCACTGTCTCTGAACTGGATGAGTGAGAGATCTAATAAGCTAAATAACGCTAGGAGAAAATGACATGCTAATGTTATTTAAGAACACTTTGTTATGCTAATCAGTTGTTATTGCAAAACTAGTTTTTCAATCCTGTGTTGTTTACAGTGTATGTGCAGTTTGACTATTCAACACTTCACCTCAGCTAATGAACCCAAATTAACCCTCACTCAAAGCCTTAACAGGCTGCTTGAAGAAATGCAGCACAGACCAAAATGGCCTCATGATGTCAACCCTTTGAAAATGAACATCTCGCAGACAGCTGTGGGATATTGTTGTTTGAATGATCCTATGTAAATAAATCCAAAATAAGAACCACAATAGCAAGACCATTCACATTTTTGCAGCTTCCTCGCCATCATGTCATGACCTTATGTTACCTTAATTTACGTGACGTCCAAACGTGGTATTTTGCTGTGAATATGCTGATATTTCCCTGTAACAGCCATGGGAGATTGTTGTTTGCATATTCCTGTAATATAATAACGCAAGCATTCATTCCCCTTCTCACGCTGTGACCTTACGTTACCTTACCTCACGTGCCATGCAAAAATGGTGGAATTTCCCCAGAAATTTCCCTTTAATGGCCGTGAGAGATCATTGTTTGCATAATCCTGTATATATCGATTTCAAATGAAAAACATAATAGCTAGAACATTATTTTTTTTTGCACCAGAAATTTAAGGCTGCTGTGTTCTGTGTCATCATGTTGTACACTTGTAATGACGTCACTGTCCTCTGTTACATGTGGTTCAAATTACACAAAAGCGTATGATGGCACCAGAGGAATGAATAATGAATCCATTTGCACCCTACTCACAAAAATGAGCTTATCTCAAAAACGGAATAATATACACAGTTCGAATAACTCGTAGAGTGTTAAGAAATATTTTGTCTGTATTTCTGCATCAAAATGTTTTTTGAATCAATATGTTTTGCATTTTTATTTTGTGAAATCTGAGGGGAAAAAATCAGATTTTTCTATGTTGTTTTTTTTAAATGGCACAGTTTGAAGACTTTTATCAATTATTATGGTTTAATGACATACATAACCTTATATTTTGGTTGTATTGATTTTAGGGATATGAGGCAATTGAAGATACTCCAAGGAATGACATCACAGTGAGCAAAAATATCAACATTGGTGGAGCATTTCTACTTCAGAGTTCAAAGGGTTAGGATATTTCCTTTCCTTCCACTTTAAGATAAGACTGAAGGATTTAAGGTAAACGTCTTATTATTATAGTCTGACAATGATTGAGATTTAGGCAGGCCTGTATTGGTGGTCTGCATAATATATACAGTTATAAAATAGTTCGATATTGTGTGCATACAAACACAAACACACTAAGTGGCACAGTGTTGTTGCCAAGTACAGTCAGCTGTAGTTGACGTTCTGCTGTTCAGTACATCCCGTCCTACACAACTCTCACCATCTGCTGCTCTAAAACTATTTCTGCAACCCGTCTCACATAATCAGAACAATGAAATTATTCAATGTGCAGTTAAATTCGGTTGATTTCATGGTCAGGTTTTTGGCCCTTATTGGATTTGAACCAGTGAGCTCTGGGATTTCACTTCAAACTGTGTAACCTTGCTCTGACTGCCCTGTGTTACTGAACTGCCTGCTCTTACTTTAATTTCCAGTCTCAGTATAAAAGTGTTTCCTTTTTAATCTCAAGTAGGAATCTCTAATTATCCCTCTTTCTTCCCGGCGGGTTAATCATTACCTCACAGACAGGCGCTATCTGCAATCAGTGCCAACAAAGAGCATCGAAAGTTCACAGGAAACAGTCACCAAATTTGGATCGCTCACTAAAACCAGAGAACAGTCAGGCCTTGCTGCTTCTTAAATTAACCATTTCAAATCTATTTTGTTGAAAGTGTTGTTTAATGGTTGGAGGTTCCCAATATTCCTCTGAGGTTTTATGTTACTCAAGCTCTTCACCGTATTAGCACCAGTAAGCATGTCGTTCGTCATTATCTGAAAGGTCAGATCAATTTGAGGTCAGTGTCACTTGGTACCTTTGCACACACATACACACACACACACACACACTAATAATCTGGTCTAATCAGATTAACGCGACACTCCGACATGTGCGGCGATAGCAGCCGTGGCTAAACAGAGTAAGCAACAACAAAAACTCTGACTTTATCAACAGAAAATTCACGGACGAAGAGATAAGAATACACTGTTTGATTGACGGGAGATATCTGGGAAGCACAGCACTCCTGTGAGCACATGGAATCAAAGATAAAAACTAGACATAACCAGTAAACAGTAAACAGCCGTCCCTCATGAATGTTGCAGTGAGGCAAGAAATAGAAAATGGGCTCCATCAGCTGCAGGGAAGGAGAAAGAGGAGTTGACTGGTCCTTGGTGTTCAAAATGGTGTGTAGTGAAGATGTGCAGGGTGATTTTCAAAATAGCAAAACAGATTTGACACACATCATTTCACTGTGTTTTGGGTAAACACAATCAGCAGGGTCCACAATGGTTTCACACGCAGTAAGGTACTGAAATTCGACATCATAGCTTGATATGAATTCAATAGACTTTTGCTCCACCCCAAAGAATTTCAAGAGACATTTTGGGAAATGGACTTATTGACTTTCTTTCAGTAAATATGAAGCTACAGTATAAAGCTACCAGTAGCAGCTGGTTAACTTAGATGAACACAAAAACTGGAAACAGAGAGAAATGGCCATGAGTGGTTATGTGCCAGACTGTTTTGGCAGTAACTTCCCAGAGTCTTGTCACCATTATGACTTTGCCAGGCAACCAGCTGAGACTCCAGAAAGAGGCTGAGCCCAGCCATTAAATATTCCGGTACATAAGACCTGTAAAACAACAATATGTTGTCTTATAGGTGTTTGAGGACAGTTACTGTTACCTTTGCCAGTCTTATATCTTTGTGCTAAATGAAATAAACTGACTGCTGGATTTAGTTTTATATTCATTGTACAGACATGAGCATGGTTTCAGGGCTGAGCAATATATCAATATTATATCGATATTGTGATATGAGACTAGTTATTGTCTTTGATTTTGGATAGCGTAAGATCCTAAATGTTGTCTTGTCACAGTTTTAAAGACTGGATTGCAACAGAGACATGTCATTTTGAGAACTTAACAGACTGTTGTAGCTGTTGTATTGTTTGGCTTTTGCCACTTGTTAGGGATGGGAATCATCAGAAGCTCCACAATACAATATCATGATACATAAGTCATGTCATGACATAATATTATGGCGATTTCAATGTCTTTGCAGCCTTTGTTTTGAAATAACATCTCAGAGTGTGGATCTCTTTTGTCAAATACAGGGTTTTGTAGAAAAGCATGCTCATACCTCTCAAAGCTGTGTTGTACTATCGCTATGGAAACTCCAGTATCATATTGACATTAGTATAGAAAGAAATTTGTGATATCCAGCTGTAGGCATGATAGATACTGTGTGCAGTGGATAAAGATAGAAACCATGCTCGGAATGATTATTTATTTTTTTTCTGTGTTCATGACGTCCAGCAGTTGGAAGGACCAATTTAATCAAGCTTTGTGCGTCACAGCACCTTCAGTACTGTAGGCACAAAGATGTTTTTTGGCTGGCAAATATCTGATGTAATGAATTTATGGGGAACTTTGCGTCTTTGTCTCAGACTGGGACGTCCCACCTGTCTTGGCACAAAGACAGGAAAAAGCCCAGGCTACTGTTGGATGGTCTGAGCAACACACACTCGCACACAAAACAGGGCACCTCAGGGAGAGAACACCTGTTCCCGAAGGCCTCGAGGTGAATGGAGGTGGATTTGGAGACCGTGTTCAGGGGAGTGGTGGGGCGTGAGAAAGAGGATGAAGGATGGAGAGTCATAAAACAGACAGAAGAGGAGGAGGAGAGGTGATAATAGAGGGAGGGGGTTATAGTCCTGTTGTTCCATTGTGTAAGACAACCTGCCATCCTTAGAAATCTCTCTGTGGTTGGTTTCGTGTTGTTGGGCGTGGACGACGGTAGCTGTTGTTGCTTTGATCTGACTGAGTGCATTTTAAAGCTGCACTTGGTCACTGTGCATGTGGATGACCCCGGCTGGCAGCAAGAGGTCACAGATTTTTCTTTATTCCCTATGCAGCTTTTCAAATTAAAAGTACTGAAAGTGTTTGGCTGAATATGCTCCATTCATGGAGTTTTTCTTTGTTTTTAGTCAGCCATTTCTGCTCTGTGAGAACTTTGCAGCTAATTCTCTAGACATTTTAATAATCAAAACAAGAAGATGAATTTGTCAGACATAATTTGTCATCGCCGTGTCATTATTTATACAAAAAAATATTTTAATTCTTGTCACGAGGCTATGCTGTTAACAAACTTCCTCTTTGAGAGAGCTTAGAAGTTTTTATTCTTCTCTTCTTTTTCCTTCAGCTTTTCTATTTCAGTAGGAACAATTTGCATAATACACTCTCATTGGGAACACAGCTTTTGTGTGTGTGTGTGTGTGTGTGTGTGTGTGTGTGTGTGTGTGTGCTCGTGCATTTTCCCATCTATCTCCACTGGAATGTGCCATCTCCAGCTGTGTGTTTGGATTCACCAACCAAACATCCAGACAGGAAAACACACACATTCTTGTTTGTTGTGTTCGTCAACCTGTGTGTGTGTGTGTGTGTGTGTGTGTGTGTGTGTGTGTGTGTGTATGTGATGGACAAACCGGAAACATCTCGTTAACCCTCGTTAGTCCTGTGTGGATGTAGTGAGACATCGCGAGTGTTATGTAACAGACAAACCAGAAGGAGAAGGAGGGTGTTGATTTCACAAACACAACAGGGGGGACATTGTATATGTGTGCTGTAGCAGCAGCAGATCATTGTGGCTGTAGGAGCAAAGAGAAGGTTAACAGCAGGTGGTATTTTTTTTTTTACTGCCATAAAAGGATTGCCTATGTTTTTCTCCTGAGGTTCACATCACATCTCAACATTAAATGCAAGCACATACTTCAATGAGCTTATGAATAACTGTGTTTATGCCTTACTGTCAGGCTGTATGTAGAGTGATACAATCCAGTGAATTTTAAAGCTGCAGTTGTCAATTTTGCATGGCAGCTAACTGACTTGTAGTATATTATGCAGCTATGCACACAGATAGTGATGGCAAATCACTTGTTTGTACAGTCAGAAGCTTCAATGAGGTAAACAGGGCCGCATGAACATCATTCATGTGCAATAAAACTGTCACACATGGAGCAGAGTGCCAGATAACGACCACTTTCACTACACGAACAATACAGTGATTGCATATGAAATGCAAGAGGGAACAGCATGAACGGCTATTCTTGCTGCAGATAGCAGACATTTAATAATGTCCTGGCTAATCCAAAATAACAAGCTTAGAAAAACAGCCTTTTGGGAAACCAAAGCCAATCGATTGAGAGCAAAATTATCGTTATCGCTTACTTATAGCCACCCCTGTGTGTAATTTTAGGAAGCATGCTGGCATCCCGAAAGGGAAAAGCCACGGTGGGTCTGTCACAGCAGCATTGACTTCCAGTGGCATAGATAACACACACGTTGGCAGGGCTTTCTAAATAATAACAATGACATCGGAGGGTAACGCCGGATTTCCACTGGATGCGTGTCTGTTGCAGAACGGCAGTGCTGGTTATCCGCTGAGTGCTCCGCCGTCCGTCAATACCCAACGGCTGCGTTTGCTGTGTGGAGCGATGCAGCTCCGCCGGAACACATCTCGGTGCACTGCCATGATGAATATCTCCTCGTCCATGGTGTTAATGGGGTGAAATGACGTCTGAAAACCTCTGACCTGTTGACTTCAGGCTTGCCTCTGCCCATTATGTAGTTTTCAAGGTGTAGTGAAGGGAAATATGATCCGCCATGAACACTGTGTATTTTATTTTGAAAATTAAGCAGATGTTTTATTGTGTCCGGCAAAAATAGAAGTCCTGCGTATCTGTTGCGGAGGGCTCCGGAGCGCCGGAACTGAGACGGAGCTGGAACACAGCATAACCGCAGCCGGTGGAAACACACACATTGACTAGAATTGAATCTAATCGGCTCCGCTGCTGTGCCGGAGTGGAGACGCAACCAACACGCATCTGGTGGAAATTGGGGGTAAGGAGCTCCCTGATGTCATTGTTTTCCCAATTTGCAGACATTTTCGGCTGCTGTTCTTCGTCTTTGAGTTATCTGCTAACTGCTATCAGCTGCTTTTTAAATCTCCTGGAGAAGGGTTACACACATAATATGTCATCAAAGTGTCATACTTGTCCCATCCACGGTCCCGTCCTGCTGGCTGTCCCTTTTACAAAGACGTCGGCTTGATGCTGTTACTTCTAACGCTGCTGGCTTTAAGGCGAGACAACTCTATCTCTCTATTCTGTGGTTGTACCGTTTATAAAGAGCAGTGAGGCAGAATAAAGGTTCATTCTCAGTGCCGCAATGCGGAAATGTGGGACAGATTTGCGGAATATTTGCACAACGCTTTTCCGTGCTCAAACCATGTACACAGGCACGGTACGGACACGGTCAAGAATTTTGCATTGTTGTGTTCCAATTCCACGCAGTGTGAATGGGTGTGCGTGAACATGGACAAGAGTAGCAGCAGGAGCAGCAGCGAGCTAGCAAGCTAACGTTTAACAAACGTCAACATCAACTTTCTTTAGCACTTACCACTCTCACCGCAGCCACCAAGCTGGACAATGGACAGACATTGTCCTTTAATTCATTGTTCATAAAATCATCCCATCTGTTATCAAAAAAGACGGGGTGCTGTGAAACGAGGTTTATCAACCTTTCTCCCATGCTGTCCTGTCTGGCTGGATTTCGGACTCTCCTGGGTCTGCGCGACTATAAACAAACAATGTCATTGGCCCAGTTGTGTAGTTCTGCCGGTGAATTCCGCAGGGGTTCAAAGTCTGGGCGGAAACTTTTTTCACCGCACGAAAGTTCCGCCCCGGTGTGCAAACTTCCACAAGAACCCATTAAATCAACTTGTCAACAGTGTCACATTCCCATCTTGGATAGGCAGTGTAAATGGGGCTTTTGTTTGTGCTGCCCAATGACAACTTTCAGTTTTCCTCAGAGCTTAGAAGCTACCACAGTTTTCACAGTTACTTCAGCTGTTCTACCATCCACCATCTCTCCTGGGGATAGTAACTGCAAATAACTTACAGGGACACTCTTTGGTAAGTGGGAATAGCTACTGATAGCTGCTGGGATAAACAAAAGTGCTGTTCTCTTCCTGTTTTGGTTGTGTAATGGTTGACCCAGTTGTTAAACAGAGCTTATTTTTGGTTAAAACAGTAACAAGGAGATCGATGATTGATGAAACTGAACCAAAACAGCACAGTTGTGTGTTGTTAAACCAACCAACATTTAGCTGAATGATGCTAACTTCCTTGATAGAGCTGAGGGGAGCTGCACAGCGGTGTGATAATTCTCTATGGGTTTGCCAGAATAATGAACCTTTAATATACACATAGTGTTTTCATCTGTGTGTTTTAATTGACGTATTGAAAATGCAACTTTTTTTTAAACATTTCTGGAAAGCATAGTCTATTTCAAGCTCCTCTAGTTCCTGCTTTCAGTCATGCCTCTGTGCATGAATATAGACGTCAGTGCACAAAATACTGTCAGTCTGGATTGCAGTAGAGCAGTATACCTGCTGCTGAGAGCTCCACCACCTACTGGTTTGTTTGTTTGTGTGTGTGTGTGTGTGTGTGTGTGTGTACTCGTACGTGTATGTGTGTGTGTACATGCACGTGTGTGTGTACGCGCGTATGTGTGTATTGATTACAATCGCAGTGTGAACAACCGATAAGAGGATCATCTATCCTGCACACGATCTCTGTTTTGTAATCGGAAGATGGATGGAGTGTATTGCCTTTGGCATGACCTCAAGCTAACCCCCTCACACAAAATCACACGTACACCAGCACACCCACAAGTGTACCCACACATATTCATGTGCACACAATGTGTTTGTTTCTTTTGGACCTCCCTGCCCCCTCTGTTGCAAACAGATGACACTGGAGTGTCTGGGCATGCAGTCAAACCTTGGTGTGTGTGTCAGCTGAGTTCCCTGTATGTTTTGTGGCCTGTGGGCTTTGTGTTTGTCATGTGGCAAGACAGCGACACGTGTTGTGTTTACATTTGTTTGTGTGTGTATTCAGCTGGGAGACACTGCAGCCTTCATAACTAAAAATAACATCTTCCCCCCAGCTCGCCCTTCCTCTCCTCAGTCTTTATCTTCATTCTTTCCATCTCTCCCATTAAACCAAGATCTGTGCTCTTCTCCTTGTTGTTTTCTTCTCCACTTCTGCATCATGTTTGTGTTTATGTCTGTCCCTCGTAGATTATTTATACTGTTTTGATGCGTTGAATGATACATACATACCATTAACTCACCTAAGTGAGATGATATTTGAGATACATTAATTCCATGTAACTTATTCAACAAGATGAAATGTGAGAAAGTATGTGTTCCATGCTCTTGTAAAAACAGGAAATAGTTTCTTCCACTTAAAATGTTTTTTTTGTTTCTATACTGTCCCTATTCTTCCTCTTATCTAAATGTGGGTCTGGACCGTTGAGGCAGCACACTAAGCATGGCAGCCCCTTGAACTTTCCTCTAGCTTTTCTTCCAAGGCATCCCAAGTGGGCTATATAATTTTACTCATGCTCTGGGTCTACCCTGCAGCCTCCTCACAGTTGGACATGCTTGGAAAGCTTCCACGGGAAGGTATCTTGGGGCATCCCAATCACATTTCCAAACCATCCCAGCTGGATTCTTTCAACGTGAAGGAGCAGTGGTTCAACTTCAAGAGCTCTCTGTATGTCTCAGCACATCACGCCTACTGCTGAGCCACCTTATGAAGAAAACTTCTCTCTCTGCCTTGTATTTGTGATGTTATTTGTTAGGCTGTTGCCCAAGACCATAGGTGAGGATTGGAACATGGATCAAGTCGTAAATTGAGAGCTTCACCTTTAGGCTAAGGTCGTCCATCACATGCATTACTGCTGATGTCACCTATCTGCTCCTCCATCTTTTACTGCCTCCAACACAAGACCCTGATACACTGAAACTCTTTTACTTGGGACAGCAGCTCACTCCCAACCCAATGCACCATTTTCCAGAAAGCACCATGGCCTAGGACATGTTTCTTAGCCAGCCATGTATTTGACTTGGCTCCAATAATGGCAATGTTAGTCACAATAACAATTGAATGGATTGCCTTGAAATGTAGTATAGATGTTCATGGTGCCCAGAAAATGAATCCTAATAAAGTAGGCACCTTCCATCTAGCACCATCATCAGGTCAAATGTTAATTGTCCATTACTTTGTTTACAACACCTACAAAATTAACGATATTCCCAGCTTCAGATGTATTTTGTCTTTAATGCTAATTAGCATATACTGGCATGTTAATGTGCTAACATGGTAAATGTACAGTGTCATAAACATCAGCATTATTAGTATTATTATTGTCATGACAGACAAAAGCCCCTTTCACATATGCACTGTGAACCTGAAATTATCTAGAAATTTTCCAAAAGCGCTGTATGTGAGAACACAAATGTCCGAAACAGCTGAATTGGACATTAAACAGACTTTATTCTGCTAGCTCGCTAGTACAAAGTGAGTTTAATGTCCGATTGAGCCCATGTGTGAATAAAGCAGGTAATTGTCCAGAGAATTTGCAGCACACAAATGAGGGTGTTGGTGACCTTTCTATCATGTAGCTTGTGTAAAACTGTGAGAAAACAAACATGAAGAATGTCTTATTAGAGAGATAGCGAGCTTCAGGAACTTTACTGTTGGTAAAGGACGATGCTGAAGGTGTCAGACAAATTCAAGGAACGGCCAGAGACTCTGTTGTTTATGATCATATAACGAACTGGCTGCGTGACCACAATGTATTACCCGTCATGTCCTGCCTCTTGCACCCTCTACCCAGGCGCTACACCTCACCAAAACCAAAAACAAGTATTTCCAGTACACGAGAATGCTTCTGACACAGACAATCTCCTGTTGTGTGGGAAACTCAGGAGTCCATATAAGAAAATGGCTTAAAGCTTCCTTTTCACCAAATTTTTTTCAGGAACTTTGCAAATAGTGGAACAAATCTCAGGAACTGATTAAGGAAGTAAACATCCCTTTTGTGCATTCCTGTTTGTGTTTCCGCCACAAATGAAGAGCCGTGAAGATTAGGCAAATTAGGCCCATGGTGGATTAAAAAGCAAATGAATTTGAAATGCAGTTTTCACACATGGAAAAACAATAACATCCTGTTGTTCCTCCTGGTTGCTGTTGCGTGACTCTGATGTTTATCGATGTAGATTAGTTGCAAGACAGATTGCAGACCATTTAGATTTACAGCTGCTACAGTATAAGTCGGTTTTTCTCACTTAAGATGATGATAATAGCTAACAATCGCTCAAAATGATGAAGTGTTGGGATGGAGCATCAAAGTCAGCAAGACAAACATGAATGATTCTGGTGTCTAATGTTGATTTATAGCATTCTTTCAATCCAGTCAATCCCCAAAGCTCGTGAAACTGTTTCCACTTGTTCCTTTTCTCTTCCTACATCTCTTCATCACCCAAAGGCATTTCTTCATTCATGATCATTGGTAATTTTTTATTAATATTAACATTTAGCCCCTTGTCCTTACAGAGTTTTTCGTCTCACCCCTCTGGGTCAGTCATGCTGAAGCTTTTTTTTTAGTTTCTCTCGAGCAAAACAAAGGGTCTTTCAGTGGAAAGCGCCCACTTCACTGGGCAGCAGCACTGATGCTCTGTTTGTGTGTGTTCTCATAGCTGCACAAACACATGCTTGTGACTGTACCCGGCAGAGTTCAGCTGAAATGGGTGCTTGAAGGGCGATGAATGTGCTAATAGTTTTGACATGAGGCTGATGGTAGTTTGGGTTGATGATAAGGTCTTGGGTTTTAACTTTTGCATGTTTAAAATTCACAACCACCTATTGGGTTCAAAGCTGGAGCTGTACAGCGCTTAAATGCATGGACTCAGCAGAATGTACAGTCTTTGTGAAATTGTCCAGAAATTGTTTATTGAAGCAGGCTTCACAGTTATGTTAGTCAGAGATATCAGATGCAGATATTCATCCACCCTGTAGGCTTTAGGGAGGTGACACCCTTGGGTCTCCTGGTCTTTGAAGTCTTTGTAGTCATGTAGGACAAGCAGTGGTGCTTTGATTGTAATGTATACGTTAAGTATGAGGGAAACTCCCCGTCTATGTGATCTCTATATGATTGCAGTGTTGTAAGAGAGCCCGAGGCAGTGCAAATAATCACCTGTGATCCTAAAACCAGACATTTTGTAAATGAGGGGAAAAATCAAAAGTGAGCACCTGTGCGAGTTCAGATTTCGCCTTCTAGCGTTTCGGCCGAGCTGTAGCTTTTCATCTAAACTGCTTTGATTAGCATGCTTGTCACTGTTTTAAATAACACTGCGATTTCCAATCTGTGGCGTTCGTGTGGGAAGGGAGCAGGCTGTGAAGTGTGGGAGTGATCGGTCAATGAGAGACATTTACAGATGAAGGACACTTGACAATTGAATTATTAAACAATTTGCAAAGAAAACAAATGTTGTGAAAGCAGTTTGTTATTAGATAATAGCGAAGATGCGGAGGATGATTGGCACTGAGCTGAGCTGATGAGTCAGACGAGGTTTAGAAATGTTAAAAAATTGGCTGGTGGTATTCTGTAATCCCTAAAAAGCTGTCCACAGTAGTTTTTTGCTAATGTTATTTAGCAATAATGTATTCGTTTGAGCATTAGTGAGTATTTCAAGCAACAGGACAGTGTATGCAGGATTGACTCAAAATAAACTGCAGTCCCCATTTATTGTAATCAAGGAACATGGCACTGAGTGCAATAGTGTGGCTCATTGATGTGTTTTTAATAGTTTACAACAATGGAGCTTAGTGGCCCAGAGAAACAAGCTACTGTATATCAGGCTTTACTGTGGAGATATTTGTTTTTGTCTTCACAAGCAATTCTGGTTTTGGTCTTTGTATTTGTTGACTATTAGAAAATTATAGGTCATCACTAGCCGCATCCTTTAAAAGACAGTCATGTACACAGCTATAAGATATGACTTTAAGTGGTTGAGCTCATTACTGTCATTACCACTATTTTTTTTTCAATTCTGAGCCTCGCTCAATGTCCCACCTACAGCATTATCTGACTGGTTACACGTCACAAGTAATAGCCTAGCCCGAAGCTGCTCCATTGCTAAGTGGAGCTGTATGTCAGAGTGTAATTAACACTCTATGTGTACGTTTTGCAATTTGCTACATTGTTTTCTGCTATTTGCAACAGTAGTTAGTGGATGTAACTTCAGTTGTATGCAGGATTCCCGTGGATCCTTAAAAAGTAGTGTAATGCAAAAATAAGGCCTGAATTGGTATTGTCAGTCATTCAAAGTCTTAAAAATACCAAGACATATGAAGAAGGATTTTATAAATAGTTTTTTTCTGACCTTGCATTGTAAAATCTCAAAATAGTTGGTAGCAAAAAGTCATGTTTTATGTACAATACACATTTGGGCAAATTTGTCCCACACCCATGTAATTAAAGTCTGTTAATGTTTTCCTTTACTTCAGTTTTGATTAAAAGTAGCTCTTGAATTTCATTCTGAGCAGCATTAAAGAAGGTCTTCAATCTAACTTGCCCTTAGCTGTAGGAACCTTGTGTATGAGCACGACGACTGCAATGAGAGAAAAGGGCGCGAGACTGCACCTGAACATGGCGAGACATGTGACCAGATTATCACACTAGCAGTTTTTAAAAATCTCAGTAAGGAGACAGACATTTTTGGACGTGCCGCTGCACTTTCAACACACTTTGGGTTGTTCATATGAGTCAGCCATCCTGTCACTCTGCTTGTCACTGTGAATAGAGAATCATAGCCTACAGTAACAAACCCGTGCTTCAGCTGTGGGATGGGTTGGGGGGGTATTAATCACAAAACCAAGATATTTCATATTTCTCACCATGGTAAGAAAAAATCCATATAGTCACACAAATGTGCTGTATATTCCAGTTTGCCAACTTTGCCAGTAGCACTTCTCTTCAACAGTGAATTAAATCAACACATCAACACTTTAGTCAGGCACATCTCTAAATAGCTGTGGTTTTAACATGCACCATATGTTGTCAGTTTGGTTAACCAATGAGTTTGGTGTTGCTCACTTTGACCCTTAATTGCATGGTGCATTTAGGTCATACTGAATGATGTGGAAGCAGAACAGTGACATTTTCATGTTGTTTGTGTGTACATATGCAGTTGTTTTTTTCTATTGATACAAAGTCATCTACAAACTACCACTACCCACTTTCTTTAGTTAAAGCTGACTGCACAAATGTGTAGAAAACTGATGATGTTAATAGCAGTGGTTCCAAACCTTTTTCCCCCAGGGACCCCTTTTCTATCACTGAGTAAACTGATGACTGTGTCACATATTTTTGGGGGGATATTTCATGTTATATTTAATGCATGTGCAGAATTACTGATAAACTGTACAGTTAACCCAAATAGTGAATACGATAATTGCAGGATGTTTTTACCAAAATGAGCAATTTAGATGAATTAGAAAGCAGATTATTTCCTGTGACTATAGCCTTTTCCTGACATTTTTAGGAACTCTCATTTTTAGGAACGACGCTCGTACATACTTATAGACGTCTTCTATGACAGATTCTCTACTTTCTTCTTCCTGATGCTTGGCCATGTGTCTATTAGCTCTGTGGTCATTTTAAGTGTGTACTTTTCTAGTCCATGACGACCATTTCGCAGAGAGTGAAGGTCCTTATCCTGTGAGATTTTTTAAAAGTTTACAATGTGAATAATATTCTAAACTTCAAAAATAACAATGTCATTTCGTTTTCACAGAAATTTTCTGACCCTGGAAATCAAAAAGTCAGTCTTTAGCTACCAAAAGGAGTCAGGACCCCCAGGTTCGGAACCAGTGCTTTAGACTACATATCCTGCTTGTAATAAGGAGGTTGATATGAATTAGGGCAGCTCGATGATGGAAAAAATAATCATCACGATTATTTGGGTCAAAATTGAAATCACGATTATGCAAATGATTATGTGGTACACGTGCTGACTTATATTGTTTACATGAAGGCATTTCTATCTCTACATCGTCGCAGTTCTCCGCTGCTCTCTGTATTGCGCATGGCGGAGTTCGGCCCCAATGTGCACACTCACACACACACACACACACACACACACACACACACACATACACACACATACAAACACACGTGCGCGCACACACTACACAGACCAACCTCTCTCGCTCTCCCTCTGCCATTTTCCGCATGGTGTTTTTGAAATCTTCCTCTCACATTATTCGTAGTTCACATACTTGACTGGCTCATGGAGTGAATAGAGGAGAGGAGAGGAGGGGGACGTACTGCGCATGTGCAGCCTCCATAGAAGACAAAATAACATCTCCAGGCGTCGGTGACCAAAAATCGTTTACACTCAATTTCATTCATTTTGAAATCGCTTGACCTCAAAATCGTAATCGCGAGACGATTAGTTGCACAGCCTTAATATGAATGTTGTTATAGTTTTCAAGCCAACAGCTTTTATGCATTACCAACAATATATATTGCAGACTTCTAGTGCATAAACAGTAAGTGCAAATGAATAACACAGTTCTGCAGTGTAAGAAACTCTTGAGCAAGTCAGCAAGTCCCACTTCATTAAGCATATTACATTGTAATTACTTTGTGGGTGTACGCACACAGTGTGTTTGCCCTCTGTGTGCGTGCATATGGGTTGTTGGACAGGATCAGCAACCTTATTGAAATAATTGCCACATTCCGCATACAATCACCAACCTGCAATCATCTTGTCAAAAACAAGACAAACCAGGGCAAGGGCCAAAAATGAAACCCATCTAATCAGACACAAACACTGTGACTCAATTAGCACCAAGGAGCGAACCACAAATAAAACCTGAGCTCAAAGGAACTCTTTGACATGTGAGCTCATTTACCTTTGGGCCCTGTCCTGTCCCTCCCTGTGCTCATGTCTGCTCTCCAAAAGGAAAGTGATGATTCTGTCTCTTTTAAAGTGGTCGTGATTCCCATATGAGCAGCTCTATTTTGAGCTGAGGTTTTTAACAACGTTCTCTGTTGTTTTCCTTTTGAGAAGTGGCGACTGTTCAGCCTTGCCTTCAACTCTCCCTGTTCTTTATTTTTCGTGTGTTTTTACCATCAGTTTTAGAAACTTTTAAAGAACTGACAGAGGTAGAAAGAGAGAGATTATTTTAGATGAGACGGTTATGTTCGATAGTTGCGTCAGTCTTTTAGACATAAAAGGTTTTGCAGTATCTCTTTAAATACAGTTATTTGAATTATGATTTGTTCCAATACTAATATGAAACCAAATTGAAGAACTGAAATATTCCTCTTTTTGTAAAAACAGAATGGATTTAGGGAACAAACACTCTTTCAATTTGATTAACATGCTCAACAATCCATTGGATTAGGAAACAAACAGCTGACAAGGGATTACAATTGAGTACCACACACACTTCATGCTTTGTCATATTTTAGAGCACACTCTCACATATTTGGTAGCTGGTTTGACTAAAGGTTGTAATCCCTAATGATATCAAACCGAATTTAAAAAAAAAGAAAATGCCATTCAGTGCATTCTGAAGTGGGTTCTGCCTCTATATATAGTAGTTTACAGTGTATAGTTCACCATTACTTTGTAGGAATCAATCTTTGTACTTGCACACAGTATTCACAGAAGGCAATGCTGGACATGGTGCGGCAGACATAAGCCGGTGCATGTGAGTGTTTCACATGATGCAGAAGTAAACATTTGGTCATGAGTTCAGAATTACCATGTTGGACCAAGAGTGGACCACTCTCTTCTTCCTTCTGTTTGAAAGGAGATTTTTCACATTTGTTAAAAATATGCTTGTTGGCTTTTCTTTACAGAGACATGGATGAGAAATAAACATCTCATATCTGTCCATTGAACATACAGCTACTCCCAGCAGCACCTCTTAGCATACAGTAGCATAAGGACTGTAAGCACAGGGAAGCAGCTAGCCTGGCTTCATCCAAAAGTGTCGAAATCTGTCTACCAGCACCTAGAAAGTTTTGTTGTCACTTGAAGGTTGCTAGGCAACAATCTAATTCCAAAACAGCTTCATTACCACCACAGGGCTGTACGTTAACTTTTTTAGCCCATAGTACTGGTGCTACAGAGGGTGATAATTTTGTTGCACAGGCCAGAAAGTTTGTAGCACCTGTCATGGTAACAAATTTTGCTGGGCGATTAATTGCGTCAGAAATTATTGCAATAAGCGATAATATTGCGTAGTATTGTGCTTTTAAGACCATTTTTATTATTGTTGTAATTTTGCTTGTTTTTAGACCATTTTTTAAACTTATATAATGATAATAAAGGCATAATGATTCAAGTACACACTTTTAAAGAGAAATAATCATTTATTTAACAAGAATATTTACAAATGCAAAAAAAGAAAATTTAAATATCCCAAATAACACGTAAAAATACCAAAACAAACAAATAAATAAATAAAGACCTTATAAATACAAAAAACAGTCTCTCACTCTCAGGTGTGCAGTTAAGTTGGTCGTATTCGCTCTTTTTGTTGAGATGGTTTTAGAACAAACCCGGCATACGGGCTCGTCCAAATTACTGGGCTCCCCTCTGTCATTTGGTTTAAATCCAAAATACTCCCACACAGGGGCCGTGGCATTTGGAGCAGGAAAAAGTTCCCTGTCTTTCTCTTAAGGTGCTGACACACCAAACCGACATCAAAGAACTATCGCAGGGCTTAAAGTACTCCGCCGTGTTATATCATCATGTCATTTTTGTCTCTATATGGTCACACGTTAACAATTGTCCTCTGCTCTCTGTATCGGGCACGGCGGAGTTCTGCCACACACATAGGTGAGCACGCTAGAGCGCGGCTGGTGCCACATTTTCCTAAACAAACCTGACCCGAGCATGGCGCAGTTTGTTACCTGACATAGTTATTGTTATGGACAGCGTGTTAATGACCATCAACAGACTGCTGTTACACACAGATAAACACGCTGCTCGCACAGCAGCGCAGCACGGCACTGTTGGAGCAGAGCCAGCATTACGTTCAGGCGTTGTTGCGTAAACTTCCAGCACTTAAATAGGTCATAAACAGCAGCATGTCGAGTGACTTTTTACTTTTAATATGTTTTTTAATATGTTCAATAAAATTGTATTTTCCTAAATCTTGAGACACCTCATATGTAAGCTAGACAGACATTTCACCTGCTCATTACTGTGCACAAATGTACTGTATGTACTTGGTCCTAAAGAGCCCTTCTGGTGCCAGTAGATACATAGAAACATCCCAGGAGGCTGTGCTTTGCAAGCATACGAGAAAGTTTAGTGCTTCACCTCTGCTGCTACAACTCCATCCTAGGGGAAACACTGCTGTGTGCGTTTTGTGCAACAGGTGGATGCGATACCAGTAGAGTAGAGAGAGAGTGATAAGTAGCGTTGAAGTAGAGTAAAGATGTACATTGATGTACACAAGATGAACATTTTTTTCCATTGCACGTGCGGCATATATGTTGCACTGTACAGCCCTGCACCACCTGGTGAAGAAGGTAGCCTATTAAAACCAGACTGTATAAAATAGTGGATGTGGCCACCATGATGTCCAGATGGTTCTGGACCGCCATTTTGAAGCCTTGAGTTTGACATTTCAGCTTGCGCTTTCTTGGTTTTCTGGAGTCAGAAGTGACCATATGTGGAGATAAGGTGATGCTGTTAAGGAACGAGGGGTGGATCTGACTCAAACTGACTTTCAGCCTGTGTCCTGTCTCCAACATTTATGATATAATCTCTCACACACAGTCCATGACCTGCCCCTTGGACATTGTTCCTACATTCCTTTTAAAAGACGTGTCGGAGACTGTAGGTCCCATTTTTTTCCATATTATAAATAGTAGTTTCACAAATGAAACTGTACCATTCTGTTTTAGACATGTTATAGTCCAGGCTCTCATTAATAAAGCCAACCTTGACATATTTGTACTAAAAAAATTTTGTCCCATCTCCAAGCTTCCATTCCTCTCCAAAATACTGGAGAAAACTATTTATGCAGAGCTTCTGTCTTATCTAACTATTAACAACATCATGGAGAAATTTCAGTCAGGTTTTAGGGCTCGTCACAGCACCAAATCTGCCCTTCTCAAAGTGTCAAATGACCTACTGCTCTTTTGAGATAGTGGTACATGTGCCATTTTAATCTTATTAGTCCTCATTGTGGCCTTTGACATTGTTGATCGTTCTTTTATTAAACCGACTTAAAGAACTGGTTGGCATCCAGGGCACTGCCCTCAAATGGTTTGCCTCCTATTTATCGGACAAGTCTTTCTCTGTTAAGATTGGTGGCCTCTCTTTCTCTCCTGTCTGTATCACTTCTGGTGTACCTCAAGGTTCTATCTTAGGGCCCATTTTATTTGCACTGTACATGCTTCCATTAGGCTCCATTTTCCGTGAGCACAATGACTGTTTTTATTGTTGTGCCGACGACACACAAATTTACCTTCCGTGAAACCCAGGGGATTCCAGCTCCATCACATCACTCCTTAACTGCCTCCAGGATGTGAAATCCTGGATGGCAAACAACGGTCTTCAATTAAGTGATCACAAAACAGAAGTTATTGTTTTTGGTCCCCCCGAACACCATAGACAGCAAAGTCAGCCACTTAGGACCACTCACATCCTACGATCATACCCATGCCAGGAAACTTGGTGTCATTTTTGACTCTGCTTTCAAATTTTAGAAACAAATCAACTCTGTGGTGAAAGGCTGTTATTTTCAACTACGCAACACTGCAAAACCCAAGTCCATCATCTCTCACAATGACATGAAAACTGTAACCACTGCATTAATCTCCTCAAAGCTTGACTTTTGCAACTCTCTGTACATGGGTGTTGGCCAGTCATCTTTGTCTCGCCTGCAGCTAGTAAAGAATGCTGCAGCGAGACTCCTCACTGATGCCAGAAAAAGAGACAGCATTACACTAGTGCTAGCATCCCTGCACTGGCTATCTGTCAGATACAGGATTGAATATAAGGTTTTTTATTTGTTTTTAAAGCCATACATGGGCTGGCACCCCAGCACATTGCTGAACTTCTCTGCCCCTACTCCAACTCCCTACCTCTTAGATCCTCCTAATGCTCTCTCTTAACAGTCTCGCAATCGAGGCTGCTTTGTAAGGGAGATTGTGCCTTTGTGATAGCTGCTCCAAAGCTTTGAAATAGCCTTCTGCTCTTAATCAAATGTTCCCCCTCCATTGACACTTTTAAGGCAAATCTTAAATTGTACGTGTTTTCAGTTGATAGTGGTTTTGATATTATAGTTTTTTATAATATTTTTTACATATATAACTGTTCTTACCAGTTTTATTCTGTTAAATTTTTGTGTACATTTTATATTGCTATATATTATTGTGTCATTCTTTTATTTTGCACAGCACTTGGGTCAGCTGCAGTTGTTTTTAAATGTGCTACATAAACTTCATTTGATTTTACCCTATGACATCACAAGTTTAAGACTTAAGGCTCATTTATGCTCCCTTTACATAAGAAAATCAATTCATCAGTTTCAAACATAGTAAATGTCACTGCCCTCATACTTCCATGCATCCTTTATGATAACATAGAGCCCATTAATGGCAATAGAGAGCAAAGTCAAAAGTTCAGACAACAAACAAGGCGACAGTGGATGAGTTCATAATATTGTACCTTTAAACAGAGGCAGCGCTGTAGACAGCAGAAGACTGTACAGCCATTATATACATCACAAAGTGGATGAAGAATTCATTTAACTATTTTCACAATATGTTATATTGTGATTCATATTGCTCCGCCTTTATTTTAATTTCTTAGTCATATCCTGCTTGAGCTACGCTATACTGCCTTCACAATCTACAGTGGCACTTCTCCAATTCGTCTGTACCCATAAGCTTTCAGAAAACGTGCACAAATTCAGACAAAATGAATGCATAGGACAAACAGAAGGCTTTGTCCGTCTTTGCCTCTGCATCTAAAGGTTTGCATATATGAGCCCTAACTGCTAACCTAGGCAATGGTAGTTACATAGTGGAATTCTTAATTTATCTGACCGAGTGTTTGACACCAACTTTTGATACTTGATGCATTTTCAGTCAGTCTCAATTGTACTGATGTTTGAAACCCTGCCCTTCATATGACAACTGTACTCACAGTATCAGGAAGTTGGGTTTGGGGGCCACTTACGTGACAACTAATTCAATTTTGAAAACATCCATTTATTGAATAATTACAAAGGGAACACGCTCTGTATGACCTGCTGGATTTGGTGAAACAGTCACACTTGATTGGGCAACTTAAAAAGTTAATTCTTTTAATTCCCAAATTTGCTATAAACACAAAAACTAGCCACTGAACTAGCAGCTCTCTCCCTCTCTTAGCAGCACTGTACATGCCTGCAGTCACTCTGGTGATTTCATGGCTCTTAACCAAACACAAAGGCTCCATTATGGCTCTGTTCACTGGAATAAACTCACTTTCTCTCTCCCATTCCTTCTCTCCCTCATCTTCATACTCTTCCTCTTCCTTCTCTCGCTCTTCCTCTTCACATTCACACTTTCGCCCACATCTCTGAGACTGGATGTAAAGCCACATTCTCTGTTCCATTACCTCATTCTCATATTGGAGTTGGGAAAGGAGGGAGGAAAGGAAGTAGAAAAAGAGGGAATGAGAGGGAAGGAGAGCAAGGAATGAAAGAAGCAAGGAAGGTGTGTATCTGTGTGTATGTGTGTAATTATTAGCCCAGTAATTAGGCCGTGTCGCCTGTTGTCTCCCCCCTCGCGTGCCCTTTGAAGTTTCCTCCACTGGACTACCCACAATCCACTTGGGGGGCATCCAGGAGGAGGCAGAGGAGTGATGGAGTGGGGGATGTCGGGAATGTGGGTCAAAAAGTGTGCGTGAAAGAGAATTTCTGGGATGCTGATGATGAAAGAGAGTTGGGGGGTCTCAGTTCTCCCTCTATGTCTCTCTATTGGTGGCAGATTGCTTGTGCTGCTTTTCATGTTGGATTCTCCCCCCCTGCACACACACACACACACACACACACACACACACATCATTCATGTGCCAGATGCTGTAATCTCAACACTCAGACACACACACACACATCACATGAGTCTCTTTGTTTTGGTTTGCATCAGAGATAAAACCTGGCTCTGTTACACTCCTCTGTAAGGGAGACAAAGAGCGCTTATCTCACATACAGTGAGTGTGTGTGCGTGTATGAGGGAGAGAAAATATGTGTGTGTGTTTGTCTGCGAGTGTTTCTCCAATGCAGTCATTTTATTTTTGCATTACAATTTTTACGAGCTTGATTTTCAGCCTCATTGGCTGGAATGTTGTTTCCCCTTTTCCCCATTTCTGGACTGTCTGATAGCTTTTTATGTGCATGTGTGTGTATGAGTGAGTGTGTGTCGTCATTAGATGTGCATGCCGATAGGGCCACCAGGGCCAGCATGACACAGAGGAATAATCACACACAGGTTACTGGACAGGCCAACAAACACACTTTGCAGACTATTTGGAAAATGTTTTGAAAAATGCACATTTCTTTAAATAAATGAATAATAATAATGGTGTGGACATAACAGAAATTCACTCTGCCTAATGTAGATTTGATCACAAGTTCTGAGGCCATAGTACTGTGAAACAGCAATGGAAAGAGTATTTAGAGAGAATTTTCAACTCAAGTAAAAGTGCAGTTACATAGCTGTTTTTAATAGGGATGCACGATAATATCAGTATTGGCCGATACCGGCCTTGAAATGAACTATTAGAATTGACCAACATCCTTTTTCTGGTTTGGCACAATGAATAAATATTACATTTATCAAAAAGAATTCTTATTTCATGTCTCTTTCTGCTGGTGGGCCATCACAATAAGAGTATGATCACTCAAATTAGGTGGGGAAAAAAGTGGATATATTGATATCGGTTATTTGCCAAATAAGTCGGCAAAAAAACAAAACAATATCGCACATCTCTAGTTTTTAATATTTGTTGTGTGAGGTCACTGTGAGGAATGTTGCAAATTAAGTGACAGGACTGCTTTATGGCAATATTTGACTAACTGATAAGATGAAGTACCATGATTAACCTGCCACCCATAATGCAACTTGACCACCAACAGTTTGGTCAGAGTCTTAGCTGTGTTATGCTAGAAGCAGCTGATGTAACCACAAGCTGCTAGCCAAGCAGAAATGAGAACATGGCTACAAAATGTCTCTCTTCTTTCTAAGTGCTCTTCTTTCTATTTTGGGCCCTAAAATCAACTGTTTCAGTGGGCTTAACACATGTTCGAGTGCCTCTTTTTCAGTGTGCAAGGGCGGGCCGATTTGTGTGACAGGGTGTCTGCCGGTAGTGTCCTTGGCTTGTCAGTTAGATCATCCACAGCGCCATCCTCTCGCACAAATATGGTCACTTTTGGCTCCTAAAAAAACAAGATTGCAATGTGGAATTCAAGGCTTCAAAATAGGAGTCCACAGCCAATGGGTGACATCACGATAGCTTGTTCATTATTTTTACAGTTTATTTTAGAGACATGGTGTGTGCAGCTCCCTCTGGAGCACATATTACATATACATCAAGTCTTCCCAAGACTTGATAACAGCTTTGGCTTTAATCACAAACACTGCATTCAATTCAAGATATTTATCAGTTATAGTAAAGGCCATAGTATAATCTATAGCATATGATTTTCGGGTATCAGTACACTGTAATTAAAACTACAATAATAAACCTTTTTGAAATTGATAGCATATTGTATCATTACTTAGAATTTAAGATTTTTGATTTGCATTTAGGGACCTAACTTATGACACAGTGGTATTCAACTAATAACCACTTAAGTCCTTGACGGACAGAAAAAAGAACAGTGTTTTAAAAAAACTATGTTTACACTCACAGTGCGGTTAATATTCATGAAATTAAATCTTTTAATCAATAAAATCCTCTCCAGTCACCTGTTGGGCTTTAATTAGACCAACTGCTGCCAGCTGAGAGGAAATTCAGGTCATGTCCCCACACATGCACACACGCAAACCTACAAAGCATTTGCATTTTCCTTAAATGCATGTGTGTGTGTGTGTGTGTGTGTGTGTGTGTGTTGTACCATACAAAATCTGATAAACAGGCTGTGGTTGTGTGTTGTTGTAAGGTTGCGGTCATATGTCCCAACACTGATTGATGAAGTGTTTCTGGCCACGTAATGTCATGAATGACAAATTGCTAAAGGGTATCTGTGTGTGAGTGTGTGTGTTTGTGTGTGTGTATGTGAGCAGACAGGCAGATGGTGTCTCATGAGTATGAGGGGAGCTAATGACCTTGAGAGAGACTGAAAGAGAAAAAGAGGAAGAGAGAAAGAACGAGGGAGCTAGAGATGGTGACGGCAAGGGTCAGATTGTTTTGTGCTGAGGGTCGGGGCGGGATGGGCGGGGCATTTCTGCTGCTGCTTCCTCACTGCATTTCCTCCATTCACCCAGAGAGCCTGTTCCTTAAACACACACACACACACGCACTTGCATGGGGCGTTAACACAGCGACACAATGAGCAGGGTCTGGCTTGAGGCAGATCGAGCAAGGTGTTTCCTGTGACCTGGATGAATGCTGCGTCAACACAAACACGCTCGTCTGGAACAACACTTGCATGAGTTTGCAGACGTGTTGTTCGTGTGTGTGTGTGTGTGTTTGCTAACTGATTTGACTCTCTCCTCCTTCAATTAGAGTTCATTAATTTCCCCTTGTATAAATGTGTGAATGTGTGTAAGTGAAAACAGCTGCATTCAAGTCTGTGATATTCATCCTTTATTCATGCTTTGTTCATGCTTTATTCATGTGCTGTTCAAGCATTTGCAGAGCGAATGAATATTGGATTAAAAGCGGCTTTACGTTATTTATGAGCTGAGATATTTTGGATTGTACAGAGGCTTCTGGAATCCCCCACGCTGTGCGCACACACAAACACACACATACAACAACAGCAACAAAAAAACAGTGCTCTAAATGTTGCGTGCATTCGTCTGCTTGTGTATCAGTCCATTTCTGCTAAATTAATGTTGACTGTGTGCTTCTGTGTGTCCGGCAGGCCACGTACAACCCTGTTATGGAGAAGATGAAGAGGATTAAGAAGCGTCTGTCGTTAACACTCCGCTCCAGTCAGACCATTGATGAGTCTCTGTCTGAACTGGCTGAGCAGATGACCATTGAGGATGGTGGCACCAAGGACAATGGTAAGAGATTTTAACAAACAAATCTGTAAATTTATTGGTTTAAAAAAATCAATAACACATTGCTCCTGGCCAAAGTCATGTTTTTACTAAGGTGTTCTGGTGTATAACCAGCAGCTTATTTGCATTTTCATTCAGTTTCTTTCTTCATTTTGTGTAACTGGAAGATTTTCTGAGCTGTGCTTGTAGAGTGAGTGAGTACTTTTAACTATTATATACTATCATCATCTTCTGCCAGCAGAAAACACAACAAATTTAAGTGTATGGGGTCATAAAATGTGGTTAATAAATCGGTTCAAACTGATCTGCTCCTCTTAAGAGCAAACTGTCCAAAATACCATATCAAAGAGTTGTAGTCAAAGAGCACATTTAATAGAAAACACTGGGGGTGAAATTTGTCAAAAATACCTTTTATAACAGAGCTACAGATAAAAGTCTTGGTGAAATTTGCCAATTCTGCCTTTATAGTTAAGTTACAGTTAATAACAAAAACCTGGGTAAAATTTGACAATACTATCTTTTATAATTAAGCTACAATTAAATAAAGAAAAAATCTAGATAAAATCTATGTCAAATGTCAGAAATTCATTTTAAAAGAGCTACACCTAGTAAAACAGTCTCACCTTTTTAGTACAGCCACAGTTAATAAATAAAATCTTGGCAAAATCTGTCAGAAATACCTTTATAAAAATACTTATGTAAGTAACACAAGTCTGGCTAAAATTTCTCAGTACTACCTTTATAATTCAGCCACAGTTGATAAAGAAAATCAAAAAAATCTGTCAAATCTATCAAAAATAATTTTATAAAAAAGCTGCTGTTAATAACAAAAAATCTGGATAACATTTTCCAATACTACCTTTATATGTAATTAAGGTTAAGTTACTTCGGAAACACTGGATAAAATTTTCCAATACTGTTTTTTATAGCTAAAGTAAAAAATAGATAAATACAAATTTTAGGTAAAATCTGTCAAAAAATACCAAATTGAAGAGCTACAGTTAATTAAAAAACATGAATAAAATCTGTCAAAAAATACCATATTAAAGAACCACAGTTAATTACAAAAATCTGGGTAAAATTTGCTAATGCTATCTTTATAGTTTAGTGACAGTTAAAAAAAAAGAACCTGGATAAAACCTGCCAGAAATACTATATTAAAGTGCTACACCCAATAAAAAATGCCAATACTGCCTTTATAAATAAGCTACAGTTAATAAAAAAAGGGTTGAATCTGTCAAAAAAAAAACTTATTAAAAGCTATAGTTAGTAACAAAGATCTGGGTAAAATTTGCAAATACCACATTTATAGTTAAAGTTCAAAACATAATTTGTTGCGAAAAGCATCAAAACAGTTGTAGAAAATCAGTGCCACAAGAGAAGGAAATTCCACAGGTCTGATATCTTCTACTATATGTCTGTCAGCAGGTATGTCAAAACTACACACACACACATACAGAGCTTTCAGTATCTTGGTGGCTCTCAGGGGTGTTTAATTATGAAGCACTGAAGTGATGAAGAGAGAGAGAGTACAGCATGCGTGTTTGAGTAACAGCTGTAATGGACTTCCGCTGAGTAGCTCTCTATCAAGTTATGTAACAGGAGTAAAAGCAAGGCAGCTACTCAAATACACAGACATACACACACACACGCTCGTACATACACACTCAGCAGCCCAGCAAGTGAGAAATACGTTTATATATAGGGAACACACTTGCAGACACACTTTCTTTGACATCACTTTGTTATATAACTTTCTGCCAGTTTTGGCATCACAGTAGATCTTGTATCCAATGAGCTGCTGGGGTGATAGACACATGAAAGTCATTGGCTTCCACTTGTGAGTGACAGCTGCCAGAATAAATGGACACACATGTCCATCTTTTATGGAAGGCTTCCTATTTCGGTCATTTGGCTGACGCTTCAAATCCAGAGAGACTTAACAATAAATGCAGCAATAGAAGAAGCTTCAGTTCCTGGA
This sequence comes from Epinephelus cyanopodus, assembly GCA_026686955.1. Classification (NCBI taxonomy): domain Eukaryota; kingdom Metazoa; phylum Chordata; class Actinopteri; order Perciformes; family Serranidae; genus Epinephelus; species Epinephelus cyanopodus. The sequence goes on from CM048936.1 coordinate 10,421,047, forward strand.
TCAGAAACTAAAAATCATCAAGCCCACAGGTCCCCTTTCTGATTGAATTAATACTGCCAGTTGCTGAAAAGGTTTCTGTTCTCTGCTAATGAAGGGCATGAAACCCCAACTAGCCCTGACATTTTCATCTCCTTGTTAATATAATTCATGCATGCTCAACTTGTAATTGTGATTCAAGTGACAAGCACCTGTGGGCAGCATAATGTGAATTTGTGAGGCTGACATGTGGGAACACTGCACAGTTTGTCAGCTCAGAGGATGAACTAAAGAAAACTGGCAGGGACAGAAAGATAAACTCAAAGATAAGAGAGACTTACGGCCTGTCTAATACAGATCAGGATGGGACAATTTATGACCTATTTGGGTTTAGCTGCACTCTGACAGCCACAGGGAGAACGCTGGATTGCTTACAGGGTTTCCTTGCTGACTAGGATTGCACAGTTGTTTGCTGCTTGAGTCCTGTGAGTGAAGCTTATGTCCTTCTTATCAGTAAAGTAGCATAATTGCCCTGTGGCTATCAAGTTTCCAGAACTACCACAGTTTTTTTCTCCTTGTGCTGTTTGCCCACATTTGTCAGGCAGTCTGTCTTAAATTTGTATTCGTCAAGACATTAAAAATTACTTGAGCTCAAGTGTTATGATATAATTGGACACATTGGGAAACTTATGTATTCACTTTATTGCCGAGAGTTAGATAAGAAGCACGCATGACTGTATGGTTGACAAGATAGAACTTTGTTTATCCTGAGCGAAGCAGTGGCAGAGAAGGAGAAATTCAGATACTGTCCTAACATATGTAGAGTGCAAAAATAAATATAGAATGTCAGTAAGGTGCAATTGATGTGAAGCTACAGCTGGTGGGTGGTTAGCTTAGCTTACCAAAAAGACCAAAAAGAAGGGAAATGGCAAGCCTAGTTATGTCAAAAGGCATAAAAATCTACCTGTTGTGTTCAGGCAGAAAGTGACAAACATTTCTACATGAATTCAGTCTTTTAGTTGCTTGAAAACACTCACTTTCTTTCTTGAATTGCAGAATAGTTTTAACAATTGAATCTGCTCACATTGAGTAAGTTATTCTAACCCAGCTTAGTGCAACATTACATAACTTTGGGGAATATTTGATGTCCGGTTGCATTTATTTATACACGTCTCCATAATTTAGCCTGATGTTTGGTATTTTTGGAAATGTCAGGACCTCGACTGACATGTCAGATAAAGTTCTGTAAACAAAGCTTGGCTGCACAGCATGTGTTTGAAAGGAAGAACCCACTGAAAGGGGTTGACAAAGACAGAAGATTGAGATGATATTAGGATTCACTATGTTGGTAATTGATTTGGGTTTTTGGATATTTGTAATGCAGCTATTGAGCCTCTGATACTCAGATTTTCAGGCAGCCATAATTATGAGCGTTGTTGATGTGTTGTGTTTCAGAGCCCTTCATGAGGAACGGCCGCCCCCCCACCTCCCACAGCATGCACTCATTCTTGCACCAGTACACCGGCCCCTTCAAGAAGCCTCCCCTCCGCCGGCCACACAGCGTCATCGGCGGCACCCTCGGGTCCTTCATGGCAATGCCACGCAATGGCAGTCGTCTGGGTAAGAGAGAGACACACACACACACACACACACACACACACACACACGGAAGGAAGTGAGTAGTGGCAGAGCAGATGGCATCCGGGAACAAACAGGAAATGTGTCACGGTCCTGAGATTTCCATCCTGCTTCTTATATGTGAAAATACACTCCTGGCCAGAGACACTGGGTGTTTTTCCCATGAGGCAGCTTCTATCTTTGCCCTCAGCAGGGCTGTTTTCATCCCAAGTGACAGCTGGATGGGGGATTCAGTCAAACATGATGCAGCTTCCGCCGCATACTGATTCATCGCACTCGATACCTCACAGCGAGTCTCAGCCCAGAGGGTGATGAGATGATGCAGGGGACAGTATGAAACAGAGGAACAAAGTGTTGTTGGTATCAGTATCTACCAGCCTCTGGGCTTTTTGAATATGTAGTCAAGCAAGTCTGGCAGAATCTGGAGGGGTGAGCAAACTGTCATATTTTAAGTGTGTATTATATTATAGTGCAGCAACCAACACCTAGCTTAAGGCTCTTACTCACATGAGGACATACCGTATGTCAAACATAAGTTACTGTAAATCTGTTATTGCTCCAGATCTACAGATCCTGTCTCATTGACCGGTGTGTTGAGGCTTCTGTTAGAGCTCTATGTCAGCTTATTGCAGGTTCCTGTCATCATAATTTGGCATCACAGCTTCTTTACCTACCTTTGACTTTGGTGATACTCTAACTTTTAATGTATCGCCATCATCAGGTCAAATCCTGGATTGTTTTTGGTTTATGACCAAATACCTGCAAAGCTACATATATATCCAATCATATATATTATATATTCATTGTTGAGAGGAGCCTGAAATCTAAGATTTTCATTGGCAACAACTGTTTCTTTATAATTCTTGTGCTTATGACAGTAAATAAATTAAAACTTGACATTCTCATCATCCGCATACTCTCTGTTTAGTGCTCATCAGTATGTTAGCTTGATGACGTTAGCATTTAGCTCAAAGTTGACCCTAAGTAAAACTTCACAGAGATGCTAGTTTGTCCATAGACTCTCAGTTTTGTTGTATTATTTTTAGTGACCAGGGCCTGAAGTTTGGTGCAGGATTGCAGGTGTTGCGCATGATTTCATTGTTTCCTGCAAATCTAGTTCTAAATGTGGGAAACTCCCACACACATTTATAGCGATGTCATCAGCCAACGTTTGCTCTGAAGTGAAATGTGGGCGGACATGCAGAAATGCTGCATCAGATGGACTGACTTCCACCTGGGTCAAAACACCTGGTGTGCTCTCTCTCCCTCTCTACAAGGCTACAAGGCCCCTCTGCCGTTGCAGCATCTCTTGTTAGCATAAAGCAAACACAAGTTTCAGGCTAACTGGCACAGGATATATCCGGGGCTAGGGTTGGGCTGGTGTGAACATTTTCAAACTGGTTTGATATTAAACTAAACACCAGACCGGATCGGTATACTGACTTTTACCAGGTATCCCACTAGACTCAGCTGCCGCCTCTGAGTGGAACATAATAACACTGTCTCCCAAGGGGAAACTAGCATACCTGCCTTCTTCCTGCATTTTTAGTGATACTTTTTAAATCACAAAACACATGTTTTATATTGTGATATTTACTGGAAATGAAAGACAGTATTGCTAACAGCAAGTAGCTTAACATAAGCTTGTCAGTAGTGATGGTCATTTACCTTACCAGAAACTTTAAGCTCCTAGCAGTCCCTCTAGTTTTTATGCTTTTGGAATGAAATGAGGAGGAATTGTCAAGGTAATTCCCCAATTCAACTTCCTGAATCAGCTGTTCCTCGTCCATTGCGATGCCTGACCCCCCCATCCATAAAAAAAAGTGTATATATTCTCCCATGTTGATTCCCCTTTATTGAAAAATGCATTTCAGGCACTCTCTAAGTTGCTTTCATTCCAGATTCATTATTAGTTTCACATCCTGTATGATCAGTTACAGTTCACTGGACCAGAGAGATGCTGCTGTAAACCCTAAACAAACATTGTTTAACATTGCTTGCCTGATTTTTTTCCCCCTCATATGGCCATGGCATAATATTCAGCATCTGTGTTAACAGTCTGTTTGACTCAGTGTTAGAGGTTTTACCATTTAGAGTTTCTTTTAGTGATGGTATATTTGTTCATTATATCAGTAAGTGTATGAACCTGATTGGTGCTCCTCTAAGCAAATTTCAGTAAACGGATGACACACGAGAGAACCTGTTGATCCTGGATCTGGACTCTGGCCTAGATAGAGGGACTTGGATCTAAAAACAGGACAGTTAAGTAGGACATTGATGTGCCACACACTGCTGCTACACTCTGCGTGCATATTAGAAAAGCTGTTAAAGACAGCAATGAGACTAAGCAGAGAGAACAAAAAATCAGAAAGTCTCAACAAGACTCACAAGAAAGAAAGGGAAGTGAAGGAAGGATGTGTGGAGATGATCAGGAAAGAAAGATCAAAAATGGGCGGAGAATGAAATCTTTCAAGGTTTTTGGAGAGAGGACGAAGTGAGGCAAGAGAAGATAAGAGGCGTGTTAAAGCAAAAGAAAAACAGTGTAGTAAGAGTAGGAAAAAACAGGAATCAGGTTTGGCTGTTGGGGGGTGAAGGAATGATGGGAGAAAATGAAAATATTATTGTGAGAGAAAGAATTTGGGAGTTTTGGAGAAGAAGTAGGAAGATATAGCAGGAGATAATAGAGAGGAATGTGAAAGTAAAAGGAGATTGAAAGAGGGAAAAGTAGGACAGATGAGATCATTTGGAGGCTTTTGAGAAGAGGCACTCAAGTTAAAAAAGCACAGGTAGTGAAGGAATGTGTTGAAGCAACAGAGGGAGTCAGATCGGCTGCTCCCTATGAAAACCACGCAAATGAGAAAACAAGATAGGAGCAAAGGAGAAATATGTAGAATAAAAAGAAAGAAAGGCAGGAGTGGGAAGCAAAAGATATTGGAGAGGTTTTTGAAGTTGGGCGAGAAACATGCAAATGAGAGAGAGAAGTGACAGAAAAGGGGATCATTTGGTTTTCAAAGAGGAGACAAGTTGAAGAAAGAAAGTGGGGTGAGAATGAGTTGTTTGCAAGGTGTTTATAGAGAGAAAGTAATGAGGCTAGGAGGGAGAAAGTGAGGCTGTTATAGGGAAGAAAAGGAGAGAGACCAAGAGGAAGAACTTTCTTGAAGAAATCACAATACTATTTTAATCGTCTGGGTCCTCTTTTACGATATGAACAAGAAAATTTGTATTTATCAAACACACATACACCTGTTCTATGTCCATCTGATTGTGCATGTACAGGCTTGTTTGTGCACAAGTCCTAGCAAGAAAGCAACATTAGTTAGGAATTACCATATATAGTGGCGACACCCATTGGTTTAGACTGGCATGGTTGTTACCATCTTAGATTTTTGAAGCCAGATGTTACCATATTTGGACAAGTGGCTGGGGTTGTCTAGGACCGAAGGTTAGATCTGAGCCCGAGGGCACTATCCGCAGACAGCCTGACAGTCAATGTGGCCGCGCTCCAAATTATACATAAATTTAAACCTAATGAAATTTAAATGGGCGAGTTATAAAAATTCAGCCCCTGCACATCATCATCATTTATTTTATTTAAAACATCTGAAAACACTTTTAGGGAGAACCCTAATTTTTAATGGTGCGGAGGTACATACTATAAATACAGACACAACTGAAGATAAGTAGCAAGAAAACAGGAATACATGGAAATGTCAAATAAAACAAAATGACAACAGAAAAAAAGAACAAAAACTAAAGATCACAGTTGTCAGTGAATGAAGAGTGACTGGTGTATCTGTTTACTGTGCAGCCACATAAAGCTATAAAGCTATAAAGTCAAGCTATTTTGACAGTAGTTAGTCGGTCAATAATTGGCCATCAGGCCATGTGCAACAGTAATCTTATTTAATGCTGCTTATGGCACTTTTCCACATGACAGCAGGGTACAATTAAGTTAGGAGCTGGTTACCTGACAGCTCACTGTAACAACTCCTTTTTACATTACTCTGTTAAAAAAAAATAATACAATGATCCGCAAACAAAAAATGCCAAAAATGGCTAGTGTCTTGTTTTGTAGATATATTTTTGATGAATGATCGTGGTAAGCACTAACTTCTGTGACAAATACTTATACTTAAATACTGTATATTCCTGTGATTTGTTCACATTAAGAGCCACCTCGCATTTTGCCAGTTCTGTGCTTTTAATGTGTAGCTGCAGCAGTAGGGACTGTTAGGTGTGCTTATCAATAGCATAATACAGCTTTGATACAGCAGTTTAAGAGTCAACAGTAAACACTGAGGCTGAAATAAATAAAATAAAATCAATAGCAGTCGCTGGGTTGTATACATGCATCGTTTCTTGTTATCACCTTATATGTGGGAAGGCAATTTAAATCCTGCGTAGGAATGGTGGACTCCGCCACTAATGTTAAAAGCTTCTATATCACTAAATCTTGCCCTGAAAAACATGCGGTCAAAAACACGCGAAAAACACACTTGGTGGATGCATTAATTCAAAATGGGCATATTAGTTACTTGCTTAACCATTGCAGTTATAAAGTACAACATACATTTAATTAGCGGAGATGTTTTGCCATCAGGAATATCAGTGTTTAAAGTTAATAACATTATAGCACAGTTGCACAAGTGAAGACATGCTCGACTCAGTCTGCACCACCATGGTTACAGAGTTGAGCATTGATTGAATAAGTAGAGGTGACGACATTTTGCAGGCGGTAACGTTATTAGTGTTATATGTTTGTATGGCAAAAACAAACAGAAAAAAAACAGCATAGTCATGGCCACTCAGGGTCAGAAACACAGGTGAAATACACATAGTGAGACATACTCAACCCTCCACAGACCCCTGAAGCCCTGTCCATGCTGCTGCACAGAACCACAGAGCGCTGTTCAAATGTTAATGCAAAGTTTATTAATATTAAACATGGTGCCTGTCCAAATCGCACCACATTCGACACTGTACGCCCTTGGGTGCTCAGCAATATACCCATGTGAAGTGTGTGAAGTAGGTCAGATGAATGGTTCTTGACACACATACACAGGCATTCAAATGTTTGGGCACCCATGCTCATTTTTTTTTTTACTGTGAATAGTTAAGTAAGTCAAAGATAAACTGATTTCCAAAAGGCAGAAATTTAAAGATCAATATTTTAAGCAATATTACTTTTTTAATTCCAATCTTTTACAGTTTCAAAATAACAAAAAAGGAGAAGTGCACCTGCATGGTCAGCACTTAGTAGTGCCCCCTTTGAAGCATGACAGCCTCTTAACTCTTTTTGTAATCGGCTAAGAGTCTTTCACTTCTTGTTTGGGGGATTTTTGCCCATTCTTCCTACAAAAAGCCTCTAGCTCTGGGAGATACTTGGGTAGATACTTTTCACTCACACAATACAATATTAATACACTAATTAATACACTAATCTTGCTTAAAATGTTGATAAGCATGTTTCATCTTTAACATCATGCCTTTTGGAGATCAGTTCATCTCTTCTTACTTAACTGTTCACAGTATACAAACTTTTGACCAGGGGTGCCCAAACGTTTGCATGCCACTGTGCATACAGAGATTCCTCGGCTCGTAGTTAGATAACAGGGCTTGAACAGTGGTACAATTTTAGTATAAAATAAATGATTTGTGGTTTGTGTGTCTGAAATGTATTAGCTTGCCTGCTAACACACCTGTGTATTGCTGTAGGATTGTTGGTGCTCATATTTAGAAGTCTAGAAGAGTCTGAATCCACACACACACTCTAACACAAGAATAAATCAACCAGAAGTGTAGAAGTGGGTGCACGTGTAGTTTATGCACAAAACTGTGTATTCATGGTTGATAAATGAGGCTGCTGTGGGAGACAGAGGAGATAGATGAAGGTAGGTGGCTGCAGAGGAGAGAAAAAGCAAAGGAAGGGAAGAGAGAAAAACAGACGAACTGAATATTTTCTAGGGAAAAGTTAAGAAGGGATGTGGAGCAGATGGAAACCTTGCAACAATTTCCTCCTCCTCCCTCTTTTTCTTGTTCTTTGTACCCCCCTCACTTTCTCCTTTATCCTGTCTTGCTCCTTGTTTTTTAAACAGACAGGATATGTCTTGTTGGCTTCGCTATTATGGTGAATTCCAACAAATGTTATGTGCTCTGTTGCACTAAAAGACCTCCTGTAGTATATCAAGTTCTTCCTCTGTAACCCAAACCAAAGTTCAAATGGAGAAGCAGCAGAGAAAATTCACTTCAACCGTCTGTGCAAAGAGATTTTACATGCAGAGCGGAATTGATCAGATTCTGGTTTTCAACCACACGATCACAGACAGATTCACATTATGGGGCAAAGTGTTCTTTGGTGTTTTGACTGAACCGCAGAGTAATGATGTAGGACTCTCTGAATTGAATTTTGTCAATAAGGTGCATGAATAGAGTAAGCGCTTATAATTGCTCCCTAAAATCCAGACTAACAATTGTAATTAATCATCTTTGGTTGTGATAATTTAGAGAAATAATCAGGATTATCGTGTTTGAAATAATTAAGAGTTGATCTCCAGCAGCAGAGACCTTACAGAGAGCTCTTTCTCCTTTCATTTCTCTGCTCTGTGCTTTCACATTTGATGACAGACTGCTTGGTTGGAAGCACTGACACACTGATGACAGAGAGCCGCTCAACCATGGTTACTCATTAACCATGTGCATGCATGTGTGTGTATGTGTGTGTGTGGAGTAGGGGGGATGCATGTGGTTTGTACATCAGTGTGTTTGCTCCTGCTGTGCTATGGTAGTAGTGGTAGTTTTACTGCCCCGGAGGAAGTGGTGCTGGTTGGAGTGTTTAATCTTTGGCCCCGGGGGTTACAAGGGTGTGAGAGGAGATGACAGAGGGAGAAGGGTAGAGAGACGTAGAGACTGAGAGAGGTGGTGGGGTTTTTGTAGAGGTAAAAATGGGGTTTTCAGCATATTGAAAACATCTTCACAGGTTGCTGTACAGTTTGTGGGCCAACAGAAGAGCTTATATTTCTATTCAGCTGTAAAATCTGATGAAATATTCTCAAGTATGTGATTTATATACAGCTACTACTAGTACTGCAAATACATATCTGCTACTCTCACCACTACCACAGCTTCTACTGTTAGTATAACCAGTGGTTCCCAAACTTTTTTTTGTTATGGCTACCTTTTGGAAGCAGCAGCAGATTTCCAAGTTCTTTTTTATTAGAATAACATCATCATGAAGAAGAGGAGCAACATGTTTCCTTTTAGGGCTGCACAGTGTATGCACAGTATATATATATTTTTTACTGCCAACACAATGTCAACTTGAATGATAAACACATTGCAAAGGCGTGCGATATACTCAGGGAGTTTTAAAGAGAGAGGGGAGTGGATGACACGCAGCAAAGAGCCTCAGGCTGGATACGAACCCGGGCTGCTGCGGCAACAGCCTTGTACATGGGGCACCTGCTCTACCACTAAGCCACTGATGCCCCTTTCCTTCCATTTTTGAATATTTAACAAGCAATTTGGTGTATTTTAGGTGTATACTAATACGATTTAATATCTGTTTTATTTATCGCAAGTAATATTGTTATCGCGATATTCAACTTTATCACATATCACATATTTTCATACAGCCCTATTTTCTCTTAGGTTTCTCATTAGTTGCTGTTATGCTAATGAAAAATGTACATTAAACTTTTGTCAAAAGACGCACAACTCACCTGCTACAGTATACTGACAGTGACCCTTAGAACAAAACTAGAAGTTTTCTTTTCCTGATGAGGACCACTAGTTTTTCTATTCCTCCCTGTCAAAAGTCTTTCCATCTCCTTTTTAACATTTCTTTTTGCTCTCTGAAGAAAACCTTGGTAACTTGAATCCAACTAGCCTTGCAACATTAGGGCGCTCCCAATCCTTCCATCGCTTCAGAATTAATCCAATTTTTCACACCAGACATGTCGACTTGTCAAAGCAGGCAAATCCCAGGTGGAACTAATAACATAAACATGCCTCTGCTCCGGCAGTTAATGCAGTGCAGTGCGGCAATTCATAGTGTCGTTAGTGATGCCTGTTTTTGACGTGTCAGAATTTCTGCTGTTAAAACAACTTTAGTTTGGATGTGGACCCGCCCTTCAGTTTACATGTGTGAATATAAATAAATATGTGAATTTGCTGCTTTTTTCTTTTTTATATGATTGAAAATGGAAAATCTTTTGGTTTGGACTGCTGTTTAGATGAAAGTGTTATTGATTTGGAATTATTCACTTTATTGGACATTTTATAGACCAAATGATGGAATGATTCATCTGAAAAATAATCAGTAGTTGCAGCCCTGATCAGTTCCCCTGTGCATGTAATATGAGGGTAACTTAACTTTAAATCCCCTTATGGTTTTGTGGTTTTAAACATACATAAGTGTTTATTAATGTATTTGTCAGAACTTTGCGCAAAGGCTGCAACTAATTATTATTTTCTCCATTAATTGATTTGTTGATTAGTTGTTTGGTGTATAAACTGCGAGAAAATGGTGAAAAATGTCAATCAGTTTTTCCCAAAGCATAAGATGACGTTCTCAAGTGTCTTGTTTTGTAAACCAGAAAATATTCACATTTGAAGACCTGAAATTAGAGAATTTTGAATAAGTTCTTAAAAAAAAACTGATAAAACTGATTAATCAGTTATCAGAGTATGAGGAGACAAATGTAATAGTTGAAAACTAATTCATCATTTATTGCAGCTTTACTTTGCACCTTTTTGATAAATATGCAATAATTTTTCAATATATTTATGTGTCTTTTAATGTGTTTTTTTTATGTCTGTAGATATTGTGCACGAAAACTTGAAGATGGGCTCAGATGGGGAGAGCGACCAGGCATCGGGAACATCCTCAGATGAGGTGCAGTCTCCAACCGGCGTCTGTCTGAGGAACCGCATCCACCGGCGGATCTCCATGGAGGTGAGACCCACTCACATATACACTCTACACGATAACTGCAAAAAAAAAAAAAAAAAAGGCTTACATGGCAACATTCCACACTTCACCCCCTCTCCTCCTGCTCTGCTCTTCACCTCCTCCTCTCCCCCTCGGCCACATGGGAGACTTGATTGGAGAGGGGGGCTTTTTGGGGGGGAGGATTGTTTGGCTCCTAATGGGCTCTCGGTGTCTGAGCGTCATCATACTGATAGCAGTCCCGCTCCCTGAGGACCACAGCAGCGGCTGGTAAAGAGATGCAGTGATAATCTGCGCTGTAACCACAGTGACTATATGTCGGGCACTTCGGCGCAGCTTGAGAGCATGCTGGGAGAGGAATCTCCTTTGTTCTCCTTGCAAGGATATATATAATGAACTAATGTTGGCAATTAAACACCTGCCCGACCCCTGAACATCACTCCATCTTTGACAAGATTTCAAATAAAGCTAGAAAAAGTATTTATATTCCAGTGCCTTTTCTGTCCTCTTTAAATAAAATATGAAGTAATACACTTGCTCACAGCCAAGCAAATATTCATTTTTTAGTATTTTTAGTGATATAGTGCTACTTGAAATAGGGCACAGTTGTTACAGAGGACTCCATCCCCCCCAGTTAGTCATTTCCATGCTTTGTTCATATTTCCAGCCTGCAGACACACCTCTCCTCTAACTGAAAGCTATTTCATCAACCAGAACAAGCTTTTTAGATACTCACTGGGTCAAAGATGATAAATTGGCTTCTGTGGCCCTCAGGGTGCACTAGACACAGTCACTTACACAAGCTCAGCAAATAAAATGTGAACAAGATAAATGGGCAAAAACTGCTCATGATTATCAGGGGACTTTTTTGCCTGCTGGTTTCTAATTTCACTGCGGTTTTCGAATTTTCTGAGACATTCTGACTGCGCGCCACCATTGATTTCTCAGGCATCTGTTAATATTGTTTCACACTCGCCGTTACATAAGCTGGAAAAGGTGGTAAACCTCTGCTCTGCGAATAAAATGATGCAAAATATTGGCGACATTACATGCAGACATTCCAAATAAATCATCTTGGTCCCTATAAATATTGAACCCGGGGGGGGGGGGTTATTCTGTAGTTTAATTCTGAAAAGGATGAGTGTGTCAGCCTGGAGGCCTCCTGCCCCCTGCTGGCAGGGCAGCGTATGTGAACCAAGCAACCAAAACCAACCTTAAAAACATTCTTGATGTTGCGTCTCTCGCTCTCACACATGGTGACCTATTTTTCGCCTGTTTTGAGTGTTTATCTCATTTGTAGGTGCATTTAGTGAGAAGAGCTCAAGGATCTAGTGATAATCAGTCAACCTGGTGCACACACACGCACACACACACACAGGTAAGCTCTAGTGCGCTGTTTTTCTTGTGGTTCTTATGAAACTGGCTTAGGTTTTAATTAGGCCATATTGTGTCAGTAAGGAGGTTAAGGACACAGTGTACTCTCACCTGCTGTTCAGTATTGTGGTGCCTTCACACTTAGTCACCTCGGAAGTGTCACTTTTTTTATGTAAAGGAAGCACAGTAACTCTGACTCAAACATTATATCATAGAGCCCATGAAATGGTGAAGGGTGGCATGAATGTTATATGGAGAATATGTTATTACAAACTTAGTGGAAAGAACATAGTATTTAAAACCGACACATCTTCAGAGTAGGACCTTATGAAGCCCACATTCCACCATATCCATGGTCGTAGGCCTGTCCATATCATGGCTTACCAAAAAGGATTGCCTGATTGCCTGGGGCAAGTAAAACGCCAAGCCATTATTCAATGTCATATCTCAGGAACAGAAGGGGAGACATTTGGTCAGATACTGAAATGGTGACACTAATCTTGGTTGTCCACCTTGAAACTGCGCTGATGGTAGAGATATTTTGTATTGTTGGAGGGAAGATGTGTGTAAAACATCCATGTTGTCAAAGGCATACAACTTCGAGGCAGTAATTCCAGTTGTATACATCAGCCTAAATCTCTGTGGACAATGCTAAGACATCACAGCAATGCCAGCATAAGTTAGTGCTGTCCCTTTTTTGTCAATATGGGCCTTGCGTGTTATTGTATTTGTACAACTTTAAATCTAAATCTCAACAAATGCAATTAGGTGCGCTTGAACAGAAATGGTGATACAGATTTGCCATGGGAATTTTAAAATAAAGGCATATCTTAACGATGAAGATATGCACCGATGACAGTGGATCGTTGCTTTTTGAATCAATATGTTGCACCAGATTGATGTATTGATAAATTATTTCAGCACTATATGCAGTTGTTAACACTTGCAACAATCAGTTTGACAAAGTGTTTCAAATCTAAAGCACATTTGATAAAAATAGATGAAATGCTGAGAGGACACATAAAAGCTGTTGCAGACTGACATTTCAGTTTTAAGACACCAGTTTACATCAGAGAGAAAACCGCACTGAGTCGCATTATGTAATACTTCCCCTCTTCAAAATACCAATATGCTTTCCACATAGCTGGAGATTTTATTTTGAACTCTAAGTTGTCATGATACATCAACTCTGAGCAGCATTGTCATAAAGGACAAAGCGCTGCTGCAGTTATGAAATGAGAGCAGATGAGTTGATGATATTTGTGGAGAGGCCAAACTTGAAAAGCGCACATGAGAAGCAAACAGATGCGATGTCTCCTCTCACTATATTTTTACTCCACTCGCTGTTGTTTTTCCCACATCAGTCAGCAGTATTATGTCAGTTTATCGCTATCAGATGTGGTCTTGTGTTGATCCCAGAATAGATACGATCAGTCAGCCACAACAATAAGATGTGAGCCCAGTTGTATTGACAATGACAGTCCACGGTGTGAATACAGACTGAGAATATGAGCATGTGGAACATTAATAAACATATGTATGATTTGTTTTTATCCTAGCCTGGTTTTCTCACTGTTTTGTTTGCCGGTGTGTGTTTTCATAATCACAATCTGATTTTCGCTCATAAAGGTTTTGATGTTCAGCGGCAGTCACGCTTCAACGTGCCGCCTCTTATTTTTACCCTCCATAACATGGTGATCGACCTGATCTCTGTCTTCTCTCGTTTGGAGTAGGCAGAGATGAGAGCGAGTTATTTCAGACATTGTGTGTGTGTGTGTATATGTATGTATGTGGGTGTGTGGGTGGGTGGGTGCACTCAGTAGCCTACATTGTTTTGTGCTGCTTGCTGTTGGAACATGTCCCACATTACATATAGACACTAGGCATGTGTGTATGTATATATGTTCTCATGGTGTGCTGTCATGTGATCAGGTTGCATAAAAGGTAATGTGGTTACAGTGTAAAATTTAGTAAGAATGAATAGCTAGAATTCAGTCTATAGAGGTTTTAAGCTTTACATATTCAGCCTCTTTTACATAGGAGCAAAACACCTTCCCTAAACTCCAGCGCCACCACAGGAGTGTTAAATCAAATTCTAGTTTCAATTTAAAACATTTAAAAATTCCTTTTGTGTGTGTCTGTGTGTTTTAGGACCTCAACAAGCGCTTGTCGCTTCCCGCTGACATCCGAATTCCCGACGGTTACCTGGAGAAGCTGCAGCTCAGCAGCCCACCCTTCGATCAACCACTCAGCCGACGCTCCCGCAGAGCCTCACTGGTCAGTGTCTGTGTGTGCTACCTTTTTTATTGCTTCACAGTGCAGACTCCCTCTGTGCAAGTTACCATGGCAACTGGCCCGGTGTGAGGCCAGGATGGATTAATCTGGAGTCGCGAGCGCTCACCTCCTGCCATCAAATTAGATCATAAAACTGAGCGTGAGCCTCCAACATGGAGGTGTATGTATATCAGAAGTTGGCAAACAGTGACACCCAAGCTTATAAAAGTTATTGCTCGAGTAAAATGGACAGTAATTTTGTTACTCTCCTTATGGCCCTTTGGGTCCTGCCAGTCAGATGCTACCTTATACTTCACTCCTGAAATGACCATTAGTATATGAGTTACTCACTCTGTGTTAAACTGAATATGTGAAGAAAACTGTGTTTTTCTCACATGCCTCCAAAGTGAACAAAGAATCCAAAACAGACAAAATTCTTAATGAATTGAAGTCATAGGGGTCCACGTTTAACAGCAGCAAAACTATGTCAAAACATCTGTTTACAAACTCAAACAACTTGTGCAGTATAATCCAAGTCTCATTTATGCAGTGGTATGCTCAGTACTTCATGAACAGACAGCGTTTAACGATAGGGAACTGAACTGAAATTTAAATATGCTTATATCAAAGTCAGGCTTTATTGACAAAAACAATGACTTTACCTTGCTGAACACAGAAGCTGCTGGTCTACTGCTACTTCAATCAGTTAGTTTGTATCATTGTGCGACTTCAGTGTTTTAAAGCATTTGTTGAGACAAGGATTGATTTCTTCACAACTTTTATGTAATAGGGTGAGTAATTGATCCAGTGCTACAATTGCTACAATGGGGAATGGTAGTAGAAAATGTTTCATTGATCTAATTCAGGAATTCAAAGTCTGACACTGTGGGCCCCCACTCAGACAAAATTAAACAACTACATTATGCCAAATTATCCATTAGCATTCCTGTTCCTGAAATTTCATTGTATTGTATGCCTTACTGTACAATGACAATAAAGGAGCCTTGAACCTTGTTAGCAGTGTGCACACAGATGTATTGACACCGATCACTGAATTACTTTGATGTTGATGAAAACTTTAAAACATGATGATTGTCAGGCTTGTTTTGGAGTTTTAAGGAGCATCCTTTTATGTATGATTTCTGAGCAGATTTGTGGATGCATATTCATGAAGATATCCTCCAAAAATGGATGTTGAACTAAATCTAAAAATATGGGTACCATGCCGCTGTATTTAGATTTGTCGGAGTTATGATTATGTTAAGTGTGATTTTTGAAGCAAATTGCTTCAGTTTGATGCCAAGGGATTGAAAGTACCTCATGAGACAAACTGTTTTAAAATATCTGATCTAAAATGTTGGCGAAGATTCTCAGTCATGCAGGTCATGGTAATGCTAAGTGCTATATCATTTCACCATTCATCCAAGAGGCTTCTTCAGTTCAGTACTGAAGAGGCCTCTTTGATGAGAGATGAAACGTCTTCAAGAAACTCAAGCAAGTCCAGTTGTCTATGATATGGCACTTAGGACTGTGATCTGAAACATTGACTATACATGTCAGATTTTGATGCCAGTCCGTCAAAGAGTGAGGGAGCCTGAAGCTGCTTTTTGCACCACATTTTAACACTTTGACACAGAGAAATCCATCAGCCACAGAGAACAATTTCTACAACAGAAAATGAACAAAAATAAAACACCCCTGCATTATGTTTTGAGTTTATATAAAGGAATCACTGAAGGTTTCGAGCAACTTTACTTCCCAAATGAAAAAAATCCTGTACGTCTCTTAAAATGAGCTTTATGCTGGTGTTGCAGGAACAGTTTAACTGCACATTGAGCAGATTGCAGAATCCAAAATGAGACATAATCTGTGCTGAATTCTGACTCTGTCCTCTGTCTTTTCCTCAGTCGGAGATTGGTTTTGGCAAATTGGAGACGTACATTAAGCTGGACAAACTGGGAGAGGTGAGGAATTCCTGACATTCCACGTGTCACTGTTAATGAAGGAAATATGTTTATGTACAGTTTATGTTAATTCAGCGTTGTGCGTTGCATTCAGGGAACCTACGCTACAGTATTTAAAGGACGCAGTAAGCTGACAGACAACCTGGTGGCACTGAAGGAGATCCGTCTGGAGCATGAGGAGGGAGCACCGTGCACCGCCATCAGAGAAGGTAATCGGCTTTTGACTCCTTGTTTTACACCTGTTACTGACAAACTTCATCAGGTCAATGCCACATGAAGCATTGCTATGGAAATCACATATTTTTTCTCTCACAATGTTCACAGGCTGGAGGTTGAACTGTAATTTATCCTACGCAATCAATTCAATTCTTTGTCTTTGTAGTGTCGTTACTGAAGGACCTCAAACACGCCAACATCGTGACACTTCACGACATCGTCCACACTGACAAGAGCCTCACGCTTGTATTCGAGTACCTGGTAAGCCTCACTGCCTCCCCATGTTCTCAACGCATGATGATTTGTTGTGTCATGTTGTGCCAAATTGCGTAAGAACAGTATCATGTTGTCATCATTATTTTACAGTCAGAAACGACAAGTGAGCAAATATCTCTGTAGCACATATGGAAACACTGATGCCAGTGACATGAAGGGAATGTAGGAAATGAGCAGGAGTATTAAAATAGATTATTGCTGCATCAACAGGATGTGTGAAGTAGCAGATGATGAAAGACAAAGTAAAATGTACGTGATCTCTGGGTGTAATTGGATCTACTTCCTGTCTTATGGTGTCATCTCTCCCTGCAGGACAAGGACCTGAAGCAGTACATGGATGACTGTGGAAACATAATGAGCATGCACAATGTAAAGGTGAGGACATATCAAACTATTCCTGTTTGTCTTTTTATTCTCTTTTTCCTTCGGAGTGTTATTTTCCCCATGCCGTGGAAAAGTGTTATACTTGTGCAAGACCTCATGACGCAGGGTTCCATAGATTTGCGGCTACAAGCATGCACAGAGGTGTTCATGCTCAACGCTTTGTGAGCTGCCGAAATGCAAGTGGGCATACAAACACAATATTTGGTGGATAAGCAAGAAGTCAGTGAGTGTTACCAGAAGAACATTACTGAAAAAATAGGCTGCTAGACAGTAGTAGTTACCACCGATGTACCACGAAACATTGCATTTGTCTACTGTAATTATTATTGTTGCCTACCTCTAAGTCCAATTTTATATTGCTTTTTTCCCAACAGGTTGCCACTCTTGAAATTAGACTTTTTTTTTTTTTTTTTTTTTTTACAGCAATCTCGCATGTTCTTCTACACCCTGCAGCAAAAAGCATCTTCTTTCCCTAGTGTGGTGGCTATTTCTCTCCAGAAATTTAAGGCCATTTGGCTGTCTTTGCACTCAGTGAAGAATTGTAGAGATGTCTGTACAGGTGAACGTGCTCGGCCAGTCTTCCCTTTAAATTTTGAACTACACAACCAAGCATTGTAGCAACTTTCAGAGCTTTGTGCTTGATGCAAATGACAAGATGGTGTCATTTTTTGACACCATCCTCACATAGAGGTTACTGTGGTTAGCACAAACCCTACTTCAGCCCTTTGTTTCCTCCTATCTGTCTGTTTAATAAAGATGAGACTGCAGTGTGTTTTGGTAGGACCAAATATTCAATATAAAGTTGAACCACTTAATGGCCCTTTGACCAAGTTGATCCAGGAACTGAATTCGGAGACTAAAAAGTCTCTTTTTTTTGTATTTCCATCCCATTTGAATAGCTGTGAAAATTGGGCAAATTATCCTAATAAAAGATTTTTAAAAAGTTTTTGCATGTGAAAAGACTCATTAATCACAGTGTGTTTTTGCACATATCTTTCCAGATCTTCCTGTTCCAGATTTTGCGAGGGCTGTCATACTGTCATAAGAGAAAAGTTCTCCACAGGGACCTGAAGCCCCAGAACCTTCTTATCAATGAGAGAGGAGAACTCAAACTGGCTGATTTCGGTAAGAGGAACCGTAGCAGCAGCTATTTTTCTTTTGGGGATTGGGGATGGAGTATTCCTGTTATCCTTGTTGTAACTCCTGAAATGTTACTCTCCTGTGTAAACAATCCTAATGTCTGTTTGTGTCTTTGGTGGGCTGGCAGGTCTAGCGAGGGCCAAGTCTGTGCCAACTAAAACCTACTCCAACGAGGTGGTGACTCTTTGGTATCGGCCCCCTGATGTTCTACTGGGATCTTCTGAGTATTCAACACAGATCGACATGTGGTACGAGCCTCACTAAAACCCTCCCAGTCACACTACTAATTCATTATTAGTCCATGAATTACTGTATTGATCAATTACAAATAATCATTTTAATATTCATCTAAGAGTTTGAGCCATTCATCAAGTAAAAACAGTATTTTTGACCTACATCTTGTGACATAATGCGTGTATTTTATAGACCAAACATTTAATCTGATAATAATTTTTAAGAGATAATCAATCATGAACACAGTCATTAGATGCAGCCCTAAAATGACACTACTCTCCTGTGGTTGTGTGTCTACAGGGGTGTTGGTTGTATATTCTATGAGATGGCTGCAGGTCGGCCGCTGTTCCCCGGCTCCACCGTTGAGGATGAGCTCCACCTCATCTTCAGGTTACTGGGTGAGTGACTCCTGCCAGGCCAGATCAACATAGTAACCCAAATGTCTCACCACACATGTTTAACTTAACCTGGTATAATACTATATATCTGAGAGGCTGTGATTCTTTGCTTCAGGCACACCCACAGAGGAGAACTGGCCGGGAATCTCCTCCATCGAAGAGTTTAAATCCTACAACTTCCCCAAATACAAACCACAGCCGTTAATCAACCATGCGCCCAGGTACTGTGGTCTGTGTGTGTGTGTGTGTGTGTGTGTGTGTGTGTGTGTGTGTGTGTGTGTGTGTGTGTGTGTGTGTGTGTGTGTGTGTGTGTGTATGGGCCTGCTCCATCTTGTGTCTACATTTGTGTTTGTTTTATAGGCACCCATGCCTTCATTTTTTCTCCCCGCTCCTCTGCATGTATACAGTAATGGTGTGCATTCATGTGTTTGTGTACCGCGGACACGAAATCCTGTGGAACATTTCACAGAGAGCCGTCCACTTCCTTCCTCCCATGAGCCCCCACAATCCCATCAGCCCATGCTGCAGGCTTACTGTCGCTCTTCCTTTTTTGTCTCCTCCAGGCTGGACGGTGAAGGCATCGAGCTGCTGCTGGCTTTCCTCAGAGTGAGTGTTTACGTCCTGCGTAATGCCCAGAATCCAAGAATCACTCCACACTGATTTATGTAGCTCACTTCACACCTGATGTTTTTTTTCCCTCCTTTTTTTTTTAATAATAACTTATAAAACACACCAGATATTAAATTAATAACCTGTTAATTTTGAAAACAGTTTAATTAACAGTTCTTCAGATGTAGAATTATTTTATTTTTACTCACTTTTTTTTGTATAATTTTAAGATGTCTTAACATAACCATACATAAAAATCAGCATAAGCATGTCATTAGTGGCTGGGAGTGCTGATATCCATGCCTAAAAATAAACTAAACTTTGCTCATGCGTGCAGTCCTATGCCAAAGTTCCTTGATTAAAATTGTGGTACAGTAATCGTCTAAAGTTTAAAACTTTGAAAATTCATAACAATTCAGTCGTACGTGCTACGACTTGTCAGCTTTCACCAAAATGTAGCCCCAGTTGAGCAGAAACGTTCATACGCTTCAAGCTGGCAGGAATTATTAAGGCCGTCACTGTTTTTCTCAAAAATAGTAGAAATAATTAAACTTACCTCCTCCTACATTATTTGCTGAATTGATATCAGACTTGCTTCACAGCATCTTCAGACTGTCTTCCACAAATAAACGAGACAGATTCTTTAAATATTAAAGACTGAGCCCACAGTGCATTAAAATGTTTTAGTGTAAGCCGTAATGTAAACAGTTACTGCAATTTCTGGCTAAGTAAATCTCCAGTATTCAGGAAACAGGGCCAAAATTTCACATCATGGGAGAAGTAGTGTGTTAATTTTTAGAGCTGTATCTCAAAAACTGAATTTTAGACACCATTTTGAATTCTTTCCTTGGGAACTATTGTAGTCAATGGAAGTGAGAGCATCTTTAAACATCAGTGTGTCACTTATGCAGCAATTTGTACAAATAAATTACAGACATCTCTCTATGTTGTTCAGATAGAGTACAACAATTTTCAGAATTTTGCCCTGATAATTGAAGTCTGCCTTTAAACGCAACCCTGGTGATTGTTGAAATCATAGTGTGAAGCCAATCCTTGGCTTCTCATTTGGCAGGTAGCTCAACAAGCTCATGACTTGCCCTTGGTGTCTATGGTTGTGAGTTTGAGCCTTGGGTGATACAAAATAAACATGCGAATGCCTACTTGAGCTCATTCCCTCTTCCTCCTTCCTGTTCGTCCTCCTCAAAGTGTCCGGCCCAGACTTTCTGCCGGGCTGCAGCTATAATTATTCTTACCATTATTAGTTGTATTATCAGTAAACATGCTGGACTAAAGTGCTTGAATGATCGTTGTTGACCTTTGGGAGCTGTGTGCTGAGCCCAGTGGTTTACTAACTTCCTGTTTGAGCTTTTAACCACTTCTCACAATCTTCACTTAAATTGCAGCTGGTACAATTGTCAGCGCGTGGCCTAAATGTGATGACATCACCACAAGATAATAAATACTTGAATTATACCACCCACTAACATTAGAATCCATTCTCTCTTTCCCATCATCAGATTTTACTTTGGAAATGAATTCCATCAGTACCAGCTGTAGACAGCAGGAGGCGTAGCACCATCAGGGTTGCTTTTTTTCCAATATGTTTTAGTTCATCTCAGTTTATCAGAGTGAATCACTGATAACAGACACAACAGCCACATCATAATCTGCTGAAATCACAGGATGGTTGATATTTCCTGTTTCTGCCCCCACAGTACGAATCTAAGAAGAGGACCTCAGCTGAAGAGGCGATGAAACATTCCCACTTCAGGCAGCTCGGGATGAGAGTTCACACACTGCCTGAGAGTGAGCACACACACAAACACACACACATCTAAATAAAGCTGCAGTCTGTCTGTCTTTTTTCTTCTTTTCTGCTGTTTTGCTGTAAACTGAAGCTCTCCTCTGTGTTACAGGTGTTTCAATATTCACATTAAAAGAAGTGCAGCTACAGAGGGATCCTGGCTACAGGAACTCCTCGTATCCAGAGTCAGGTGGGTGAGAAACACATCCACATGTTTCGGTGTTTAACCTTCATGGATCATGAGACAAAAAATTAAGCTTTTCCTACTTAATATGATCATGTGGCAGTTATAAGAAGGCAGACAAAAAGTCCCTTTTCAACAGTCATAGGCTGGCTTAGCTTGGTCTGGTTTGACTTCCCACATCAGCCCAGTGCAGCAGAGATATGCCTCATCATTACAACAAAACTACCCGCTTGAAGGTGTGAATGATGACGTTTAAAAGCAGCACACTGATCCATGGCTAAAGGCCCCTGCTATTTTTGTTGCAAGAGTTTTGCCATCACACAGCACGTCGGTTAAAAGAAGTTTACCTGTTGCAGGTGAGCTGTTTGCAGAGGTGCAGTAAGAGCCTGTTGTCTGCAGCTCTTCATTGAACATCTCACTGTGGCAGTTTCTGCTTTTACGCATCCTCCTTGTGGTATTAGTATTGAAGAAAAGCCACTTGCAAAGTTCCACTAATTCTTTGATAAACATTTAATATCCTATAGATTCTTCACAATAAACATTCTTACTTTGTTGTGTAAAAGCTTTTATTGTGAAGCCACAAAATAAGGAAATGTTGGGTTTTCATCAGCAGTAACTTAATGCGACTCATATGGCCGATAGTGAACATGAAACAGTAAAATGAAGCAGCTATCTAATGTACAAACAGGGACACAGAAGAGAAACTAAACTCCAAACCACAGAGATTCACTCAGAAGCTACAAAACCACTGAGAGCTAAACACACAGAAACTTTTGAAAACACCTTTCTCTCTCTCTCTCTCTCTATATATATATATATATATGTATAATGTTATAATGTCAGATGTTCATATCAAATTTGGCCAAAATTTCTAATAATGAGGCACACATACTGTATGTAAAAGTAATCCCTGTGAGCTAAGAACTCAAACTGTTGTACATACTGTTTCCAACAATTTTTCTAATTTCACAACAAGTTGATGTCAGCTTATGACAGATTTCTTAAAATGGTCATCTGCTTCAGGCACACTACTACAAGTGTTTACCTTATGTCACCTACACTGCTACGTGTAGCTACATGCTAATGTCAGAGAAACGTGTAATCTTGGTCGCCAATTTTGTTATTTTCTCCCCAATTGCTGATCATGTTCCTGCTGGAACATCCCCGGATAAGTTTAGAAGCTTTTATCTGTAGAAAGTGCCACTACTCTCTATCACAGTCATTTCCCTGGCTGCAATAATGGTGCATAGATGCCAAGATATGGAAGACTCAGAAATGCTGAACAGTCACAGTAGAATGGGCTTCTTCAGGAGGAAGGCTTAAAGACACAGGCACTGAAACAAAACCCGCTTTAAGAAAAGAGGGTGAATACAGGGGATGGGAATTGATAAGATTTTATTGATACGAATGCCATTATTGGTTTTGCTCATTGGTCCAAATTTTTTTTTATTCCCTTATTGATTTCTCATCAATTTGCCATTTGGAAAAAGTAGCCCTACTCAGGTTTTATTATCTCAACTCAGTGTAGAAGTTGTTATAGAAAGGCATGCATGTCACTCAGTCTGTCTGTTATTGTCTAAAATCTATGAAATGAGAGAATATTTGCACAGCATTCAGTTTAATGTAGGTTTTCTTACTCATAGAAAAAACCTGCCGAGCCTGCCTCTGCAGCACTAATGTTATTTAACAGGATATTTATCTTCTGTAACGGAAGTGCTGCTCGGTTCAGAAGCAATGGCTCTTGTGTGTAGAGTGTCAAATACATGGCATACCTGGAATTCAAGCCCATAATGTGTAGAAAAGAGCTGGAATTGCTGGTGTTTCCATCCTTACTTGAATTTTTTACAATGTTTTTCTCCGTGAAATAAATCCACACTTAGAATCATTTTTCCTATTTCTGTCATGACTTGTTCTAGTTTCCAGCAGTGTAGACGCATGAGTTTGACATAATTGTTTTGCAATGCGCAACTGTTAGGAAAACATGCATTAGTAAAGGGAACTGATAAGCTCTGAGGCACACAATCCTGATGGGTCAGACAATTTGGAGCCAGATTTCACCTTACTTCCCATCCCTAAATACAAGTGTTCCAGGACAGACAGTATAAGTAGTATTGTGAAAATTGTGAACATGCTGTCATTGAAAACCAAAATACATCATGAGTATGAACCTGAAATATCCTGACTTTCAGTTCCTAGAATAGGTCAAGCTTCAGAACATACATTTCCCATAATGCAGCAGGAATAGCATCTTTAATTAGACCCTCCCTGCCTCCTAAATGCCCATTTCTTGCAAAGCACTAATGCAGACTTTTCCTTCAGTCCCACATAACCCTGACGACATCATCAGGGTTTTACTTTTGTTATTTTAAACTTTAGAAAGCCCCCCCTCAAAACTGCAGAAGACATTAAAGGGATAGTTTAGATGTTTTTAAATGTGGTTGTATTAGGTATTTGTCCATAGTCAGTGTATTATGTACAGCCAGCAGATTGAAGAAGCTGGCTGAAGTCTGACAAGGAAGTTGAGCAATGCTGTGGATGGGGGTCAGCATAAAATGTACTTTAGCCACCTGAATAAAAGTCCCAAATAAAAGTCAGTCATCAGTTTAAGTGTACACTATACTGAGTATTTCACCTTTCTGTCGGACAGCCCATTCTGACAGGGCACGTTTTTATGGCTTCATTTTCACATCTATGCTCTCATCAAAGCCACCAGACTCCATCGACAAAACAGTGATTTTAACTTGCTGAACTTGGGAGCTGCTAGTCTACGGCTGCCTTGATCAATTAGTCAGTTTGTGTGATTGTGTGACTTGGTTGAATCTAAAGTTGCTCTTTAAAATGCCCAATTCACACAACAACACTAACTAATTAACTTAATAAGGCAGCGGTAGACTGTCAGCTCCTGTGTTCAGCTATGTTAAATCACTGTTTTTCTCAATGGAGTTTGGCTTTGAAGAAAATGACCTAACGGCTTCACTTCACCGTTAGAAATCACTTTCTAACATTAATGTAATGCAGTGAAAATATTCTTAATATGACTTGGACTGACTGACTTTTTTTTAGGTGGCTAAAATACATTTTGTTGCTGACCCCTCCACAGCAGTACATTGCTTAGCTTCCATGTCGGACTCCAGCCTGCTTCTCTAAACTGGAAGCGTGCTGACTGACATCTACTGTATGTAACATTGATGGCGCTCTTTAAACTGTCTAAAAGTAATTATCTATTGCTGAAGGCCACATATAGCATCTAAAGCAAAGGCATTGTGGGTATTGTATTTTCAGAGTTTTTCCTTTTCTTCCAGGTAACGGAAAGATCAACAGGAGGCAGAGCATGCTCTTCTAAAGTGTGATGAAGAGGATAGTCGACTTCCCAACTTCATCATCGCTTCCCACCAACCTCTCGCATGAGCCCACTTCCCGTCGGAGTGAACCCCCCATTCCTCTTACCTGCACACACACACACACACACACACACACACACACACACGCACACACACCCCTCTGAGCGAGTGACTCTGGGTTGAATCTATTTGGAGACTGTGTTTATTTATTGGGGGGGTGAGGTTGAATTTTTTGCTGCTAAACTACTACTGTCTGTATTTAACACACCGTGTGTGTGTGTGTGTGTGTGTGTGTGTGTGTGTGTGTGTGTGTGTGTGTGCGCGTGTGCATGTGTGTGTACATGATATGAACTCGAGACGCCATGCACAGTTGAGCAGTCAGAAAGGTTACTGTTGTTTTTCTTCTGACTACGATTCTCCGGCTTCGTTTGAGTTAGAATTCCACTGATGTTGATGTCGACGCTGTGATCCAAGTTGTTGTTCTTGTTGTCGTGCTTGGAGACCGAACGCTTCAGTTTCTTCAGTTTTTTTTTTTTTATAAATATGTATATCTCTATATATTTGGAATTAATGTTTTGTTTTTCTTCGAGCTTCCGTGACTGAACTCTACAACATTTCCAGGTTTAGAAAGACTGGGACACTGGATGATCTTGGTGGGGAAAAAACGGTTCCTCTGGATTCCTCGTCATGATTTTCCCTAAACATTTCTGTCAACTCTTCTTCTAGAGGCCCTGCTGCCCTCAGGAGGGTTACACCGGGGGACAAAAAGCAGGACTGTTAGCAGATTGTGGTAACAGTTTTAAGCTGAGGTTTAAAGAAGCACACATTGAGTCTGATCAAACTGGGAGAACATGAAACCAACTTTCGGTTCTTGTGTTCTTTTTGACCGTTCTGGCTCAGCGACGGGACCAAACTGAGGAGGAGGGGGAGGCAAACAGTTGGTAGGACGAGCAAAAGGCACGGCTGAAAGAGGAGGAATACTGGAGCTGAACAGGAAGTCATGTGACGTCCCACAGGAAGCCAGCAAGCCTTCCCTAAAACCCCTCACAAAACTGCCAGGACATCAGTGCTTTTTTAGAAAACAAATGCAAGCTACACTTTTCTCGCTCTGTGTGCGTTCAGAGATCTCACTGCAGTAAGTCTTTGTTTTTAACTTGCACTTCAGCGTGTCTTTTTTTTTTTTTTTTAATCAGGGACCCGTGCCTCGACACGGCCGAGTTTACCCAACAGTATTAAGATGTGTTCTCTGTGTCTGTGACCTTTTGACCTCTCCTTGTGAAACAACAGTGTCATTGTGGCATGTTTTTCGGAGGGGAGGGCGGTTGGTTGGGGTGGGATAGCGGGGCTCGGGGTGGGGTGTTCAAAAGCAAAATGGTTGTTTTCCACTTGGCGTCAGACCACTGCTCTCTCCAGCATTTGTACACAAGAAGAAGAAAAAAAAAGATTTCAAATTGAAATTTTAGATTTAACTGCCCGCTGTGTTGTTTGCAACTGACAGTGATGCTACAGGTGAAGCCGGTTGTGAAGTCTCACTTTTTACTGCATGTTGACTGAAGCATCTCCCAGAGATCACTTTTAAAACGTGTACTGATGCATTCTGGGTTTAATTTAGTTGCAGTGAGTATTTGTCTTATTCCTGTGGACGTAGGTGTTGTTACCTTTTGTCCTGATATTTCCAGCAGTTATGTGATAGCAAAAAGTGTTAAATCGCTGTAAGGGAATAGTTTGACATTTTGGGAAATATGCTTATCCTCTTTCTTGAGAGTGTGAGATGAGAAGATGGCTAACACTTGTGTCTGTACAGTAAGCTAGCACCAAAAGTCTGTTAGCTTAGCACAAGACTAAATTTAGATTTTTGTAGAAATGAAACAAACAAGATGTTGATTAGTGAGCCTCAGAGGTGCTTTTCAGCCGATTTTGTCACTCTCAGACAGAACCAGGGTAGCTGTTTCCCTGTTTCTAGTTTTTATGCTAAGCTAAGCTAACCAGCCACTGGCTCCAGCTACATGTTTATTGTACAGACCCTAGAGTGGTATCCATCTTCTCATGTAGCTATCATCAACAAAGAAAATATGCCTATGTCACCCCAAATTCAAGCTCCTTTGAAAGATTTGTGGTGAACGTCAAGATGTAGTGTCAGACCTTCAGAATCAAAGAGCAAGTGATCCAGAGCTGCTTCAAAATTCAACACCACATAAGGAGAAATCCATCGTGGAAAAGGCAGAGAGAGCGATTTCTACACTCACAGTAGCAAAAAAAATCAAGTGCAGTGCAGAAGCCTCAGCACTAAAAACCCTAGGAATGCATCAAACTGCACAGGTTGAACATGAAAGAGTTTTGCAGCTCTTTTGCTCGACAATGTCATGAAAATGTCACATTTATTGTCTGCTGAGATTTAAAGGATTAGAGCAACACTTACTGATTTACTAGAACATGCTAGAAAAAGGCAGGATGTATCACTAATGCTTGTTAAACTAATTATTAGCTGAGAGCATTAATGTAATAAATATTAACAGAGCTTGTAGCTAATAGTGTAATAATCCTGTAAACATACCCATTTCAAATTTAAACCTCTGACGGAATATTTCTTTTCCCTCAGCAGGGATCAAACTGTAATAATGAGCTTATTATTTCATAAATTGAAGCTCAAGACAAACAGAAGAAATGCAGATGGAAGATTTAATAGTTTGCATTTCAAATAATGAAACAATTATTGTGTTCACAGGAAATAAGTCATTATATTAATGGTAGACATCCTGTATTACCTTGACCCATTGCCCCGTGATTTCTCCCTTGGTAGCTGTAAAATAAGGAATCATTTTCCTTCCACTTATAATGCATTTCACATTAACTGTGTCAATGTGTTTCATTGACAATTTATCACACATTTTCTACACGTGTCCCTGTAATCAAACATAATGCAGGATTATTCCACTGTTAACTGCAAACTGTTTTTGCTAATGGCAGTTTTTTTGACATAAACAGCAGCGACATGCACGAAAGGAGATTTCTACAACGGCTAAATATTTATCGTTGTAAAACTGTAAACTTTTTCAAATGTATGAATGACCTGAATTCATGTGAACATGTCTGACCGCGTGCGCGTGTGTATGTATGTGTGTGCCTGATGCATGGAAGGCCTGCTGTGTTGTGAATTCGACCTCTCTGAAACACTGAGCTGCCGGTGAACAGTTGGTGTGTGACTCTTTTTACTGGAACTATTTATTTCTCATAACCATCGAAAGTAAATTTAATCTGTTTCATAAAGAGTCTGTGCAGCGGTCATTCTTTAAGTGGTGAATGTGTGTGTATTAACAAGTGAAACTGATACAGTGGTTCTGAAAAGTAAAATTATTTATTCCAAAAAAAAAAAAGGTAACATTTCTCACAACAAAACACAAGCAAATCATTGAGAATACATTTCCAATAAATTTATAAAAAATAACCAGAAGCCATTTTACAATAAAAAAGAAAGTTTTGTGCAATTTTGACCTGGAATGTCTGTTAAAACCTGGTTTAAAGCTTAATACATTTACACAAGTCTTACAATATTGAAGGCACAGCTGGTAAAAGGCTGAAAAGTACAGTGCATCAAAAAAAAAAAAGGCATGAAACTGTAGGCCTACAGATAAAAAAAAAAAGTTCACAGCGTCAAGATAAAGCAATACAGAAGGCAAAAATGAAGATTTTGACAGCGTTTTAGTGAGCTGGCTAGCAGGTGCTCTGCTAGGAGTCAGAGAGGGATTCATCTCATGTGGCCACACTTAAACAATCCAAATCTGGATGACAAATGTAAACCAAGTTTTGTTTTGATCACTGTCACTTGCACTTTGTTTTTACATCCCCAAAAAGGTTTATAAATGAGCTACTGGTTGACTGTTGTGACATCCAAAATTGTTTACATTTTAAGATTTGGTCTGTTTAAAGAAAGGCTTAACACGGGAGAAAAAATACAGACACCTACTACTTGCTATCTGTAATGCTAAGTTACTGGCCTGTGTAGCCTATAGCATTTAATCGTCCACTTATAGTCCCATTTTATGAAACAACAAGGAACAATTTGACATTTTGAGAAATATAATTTCTTGCCAAGAGTAAGATGAGAAAATGTATACCTCTTTAAGCTGCTTGTACACTGCTGCTTCGTAACTTATTGCCCCCAGTCATTTCAGTGAGGGAAATGTGGTCGCCGCCTACACGCACGTGCACAGATTTTGCTCTGCTGTGGTTGCCACCAGGCTTTGGCCAACTAAATAGTGGGCATCACGAAACATAAAGAAGATAAGATGGAGTAGTGAATGATGATAAACTGTCCAAATATGTAGAAATCTTTTTTAATTTCAGTGATTTCTGCTGTCTTGCTTTAGTACGCAGCCACAAGTACTGTACTTGTGTGCTTGTGGACGTGTGAAACGTCATCAGTCGCAGCCCAAGTACTGTTTCAATTCAAAGTCTGCATCCAGCCAAGTACAGTCCAAATGCACGGATGTGAACTTGCTCTGCCAGTTCCATCGGGGATGCATCGGGAGGTGACTTGCGTGGACTTTTGACAGCCAGGTATCCCAGAATTCATTTCTCACAGACCTGAGGCAATGGCAGCCATCCTTGCCAAGTCCAAACTCCCAAGTGCACAAGTCCAAACTTGGCGTACTTGGTACTGAGAAACACCAAAAGTCTGCCTCTACCTCTAAAGCTCAGTAATACTGATGAAATCATTGGTGGTTGTTTAATCCATAAAAATGAAAAAAAGGGAGGTTATGTGCAAAACTGTTTTTGGTCAGGTGAATTCAACCCTTATTCCAACCATAAAACTACAAATTGTAAATTGTTGTTTTTACATTTTTGTTTTTCATACAGATAATGTGGTTGTTAGTGAGCTTTTAGCTGCTGTTAGTTAGGTTTGGTCACCTCTGGACAGAGCAAGGCAAACAGTTTCCATGTTTCCAGTCTTTATGCTAAGCTAAGCTAACCATCTCCTGGCAGTAGCTTTATTTTAAGCACACAAGCACGAGTGGTAACAATCTTCTCATCTAAAACTAACTCTTGGTAGAAAAGCAAAAAAAAAAAAAAAAAAAAAACCTTTTTCATGTAACGGTATGGTAGCATGATGAACATTTACTCCCTTAAAGGACCTGTATTTACATCTGTTAAGTAAGGCATCTGTCATCGCTAAGGTTTGGTTTCCCGTAATTCCTGGCAAAGATTTCCCAAGATTTTTATTGTTTGAGTCAGTGGTGGATACTGACATTAGTCAGGGTAGGGAGACATGAAATTGCAACTAGTCTGTATTGCTCAAGTTTAGACCAAGATGAGTGAGATGAGATATAAAATGAGATGAGAAATGTGATAAGGTCTGACCGCCAGCCAATTCCTTTGCATGAATAAAAAAACAAAACAAAACACCAAACGCAAATGTAAAGAACATGAGCAGTCGAACTGTAGTAAACACAAAGAAATGTCTAACACAGATGCTCTTCTCAGAGAGCAAAGCTTCAGAGTGAAGCTCCTGTTTCTTCATATAATAAATGCAAAGCAACAGGCTTTGGATCAAAATGTATTTGGACTCAGAGGAAGTTTGACTCCTGTATGGTTCATCGTCAGAGTTTAGAGCTGTTTGGCTTGGTCCCGATATGTGCTTATCTGGACCAATTCAGCCCAAGTTGGCCTGATTTGCTCTTGGAGCTCTGGCTGGCATCAGGACTTGTGGGAGCTGGAGGAGAGCAGCAGAGAAGAGGAAGCGTCCACGCTGGGTAAAGGTACAGGGATGTGTCCATTCAACAGTGAGGGGAACTGCAGGGGGACAGTTAGAATTAGAGGTGGGAAACACCCATTGACATATTGAGTGCTAAAGTGGATATAGATCATGTGAACAGAAGCCAGGGTTTATTTTCTGGACCCAATAACTAGTATTCCCCCTTGTAGCATTTGGGTAGGTAAAACCAGTAAGATACTCAGGTAAAACATGCAATAACTAATAATACTTATGGCTGTCATAAAGAGTGCATTTCATTCTTTCTTTGTAGAAAGAATATGGTGAATTCTTCTGAGAAAGTCAGTTCTTAATTAAAAAAACTCAGGGCATAAACAATATGCCATAAATATGTCACAAGTTATACTTGGCTGAACTGATGAGCGCTCTTTTCCTCTTTAGCCACAAGATCCATAAGACAAGATGAGATCTGACTTTTCATTCAAAACAACTCTTTTGCACCCAAGAAAAAACACAAAACAAAGGCGATGGAGGTTACTGGTTAGATATGTCATATTCATTAAATAAGTAATGGAATTTTAAGGACATGAAAAACCTCTGGTATTTAGGGTCAAGGCCCTATGTAAAGAATAAATGACGTGATTATAGAATCTTTTGATTTATTCTGGTGGCGTGAGGTGATTGTTGTAGAAAAATTAGACTGACACCACTAGGAGTCACTAAAGTCAGAAGTGTTCAAATCCAACTATAGGGTCTTTAAAGATATTTATTAAAGTTAAATGACTTAGGTCATTGTGGCTTTAAGCTGATTAAAACTATAGAGTCATTTGAACTTAAGAGTATATTGTTTACTACCAATATTGCGCAAATGATGTCACATAATGCTAACAGTAATGTTAAGGTTAGTCATTGGTTTCACAGAATGATTTGCGCAATTAGATGACGAAAATTAATGTTCTGTCTGAGCTGTTTGAATGTTGTGAACAGCCTTTGTGACGTCATATGATTTCTCTATTTTCTGTAGCTCTCTAGTTTGATGGCTGCTGTAATACAGGAGAGTGTGTTCTTGTTTATATTACACTGTGGGGAACCTGTTAATGCACCAACGTTGTGGGGACCAACCCCCCTTGTGAGGACCAAATTGCCAGACATTAAATGTTTTTTGGAGGTGTGTGTGTGTGTGTGTGTGTGTGTGTGTGTGTGTGTGTGTGTGTGTGTGTGTCAGAGAGTTGACATGGTGGGAGGGGCTCCTGACCAACCAGCCCTCTCTCGCTCCCCCTCGCCAACAGGAAGTTGCCCCCTCTTCTTGTCCACACCAGAAAGGAAACATCTGTGGCTTATTTTGAAACCCTGGCACCCGCTAGATCACACATACACCAACACACACACAACAGTGTAACAACAACTGCTGAGGTAAATCTGCTGTGTGACATGACCGTAAAGATCCTGTAGTTACTAGGGAGGGATTTGCCGTAAATAGAGATAGTTTACAGGAAGACAAAGATTTCGTATCCATCACCACCAGAGTTAAGCCACTGTTTTCTCTAAAAGGCTGATATAGCAAATGAAGGTTTGTTTGTCTTTTTTATATGGGACAGTCACAACTGAGCTTATTTCTAGAACAAAGGTTACATAAGTATCCATAAAAATGTTTGCAGCATTACAGAGACAAAGTTGGAGTATTAATTGTGTGTGTGATCACATTGTTTGCGCATGAGCTATGAAGCATTCCAACACGCAGAAGAACCAAGTTAGGGTTAGCAAACTGACTCACTGACATTGCACCAAAATCTATCTACAGTTTGCTGATGTTAGTTGACATTCGTCACCATAAGCTAGTAGTCATACTATTCCAAGTAAGCTTGTAGCAGTAAAACTCCTGACTATATGAAATTAAGCAAGGTGTGTTTTTTGCTTATGAATTCTCCTTTTCATTTGTAAGGGGAAGAATGTACGTACGTACCATTTGTGTTTGGTGTCAGTTATTGTAGTTATCCTGCACACTTGGCACATGAGAGAACTTTCAGAAGGTTGTGATCTGCAACCTCAGTGCTAGATGCCACTAAATTCTACACACCCGACCTTTATATTAGGGTACTGAGGTTAGGGTTGGTTTAAGATTAGGCTGATCTTATCTTATTGCAGGAAGTTTAGAAAACAAAGGTTTTTTTTGTTAAACAAGGCGCTTATAGGTTGTCTTTAACGCAGGATGTAGGGGACCTTGGTCTAAAAAACTTTGAAACTTTTCAAAAGAGGCAATCCGACAACAGTGGCCAAATGGGCCACAGTGCCCACTATTATGACGGGCCCTAGTGCATCTTATCATGGATGTATCGTCTTGACACAAATAGAGACTTGACATTGGACAACATCAACATACATAATACCCAACAATCATCATTGCATATCTGACCAAAAAAAAATCCAAAGAAAGTAAGAAAATAATAATTTAATTAAATAGTTTTAGAAATCATCTATAGATTTTTTTTAGCTTATGTAGAAAAAGAATAGAATTTTGTTTTCGATAGCTACTGACTATTTAAAAAAGAAAAAAGAAAACCATGATGCAGATGGGTTTGCCTTTTTGAGGACATATATAGCAAATGGCACAATTTTTACTTCAGTAACATTCTTCTTTTATTATTCCTATTTGAACTAGGGGTGTGCATCTGTCCATCCCAAGGCGATACGATACGTATCCGATACATGGGCTTCGATTCAATTCAGAGATGATAAATCTTACATAAAAAACGATTCGATTCAATTGAATTAGCTGTAATTCGATGCGATTTCGATTTGACCTTCAAATACTGGAAAAAGATGGACGGCAAGTAAATGTATTCAGTATCACACCATTGTGTTTATTATTCCAAATACACACTGACATGTATGTAGATACAAAATAGAAAATTCAAAATATTACTGTACTGGTACAATAAACATATATTACTGACATAGAATGAAGTGTCTCACTCTCACACACCTATTTCTAAGAGCTTACCTCTTACAGTCTCTTAGGTGGAGAAATATAATGCTCAAAATGCTTCCAAACAAATGATTTTAAATGATGTCCAGCACCGTAAATCGTCTCTTCTCGGTTTGTATCAGCCATGCTGCTGTTTGTTTTGCATTCGCTTGAGTCGCACTGCACATGCGCGTCACTTTGTCCTGCGCCGGAAAGCAGATATACAGGTGTACTGCCCATAGCAAACCAATGAGATGTGAGCTTTGAGATCTGTGCTTTTTACCGCAGCAAAGAGGAGGCGCAACATCGGTGAAACCGATACATAACTTTTGGACCGAACCAACTGCCCATTCAGACGCAATATTGGACCGGTCCAGTTAGACGTGCATCGATGTAGTCGCATCGTTAATGTTAAAATCGGTTAACGATTCACATCGATAATTTTCAGCACCCCTAATTTGAACACAAATATATTTTCAAGGTGGCAATCTGAATCACTTGCAGGAGGTCCCTTTACCCCACGGGTCCTTGTGCAACCACACTGCCCGTGCAGGCATATTTACGCCCCTGTCCAACAACCATGCCCACTTTACGCAGCGACTGGCCAGTTGTGCATTAGGACAACATGCAGTCACTGAGTTTCTCACATATACAGCAATACCAAATGTGTATGAGCATGTGTGTTTGTGTATTACCTGAAAAAGCGGGGCATGGCTCTGCAGTTGTGCAGGACTGAGGGGTCCCACTGGACTCAGGTTGGACCAGAAATGGATATTGGAGAGTAGAGGACTGGGAGTGAGCAGCAGACCAGACGGAGTCTACATGTACAAAAACCCAAAATGAAATGTAGGATAAATACACCACGATGGAAATGCTGCTGTTTATTCTGGCAACAAGTCCAGAGAGCTGTTCATAGTCTGTGGCGGAGTTGTCATTCAGTCTCACCTAGAGCTCAAATGCAAGTCTGCCCTCCAGTAAACTCGCGTCTCCCAGACAGTCTGACTTGGCAGACTGACTACATGCAGGTCAGGAAGCTCCACTCATACAGAATTCATGACATGTATTTTCTTCTGTCTCGTCTTTCCTCTGTCTCTTCATATTTAACTAAGGCCAGTTTGGTTTTCTGTCTGGGTCTGTCATGGGAACATAAGACTGTTTCATCACGAGAGCTTTGACTGGGCCCAAAAAAAATCAGGTCTGACCCTACATTAAACCCCATATTATCTGTCCAAGCCCGACATGAGCCCAAACCACTGCAGCAGTTTTAGACTCAATCCTGATTAAAAACACAAATTTCCACTGTTTAAAAAAAAGTAATTACAAGTTCAACTAAAGTCTTTTCGGTGTGGTAACACAGTGTGCGTTCGTAAATAGTCACTCCGAACACCAGAGTGTTCTCTCAAGTGAAAGTGAAACGTAAGCACTTGTTAATTCATATAGAAATAGGGAAATTAGTGCAAACTTAACCCAATTCAAGCCTGGGGGAATTTTTGCAAAATTATAGCCAGGCCTGGCAAAAACCCGGCAGGTTGCCTTGGGCTCGGTTGGGATTTGGCAGAGAATCAAAGCCCTAATCACAATACATCTCAAAGGTCCAGGAACAACAGTCTCTTTAGTGTTTGTGTGTTTACATTGTTACCGCAAAAAGAAGTGCAGATTTTTTTTAAAATGCATTTTCAATTTCTCTTCTAGCAATGCTGTAACATTGGGATTTAAGGTGCTGACCATGACTTTTATTGCATGTAATACCCCGTCTCTTTCTGCCCCTCATTTCCTGTCATATCTCTACTATCGGATTTATAATAAAGCCGTTAAGTGCGCAAACAACTTTTTAAAAAAATCTGTTTTTCGTGGCTGACTCAAACGCTTACCCTTGAAAAGATACAGGGCTGTGCTTCGGCTATATCTTATTGCAAGTCCACTTTTTAGTCCAGTCATTTCTGTACCTCAAATTTCCTTTGTCTGACCACTCTCTCTTTTGCTGATCTAAAACAGGCGTCTGAGCCTTAAGCTACTTCCTTTGGACCAGTCTATGCTGTGTTATTGTCTGTTTTTTTATGTCTTTTTTTGCTGATTTACCAGTCAACAGTTTAGGCCACCAAACACTATCAACCACCATAAAGTGGTTCTGGTAAATGACGGGGACAGCTGCAGGGACTTTTTAAGGGAGAAAGTGGATAGGGGTTGTTGATAACAACAGCTCAGGTGTTCCTTTCAAACACTTTATCATACAAAGTGTTCAGTGATGAGTGAACGCTTCAGGATACATTTTTTTCTCTCTCTTCATATGTACTGTACACTCAGCAGCCTATCATTGCTCAATCTGGATGAAAGCGTCAGCTGAATGCCTGGATGTAGTCAGACTGTCCTGGTTTGGTCAGTGTGTTGTTGCCAGTGAATCAGGAGCTTCAGGAACATATGGCTTCACTTATGAACCTCCTCCCTCCCTCGCCTCCTCCCCTCTTTCCGCTCACCTCTTTCCATCTCCTCCCTGTCTACAAGCTTAACTCTCCTCATCCCCAAAATGTATCGTTTCTTCTTTTTCTTCTTCTATTTTCTTCTAAAGCCACCTGTATTTATGTATGTATGACTATGTGTGCGTGCTGTGTTGTTAATACGTGCTTTATGTGTCATGTTGTACCTGTGTGGTGACGAAAGGAGTCAGGGAGCCTGAGGGCAGCGCCGGGCTGTTGAGAGCAATGGAGACAAGGTCACTTCCTGTCAGGAGGAGAGAGGAGGCGGAGATTTCCAAGCCTTTGGGTTTTCTGTTTTTTAAAGGCGCACTATTAGCCAATCCCCTCTGCTCTGGCATTGTCATGCCCTGTGACCTCTCTCTCTCCCTGTGACCAGATGACAGGTTTAGAGGTTGAGCATTCTGCTCTAACTCATTAGTTTCTGTGCTCTGACTCCGCCCCCTCCATCGTGTGTGGGTGGGGCTTTGCGGCGGTGAGGAGGAGCAAGAGGAAGAGCGGGCCTGCCGAGGAGACGGTCTGGAGGTATGGGAGGTCTCAGTCGAATATGGGGGTGGGGTGGAGGGGAGGGAGGAATGGCCACGGTTTGTGACGAATCGGATGACAGAGGAGCTGTCGCCGTGGCGTTCGGATCTGGGCTCCGTCTTGATCTGCCGGTGTGGCTCTAAGGAGTGCTGCAGAGAGCTGACGGTGAAGGAAGAGTACAGGCCGGAGTGGAGGTATTGGTTTCTCCCACCCCCCTCCTCGTCTTCAGCCTCAGGCTCTGATGTCATACCTCCACTTTCCTCACCGCCGCGGCCTGACTCGACTACCGCAGGGTCCATCTTCAGAATCTCAGGGAATGACACAAACTTGTAGACAAACTTCTGGCCGATCACCTTCTTGATGATGTTCTGCAGAGAAAAATAGAAATATTTGATCAAAATGTGTCAATTTCAATTGAGTTTTATGGCCCTGAGGACATAAAACATGATTAAATCTCTGAGACGGTTTAACATTGTATTTGTTGTGTACCTTGTCATAGTAGTAGCGCAGGGCTCTGCTCAGCTTGTCATAGTTCATGTTGGTCTTGTTCTTGCGCAGCCCCCATAGCTTGGCCACATCTTCTGACTTAAGCAGCTTGAATTCCCCATCGTTGGACGTCCAGCAGATGAGATGTTTGTGGCTTTGGTCGAGCAGCAGCTGCAGCAGGAACTGCCAGAGTGTGATGGAACTCTCCATGACGGGATGACACCAGAGACACAGGCAATCTGCAGAGGAGAATCAAGATTTAATTGAATAATGTCAGCCACCATGTATTCCGTTGTACTATCAAGAAGTCACTAGATTTTTTTTATTTTTTTTTTCCAAACGAGATGGATTGCTTTACAGCACAAATCAGGAGTAGGGCCATGTTGTTCAAGAGTAAATGGAGCCGTGGAAGAAAAAGGAATCAATTCCAACATGTTTATCCACTATAAAGGAGATCAGAAGGCAGTGGTACTGATGGGAAATGTGGTCCGCATTTGAAGAACAGACAGCGATAAAACAGCATTAACAGATTTTTTTGGCCACTTGGCAGCAGTGGAATAAGTTGCAAATGCAACAGTTACATATTATCCCCTCACCTGTTGTGGCAATTCTGTAAGCGGAGGATTGTCCATTTATGTTGGGGTTATCTGAGTATTTTTGTTGAAAGTAGCTGCTGTAAACTGATTTAATGAGAGCATTGAGACTCAACCAAACTAATTATGTTGGGGACAGTAAAAAACAAAACAAAAAAACGACAATAACAGCTAACAGATGCTAAAATGCTGAGTTAATTTGCAGTCAGGCCGTAATTATGGTGGGCAATCATGATAAGAGTATTCATGCATAATATGATGTTAATTCCACTACAGAAGAGACTTGATGAGCACTAATGTTAGGTGGGGAAAAAAGTGGATATATCAATATCGGTATTGGTTATAAGTCAAATGAGTTGTTATATATCGGCATATCAAATATCGGCAAAAAATCCACTATCGTGCATCCCTAATTAGTGCAGCACTAAATTTTACTGTGAAAGGTCATAACTTTCAATTGTGTTCATAAAACCAGTCAAGGAAAATTTGTTACAGAAGAATATAGAACCAATGCAGCAGGGCTGAGGTATCTTTCAAAAAGGTTAAAACACTAGTACCAATACTAGTATTCTTAAAGTAATACTAATACCAATAGTAATTCATTTGATACCTTTTAATCCTACTTCATTTTGGTAGCATCTTGACACACTGAACTGTCAATGCCATCAAACACACTCCACTCCACACAGACTGTATGGGTTTTAGGCGCTGGGGTAGTGGGCCCATCACATATTGCATTCAGTCGAAGAATGGCTGTGGTGACTGACTGCAAGCAAAACCATATAAATAATTATTTTTTCTCGATGTGGGTACAAAAAGGATCAAATGCAGGTATCATTTGACTGGAGAAGTAGCAATACTTCTTGGTACTGGGTTACTCTTAGACTTGATGCCCTTAAAATGTCTGACATTGAAATAATATCACACATTCTTAGACTGTTTAGGGAATCAGAAACCACAGACGACATAAAAAGGAAGGAAAGAAAGAAAGGAGGGGAGCGGAGGGCAGGGAGGAGGAGGAGGACTCGGTAATGTCAACACAAATGTGTACTGCAATCCTTCCTCTGATGCAAACTCCAATAAAAACCACAAGCATAACAGTGCTGACCATGTCCACCACCACACCGCCTCTCTGGCTGGGAATTCCCTGTCCCAGACGCTGAACCCACAGACAGACAACAACACAAACATGTAAACAACACCAAAGGTTCCACTGGACAGACAACCTCGCCGTGAGTTTCTGAAGAGCGCGACTCTGGAACAAAATCTATATCTCACACCTTAGTGGGCTCTTTAATCTCATGGACTCACAGACTTTGGCTGCCTTCCAAAGCAGGATGGCGGCAGTAGTAAATACAAGAGTGAGTGAAGCCGCCATTGATGCTCAGGGTTGTGTTTGTCCATGTGCCCTTACTTCACCTCCTCAGCCCATTTAAATGTTGGACAGAGGGATGTAGTAAAGGTTGAATATACTTTTTCTTTTTTTTTAAAAATTGGTTTCTCACGGACAGGTAAATGTGAAGTTGTGTTTTCTTGATGAAAAAATAATCTGCCTGCTAACAATTAAGGAGCTTTCTGGTTTGCAGCCTTTATTACATGTTTAATAATCAGATTTAGCCCTCCGTACTTACTGATACTCTAATTTTACAGTGTGTGTGTGTGACAGACCATGAGGGAAAGTGAGAGCGAGAGAGAGGGCCAGACATTGGTTGGCTTTTGGGTGTTTCCATGGTGATAAAGCAGGATGTGGTCAGTGACCTTCTGCCAAGACAAGCACGAGTCTAACTGACATGTTTACCTGGAAACCACTGACTGTCTGTTGAGCGTCTGCCTGTCTGTCCGTCTGTCTCCTTTGCTGTCCCTCCCTCTCTCTCTCAATGCAATTGATTTACAAGGTGCCTTATTAGCAGGAAATACAAAACTACTTACTGCCAAAAGAAAAACAACAAATGCGTCATTATAACCTGATTTAATTTGCAACCATGACAATATCACAGTAGAGACTTTGCAGTTGCATCAGAAATCCCCATGGCAACCACATCTGCCTGAGAAGTGGAGAAACGCTGGAGCCGAGGATGTACACTGCCACCAGACGTGATAGCTGCTCTACACACCTTCATTATCAACCACTAATTTAGCATGAAAACACAGAATTAATCTCTCTCTTTCTCTCTGTCCCTCTGACAGGAAACCAGACAGAGGAGAGGGGAAAGTGCATGTGGTGCGAACAATGACCCATCGGCATGAACACACGCAAACGCATATCCTCGCTTCCTTTTTCCTGCATGGGTGTGTGTGTTAAGTGATGGAAGAACTATAGTGGTGTCTGTCTGTCTGTCTAAACCAGGACTTCCTGTCATTCAACTTCAGCAGGGGCGTCTTCTCGGAGAAAGGCCTTCCCTCTCCAGGAGGTAGGACGTCCGGTCACTGGGAACCCCCAGAGCGCACACACACACACACACACACACACACACACACACACACACACACACACACACACACACCTATGCTTCTCTATTTATATAAAGTTCTTATTGTTAACACTCGGCGGATGCAGAAGGTGTCTTTTAAAGAGCAGCATCCCAGCACACACACCCATCCACACCATATGGGGAACGCATCTATGTCAGACAGTTTGATCTATGTTCACCATCTGACATTTTAACAAATCTAGACTGGAAAGAAACTAAGCAGGAGGAGGAAATGATTTATGGAATTTCAGAATAAAAGCAGTTTAGCACAGACCCTCAGTGTTACAGCCTATATGAACTCCTTCTCGTTCTCTCTCTGTTTCTTGTGAGTGTAAGGTAACAATTTCTTCATGACCCACAAATAAACATTTCTCCTTCCTCAAATGTGAATCTGTTAGATATTCACTGCAGCGTACTTTTGACACTCAGGATTTTGAATCCAACAGAAACAAACTGAATCAAAAAGCTGCAAATTATTCTCCATCCATTTTGGAGGTATGTGTGTGAGTGTATGGGGAGGGAGGGGGGTTCTGCTGGAACTCAAATGGTTCTTTGTGTTGCACCAGTGACTCATTTTCAAGATGTTGTCTGCTGCCAGCTTCAATCCGGAAGCGCATGGCAATTAGTCTGCGAGGTCCAGACAAACCAGAAAGTCTACAACTAGGTTTTTAAAGGAGCCACGGTTGATTTTTTTTCCACAGCTGCCGGTACACTAACTTCTTTTCATTCTTTCTCATTTTTGAATGGAGCCAAACTAAACTGAGGCAACTTTACGCATGTGTCTGTGCCAAAGCGGGGAACGCACTGGCTTTATCGCCTTTTACGCACAGCTGTAACGCTTTTTACGCACAGGTTTATTACTTTATGCGCGGGTTCAGTGTTGTGTTAAAGCTGACAATGAATATCTGAACCTTATCAGGTTTCCGCAAATACAACAAGCTCCTAAAAGTCGGCTTCTGTGTCCCTGTTACGCACGAACACGTAGGTCTTGAAAGTTGTCCGTAGAAGGAAACTTAAACTTGTACCTACCCTGCTGAGGACGGCCGCTGCTGCTCTGCCCGTCTGCTGTGTGTGATGAGTGTGTTTGCGTCTTATAGCGGTGTGTGAGTGTTATGTTGGGGTTCCATGCTGCTGCTGCTGCTGCTGCTGCTGTCTGAAAGCGGATCCGCAGCTTTTCTCTCTCCTGCCTCAGAGCAGGAAGTCGGGACGCGCAGACGGAGAACCGGCGCACTTCCTTTGGCGCAGTATTCCCGTCTGTGTAAACACATACACACACACACACACACACACACACACACACACACACACACACACACACACACACACACACACACACACACACACACAATCTCTATAAACACAACCCCTCCTTCAAACCAGTCGCTCTCACGCACAAGCCACGCGCCAAACTGTTTCAGACCTGCACACACCTGAAGTCATGCATTTAAGGCAGACGCGCGCGCGCACGCACACACACACACACACACACACACACACACACACACACACACACACACACACACACACACACAAATATTGTAATTCCGACTACACAGCGCTGAGCCAACTGACAACTGACGTCATCCTCTTCCTGCTCACCGGGAGGGGTTCCTGTTCTTACGCACACACACACACACACACACACACACACACACACACACACACACACACACACACACACACTCGATAACTTAAAATTGTTGCCCAATCGTTGATTTCACTTACAGGATGTTGCCAAAGCAAATAATATGAATCAGTTTCTGAAGGAAGGTGCACTGATCTGTTCTGGCAACCAAATATAGGCTAAACATAAAATGATAAATACAAAAACTGTATTTAATTAACTGAATGAGCTGATTGTTTTTCTAGTGCTTACAATAATGTCATTAATCCGTTATTGTGTACTTTATTATCCTCCTTTTTTGTAAATTTAATGTTTTTACCTGCACAGCTGCTTATGTTCTCATACATTTTCAAACATATAATTGGCAGCAAGATAAAAATCATACACCAGCTACAGGTGATTTGATGTTCTGGTTTTAAAGAGAAGAGGCTCAGTGACTGTCAGTTTACAAGCGAAGAGACTTCCAAAGATTGTCTATGTTTAAGAAGACGAACCAAACAACAATGACTTACTGTGTGTTGTGCCTAAAATTTCGATTTGCAAACTGCTGTGAGGGCAGACCAATCCAATGAAGCACCTGACCTTAGCTGACAGACATTACCACTATGTGACAAGCAACTGAATTATCAGTCACCAGGCAACGTTTATAACTCTATTCATATTCATGGGGAACCATTTTTGACAGTGAGGTGTCCTCACAGTTTGAGATGGACTGTTAAACAAATATGTTTCAGTGAACTCTGCACTATGAACTATCTTGTTTATCGTGTGCCTGTCAATGTGGGCTCAAAGGTCATGTCAACAGCTGATGTGTCCTTGATATCTTGCAACTTATCGGAAAACATGGCTCTATTGGTCATTCTCCTACTCATATCCCTCTTTTGTAAGACTGTCATCACAGTCTTTCCTAATGTGTATTTCCCAAGTCCAAGCTGATATGACCCTGGTGACGTCATCCGCGTTATTTGGCAGATTCAACAAATAGTTTTCTGCATTTTTTCAACATTCCTTTAAATTTTGCTACTCTGTAAACGAGTCAAAGTGAGACATCTGTCGTATTTCCGCCTCTCTGATTGAATTTCCGGATACCTCATTAGCCCCGCCCACGCCCCTAGTCCCGCCTCCATCTTTGAAACGTCAACAGCGCCAAACTTCAGCCTCCCTCACGGGAAAATGACTACTGGTACCGAGGAGCCGCAATGGAGAAAAGTTAATTCGGTCTCAGGGGTGATCCCGCGGTCCAGACACGGACACCGTGCAGCTGCAATACGGGAGCTGATTGTCGTGTTCGGCGGTGGAAACGAAGGGATAGCGGAGGACCTCCATGTTTACAACACTGGTGAGCTAACGTTAGCTGGACGCTAGCTAGCAGGTTAGCGGCTAATGTTTTTAGCAGGCGCAGGGGTTGAAAAGACCAAACCAGCCGTTTACCGCGAGCTTTTAGTGTCCCTTTAAGAGGCCCTCCAACATTTTAGCATAATTTCGTTGTTATGGGTTTTGGTAAAGTAGCCCCTAACTTGAACTCGACAGTGCAACTTCAGCTGACTATTTAGCTTTAGTTACCATTTTCCTCCGAATTTCAACGTTACACGGTTGTTTCGTTAACGTATTGTTTACGTGCCTTACCGTTAGCTCATGGTGGGAACGTCATGTTATTTGTACCGTTAACTGGTCATCAATTACAGTTTGGTAATAAAAAGTGTGACAGTTAAATGTAGCTTTACACATGCTGAATATGTAACGCGCACAGTACAGTACAAGATACTGTGTCAGTGTTATGCAGACGAGGGCATTGTGCAATAAAGGTCATTATGTTTTTACTCCAGCTGAAGTGGTGTTTGAGGTCGTGCAATTGCAAGGAAAGCTGTTTTTTGAAAAAGATGCCACCAAACAGGGTGTATAAAATGTCTTAAAGGTAGCATCCACCCAGATGTTTTGCCTGATGCAATAACTGACATGTGCCCATCCCTCCAGTCTCTAAGCAGTGGTTTCTGCCTGCGGTGAGGGGTGACATCCCACCTGGCTGTGCTGCCCATGGCTTCGTCTGTGAAGGCAGTCGAATACTTGTCTTTGGCGGCATGGTGGAGTTTGGGAAGTACACCAACAGTCTCTATGAACTTCAGGTAATGTATTTACATTTCATAAGGGGTGATTCCTACTAGGGATGGGCGATATGGCTGAAAAGTATATGACTATATAGCTGGTTCATATTGATCAATAACGATAATTATCAATCATTTTTATAACCTACTTGAAATAAGGACCAGGAGAAAATAAATGCATTTATTTTAAACTCAGTAGCTTTCTTCTGATTTCAATCACAGTCATCAGTCAAGGCACACGGAGGAAAATGTAGTGTCAACACAACTACTACTAGAAAACACAAATAAATGAACATACACAAGATGTTATAAAAACTACATCTCGACTATTTCCTCACTATCCTCTCTCATTCTTGCTACTCACTCCATGCTGTGTTGTCTTCAGTGTTGCTAGATCTTGGGAGAGAAACTATCAACCAGGACCAGCAACCAAAATTACTTTACAAATACATTGTATTTA
The DNA here is from genome assembly GCA_026686955.1 of Epinephelus cyanopodus. Taxonomy (NCBI): domain Eukaryota; kingdom Metazoa; phylum Chordata; class Actinopteri; order Perciformes; family Serranidae; genus Epinephelus; species Epinephelus cyanopodus. The sequence goes on from CM048936.1 coordinate 10,465,213, forward strand.
CTGCCCTTGAGCTCTACCAAACCAACTAGCCGACCAAAAACGTGGAAAGAATAAATGAATGAATGAAAGTGAACGTAAAGAAGTTGCATATAACAAGCCATTTTACTTTCACTGTAACAGTACTGGTATGCTGAACAAGATCTGAGGGGGCGGAGGGAATGGAGCTGTGGAAACGTCCTGCAGTCCGACATACTATCATGCGTTTAAATAACTTATTAGACGGGTATATGTAGAGAAAGGCGACGTTTAGAGAGCAAGCCCAAATAAGCGACTCCACTTTAGAAACAAGCCCAAAAAACCACAACCCGCAACTACCAATATTTGTAAGCAACTTCACAAAAAAACAAGACCAAAGTTGCGGCTTATAAGCGGACCTGGCAACCCTGGTTGTGTTCACACATGAGGATGGCACAGCCAAACCTGATGTTGTGTGAGTGTTCATGCAACTAAAATTGCACAGCCAGACTCCGAGGGTAACTTTCTTCGTGTTTTTTCCTAACAGAATAAGTAACATTATCTAACGTTATATCGAACATCTTTTCTATCGACAGCACGAGTGTTTATCGCGAGACGATATGTTATCGTTTTATCGCCCACCACTAATTCCAACCCACTTGCTGTTGTGAAGGTAAAATAATTTAATCTTGACTTCTTCTCTGTGTTGCTCAGGCTAGTCGCTGGCTGTGGAAGAAGCTGAAGCCCAGAGCACCCAGGAATGGCTTGCCCCCCTGCCCTCGGATTGGACACAGCCTCACACTTGTGGGTAACAAGTGTTACCTGTTTGGAGGGCTGGCCAATGATAGTGAAGACCCCAACGGCAATGTACCAAGGTAGTGTGCGAATACATACAAGAAACATAGTGTTTGATAAAGCGTTTGTTTACACTGGGTTTTTCAGAGATGCATGAAAAGGGGGCAAACTGATAGTTTTTCTTTAGATTTGTTTGTGAATATTGAGTGGGAATAGTTGTGGGGACTCCTTACAGACATTCGGCAAACCCTGTGCTCCCCGAGTGTTTAAATTAGAGCTGCAACTAAGGATTATTGCCATACTGCCGATTGTTTTTCGATCAATAGTTTTGTTTTTGAAACATCCAACAATAGCAAAACTTAAACTCAGACTTCTCTGAGAAGTTAGAATTAGATCATTTGGCTTAATGAAACGTCCTTGCTCACCAGCGTGGAGAACGTGCAGATGGATAATAACCTCTAAGAGACAGTTGCATAAATGAGTCTGACTATCTACCATCTTAGATACATGGGTGACCTCTATGAGCTGGAGCTGCAGTCATTATCCGGGGCAAGAGGCTGGAGCATCCCAGAGACAAAGGGTGGTGGTCCCTCAGCACGGGAGTCCCACACCTCTGTTGCATACACTGGCCTTGGCTCCCCGAAGCTCTACATCTATGGAGGGATGCAAGGATGCCGGTTAGACGACCTCTGGCAGCTTGATCTCGGTAGGGTTTTTTTTAGTGACAGATAACACTGACTATCTTAAATTTTCAGAGAGGAAAATTGGAACATTTTGCATGCTTTCATTGACAACAAAACTGGTAGGCTTATTTGAGTTTTTGTATGTATTGCAACTTCCTTATCATTATCATTTCCTCTCTTCAGACACAATGGTTTGGTCGATGCCTGAAACCAGGGGTTCCACGCCACTCCCCAGAAGCCTTCACTCTGCCAATGTCATTGGAAACAAGTGAGAGATCCGTCGTAATTGAAGCAGCACATGTTTAGTGTGTATGCGACACCTGACCTGGCTAGTCTGTTACAAACTACTGTGTGTCCGTCTGTCTGCAGGATGTATGTTTTCGGTGGCTGGGTTCCTGTGCCAGAATCGGACAAACACAATGCTTTAGGAACTGAATGGATTTGCAGTGACTCCTTAACTGTACTCAACTTAGGTCTGTGCATTTCTCTAAAGATATCCCACACTTTTATCAGAGGTTTCACAGAGAGAGAGCATCTTTATTGGTTAAGTTTTTGCTAAATGTGGTGTCAATCTGTTTTAACATCAGGTTTCATCAGCACCACAGGAAACATAAAGTTCTGATACATCTTGTTTTCATTCAGCCCATCGCTCAGAGGCCAGAAAGTTCACTGCAGCCTTTTTTTCCTGTTACAGACACTATGAGCTGGCAGGATTTGGGCCCAGAGCAGCAGGATGATATTGAGTCCCAGCTGCAAAGCCATGGACCCCAAAGTGATGATCCGTATGCCTGTAGACCCAAAGCCAGGGCCGGCCACTGTGCCGCCAGCGTTGGGTCCAGGCTTTACATTTGGAGCGGTCGTGATGGTTATCGAAAGAGCTGGAACTACCAAGTCTGCTGCAAGGACCTCTGGTACCTGGAAACAGGTGAGAACTGGGAGCAAGCTGTTCGGAGACGCTTCAAGTTATTTATTTTTTTGTGTTTTTGTGCTAAAAAACCAAACAAACAACAAAAAGCAAATACAGCTCATCAATATGTTCTGTATTCTGTCCTCAGATCGGCCAGCCACCCCACAGGCAGTGCTACTTATCAAATCCACAGTCAGCATGCTTCACGTGGCATGGCGCCCTCTGGCGGCAGCAGACTGCTACATCCTTCAGATCCAGCCTGCACCTTCACCAGCCAAGCCAGTCGATCCAACTGGAACAGATGGACTGGACGCAAAGGGTAAAGACTCTGCAGGTATGGCAAGTGCACATATTCAGCTATCCCCTCAGTGAGGAGAGGAGAGGCTCAGGACACAGCTTGGAATAGTAGAAGAATGGAGGTTATTAAACAGAGCAATTTTACTGCCTGAAAAAATACATTACCAGAAAGAATCTGTGGCATGTTTATCAGGGTGGGGAACTTTCTAAACACATTTTTGGCTCTCTGGTGAAATTTTGCTTAACTCTCTTCTCTCAGATGTCCAGTCCCTTCAAGCTCAAACTGGAGAAACCACTAATAAAGAAGCGAAAGCATCAGCTCAGGTAGATGTGACTTACTTAACATGGTTAAATCTGTAAGTAAAGATTGTTACATGTAATAACACACCCCTGTTTTAGCATTAGATATACTGAATGGTATATCCAGTCTACCAGCAGACCAACCACGAATGAATGAATGAAAATGAAACCATCCATGAATTATCAGACTTTTTACACATACTTCCATTAACAAAATGGTTTTCAGGTTTCAATTACAGTAACAAAACATTTGTTCAACCAAAAATAACCCTTCCATTTTCATTCCTTAAAGGGTCATTCTGTCTGATAGTAATGATAATTCTGTAATACTGTGATACCGTGAAACTGCAATTTTTTTCTGAGACGGTTATCTTACTGTGAAAATCTCATACCGTTGCAACCCTAGTCATATCAGTCCCCCTGCTTAACGTCGCCAAACTCACTTCCTTGTTTCTGCTTGTGAAGATGCAGACATGTGATGTCTGACATTGACATCTCACATTTACCAACAAAAAATACTGCTAAAGACTGTGCAAGGTTACTTCCTGATGTTCTGCAAGAAAGCAGGGCTTAACTGTTTTGAACCGTGTGCAACATTGTGGTGGACCACAAATCAAATTGACTGACAAGCACGTTTTGCACGAGATGTGCTGTCCTGGCCAGTCCTGCTGTGGATCTCTGCTAAAGGTAGCTGCTGTGTTCAGAAAGAGTGACCCTGTGGCCGTCTCGTTGGGGTCAGGATGTGCAGATAGTTAAATCATTCGTTTTTTTAGGCCTGTGAAATCCTGGAGGGACTGATAAAAGAATTGTGAAAAATTCACTGTGGTTTGGCTTGGAAATAAAACCTTGTGTTTAATATCAAAACAGGGTGCTTCCGTTTTAGAGGAAATAGATCATGTACTTAAGTTTTCTCCCTGAATTTCAGGATGCCTCAGCACAGCAAGAAGCTGCAGCAAAATCACCCAGCGGCTCAGCAGAGACAAAAGCACAAGGTGGGAGGAGTGCTGGGAGAGAGACAGAGAAGGACTCTGTAACAAAACGCTTTGGTAAGTCCGCTGCCCCATGACCCTCCTCCAGCCCCCCAGGTATCAAGTTTCACTCCCAATACTGCACCTTCCACAAGAAGATGAGTTGGCCAAGGATTCCCAATTCACACACAGAGCTAGATGCAAGCTTTGTGTGAAATCGTTTGACATCGCCAACATGGGGGAGAAGGCAATTCCGAGCCACATGAAAGGAAAAAAACACTGATGTCTCGTTACTGCATTGCTTGCACCCAGAATCCCAACCTTTTTGCCTCAGCCCAGACATTGAACTTACCTGAGTTTTTATTTGCATGCCATTATGGTACTTGGCTAAAATCGCCTATTAAGAATAATTAAATATGATGTGAAATATGATACACTGATATATTTATTCAGATGTCGCATATTCTCTGGGGGAAAAAAAACCCCCGCAGAGAAGTCTGGAAATTAGGGTATTGAATTTTGAAATTCCAAATGTGTAGGAACCCTGAGTGATTGATTTGTGTGCTTCCACAAATATTTTTTATTGGGGCCAATAAAAGATGCGATAGGAATGTTGATAAATGTATTGTTTCAGTTATTTCTGTTGCTCTATTTCCCACACAGCGTGAGGGAGACAACACACAGCACGCTTTTACTGTTCAGTCTGAGCTGCCCTCATGAAATCTGATTTGTCTTCTCTACCCAGCTTAAGTATTACTGCAGTTTCTCAGCTTTGATCCACTGACCTGCTGCACTCTCTATTTGTGTGTTGGCTGTAGGTTCTGGACAGGAGATGTCAGAAGCGGAGGTCAGCAGCTCAGATCAACACCAGCAGGGTAATGATGATACTCAACCTTAAATGTCAGTAATGAGCCAGACTTCTGTGAAGTGAAATTCACTGTGGGCTCTCCTTGGCTTTTACAGAGAAACAGTCTGTTTCAGCTGACAGCACAACAGATCTCTACGCCCAGGCACATCAGGTCAGATACACTCCTCAACAGTAATTCTTAGCTCTCATTTGGCTCGGTCTAAACTAAGATTGTAAACTCTCACCGGCAGAGTCCAGATGAATCAGTGTGGTTCGATGTTGGTGTGTTCAAATCGCTCTACTCTGAGGTCAGCCACTACTTTCTACCTGCTGACAGTGACCAGGCGACTGCAGCCATCAGCAGCCGGCAACCAAACACTAAAGAGGTAAAAACAACAACAACGTCTGTACCGTTTCATTTATAAAAGAATGATTGAGAAAAGATGGGTATTGATTTTGACTTAATGAAGATGCCATTCACTCCTGTCCTCTCACCCACACGCCCTCTGTCAATCCTTTGCTTTCCCATCAGCCCTTCCCCCTGAGAAAGCTTCCAGGGCCTCAGGACTACCAGGGCAGAGAGAAGCAGGAGCTGTCTCCAGGTCAGACCTACAGGTTCAGAGTCGCAGGCATCAACTGCTTTGGCCAGGGAGACTTCAGCCCAGTCAGCGAGTTCAAGACCTGCCAACCCGGCTTCCCTGGAGCGCCCTCTGCTGTCAAGATAACTAAGGTGACATATTGAGGATACTCCAACAGATTAAGCACAAACTTCTGTATTCTTCACATTCTTCCTTATACTCCTTTTTCTTCACAGGCCAACGATTCGGTCCACATCACGTGGGAGGCTCCTTCCTCTCCATCGGGCCGGATCCTTGAGTATTCCATGTACATGGCGGTGAGGAAGAGCCGCTCCACCAGCTCGGAGCGCCCGGGTCAGATGGCCTTCATCAGGATCTACCGCGGCACCAAGATGTCCTGCTTGGTGAGCTCCACCCACCTGGATAATGCTCAGATTGACTGCTCCGCCTCCAACCGACCAGCTGTCGTCTTCCGCATAGCTGCTAAGAATGAGCAGGGCTACGGCCCAGCGACGCAGATCCGCTGGATACAAGGTGGAGGACCTCAAGTGTTTTTCAGTTTTTGCGTATTTTGTCTCATTATATATATTTTTTTATCTTGATTCAGCGTCCTGTTTCTGTCTTTTTAGATCCCAGTAAATTGCGAGCGTCTGCATCTAAAGCTGACAGTATTGCTGAGGCTGACCAGGATGCTGCTGACAGGTAACCACAGTGACCTCTCATGATTTGGGTTCATTTTCACTTTCTAGGTCACAATTTTTTTATGAAATTGTCTCTTGCTTTTTCATTTTCTTTTTGCAGCTCCAGCTGAAAATGTTTGGACCAGTGACAACGTGTTTTGGAAAAGAAAAGAAAACATGCACTCAGGAAGATGGCCATGTACACCACTCAAATGTTGTATATTTCATAAATAGTTTTGTTAATTTATTTTTTATATATTTAATTATTCCCTTTGTAAATAGGTTTTCATAGAAAGCTTGACCTCATGGCTATTTTAGTTAAGCAGATGTTTTCTTATGTAATAATACAATGTACACCAAACTACAAGTATGAATTTAGATTTAAAACCCTCCAGAGGTTGAAGGTGCCTTAGAGCTTACTGAAACAGCCACTGATGCTGCTTTACACAGTATGTCGTGGTTTTGAATGAAACACAGGTGGTAAGATGTTTTCAGGGCCAATCATCAAATAGAAAAGCCTTTTTGGCGTGGTGGACCACTTTTACAATTCTACTGACACACTGAGATTACATAGTGAAATGTTATTGTTGTTTTATAACTAAATTGTTTGCTGTGATTGCTATAGGATCTTTGTTAACTTGTTTGTCACTGTATACAACCCTATGTTACCACGAACAGTTTTTATTATCAGTTGCTTCTGTACAGCACATATTGTTTTATGATTTTGTTACATTTGTTTATTATAATTACCACTAGATTTTTTTCACATTGTTTTTAGTTAGTTTAAAAGATTTGTCCCAACTCAGAAACTTGGCGCTGACTGCGACCAAAGGTCAGAGCACTACTAATGCTTCTGATATGAATAAAAGGCATCAAAAATGTTACAGATATTACAGAGAGAGATTTGTGTTAGCGCTGTTATTGTCTCTGGTTTGACCAGCTCACTAAGTGGCAGACAAGAAGTCTTAGAATTATCTTCCCTATCCTCCTCCATCATGTCTGGACTCTGGATTATTGCAGACCTTTATGACTGCTGCGGTAAAGGAACAGGTGGAGAGATTGTTATGCAGAGCTCAAATCATTCCAACCTGTGCTGCATCTCTTTGTGTTCTTGTTAAACGATGTGCTCTCTTCCACAGAAGATGCAATGATGAATGAACATCTGAAAGTGTATAATCAGTGTACTGGATTTAACAGAAGTGGGCTGAAGACAGCTACCTAGTGATTTTTGTAGTTGTAAGAGATGTGCCTCAACCTTCTTGGGTGGCCTCTCAGGCAAAGGGTGGGTGTCCAGCTGTGGACTGATTCCTAGTATGATGAAGTTCAACATCAGTTTATTACGGCACCTCGTACATACTGATGTAGGTGCATGTTGGTCCCTGGAGCCTTGCATAGTTTGCATCTGCTCAGCTGATGTCCACACGCATTAAGTGAGCAAGGTGTTTACACAAGTATGCTTACTTTGCTACTTGTTATTAGTAACCACTGGTTAAATACAATATGGTTAAGGATTAATATATGCTTAATATATTCAGTCCTTATGCAGTTTTAGGCTCACACATGTGATACATCAGTTAATACGTTAATATATTCAGTAGTTAGAAATGCTGTAGTAGTATAAATATGCACACAGAAATATATAGATCCAGTGTGAACGTGCCAATGAGGGTTTTGTGAATGTTGTCTTTATCAACGAGAGAAATGCACTTCGGGAAAAAAGTCCCATGATCCCACAGTTTGTAGTTTGCAGAATTGCTAGCTAGCGCTGGCTAGCAACGCAAACAGAAAGCAGGACAGAGTTCAACCGAAGGTACGTGGTTTTTGGCATCCACTTAATTGAGTCTGTAAAGTAAATATTGTTATTTACTTTGACTTAACTTTATATGGCCGTAAGTCGATGTTTGAACCCCAGAAATGCGCCGTACGGTACACAACGTTAGCCACGTCTTCGAGCTAACGTTACAGTTCATGGTACCTGTTTGCTAGCTAGCTAGTTAGCTTACAATTAGCCGTTTAGCTTGCTTCTGTAAATTCGTTGGAATTTAATATGTTAAGATGTTAGTGTTTTCATTGCGAAAACTTATCCCAGTCACGGTAATGACTACTCGTGTTAGTTTAAGTACAACGCCTTGACCCTGCAAGGAAATTTCCAGGAGCAAGGAGTGTCCGATAACGGACGCATTGAACTAGCTAGCTAGCTAGTTAGCATGTTAAGTCGCGAGACAGAGCGCGATATTTAAAAACATCTCCATGCTTTTGACAAATTTGAGATGTAAGTTTGCAGTTTTTACTCTTAGATCATGACATGTCCGCAACTGTTAAATAGAGGCTAACGTTAGACTAGTGTGTGTCTGTGGTGAAGCATTGGGTTAAGTTAGGCTGTATTTTAAGGGAGTACGATGACAACAAACCTCAGCCAGTGCACGTAACGGTAAATAATGCTATGTAGATACTCGTCATCTTGTTTTGTTTTTTGACTCTAAGCTATGGATTTGTTTTAGACTGCATATGAAACTACAGTTTGTGCTGTGGTGTATTGATAGTATTCTGAAGTTCACTGTGTTAATGTATTCTGACGGAGTGACATTGGTCTGAATTTCTCCTCAGAGACAGACAGGATGCTTGATGTTAAGAAGCTTAAGTGGTTTGCAATCACAGACTGTGTATCCACAGCAGAGCCAGCAGCCAGGGACTGCAGCTGACTAATCACTTGAGATTGATTCAGAGCCTTGACTGAGGTTGTTATTTTAATAAGTAGCTGGGGGACTCCTCTCAAAGCCACCATGGTAACTAACTGACAACAACGACAGGACTCATTTCTGCAATCTCAAAGCACCTGAACGCACTTAGAGAAAGTGAGGGCAGTTCTTGCCACAGCTTAGAACTGCTGTTCCTTTTTTTGGACACAGACACAGCAATTCCTTTCCCTTGTTCACCCAGCTTTTATTTACATCCTCCGGTCTCTGGCTCTTTCCTGCAGAGGTGAGATGATGACCTCCTCAGCTCTCGGCCAGTCGTCACCACTCCTTCAAAATCTGGAGCCTGGGATTGGGAGGTCTGCAGCCATGCTGGGGTTGTCTGCTGGGTTGGAAGGAGCAGAGATGGAGCTGCAGAAGATGCTAATCGATGAGAGGATAAAGTGCGAAAATTATAAGACCAACTACCGGACACTAAAGGCTGAACATGCCAGGTATATCTGATTGACTTTTTTTATTCTTTGGCAGCCCTTGCCTTTTGTTTTATATTGTGTATGAATTATGGGAGACACACTGAGTCAAGCCTTGGAGAAAAGCTACCATTGATATGGTTGCAAGTGTAGAGAAAAAGCAAGAAGAATCCATCTCTCCATCATCACATATCATCAATTGCGCTGACATCAGCTATATTTTCATAGGAGAAAGTGTAGTAATAAGAGAGCTGAATTGTAATATGTACTTAATTATGTTTATCAACATTGACTCTGCTTCAGTTTTCCATGTATATGTTTGTATGGCATTGTGCTCAGTCTCAGCCCTGGTTGTTGCAGCTTGCAGGAAGAGTTTACCCGAGCGCAGGGTGAACTGAAGCGCCTGTTGAGTGACAGACAGACTCAGCAGGAGAAACTGCAGCTGCTGTTGGCGGAGCTCCGAGGAGAGCTACTCGACAAAACCAGAGAAGCGGAGGAGCTGAAACTGCAGGTAAGCTGAGGAACTCTCACACAATGCAACTTGTGGAAATGAATCAGTAAATCAATAAAAACAAAAGAACACATTAGTGACAGGTGCCTCCTCACTGGCAATAACCGTGGCATTATGATTGCAGGTTGTCTGTCTGACCGTCAATCCCATTCTTATGAATGTGATATCTCAAGAATGCCTTTAGGAAATTTCTTCAAACTTGGCACAAACGTCCCCCTGGACACAACGATGAACCGATTAGGTCTTGATGGTGATAGATCATACCTCAAGGTCATTGTGACCTTGTCTGTTTCATTCTTAAGAATGCATTATTTCAAATACAACTGGACACATTTTTAATAAAAATTGCACGTTCACTAGGACTCAGTGATAAACTAATTAGAATTTGTGGTTAAAGGTCAAGGTCATTATGACCTTGCATCCATCTCATTCTCATGAAATAGATATCTCAATAAGTTCTTGAGGAAGTTTCCTCAAATTTGGTACAAATGATCACTTGGACTCAAGAATGAACTGATTTGAATTTGGTGGTCAAAGGTCACTGTAACCTTACAAAACATGTTTCTGGCCATAACTCAAGTATTCAAAATTACACATATGTCTAAAAGGAAGTAATGATAAAGTGATGACATTTTATATCCAGAAGGTCAAAGCTGAATGCAGAGACATACAACTGCAAGGTGGTAATTCCAGTTATCCTTAAATTTGCTCATATGTAAAGGCTTAAAAATGCCCAAAAAATGTCTTTAAAAAATTGCTTATATGTAACCAAACATCTGACTCTCTGGATAAATATGTTTGTGTGTGTCTGTTGACCAGGTGATGACCCCTCAGCGACTGGAGTTGCTCAGAGCTCAGGTGCAGCAGGAAATGGAGGTTCCAGTCAGAGAGAGGTTCAGTAAACTGGAGGAGGTCAGTCTGTTTCTATATCGTAGGTCTGCTATGTGTGACCATAGTGCCATATATTTTCTTTGTTGTAACACCAACTAGTGACTGCGGTCCCTACGACAGAGGGAACAATGATGGGGCTGCTACCCATTTACGTAAACTTTATTTCTTGTTGACAGTTTCTCTTGTCATTATGTAATATATAGGGATTAAATCATGTATCTCAACATTTTGGGATTTAAACTTAGTAGTGTTTAACCTAGCTTGACACAAATAGTTGTTCTGCCTAACAAAGGTGTGATATAACAAAAGAGGTGAATGTACTAACTGATTTTTGAGGGATTTATTGGGAGTCAGCATGATTGACAGGAAGCCACAATGTAATGCAGCACAGATATAAAACACTAAACAGTGAAATACAAGAATAAACAGCTGCAAAATGAAAATGGAAAAACCTTGATATTACCCTTAAATGCCGGCTCTAAATTGTTGTCAGCAGCTGTCACTACTAAGTCCATAGCAACGGACAAGAGATTAACATTTGATTGCCTTTTGAAAATCATTTAAAAGTAGGTGCTTTTGCGCTAATTTACATTTTGTCTGCTTGATTGCTCCCTCTCTTCCTCCTCCCTCTCTCCTCACTCACTGATTAGGAGCTAATGTGTGTACTCCTGGTTCTTTGTAGGAAACAGAAAAGTACAGGACTGAGTACAACAAGCTGCGGTATGAGGTCACCTTTCTCAAGACCCAGTTTGACCACCAGAGAGAAGAGCATGCTCACATACTGGAGGAAAGGAAGATCCGCTATGAGGCAGAGGTAGGTTTGTTGTTTGGTTGGGCAGCATTTGTTGTAAATGCTGTTCACTTATATTCTAGTTGTTGCTGTACACTTGTGTCTGATGATAAAAATAGAACCTTAATTTAAATGATCCCCTCCAGATCTCTCGTCTGGAGAAGGACAGGGAGGACCTGGTTGCTCAGTACCAGGGTTCAGACGTACTGCGTGATGGGAAACGAGTGGAGGCTCTGCTGAGGGAGAAAGCCCAGCTCCACCTGCGGCTAAAGGGCCTGGAGGCAGAGGTGGCCGAGCTCCGCGCCCAGAGAGAAGACTCGGGCCAGCAGGCTGAGAACGTCCAACGCATCCAGATCAGACAGCTGACAGAGTCTCAGGCTGTTGTGAAGTCGCTGGAGGTGAGACAGCAGCATGCTCTGCTGTTTTTTTTCTGCTTTATCTTTTATCTTTCTTTTATGACTGTTGTATCTGATTGGTTGTTGGTGTGACAGGCAGAGCGTCAGTCGCTGCGTCTGCAGCTGGAGCGGATGGAGAGCGAGCTTACTCAGACCCACGAGCAGAACAGCCAGATCACTGGACGACTGCACAAAGCTGAGCGAGAGGTCATCTCTCACCTCCCAGGTAACCTGCTCTTTGACCTCTGACCCCACCCTCTGAGATGTTTGATTGACTGTAAAATCATTACGCAGCGCTGCCTTGGTTTCCATGTCAGGTTCAGTAAAAGTTTTTTCTGGTTCTCAGATTGAAAGCCTGAAGCATTCACATAAACTGGAGGTTGCCAATGTCAAACTGGAGTGTGCCCGCTCTAATGGAGAGTTGGAGAGGGAGAGAGACACACTGCAGGGGCAAATTGATGGTATGCAAAACACACACACACACACACACACACACACACACACACATACACACACACCCGTCCATCTCTCTCTCCCGCAACCACAGTAAACACTAAACATATTACCAGCAACAGATTTTATGTCACAATGAACCTCATCAACTGATCCAGACTTTCACATCTAAAATTATATGTATCATTTGTCTCCACAATACGGATTCTCAGTCATTTTTTTCAGCGTATCAACCATAGATTCTCATGCTAATTCCTGTGTCTCAGGTCTGCAGACAGACATTGAGGTGCTGCAGGCTGCGATGGAGCGGCACAAGGAAATTCTGATGGAGAAAGAGAGGGAGTTGGTCAGGAAGGTGCAGTCTGCCCGTGAGGAGGAGCTCCGCAAAACTGTGGCCTTACATGAGGAAAAGTAAGAACCACCATTGCTTTATCTCAGTAACTGCTATCCATCACCCGGTGACAGTTAAAAAAATAAAAATAAAAAGAGGGTTGACTCCCTGGCAATGATGGAGAGATGCTATCAATCATTCTAGCAAAGTGGACGATTTAAAGGTTCAGTTTTTGTCATATTTGATGAAACTGTCACTATATCCTGACAATAGTTCATGAGGCTCCTCCCAGTGCTCCTTATAGCATTGAAAAGAAACCTCTGTGCCTGAATGTAGACAAGCAACCAGAGCCAGGAGTCTCTGACACAGTGTAATCACTGCACTTTGCACACACTGTGAACTGCATGGAATAAAAATAGCACTGTAGGAAATGAACAATTTTTGACTTTATCAGAAAATGAATCCCAACTCATCTGTCGTCTTTTCTGCTTAATTTTAATTGCAATTGCTGTTGTTAGGTTAGAGGTGGAGAACCGTCTCGCTGCTCTGGAACACCAGAGGGTGCTGCAGGATGCTACAGACAACGCCCAGAAGGAGGAATTGGAAGAGCGCCTCCGTTGGGCCCAACATGGAGAGGAGGCAGCCCGCAAGGAACTGCAAAACCTGAGGTCAGCTTTTTACTGAATGTTGAGTTTCAAAATCTACACAGCTGCCTTAATCAGAGGGAAAAACAGGTTAGAGCCAGCACAGATCAACATGTTCATCTTCATGTAATATTCACCAGCTGAAGTGGTGACATTATAGTTAGCTATAGGTGTAGTTCTTTTATCTAAAACAAACAAACAAAAAAAAAAAAACAATGTAATATAAAATGTGCATAGTGTCGGTGTATCAATGCAGGTCACACTTAGGTGAAAGAAAACTGCACATAAGTGCCATCACTGTCAGTGGTTGGCTGTGTTACATGGTGGGAAAGCCTCAGTTTCCTTGTCAGCTTCTTTGCCCCAAATGTTTCATAGTCTACTGCTCAAAATAAATCATGTTATGGTAAGACTTTGCTGCCATTATATACCATTATTTAGTGACTTTTATTTTGTAAATTGAGCACACCAAAGGAAGAAATAATGCAATGAACAACAAGAAAAAGAGATTTTCTGTGTGATGGCTTCTAATTTAATTTCTGTGCTCTTTAAGGAATCCATTGCCCTGATTAATGAGACTGTTTTCTGTCTTACAGAAGCAAACTGCAGCAGCAGAGCTCACAGCTTGAGGAGCTCGAGAGACGGAAAGCACAGATTGCTGACCTACAGGAGGTAAGTGTTATTTGTCCTGCAGTTAGCACAGCCAGGGGAGTTTGTATTGTTGACATAAATGTAAAAAAAAAATGTTGTTTTTTGACCCAACAGCAGAACCAGGAACTGAGTGTCCAGCTAGGGACACTGTCCCACTCTAAAAATGACCTGATGGAGACAAATCAGCAGCTGAAAGAGACACTGGATGATCTCAGGGAGGATCTGAGGACAGCCCGAGCCCAGGCTGAAAGGAGCCAGCAGGAGGCAGAGAGGTACACCTGGGGTCCGTTTCACAAAGCAGGTTTAGTGAAAACTCAGAGTCTGTTAACCCTGAAATGAGGGAAACTCTGAGTTTTCAATTTCAAAAAGGGAGGTAACTCAAACCAGAGAAAGAGGGGTAACTCTAGCCTGTTTCAGAGAGAGCGGTAACTTAAGCTCTCGGTCAGTTACCGCAGTAACAGACTCTATGAGCCTAACCTGGTCGGGACCAGGTTTTTCCTCAATGAACCTCGAGTTTCTCTCTGTCTTCGCCCTCTTTCAGAGCCACACACTCCATTTGATTTCCTCATTCATTCAGTCAGCAGGCGAGTTTTGGCATAGCCTAGTTCTGCCGTCTGTCATTTAAAAAAAATCATTACAAAAAAATCAGAGTCAGTATATCAGAAGTCCATTAGGATGAAGGTGCAAGATTACTGCGCAGAGAATTAAATATTCGTCGGGAGATGGTTATCAGACTGCGCATAGATGTTCTAGCATTTCCACGCAATTATCTTTTTGAGCTGTTCATGTCAGAGTCCATCATCTACATACACAACCTAATCCGTCCTTACATTTGCAACATTACCAATCGTAGTCATGCTCTCTCATCCCAGCAGATATTGTGTGTTGCACTGCGTTTCTTTGCAAATGGAAGTTTTTTTGTACAATGTCGGAGATGCTGAGCACTTGAGTAAGGCAACTGTATGCAGGGCGGTCAGAAAAGTGTGCCTTCTTTCTGTTGGCTGAGTAGAAGTCTGTGTTAGTTTAAATAGGCTTAATTATTTAACAGAACGTGATATAGATGAGAAGACATGTATGTGTGAAAACAGCATTATGTTGGGGATAAAACAACTGCACAGTCAAACAGCCACTTAATATTTACTTTACAATGTAAAACGTGATCAAAATGAGGTACCCCCATGAGAGTATGCCATGGTCTTACCTGTTTTTATATTTCATCCTAAACTGCTGCCTTGTGCGCTTCTCCCCCGCGGGATTGCACCTAAATGAAATAAATTAATAGGCTACAATTCAAGCAGTTTCCCCTGTAATATTATTGTGATTGCAAAGCCTACATTTAAACTTCTGCACTTCTTTTTGAAAACGTGTTCAAACTCTCTGTATGAGCGCATTAAGATTTCTAATTCTAGTGGGGTGAAAAACGCAGCCCTCCTCTTCCCCGTTGCCATGGTGAGTCGTCGAATCGGGGCTCCATTGATGCTGGCTTTTTATAGTTGTGGTGCACGCGCTTAACTCCAGGTGAAACTACTCCGAGTTGATTAAACTGATTCAAATCAGCTGTTCTGGAACCGGAAACTCAGAGTTCCCTATCTCAGAGTAGATCAACTCAGAGTTCAGGATTAGACTCAGAGTTTGTTGAACTTGCTTTGTGAAACGGACCCCTACTCGTCTGTCTGCAAATAAACCAGCTGAACAGCACTTCTTTATTTTGGGTAGATATTTACTTTATAACATGATGCTTCAGTGTCCTCCCTCTTTATTAAAAAACTTTCTTTTTCTTCCCTCTGCTTCTCCACGTATGTTCCTCCTCCAGGCTGGTGGAGGACCGTCGGGTTGAATGGCTGGAGGAGAAACACAAGCTGCAGGAGCGAGAGGCAGAGCTGCAGCAGAAATACTCTCAGGTTAAAGAGAAACTGCAGAGGGCAGCGGTGGCCCAAAAGAAGGTACTGCTGCTCTCAGTCTTTTGATTCACCTGTTCCAACTTTTTTGGAATGTGTTGTAGGCATCAAATTCATGACTGATGCATACTGTCATTTTTTAAAATTGTAACATTTAAATGATCTTAGAAGAGACTTGAATTTTTCCTGGAGCCTACAGATAATGTGTGTGTGTTTTACAGAGGAAAACGCTAACAGAGAACAAAGAGAAGAGACTGCAGGATAAGATCCAGCTGCGCGAGGCCAAGATAGAAGAGCTGGAACTAGAAGCTGCAGCCGCCAAAAAGTAAAGTTCAAGTCTCTCATTTTATGAATGGAATAATGCAGTTAAGTTAACCTGCCTGAAACTGTTATGTTAATTACTTTATTATAATTAACATAAAACCACAGGTGCTCACAAAGTGGATCTTTTTGTCCTCCTTTAAACCCTCCATACAATAATTTTAAGGAGCTCTAAGCGACCCCAGGATAACACTGTTAGCCTTGTCAGCACTGTTGCCATTGTTAGCACCCTGGCATGTTGGGCTAACAGTTAAGGTGTATAGTGGCCTAATTTCAGACACCAAACGATAACTTCTTTCTCTTCTCTGTGCAGGCGTTCGTCTTTCTCAGAGGAGCAAGCTCAGCTCAACAGACGGTTAAAGGAGCTGCAGCGACGGCACAACGAGTTTCGACGCCTTCTCTTAGGCGGCCAGGGTCTCTACAGCACTGGTCCCACCTTCCTGACCTCCTCACCCACCCCTTTCCTCCTCTTGGGGTCTGAGGGACCCTTATCCAACATACCAGTAAGGGTAACTAGCAGTGAATAAAACTTTTTTTTTTTGCATCAGCCTAGATGGATGGTAGTGATGTGTAAATAGATGAATTGAGACAAAAAATGAGGCGAAAAGCACAAGAACCGTTTCTCCTTCCACAGGAAATAGACCAGAATGCAATGAAGCAACAAAACAAGTTGAGTTTAGATATGAAATGTTTTGATCCCTCTTCACTCATACATAAACCCACAGCTGAATGTGACAAGTTCACACTTCCTCTGTGTGGGTTGTTGAAGGGCATTCCTAATATGTCAGCTCACTCACTGAAGCAGCAGTATACAAGTTAGGTAGAGCACACAGAGCAACTCAAGTTACAAATTATACAGTTACACACATGGGATTCAGTCATATGTAAAAATAAGAAGATCAAATATGAAACAGCATTGCAGAAGTCGAGTGGTAACACTCACCACAGTCGGTCACGCCCTGCTCACACTGTTTATGTAATCTGAAACAATCTGTAGAAGCAGATCAGCCTCACCACAGTGAAACTAACATGTGACCAAAGGCTGATCTATTAACCACAGTGTGAATGAACACACAGGAAGAGTGAAATGCAACACAGTGAATGTATGTGGGTGAGAGGGAATTAATATGTAGCCAATAAAGCTGTTGTCGCTGCAGGAGGAGCAGCATCAGAGGGAGCTGTCTCTGCTCCGACGCAGGCTGGAGGACCTGGAAAGCGCCCAGCAGCAGCAGCTGGAGGAACTGGGATCTCTGGTACAGAGGGACAGGGACTCCACTCCTCAGCCAGACCTCTGACCCCAACCAAACTCTCCATTGGACTTGGATTTAAAGCGAAGAATGAGATGGCGTCCTGTTCGTCCCACTAAAGACACCAGCAGTGTTGTTATAAAAATAGAAGCATTGTTTATTGGTGTATAAACATACAAATGGAGAGATGAGGATGGATTTTGCCAGAGTTTACATGTTTCTCCCATGTTGTGACACCAGGTTATTTGAAATGCCTCAGCACCTTTAAAAAAAAAAATCCTCTGACATCCTCAGGGTTTAATTTTTGTATCGAGATGTTTGTTGTTTACACGTTTGCTCTGAAGCCACTGGGGAGTTGATAAAAGGCACTACAAGCTGTGAATTGCACAGTGTTTATACAGGCTGTTAATACTAGAATAATGTACAGATTTTTTCTAACGTGTAGCTTTGACAAGATGACTGAAGAGCTGGCACACACACAGTCATCGTGTGGCACAAACGTGTTTTTGAAGTAGTAGTTTTTCATGTTAAACTGCAGTATTGAACAAGACATTCAGACACACGACCAGCAGATGTGTTACATTCAAAAAAGGTCCTTTTATACAGTGTAAGCTACCAACCAGGTGATGGACTTCACTTCAAGGCCCAAAACTTCCAGGATTCAGTTTCAGGGTTTTCTTCCCTGATGTTAATCAAAAGTCCGATAAGGCCTTTTTTTTTTTAAATTGTAAGATATAAAACTCCCCACTGACAGTACAGAAAAGGTGAACAGCTTCTCTCTGCTCCTCTTATAATTCCTTAACTCAGTACCTCATCTCCATCTTTCTAGCAAGGGATGATGCATGCAGGAGTTCTCCTTGCTCCTCTCACCATGTCAGTCAGAGTTATTTAATATGAGTGACAGTATGGCAGCTTAGTCCCAGGAGCAGCTTTTTAGTCCATCAAATAAGTTTTTAACATGATGCAGTTGCTCTGTCACCTCAGTGGGGGCTCCGTTTTGGTCCAGCTTCTCTTTGATCTGTAGAAAAGGCAGAGCTATCATAAGATGTTTTGCAGGTGTATTAAAAATTCCAGAAGTTCCAGACACGGCTCTCAATTGTCATTACAATACACATTTAAGCCTGTACACGAGACTCAGTTGCACACCTCCAAAATCATGCAGCTTAACAGGCCTTTCACTGTGGTGCTACACTGTAAAATGTTCTTTTCATTAAGACAACTGGCAGGATTTTTTTTTAACCTTGTTAGATAATGCCACTTGTTAATAAAGATGTTTTATCTGCTCAGGAATTCTCTGCAAAGACTATTATTCTCACATTTTCAGAAAGTGACACGTGATTCAAGATTGCAAAATGAAAAGTAAAATTCTCTGTATTGCTCTTGAAATGTTTTGAAGTGTTGTGTTTTGGAAAAATAAAAAAAAGAGTGCTGCTGTGCACACACAGGAAACGGCAGCCTGATAACAAAGCAGAGGGAAATCAGATGGGTTAAAATCTCATTTCCTCACCACAGGGTGTCTCCTGTGTCGGCTTCACAAGTCAAGTCACTCTTGGCTGTTGCTGTCAACATCCCACAAATTTTGACACCACATATTGATGCACAGTGTCTCATTTTATTTATGATTCAAATTACAGACGGAATCCATTTCTGCCTCGCTTTATCAGTAGTTCACACAACAGCTACACATTTCCTGCTTTGGATTTGCTGTTATCCACCAGACAGACCTGAAGATTTGTAATTGGTATGAAAAGCAAAACAACTTTTTTTGGTGACAAAATTGGACCCAAAATCACATAACTGGTCAATCTGTTCACCTGAGACAGCTGGCACTTTGCCGCCCACTGCAGTTTTACTGAGAAGTGTTAAAATGGATGACAGTAGAATAAAACTGCAACTAAAACATACTTACAACAAAACCAGATGTGTACCAGTATTATAAGAGTTTCATTCTCCATTAAAAACACAAACATGAATAAAAAGAAAAAGTGTGCGCTCGTCTTGAAGAACTGACCTCAGTGAAGTATCGCTGCATGAACTTATAGAGCTCTCTGAGGGCTGTGGCTTCGTTGAACTCATTTTCATGTTTCTGAAAAGAAAGTAGTCATCCAGTTACTGCTGGTCTTCACCGCACCAGTTTGTAAACATCTAGTAGTTAATGGACGTTACCTTCGACTCTTCCTGCAGGAATTTCTTGAATTCTGAGTCTCTGACTGGTGACTGGTCTCTGATATGTTTGTAGTAAGTCTTTACTTCCTGTTTGAACTTGGGAATGTCTTTGGCGTAGAGCAGCTTGTTGGTTGGTGCATACTGGAACACAATAATTGTAAAGATGTACCATGACTTTTTTTTCTGACACTACACTAAGACTTTTTTTTTAGCAGTTTTTTCAACATAATGTTCTATGATTATTTTCGACATGCTATACTATGACTTTTTTAGAATTTTTTTTCAACATAATGTTCTATGATTATTTTCGACATACTATACTATACTTTTTTTAGAATTTTTTTACAACATAATGTTCTATGATTATTTTCGACATACTATACTATGACTTTTTTAGAATTTTTTTTCAAATATTCTATGATTATTTTGACATACTATACTATAACTTTTTTAGGATTTTTTACAACATAATGTTCTATGATTATTTTCGACATACTATACTGTGACTGTTTTAGCATTTTTTTCATAATATTCTATGATTATTTTCGACATGCTATACTATGACTTTTTTAGAATTTTTTTCAACATAATATTCTATGATTATTTTCGACATGCTATACTTGACTTTTTTAGAATTTTTTTTCAACATAATGTTCTATGATTATTTTCGACATACTATACTATGACTTTTTTTAGAATTTTTTTACAACATAATGTTCTATGATTATTTTCAACACACTATACTATGACTTTTTTAGAATTTTTTCATAATGTTCTATGATTATTTTCGACATACTATACTATAACTTTTTTAGGATTTTTTACAACATAATGTTCTATGATTATTTTCGACATACTATACTGTGACTGTTTTAGCAGTTTTTTCATAATATTCTATGATTATTTTCGACATGCTATAACTATGACTTTTTTAGAATTTTTTTCAACATAATATTCTATGATTATTTTCGACATGCTATACTTGACTTTTTTAGAATTTTTTTCAACATAATGTTCTATGATTATTTTCGACATATATGACTTTTTTAGAATTTTTTTCATAATGTTCTATGATTATTTTCGACATGCTATACTATGACTGTTTTTAGCAGTTTTTTCAACATAATGTTCTATGATTATTTTCAACACACTATAGTATGACTGTTTTAGCAGTTTTTTCATAATGTTCTATGATTATTTTTGACATGCTATACTATGACTTTTTTAGCAGTTTTTTCAACATAATGTTCTATGATTATTTTCAACACACTATACTATGACTTTTTTAGAATTTTTTTCAACATAATGTGCTATGATTATTTTCGACATGCTATACGATGAC
The DNA here is from genome assembly GCA_026686955.1 of Epinephelus cyanopodus. NCBI lineage: Eukaryota > Metazoa > Chordata > Actinopteri > Perciformes > Serranidae > Epinephelus > Epinephelus cyanopodus. Next base: position 10,486,026 of record CM048936.1, read on the forward strand.
TTTTTTTAGAATTTTTTACAACATAATGTTCTATGATTTTTTTTCGACATGCTATACTATGACTTTTTTAGAATTTTTTTCAAAATAATGTTCTATTTCTACATGCTATACTAAGACTTTTTTAGAATTTTTTTCAACATAATGTTCTATGAATATTTTCAACATACTATACTATGACTTTTTTAGGATTTTTTACAGCATAATGTTCTATGATTATTTTCGACATACTATACTATGACTTTTTTAGAATTTTTTTCAACATAATGTTCTATGATTATTTTCGACATACTATACTATAACTTTTTTAGAATTTTTTCAACATAATGTTCTATGATTATTTTCGACATACTATACTATAACTTTTTTAGAATTTTTTTCAAATAATGTTCTATGATTACATGCTATACTATGACTTTTTAGATTTTTTTTCAACATAATGTTCTATGATTATTTTCGACATGCTATACGATGACTTTTTTTAGAATTTTTTACAACATAATGTTCTATGATTTTTTTTCGACATGCTATACTATGACTTTTTTAGAATTTTTTTCAAAATAATGTTCTATTTATACATGCTATACTATGACTTTTTAGAATTTTTCAACATAATGTTCTATGATTATTTTCGACATGCTATACTATGACTTTTTTAGAATTTTTTTCAAAATAATGTTCTATTTCGACATGCTATACTATGACTTTTTTAGAATTTTTTTCAACATAATGTTCTATGATTATTTTTTCGACATGCTATACTATGACTTTTTTTTTTTTCAAAATAATGTTCTATTTTACATGCTATACTATGACTTTTTTAGAATTTTTTTCAACATAATGTTCTATGATTATTTTCACACTATATATGACTTTTTTAGAGTTTTTTCAAAATATTCTATTTACATGCTATACTATGACTTTTTTAGAATTTTTTTCAACATAATGTTCTATGATTATTTTCGACATGCTATACTATGAGTTTTTTAGAATTTTTTACAATAATGTTCTATTCGACATGCTATACTATGACTTTTTAGAATTTTTTTCAAATAATGTTCTATGATTTACATGCTATACTATGACTTTTTTTCAATATAATGTTCTATGATTATTTTTGACATGCTATACTATGACTTTTTTAGCAGTTTTTTCAACATAATGTTCTATTTATTTTCACACTATACTATGACTTTTTTAGAATTTTTTCAAATATCTATGATTATTTTCTACATGCTATACTATGACTTTTTTAGAATTTTTTTCAACATAATGTTCTATGATTATTTTCGACATGCTATACTATGACTTTTTTAGAATTTTTTACAGTATAATGTTCTATGATTATTTTTGACATGCTATACTATGACTTTTTCAGAATTTTTTTCAACATAATGTTCTATGATTATTTTCGACATGCTATACTATGACTTTTTTAGCAGTTTTTTCAACATAATCTATGATTATTTTCGACATGCTATACTATGACTTTTTTAGAATTTTTTTCAAAATAATGTTCTATTTCTACATGCTATACTATGACTTTTTTAGAATTTTTTTCAACATAATGTTCTATGATTATTTTCGACATGCTATACTATGACTTTTTTAGAATTTTTTTCAAAATAATGTTCTATTTCGACATGCTATACTATGACTTTTTTAGAATTTTTTTCAACATAATGTTCTATGATTATTTTCGACATGCTATACTATGACTTTTTTTCAATATAATGTTCTATGATTATTTTTGACATGCTATACTATGACTTTTTTAGAATTTTTTCAACATAATGTTCTGATTTTTTCGACACACTATACTATGACTTTTTTAATTTTTTTCATAATATTCTATGATTATTTTCGACATGCTATACTATGACTTTTTTAGAATTTTTTTCAACATGTTCTATGATTTTCGACATACTATACTATGACTTTTTTAGGATTTTTTACATATAATGTTCTATGATTGTTTTCGACATGCTATACTATGACTTTTTAGGATTTTTTTCAACATAATGTTCTATGATTATTTTGACATGCTATACTATGACTTTTTTAGAATTTTTTTCAACATAATGTTCTATGATTATTTTCGACATGCTATACTATGACTTTTTTAGAATTTTTTTCAACATAATGTTCTATGATTATTTTCGACATGCTATACTATGACTTTTAGCATTTTTTTCAACATATGTCTATGATTATTTTCGACATGCTATACTATGACTTTTTTAGAATTTTTTTCAACATAATGTTCTATGATTATTTTCGACATACTATACTATGACTTTTTTAGAATTTTTTCAACATAATGTTCTATGATTATTTTCGACATGCTATACTATGACTTTTTTAGAATTTTTTTCAACATAATGTTCTATGATTTTTTTTCGACATGCTATACTATGACTTTTTTAGAATTTTTTTCAGCATAATGTTCTATGATTATTTTTGACATGCTATACTATGACTTTTTAGAATTTTTTTCAAATAAATGTTCTATGATTATTTTCACACACTATACTATGACTTTTTTAGAATTTTTTCATAATAATCTATGATTATTTTCGACATGCTATACTATGACTTTTTTAGAATTTTTTTCAAAATAATGTTCTATTTCGACATGCTATACTATGACTTTTTTAGAATTTTTTTCAACATAATGTTCTATGATTATTTTCGACATGCTATACTATGACTTTTTTAGAATTTTTTTCAACATAATGTTCTATGATTATTTTCGACATGCTATACTATGACTTTTTTAGCAGTTTTTTCAACATAATGTTCAATGATTATTTTCAACACACTATAGTATGACTTTTTTAGCAGTTTTTTCATAATATTCTATGATTATTTTCGACATGCTATACTATGACTTTTTTAGAATTTTTTTCAACATAATGTTCTATGATTATTTTCGACATGCTATACTATGACTTTTTTAGATTTTTTCAACATAATGTTCTATGATTATTTTTGACATACTATACTATGACTTTTTCAGAATTTTTTTCAACATAATGTACTATGATTATTTTCGACATGCTATACGATGACTTTTTTTAGAATTTTTTTCAACATAATGTTCTATGATTATTTTCGACATGCTATACTATAACTTTTTTAGAATTTTTTTCAACATAATGTTCTATGATTATTTTCGACATGCTATACTATGACTTTTTTAGAATTTTTTTCAACATAATGTTCTATGATTATTTTCGACATACTATACGATGACTTTTTTAGAATTTTTTTCAACATAATGTTCTATGATTTTTTTTCGACATGCTATACTATGACTTTTTTAGAATTTTTTTCAACATAATGTTCTATGATTATTTTCGACATGCTATACTATGACTTTTTTAGAATTTTTTTCAACATAATGTTCTATGATTTTTTCACACTATATATGACTTTTTAGAATTTTTTCAAATAATGTTCTATGATTATTTTCGACATGCTATACTATGACTTTTTTAGAATTTTTTTCAAAATAATGTTCTATTTCTACATGCTATACTATGACTTTTTTAGAATTTTTTTCAACATAATGTTCTATGATTATTTTCGACATACTATACTATGACTTTTTTAGAATTTTTTCAACATAATGTTCTATGATTATTTTCGACATACTATACTATGACTTTTTTAGAATTTTTTTCAACATAATGTTCTATGATTATTTTCGACATATACTATGACTTTTTTTAGAATTTTTTCAACATAATGTTCTATGATTTTTTTTCGACATACTATACTATGACTTTTTTAGAATTTTTACATAATGTTCTATTTCTACATGCTATATGACTTTTTTAGATTTTTTCAACATAATGTTCTATGATTATTTTCAACATACTATACTATGACTTTTTTAGGATTTTTTACAGCATAATGTTCTATGATTATTTTCGACATACTATACTATGACTTTTTTAGAATTTTTTTCAACATAATGTTCTATGATTATTTTCGACATACTATACTATACTTTTTTAGAATTTTTTCAACATAATGTTCTATGATTATTTTCAACATGCTATACTATGACTTTTTTAGAATTTTTTTCAAAATAATGTTCTATTTCTACATGCTATACTATGACTTTTTTAGAATTTTTTTCAACATAATGTTCTATGATTATTTTCGACATGCTATACTATGACTTTTTTAGAATTTTTTTCAAAATAATGTTCTATTTCGACATGCTATACTATGACTTTTTTAGAATTTTTTTCAACATAATGTTCTATGATTATTTTCGACATGCTATACTATACTTTTTAGAATTTTTTTCAACATAATGTTCTATGATTATTTTCGACATACTATACTATGACTTTTTTAGAATTTTTTTCAACATAATGTTCTATGATTATTTTCGACATGCTATACGATGACTTTTTTTAGAATTTTTTTCAACATAATGTTCTATGATTTTTTCGACATGCTATACTATGACTTTTTTAGAATTTTTTTCAACATAATGTTCTATGATTATTTTCAACATACTATACTATGACTTTTTTAGAATTTTTTTCAGCATAATGTTCTATGATTATTTTCGACATGCTATACTATGACTTTTTTAGAATTTTTTCAACATAATGTTCTATGATTATTTTCGACATACTATACTATGACTTTTTTAGAATTTTTTTCAGCATAATGTTCTATGATTATTTTCGACATGCTATACTATGACTGTTTTAGCAGTTTTTTCAACATAATGTTCTATGATTATTTTCGACATATTATACTATGACTTTTTTAGAAGTTTTTTCATAATATTCTATGATTATTTTCGACATACTATACTATGAGTTTTTTAGAATTTTTTTCAACATAATGTTCTATGAATATTTTCAACATACTATACTATGACTTTTTTAGGATTTTTTACAACATAATGTTCTATGATTATTTTCGACATGCTATACTATGACTTTTTTAGATTTTTTACAACAATGTTCTATGATTATTTTCGACATACTATACGATGACTTTTTTAGATTTTTTTTCAACATAATGTTCTATGATTATTTTCGACATGCTATAGTATGACTGTTTTAGCAGTTTTATCAACATAATGTTCTATGATTATTTTCGACATGCTATACTATGACTTTTTTAGAATTTTTTTCAACGTAATGTTCTATGATTATTTTCGACATACTATACTATGACTTTTTTAGAATTTTTTTCAACATAATGTTCTATGATTGTTTTCGACATGCTATACTATGACTTTTTTAGGATTTTTTTCAACATAATGTTCTATGATTGTTTTCGACATGCTATACTATGACTTTTTTAGATTTTTTTTCAGCATAATGTTCTATGATTATTTTTGACATGCTATACTATGACTTTTTTAGAATTTTTTTCAACATAATGTTCTATGATTATTTTCGACATGCTATACTATGACTGTTTTAGCAGTTTTTTCAACATAATGTTCTATGATTATTTTCAACACACTATAGTATGACTTTTTTAGCAGTTTTTTCATAATATTCTATGATTATTTTCGACATACTATACTATGACTTTTTTAGAATTTTTTTCAACATAATGTTCTATGATTATTTTCGACATGCTATACTATGACTTTTTTAGGATTTTTTACAACATAATGTTCTATGATTATTTTCGACATACTATACTATGACTTTTTTAAGATTTTTTTCAACATTATGCTCTATGATTATTTTCGACATGCTATACTATGACTTTTTTAGCAATTTTTTCAATATAATGTTCTATGATTATTTTCGATATGCATAGCAATTTTTTCAACATAGTGTTTATGACTATTTTCAACAAACTATATTATGACTTTTTTTAGCAGTTTTTTCAACATGGTTTTCTATGACTTTTTTCGACATACTGTACTATGACTATTTTCATCACGCTGTACTTTGACTTTTTCAGGGGGTTTTTTTCAACAAAGTGTACTCTGACAGTTTTTAACATACTATACTATGACTTTTGCAGTTTTTTCGACATAGTATTACATAACTTTTTAGGACATAGTATACTATGATGTTTCTTGCATATACCACAACTTTGTTTTTACTTTTTTTTACATGGGGTAGTATGGCTTTCTTTTGAAATACTGTGACTTTTTTAGCAGGGTTTTTTTTTCTTAGTGGTACTCTATGACTTTTTTTGTTATACCCTACTATGTCTGTTTTTGTCATATTCTGACTTTTTTTTAAGCAGTTTTTCGACATAGTATACTTTGACTTTTTATGAAAGTGATGACACTGATTTCTGACACTGATTTTTTTTCCATTCACTATGACTTCAGTTTTCTCGACATACTATGATTTTTTTTTTTTTTTGCAGTTTTTTCAATATCTTAAACTATAACACTTTTTGACATACTATACTATGATATTTATCAGTTTTTTTCAACATTGTATACTATCACACTTTGAAATATTATACTATGACTCTTTCAGCAGTTTTATAAATATATAAAAGGTAATAAAAATGATGAAAAATATTGAACATTAACTTCAAGATTCATGAATATACTCTGCTTTGTATTAGGGTTGATCCACCGTTGATTTCACCCCTTTCTACAATCTCAATCAGAAAAAGTGTTGTTTTTTTTTCTTATAGTAAATTACAGTATAGGACAATTGTCATGTACGTTACCTTTCCCAGCTGGGTCTCACTGAGGGAGAAGGAGTCCATGAAGGCCTGAGCAATGACAGACAGACAGCTTTCTTGTTGTGGAGTCTTCTCCATGTCGAAAACAAACTGAGGGTTTTTCAGGATGTTGACCCAGAAGCGCAGAGGCAAACTGCACAGTAGCATAAAGATGTCAGGAAGAAAAGGTGCAGCTTTAATTCTTAACTTCTGTACTAAAGCTTTTCACACTGCCCATGGAGCAGTACATGACCCCATCATACCTGTTGGTCTTCCAGATGTGCAGGACATCTGGGTCAGTAATCTTCATGTTGTCTGCCTGAGTATCAAGGAAGTCAAAGAAGTATTTGACAGCAAGCGGGACTCTGCTGTGCGGCGTCCCCCAGATAGATCTGAACAGGTTCTCCACAAATGAATGCACCGCCACCTTAGACACAGAGAACAAGGAAATGTCATGTATTGCTGTCCTGTATTATTCAGAACAGTATACAGAAAAGTTCAAATTCCCTCTACTCTGAAATAATATCATACAGCCTCACTCTCACCAGAACTCTATACCGTCAATTACTTACTTCCTTCTACTTACATCTAAAAAGGAAAGACCAAAGTGCCATCCACTCTCTTATCTGAGTTAAAAACACAACCCCCTCCAAATTCAATAATGCTCTGATCATATTACCAGCATGTCTACACAGAGAGCATTTCAGCTGTGTGTTTCAGTTGTCTGTCTCATGGGTGTCTGACGGAACAGACATGCTCCTATTATAAACAATGCTAACTTTACACGCTAACACTACACACACTTAAACGCAACATACAGTTAATACTGTGCCTGACTGGATCTTGTGTAGACACAACATGAGCACTGCTGCAGGTGGTTAAAAAAAAACATGTGAGACAGATTCTAGTATCAGTTCTATTATTACTGGTGTGCGTGTCTGTTTCAGTAAATTGAGGTATTGCAACTGGTTCCTCTTGCCTTGGTGGAGAGCAGCTTGGTGAGGTGAACTTCCTTCAGTTTTAACTTCTTCCTCTCTGGGTTCTTTCTTTGGTCCTCATCTACATCAGGATCAATCTACAGAAAAGAGGCATCAAACAACCATTACATTGTCAGCTTCTGTGGTTGTATTAATATGTGTAGTGATTAAGATGTTTTTGTCTACACAACTGATTTGATGATGCACTTCTGAAAACATAAAACACAAACTGCCTCTTACCAAGTGGAAGTATTTTCCAGAGAAGTTCTCATCATCTAAAGAAAAAATGAACAGAAATAATCAGTGACTGTTATCAGAAATAATTAGCTTCCTCTCCTGCCATATAGCATTTGGTTTGGTGGTTATGGGATATTTTAAAAGGTGTAAAATATAAATAGTGGCCACAATGCAGTTAGGGCAACAACATGCACAAAATACACCAGAGGTTGATAGCAGGGCTGGGTATCAGTACTCTGAACTTTTAAGGTATCGATCGAAATAACCCAGCACGAATTAGTAGTACCCAGATCTAGAAAGAAAAGGACTTTCGTATGGTTTTGTTTGCAGCAGCTACATCCCATACAATCTGTGGTGTGCTGGAGTAAGTGCGGTGTATTTGACGAAACTGGCAGTTCAGAGTGCTGAGATGCAGCCAAAACATTCCAAAGTATGGCTGTACTATACTAGATCCCTGTGGCCTCTGGTGGCATTTTAGGCCAAGTGAATGCTCCCATTCAAATGCTGCACTTGAGTAGCCAGCATTTGAATGGAAGTCATAGAAGAGAGTGGAAGAGTAGAAAGAAACACACCAAGTTAGGTACCTTATTTGTACTGATATCACTTTAAGGCCACCAGCACTGTACTCGTATTATAATTTTTTTTAAATAAAACCAAGTGTGCCTTCTCAGTTCTTACCCTTCAGACTCCCCTGTGGGCTCAGAGGAGGATGATTTTTTCTAGAAAGCACTTTTATTGTCGCTCCATCAGGAACCTAGAGGAGCACAAACAGACGAACACACAGAAAGGTTAATGCATGCAATTTCCTTTGATTTTACAACCTTTACTCCAAAACGTTAATTCACAATTTGGTAAAAAAGAGATGAGATGAGATGAAAACAAACAATTGCTCAGGGCCTCTACATATCAGCTTACATTTCTAAAATGGCTATACATATGTATTGCAATGAAAGCTGCCAATTAGATCAGCAGTGGTTTCAGTTTTACCATTCAGAATGTTTTGTTTTTATGTTTTTTTGGTGTATGTATTTAACAGGAAACCACAGTCACCCACAGAAAATCTCCAGTCTGCTAACCAAGGTATTAGTAGAAGATGTTCAAAAACACTCACTTTCCAGGAACTTTAGAAACCTTCTTTATTTCACATCTACTCAATTCTACTTCGGTTAAAATGAAAATTTCTGCAGACAGCAACACCTATATACAGTATTGTTTGCTGTTTGACAAATCATGTGTGATAAAGTTTTTTAAGTTGTGGCTTGTCTTTGTAATATGGCAACACAGTCCATGCCACCAGGCTATCACACAACGTGTGTCAGTGTCTATCTTTCCCAGGCTCTGATGGTACTCTGATGGCTGACAGACACACAGAGATCTCATTATGAAGCCATTATGAACCACTTTTCTTACAGTATGTTTTTTCCTCATATAAAAAGTATCTCTTCTCATCAGCTTTAATGACAAAGTGAGATGGAGAAGAGCATCAGCTGGTCTGAATTCAATTCTGTTGCTGTTGCCTACAGGAAATGACAAGTCTTAAAAGCAGTTCAACAGCAAATTTCAAAGCAAGGAAAGTAAAAATACATTTCTGAGTAAAGTGGCCAAAGAACTTTGTGCAGTCATTCAGTGTAGAGGAAGTTGGACTGATGTCAGATTATCTGCATTTTGTTGCTTTGGTTTAACACTGCACAGACCGCCTGGGTCTATAGCGGGCTTTTTTTTTTAGTGTGGGTTGGTGCCCTGCCGCCTTTTTGGTTTATGCACATTGAAAACAGCTTCTTCTCGTCACTGTCTGGGCACTATGTGGCCTTTTCCTGTTAGATTAAAGATGTCATTGCAAATATCTCCCATGATATTTTGAGCATTGAGCAGTTTGTTATCTATAATTTGAAACTGGTTTCTGTCAAGCTGTGATGCCAATTTTATATAAGGTGGTCGACAAGGTCAAATGCAGTTCAAAGACCCAGAAGATTTCCATTTGGTGAAATGTACTGCGCTTCAGAAATTACATTTTAAAAATCCAAAACAAAAAAATACAGCAGATGTGATGCAAAAAACAAAACAACACACTGCAGAAGGTAAATAAAATACATTAACAGCAAACACTGCAAATACAGAAATAAAGCAAATCAAAAGCAAGTCATAGACACACACCCTGAAAATAAATGTAACAGGAACTGAATTTGCATATTCAGTTCTCCAGGCCTTTAAGGGGAGCACTAAGTGGAACAGCTTGATTTCCAACCTGAGAAACAGTCTGTGTTCCCATACCCATACTACCATACTATAGAGTGCCAGAAAAAGATTTAGTTTTATCCAAATACATAGTATGTCAACTGCCAAAAGTATCAGGATGTTCTTCTACATCCAGTCACATTTTGCAGTATGCAAGCCAGCATGCTTTTCTGGCTATTCTGACCCACAATCCTCTGCAGAGTGATACGTCACATCAAGTGTCAGAAGTCACAATGATGGATGACAGCCTATTCAGGTGACTGATGACCAGTTGATTAGTAATAAAAGGAATACGATTGTTTAATTGAATAAAATAATCATAAATATAACCGACAACAATACCCTCTGTAATTTTACTACCATTAATATAATATGTTAGAATCTACAATATATGCAGTTATTACTTATTGTAAAATAACAACATCAGAGCTGCCTGGGATGACCTCCATCTCTTTGCAAGCTCATTGAATGCATTTTGTTTTATCTCCATGGTAATGGATATATGTGTAAGAGGGTTCAAGGTTCAGAACGTAGTGTTTTGAGGAAGCAGTATGTCCTGATTCTGTGCATGCTGCATGCAACAGTACATACTTTTTAAGGGCACTTACTAAAGTAAAAAGAAAAAGTATGCGATTCGGAGCACACCCAGAGACCAGAGGCCTGTGCTGCAAAACAGGATGAGGTAACTTTAGGGTTAACCTTGGGTTTTCAGTACTACAAAGCTGGTTCACTTTTTCATGGGATAAATCAGTGTGCTAAGTTATGCTCAAAGGGTTAACAGGTCTTTTTATGTAATGTTTTATGAAGAGTAAATAGCAAAAAATACTCACTCCATACTTAAGTCATGTATAATAATACCTACACGTGTTTTAAATTTTGTCCTACTTTAAATATTTGTAAATTATTACTAGTGTTTCTACATTTTATTCTCTTCTACAATTCGTGTTTACATTATCCTCTGATGAATGTGACTTTATGCTTGTAGGCTATATTATTCATGGTTCTGATGGCATCTCTCGTAATCATCAATACCATCTCTTTTATAAATGGCTCATGGCTAGATAGGAGAACCCAGAGTCGACTCAGCTTCTTGATAATCAGCTTCTTGATCAAGGTTATCTAGACAGCCAGTGCTGGGGTTAGTGAAGCAAGATAGTATGGGTATGTTGAACTTGCTTCGTAGTACAGGGCCCAGATGAGTGTGTTTGTTTGTGACACGTAAAGAAAGGTGTTATTCTTTCATATTCTTTTTTCATACTTGATCTTAGTCTTTTACAAGGTCAAAAATCTCCCCAGAGGCCTGGAGAACTCCAGTCATGTTGACTGCATATGCAGCATTTTTCTGTTGCAATTGTTTTTGACCTTGCATCATTTTTTGTATTTGCAGTGTGTTTGCTGATGTCGATGTTCATAAGTGTTTTCGAATCATCGAAGCACGTTTGCTCTTGTTGGCCACCATGTTTCTATGACAGCCATCACAGAGATAAACTGTATGTATGCTCTTTTCCTGTGGGCGGAGACAGGAACAACAATACTCAAAGTGAGAGGGGTGTTGTGCCAACTGACACAGGCTCAGCTCTGCCCCCCTGCTCTACTGTTGACTGGGTTAGGTCTGAGATGCAGTGATTCCCAAACAACAGCACAACACAAACACTTGTCTTTCTGTATCAGAGTACATGGCAGAAGTGAAGAGCCCCCATCCAATGACTGCTTTTTTAATACTCCTGTTCCTCACCTTGTAGTGCTCAAGTGTGTTGAGCATTGTCACCTCCCCGATAACCTCAGAGCTCGCATCCACTTCTTGAAGAGGAACAAACAATCCATCCTTCTCATACTCTGGTGGGAAAAAGTTCAACTGTGTGAAAAGTCTTTTTTAAGACAGAAATGTTTAAAAACAGATCACAAATATAGTGTGTAACTTTTATAATAGGCTCGGTCATTTTTCTAAAACAGCTGGCCACTGTATTTTGTAGCAAATGTTACTCAAACAGTAGTAAACAGTGCATTTGTTGGGAAGCACTTTCAGCTGCCGATCAGTACACATTAGATGCACCACCATGACAGTGGGACTAAAGGGACAGGTAAGGGGACATATTTTTCCTGTTAAATGTAGTGCTACTTATCAGTCTTGATTGTTTTGGTGTGAGTTGCAGAGTGCTGGATATATCAGCTGTAGAGATGTCTGCCTTCTCTTAAATGTAATGGAAATAGATGGCACTCAGCTTGCAGTGCTCAAAATGGCAAGAAAATTACAATTTGAAAAACTCAATATTTATGTCTCTTTCCAGAAATCATGACCCATTTACACAAGATGAATCCACAGACCTTGTTGAGAGCAGTTTGATGTGGGAACTATTTTCTATATCTCGAAATACACCCACTATATCACCATGCAGAAGGACGCGTGCATCTACTCAAGAAGCTCATACTGTTATAGCGCCCTTATTGGCTGTGCAGTGATACAGTTGGCAAGTGGTGCTCCTACATGAGTTTGTCAAGTTTTTTTTTCAGTGATGTGTTTCAATACTTTTTATCTTTAGTGTATGCTAAGTATTTAAAGTCACAGGACTATAAGGATAGTCTGTTACTTACCGATAGAAATGTCCCTGAGGGGGGTGTTGTAGGGGAAACCAAACTTGGCCTTGAAGGTGGACAGAATTTTCTCTTTGACTTGTTCTATTGAGTCACAGCTGAGAGCGTTCACCTCCAGAGGTTCGCTGACCTCTCCATCACTGCCCACTGCAAACAGCACCTTCAGCTTCTGTAAACAATAGACAGAAACATGGACACAACTGACAAGTCATTGTATGTACTAATTACTGGCAACAACCCTATTTTTATAGCCAGCCAAAATGTAACCAGCTATCTCTGAATTTCTTTCTTAAAGTTCCTATTCAGTCATGAACTTACTCCCTACCCTAACGGTGCACATGTGAAGAATGACTACAAGGTTGACACACTAGCACAGTCACGCAGCTGCATGTGCAGTATGCTTCAATTCACACTTGCCATAAACCATAACCTCAGTTTTCCAATCATGCAAAAAAAACCCTGATTTAAAGACTCATCGAAACAACAGCTGTTTCATATAACAACACATTACAACAATATTAAAGATCAGTGTCAGACGTCATCCTTCATTTGTTGTTCTAAGTAACACAGCTGCATGGACCTTTGAGAGAAGGTGTGGTTAATGAAAGGCTTTCACAGCAGTGTTGCACGAGTTGATGTATCATAGGACTTCATCTGGTTTCCTTTGAGCAGTTTTGTTGCTAATGCACACTTGGTCTGATGGTTGGAATGAGCATTAAAGGGAGATGGCGGTTTGTTAGATTAGATAAAACATTCATGAGTGATGTGGGTAGAGTCACAGTAGCAGCAGAGAAAAGGAAATGAAAGAGAAGAGGGAACACAGAGTGCTGAAGATGTAACACAGTGAAGTGTTACATCTGAGGAGCGCACTGGGGACAGTTCAACAGATAAATTGTTGCAGGTTTGCACACATTTGCAATGTGTGCAGGGTGTTTATGTGTTGTCTGTTGCAAATGTATGTTCATGTGCTAAAATTAAACTCTTTTTTTCGGGTAGCACATGTGTCCTTTGAATGCTTGACAGATTAGAGACATGCTTACTGTCAAACATTTGATTCAGACTAGGAAATAGAGTTTACAGAAAACTTGGTTTGAAATCTTAAGTATTGCTCTATAACTAAACATCTATGACAAAATAAGCCACAATCAAAGTTAAACTGTGGGGATAAGCAGCCTTAGGTATCAGAGTTTAACACCCTAAACTCATGGACTGACAGGGTGTGGTTTGATCAGATCAAATCAGATTATGCCAGGCAGTATAAGCAAACAACTTCTCAACTGTCATCAGATACTCATTCAAATATTGTTATCAAATATAATCTATCAGCTCAATCCAATTATGGCTGCTTTTAATAATACTAACTTATGCTTCCTCACTTCTTCTCTCCTCCCATGACCCAGAAATCTCTCTCCCCTCCACCATAGTGAAGGATCCTCCAGTGCCTTAAATGCACCTGAAGGCATCAAGAAGCAATGATGCTTCTGGAGGAGCACAGAGCAAAGAAACATAGGTGTATACTACACAGAAGTCTATATCAAGTGGCGTGACCTATACTTGCCCCAATGCCAATAATTTGCACACAGTTTGAAGTAACTGATATTTCTTGAGACTGACACTGTGACACTGTGAGACTAGACTGACATTGTACGAGCGGTTCTCATAAAACACTGCAAGCTGCAATACCACAGGCCAAGCAATCGGCCTATTCTGAACAGGCATGTTTTGAGCATGAACTGCACTACTAAAACAAAACAATTCTATAAATATTTTATGAAACACCCCATCGCTCATAGTAAGAAGCTGATTGAGGAAATATGTTTTCAGGGCCTTTAAGATTGTTAAATCAACATATGCATGAAGCTGTGCATGTCAGCATCATTACATGTATGAATCAGGTCTACTGAATGCACCTTTAACCCGTATTTGACATTGTCCTGTGACACTGATGTCACTGGTTAGTTGCCTGTGTCAGCATTTAAACTTCAGTGACTGTATTTCCACAAACTTCAGTCAAACCCACAGAATACAAAAGAAAAAGAGTTTGATTACGCAACTACAAAATAAAGTCTCTGTGCATGTCATGTCATGTTCAGCCACTTGACCATATTTTCCTGCTTTCTCAGTTTTAATGATATCTAAATACTTTATAACTGAATTACGTGTCCATCCCTTACAGAGATGATTGTTGACCAACGCTGGGCTGTGTCTGACTCGCACTGAACTGAAACAACGGTTTTATTCTGGATGGGGTCTAAAGAAACATTGGCATGTGTGCGTGTGAGTGCAAAAATACTGTATGTATATGTCAGCATTCAGATTAATTATCTCTCATTTGTTGTCATGTAATGCTGTGGTTGCCAACATTTATTGCACTTTTTTTTTAGATGTTCCCACCTCCCACTAAAAATTACTCAATGACCTCATTTTAGATGACTCTCATAATCTGCATTCCATTTAGATGCCATTTAGGATTGCAAACCTTTTCAGTACAGACTCCTATATCTTAAAATTACACCTCCCATCCCTCGAGGGCATCATTGTATCCTTCCAACAGAGTACAGATAATATTGTTGTTGTTAAGATATCTATAGGTTTGTCTGGGACACAAGCTCCCAATTTCCCTCTCAGCCCATAAGCCCCCACTGATGCTTTTTATTACCACTCCTTAAATCAAAAAGGTACATGCGAAGATATGAGAAAATAAATATATTATTAATATATATTTGTCTTGTTTGTAACTACTACTTTTTGTCTTATTCATGCTTAAATGCCATTATCTTTTTTTATTTTTTAATGTTGAAATAATTTAAGAAAATGATGTTTATACCAATAAAAAGAGTTTTGGAAGAAAAAAAATGATGAAATGATTTTTTTAACTTCTTGGTTGACTTGCTTATAACCCATGGACATATGCTACTGTTGATGACAGGCTCTGGACATTGCTTGATTTTAAAGCCCAAAATGTTATGAACCACGGATTTAATGGATGTTGAAGTTTGGTGTTTTCCAAATTGTTAAATCATGTTATTCACTTGTCAAATACCTTTGTCTTGCTCTGAGGAGCAGGGTGTGCTCAAAGGAAGCTTGTTCATACAGTGTATGTGGGTTCATTGATGTGTTTAATCTGAGAAGAGCTTAAACACTCCGCTTCCTTGAATCAGATGTTTCCGTGAAGCATATGACCGTGAGTAGCTGCTTCCTCAAACTGAGTCTGTCACATCATAAAATCTAATGTATAATGCAGTTTCTCCTCATCAGAATCACCACATTAATATGCAGTGTCTTCCCACTTATAATGTTGACTATTGGCTCCTACATCTGTGGTACATGTGGCATTTGATTTTTTAAATTTGTGGATATATACAAATGAGCTGCAGCGGTTCAGCAAGTATTCAGTAAAGACTTCCACAATGAGGACATCTGTGTATACTAACAGGCTAATGATCAACCCATGCCTTGCTCAATATTTAGTTTCCTGTTACCATACTTGGCACATCCCTCACTGCTGTAGCAAAACATCTCTCACTGTCATTTTCAGTCTTCATGTTTGACAGCAAGCAAATTCAGTATTTCCTATCAGTGGAATGAGATGGTACCGTTTTTTCAGTTTCAGTTGTGTTGCAAAGGTCCTTGAATATATGAAACTTGAAACAGAATCCATGAAAGGTTGTTCTCTGCTTGATACTCACTGTAATGATGGTCTTTTAATAAAACTGGGCAGTCTATGCAGAGGAAAGAGACAAACACTTAATGGAAGTGGTGCTACATGACCAGAGAAAACAAAAAATGGCTGTAGCCTTTACAACTGCCAGAATGCATTGTGCTGCACCACACCAATAAATACTCCAGCTGGTGGGTGACGTAATGCAAACTTGTCTATTTTGATACAGGAAACAGTATGACTTAAACGGTAATCAAATATATGTTTCTGAAACAGTTTGAGGTGAGAATTAGGCAACGCAGTAACAGAATCTTGGTTCATATTTGATTAACACTGCTTAGTTTTACAATTTTTCACAAAACAGGAAACAGCGCCCACTTCTTGTTTACTAATTCTTGTATTACAGCCAAACAGTGCACTAAAATGTTTTAGTAGACATTTTAGGTGAGGAATAGGCAATATAGTAACAGAATCTTTGCTCATATTTGATTAGTATTGCCTAGTTTTACAGGGCGGCATGGTGGCACGGTGGTTAGCACTGTCACCTCACAGCAAGAGGGTTCTTGGTTGATATCCATCAGCTGGCTGGGCCTTTCTGTGTGGAGTTTGCATGTTCTCCCTGTGTCAGTGTGGGTTTACTGCGGCTTCCTCTCACAGTCCAACGACATGCAGTTTCGGTCAGCCCTGTGATAGACTGGTGACCTGTTGAGGGTGTTCCTCTTGCTAAATGTCACCTAGGATAGGCTCTAGGCCCCCTATGACCCTGTATCAGAATAAGTGGTTATGGATTGCCTAGTTTTACAGTTTGATCTGAGTTTGACAGAGAGAAAGAGAGAGGAGCAGCTCTCTCCCCCAATCTACTTCTACGCACACAGACAAATAAAAATGCAGAAGTAAAGTATCTAGTCTAAGCAACAGCCCTAAAGCCAGCAAAATCTGCCTGGTGACATTTTAGGACATTATTATGACATTTTGAGCTGAAAGATGAGCAGGGAGATCTGGGTACTGGTTAGATGGAGGTAAGTTTACCTTAGTTCATTTACACATACCGCCCACATCTCCATGTCTAGCTTTTATAGTTGTACTGCTTCGGTGAGTAATAAAGGTAAATAAATTAGATTGATCTCAACAAAATCCTTGTTTGAAGCAGTGGCTTCAGTAATCAGATATATATTTTTGTCACTGTGTTTCACTGTGTTTTATTTTGTAACTTCTCCTTGTGCAGCGTCCAGGAAATTGTTCTTTTTTTTTCTTTCTCAAGATAACTCAAACCCATGCAGTAAATAAAGGCATGACAAGCTTCTTTAAGCTGTGCTGCTTTGCATGTTCAAAAGGGCCTTAAAATACATGGAGGAGGAAGTGGTTCTGTGCCAACTGCTGAGGCACAGCATTGCTTTGAGATAACATGCCTACACTGACAACGTTAACATGGTGATGTTTAACGAGTGTAATGTTTACCATGTTCACCATAGTACATATATGGTGAACATATATATTGAACACAAAGTACAGCAGCGGCGGATGGCAATGTCATTAGTTTTGCAGGTATTTCAAATATAAACCAACATTTTGGTTTTGATCTGCTGGTGGTTGTCAGAGAATGTTTTTCAGTCTCACTTGTGTTACTAAGACCAAAAACCATAAATCATTGTTTCTAACTCTGCTTGATTCATCTCAAGATGAACAAATTTAAGTCATTTCAACAAAATGTTTATCAAGCAACGGGCTCAGTGATCAGATAAATATTTCTGTCACTGTGTTTCAGGAACTATTTCAGAACTTCTCTGTTGCGCAAAGTCCAGGAAATGATTTTTTTCAAGATAACCTGAAAACAGGCCATAAATAAAGCCGTGTTCCCTACTTAAAGCTGTACTGCTTTGCATGTTCAAGGGGGGCTTAAAATGAATGGAGGAGGAAGTGGTTCTTTACCAACTGCTGTGCACTGACAAGCTGTCTCTCAATGTGGAAAACAACTCTCACGCACACACACACACACACACACACACACACACACACACACACACACACACACACACACTGAGGATGCTGTCTTATACGTAAAGTGCAGAACTGAGTGAAAAAAAATCTGACCTACTATCATAGCATCATTTTTATTAAAGTGTGTGTATTGGGGGGTATTGTGTATTTATTTTGAGTTACTCTTTATATAAAGGTACACATATTCACCATTAACTAGATGCTTATTACAAGTAGTGCATCAGCTCTTAATCATCATAAAGCATCTCATTTTGCATGACCATATTCTACAACTACTGGGCCATTAACTAAGAGTTTTTCTCCAATAACCTCTGAATTACTGCTTAGTTTTGGGTAGTCAGGAAGTTGTCATACATGACATAAGATCTCAATATGCTTTGCTCAGTATGGGCCTTATATGATGGTAGCACAGCAAGAACAGTCATTCTCCCTTAGTAACAATTAGTACAACCTAGTTTTTTGTAACGAAACACAAAACTACAAGTGTGTTCAAATAACTCAAATAATCTTTGTAACTAAGAATATGTTCCCCTTGTTATTATTTTTTTATTATTATTTATTTATTTAAAGAGGACAGTGCACATTAAACATACATTACTGTAAATGTGCCAGTGTTAGCCAAAGGCTAGTTTCCAACCGTAGTCCTCCGGCATGGTGTTAAGAGCCATTGAGACATACAAGGGTCATAATACATAATAAAAACAAAACAAAACAAAACAAGACAAAACAAAAACAAAACAGAACAGAAAACAGGGACATAGGAGAGATAAAATTTGAAGTAAGAATGCAACATATCAAGACACTGAGAAAGGGACAATCAATACAATACTACCGAGACAGATAGAACAGACAGTTATACATAACAAAAACCATTATATGTGGTGCAATTAAAAACAAGATGAACTGTCAGGGATGAGTAATTGAGATGAAGGTGCAGCAATGCAAAGACCAGAGCAAGGTTTCTTGTTGGAGTTGTGCTAAGATGGATTAAGAAACACAATGAAACCATGGATATAAAAAATATAAAGCAAGGTCTCTCAATAGACCTCTATGGGGTCTGTTCACTGCAGTAGTTGTGTGCTATAAAGGATTTACTAAGTGCGAAGAGGAGGCGAGTCTAGAAAAAGGAACCTATGTGGGCTAAATAGTGTCATACTACTTGTGAATTATTTTTTTTTTTAAGATATTTTGGGGGGCATTTTTAGCCTTTATTTGATAGGACAGACAAGCGTGAAAGGGGGAGAGAGAGAGGGAGTGACATGCGGCAAGGGGCCGCAGGCTTGAGTCGAACCCAGGCCACCGACGCCCAATACTACTAGTGAATTGAATGAGCAATACTTCACTATACAGTATTTATTAAGTGTAGTAAGGGAGACTTATTTTGCTGTGCTCCCACTTTAAAAGGCCCACAGCATATCAAGATCGCAACAACATCCTTACTTCCTATCAATATGCAGTAATCAGCAGGTGGTTGAGAGAAAACATAGTTAATGGCCTAGTCGTTGTAGAATATGGTTATGCAGAATAAGGCATTAAGTGCTTTATAATGACTAATAAAGAGCCAATATGCTAATAATAAGTAAGCTAATAAGCAACTAGTTGATGGTGAATGTGTACCTTAATATAAAATGTTAACTATGTTTTATTGTTTAAGACAGAGCTTACCAAACTAAAGACTAAAACATGAAAAGATAACTAAGAATTGAGAAGTGTTAATTATGTCTTCTACATGTGAAAGCACAGCTGACTAAACTTGTGATGTACTGACACAGAGCAAAGCCCAAATGTATCACACAAGGTTCCGTAGCTATTCCATTAGTGTGACGTAAATAAACCACCAAACATGAAATGACCTTGTTTGGACCCAAGTAATCAGCTCAAGTGTGCAAATGCCCTGGGATCTAAAAAGTGTGTGTGTGCTTGTGTGTGTACCAGGGAGCTGAAGTCCGGAGCCTGCCACAGCAGCCAGTCCTCGCTGAGTGTGTACAGAGCTTTCTCTGTCACACAGTCCACAGGTCCTTTGGCTGTCTGCTGCGTGAGAGCGCTGACCATCAGGAACAGGTGCTGGCCAACACTTTCCTGTACACAACCAGGAACAGGAACACAGGCAGTCAAACAAGGCACAGAAGTTGTGGTAACTTTGTGTCGAGCTTTCAAACAGAATTGGAATGTTTGTGGCATTTTTGTTCACTTTCGGTTCATTCGGATTTACACTGCCTAGTACCAAATAAACCAAAATTGGACGTTAGACACTACCAAAATACTGATGAGCACACGTAGAAATAAAACTGAGACGTCTACACATTGAAACAAAGCAGACTGTAAAATACTGAACTGTGAACTATGTACAGGTAACATGAAGCTAATGTCTGTAACCATGGTTATGTTTTTTTTAGATGAAGCTCAAATTAGCTTTGCGGACAGACATGGTAAACACAGAACAGGAAGTGGTAAAAAAAAGGCTGAAGTGACACCTCTAGTTTCCAGGTTGACTGTTAATAGCTCTAACAAGAACCGAATGACCAAATGTCAATTACAGGACAAAAATACTGCAGTATGTTGCAACATAAGACACAACACAGAGTAGTCATAGACAAGGACAACAAGCCAAGTCCTTGCTTGTGCTCAGCATTAATTAATGCCTCCAGTCCTGTTGCATCCCAGGAGTTATTTCTCATGCAAATTGGAAAAGACAACTGGGGTGAAGACTTACACCAAATACCACAGTATTGTATTGCACAAAAAACTCTTGCTTTAACACTTAGATTCTAATACTTGTTCTGCGTGTTGTAATTCTATAGTCTTTTTTCTGGCCTCACAGATGTTCCTGTTACTTCACACGCTGCATTGTGTTGACATACAAGTTTCTCCGATATTTCATCTAACAATAAGATGAGTCAAAAGTGAAGAGTCACAGTCTGCAGCCACACAAGTGGCCCTATAAGGCTATACTCAGGCACAGTGATGCTTTGAGCTAATTGCTAACGTCAGCATGCTAACATGCTCACAATGACAATGTTAGCATAGTGAGGTTTAGCAGGTATAATGTTAATCATGCTCAACATCTTATATTAACATGTTAGCATGCTAATATTTGCAGATAAACACAGCTGAGGTTGCAGGTTTTGCAGGTATGTGCATTAAAAAGTTGTTAAAAAGTCACTAAAGTTATTACAGTTCCCCATTAGGTGAACATGAACCTCTGTACCAAATTTTCATGGCAATCTATCCAATAGTTGTTGAGACATTTCAGCCTGGGCCAAAGTGGTGGACCAACTGACTGACAGACATTGCCATCCATACAGTCAAAACACTAGCATGGTTAAAATAGCTCAACTTTACAACAACTAAAAGGAGTGTATGAGCAGCTGACCCTGAGGAAGCCATAAAGGCAGATGGACATCCAGTTGGTCAGCAGTTTCTCCACGGTGGACTCAGTGCGTCGTAGCAGCAGTTTGGGCTGAGTGTTGCTGTTCTGACGCATCAGATCCTTCAGCAGAGCCTCCATTACCTCGGTCAGGTATGACAAGTTGTTGTGGAGCGCTACTGTCAGTAATGACGCCAACACACATCTGGAACATAGCATGAAAAATGTTAATAATTTATTGGATGAACACATAAGAGAGCCAGTGGCGCCTCAAAGGGGGGCTGGGGGAGGGCATGGCCACCCTGATACAATTGTGTTGGCATTATTGTCTTAAAAAGACTGCGGTGCGCTCCTTTTTTCCAGATAGTGCAAGGATGGTAGCATCTTGTGAAACTAGACAACCTAAGACATCCACTGGTGCAAACCATGCTGGAATGGTTCGTTGAGAATGGGGCTAAATATCGCTCCAAATTTAGGCTAAATTTTGGCGAGGAAAAAAACCACCATGGCCATTTTCAAAGGCGTCTCTTGAGTTCTTACCTCAAGATATCTGAACAAATTTGGGCTCTCATGAGTTTTCCCTAAAATCAATAGGGCTTGTTCCCAGTAAATGTTTTCTTCCTTACAATTAATGTACTCCTTCAAATTACAGCTGTATATTTGTCTTTTTAAAGAAAAGGACAACCAGCCTATTAAAAGAACAATGAATGGCCTAACATAGTTATATAACATATGAAAACAGGATTGAACTAAAAAATTTTGACCGACATGGTTTTAGTCTATGCACATCAGATCATTAGTAAAATTAACCCAAGTATCAGTATAAGTATGCCATTTCTTAACTCTCCATATTGAGACCGGCTTGTGCTGGTTTGAAAACACTTGTAGGCTCCTCAACTTAATTTAAAAACATACACAAACCGTATTAATTTCATAATGCATCTCTCGCTCTCTCACTCATTCTCACTTGGCTGTCCTGTCCATTAAAGGCAAAAAATATCTTAGATTTCATAGACTAAACACTAAATGGATTCATCAAGAAAATAATATTCCATTAATTGATAATTAAAATACTGTTAAGTGCAACTGTGCTACTATGTTGACTGACATAAGTAAGCAACTAAAAATGATTTGAATCACAAAAAAGACCACAAGGGTGGAACTGACGGCAAAGAAAACAGGATGCACAAGAAGAAAAATAGACAAGAGAAAATACTAAGTAAGTAATGGTAGTACTAGACTTCAGTAAAGGACAGCAGATAAGAATAGAAAACGGTGGAAAAATTGACAAGTATATAGCCAGTAAGGCAGGTACTTGTATACTACTGTGTACAAGAGACAGTCACGCACAGTAAAACCTCACAAACTGACTTGTCTTTGATGGTGAAGCTCTTCTGCTCCTCCAGAGCGTGCACCATGGATGTGAGGAAGAGCTGGTCCTGGATCAGCCTGGACAAGCCCTGGCAACACTCGTCAAGTTGAACCTTCACCACATCCTGATTTAAGGTCAGATACAACATCACATCACTGATGGAGTCACAAAGTGGCACCTTAATCAACAACAGTTGCTGTAAAACCTCACCTGACCGATGTCTTTGATGCACAATGTCATCAAAGATTCACTCTGCAAAACAAGAAAAAAGAAACGCTTTGTAAATCTGTCTGGCAGTGATTATCTTTAACATTTGATATTTCAGTAGTTACAGCGTCAGTACAGCTTCACTATACCTCAGGAAAAAAGATCCTGGAGGCAAAGTGCTTGTAGTCCAGGAAAGGAA
Source organism: Epinephelus cyanopodus (assembly GCA_026686955.1). Classification (NCBI taxonomy): domain Eukaryota; kingdom Metazoa; phylum Chordata; class Actinopteri; order Perciformes; family Serranidae; genus Epinephelus; species Epinephelus cyanopodus. The sequence continues at coordinate 10,509,552 of CM048936.1, forward strand.
TCGCTCCAACATTTTCCATCAGGTCAGTTTTCTCTGTCTGCAGATCCACAAAACCTGTGGAGGACAGTTTATTAAGGCTGCTTTTATAGACTGTAGACCTGTGTGTGTTAAGTGACTGTATTTGGCATGGCTGAAGAAATCACACTACACACAAAAACAGTATGAAGGCAAAGCAGAATATACATAATTCTCTTGTGTGTCAGGTCAAACAGCAAACTTGTGAGGCAAGCATCAGTTTGTAAGTCGCAAATAAAAAGAGGAAGTGAAAATGGGTGACAAAGTAATGCAACTGACTACGGTTCTGTCACCTCTGCAGGCTTAAAGCTACTAACAGATAAGGCCCTGTGTGAGCGTGTGTGTATAACATTTGTCTTTCTTAACATCAGTCGTAATGTGTGAAAAGTGTGACATCAGTAAACGGAACAAGTTCTGGGTATTTCACGCTATAAAAAGGAAATGCATGCGTGTGTTGAGACTGAGGTGACAAGAAATAGTAAAATGAAGTTATTAAGCACGGGGGCCAGTGACTGAGGCTGCACTTAGCCAAAGTGACACGTACAACATGTTGATGTTTAGCTAGTATAATGTTTACCACTTTATTAGTTTACAGTCATATAGCATGCCAACATTCACTAAGTAGCAATATAAACACAATACAGTTGAGGGTGATAGAAATGCTGTTAGTTTTGGTCATGAAAGAACAGTGGAAACTGCTTAAACCAATACAGTTACAGTAATCAACCACCAATACAGTGCTAATCAAAAAGCTTGGGTCAGAATCATTCCAATACAAATGGTTTTTGAATAATTCGCTTATCGTAATCAAGTAGTCCACATATGGAAAACAAAATTAAAACTATGGTATTGTACTTTAAACAGTAAAACAATAATTTGCCGCACAGTAAGCTGTCTGCCTCCAGCTGGCTACCTAAAGGTGATGTGTGCACACTGAAATCATGATGGAAAAAAAAAGAAAAATGTAGTCTCCTCAAAGCTCGTGAGAAACTGCCAAAAACCAGCCAACGAGATGCAGCAGCGAAATTTGGTGGCTACCTTGTCTGGTCTTCACAAACAGTCATGGCTGCTTGTGGTGGACACAGAAAACCACTGCATGCAGGAGAAGCACCTATGGTTGAAGCCGTCCTTGTTAAGATACTTAGATTCAGTATGCTGTGTTCTATTTTAGGGGTGAGAATCACCAGAGAATCCACGATACAGTATTATTATGGTACTTAACTCACAATACAATATAATTGCGATTTTAAATATGTTGTAATATGCTGAGTATTGCAATAATATATTGTGATTTATTACCTTTTTTCAACTGTAGATTATGTCCCCAAAGGAAAAATTTTGTCAACATCTGTTTTATCTATCTTATCTATAAGTTTTCACTCTGTTTATCTCACTTCAGCCATTTTCAGCAGCAAAATGTATCAAGTGGGCTGAAGATGCAATTGATCATATTGTTCTAGTAGGCTACCTGTAGTTTATTTTGTATTTGTAATGTGAATAATTTATATAATTAAAAAAAAATCAATACTTGGCACTTGGCACGATATCGTGATTCTATCTTCTATCTATTTTTTCCCAGCCCCTATTATATTTAGCACTGTATTTTAGTGTATTTTCATTTTGCAGTTATTTGAAATTTCTGTTATAATTACATTTTTAAATTTTTGCCGTAACTTAAAACGTGTGTTAGTAAAATTCAGTAAATTGCGAAGCTGTCTGTTTCATTACTTTATATTCATGTTATAAATATACAAATGTCTATTACGGGGCACCCACTAGCTCACCACTAGATTTCGAGTTCGACTCAAACCCACAGCCCTTTGCTGCACATCATCCCCCCTTTGTCTCCCCCTTTCATGCTATATATGTGCGATAAAATAAAGGCAGAAACCCCCAGAAATCTTTAATAAAGTCAATCACATGGTAATCTTCATGAGGAATGAAGAAAAAAAGCGGTACCTGCTTATAGTGGTCAATTTGACCAGGACAGGCATGATCACTAGAAGAGGTTTCAACTGTTTTGACAACACACAATTTTGTACAACAGCCAACCCGATGCTCATGCAAATCCTTAAGTTTGAAAACAGACGCTTGTTGCTTTGTGCATGTCCACCTTCTACTTGAAGCAGCCATATTTTTGTTTTCTGCAAAATGTGAGCATTTGCGTACACTGAGGTATAGCAGCAAAGGAGATCATGCTTCAGGAGTAGCTTTAGAAGTTTCAGTAGAAGCTTTGGTTCTTATCCAGATTGTGTCTTTTTCCTACTGTTTAAATGGGTCAATATTGGAGTCAGTATCAACCCACATGAATCCACAGCCAACGTTCTTCAAGAAAGACAAAACTAAAGATTTCTACTGGGGATATATGGGCTTTAACTTTACCGTTATACTACAGATTAATTTGTGACTGACCTTGTCTAATGTCATTCCTGATGTCGAGTTCAAGGTCTTCCATACGTTTGTTCATCTTAGCAGTGAGCTTCTTCTGTTTGCTTTGGTAGACGACCACCACCACTAAAAGACAAAACCAAGCAGGCAGAGAAAATTTAGCAAATACATACAGAAAATGGTTTGATGTTAAGATTTGACCGGTATGTGGTTTTTAGGCTGATGGTGGGCCAAAATGGGTCAAATTTTTCAACCCTGCTTTGTGTACTTACCAACAATAATGCAAGGTATCAGCAGAAAGACCAGCAGTATCAACAAATGAAATGAAGATTTATTTTTCAGTGATACTGTCTCGTCTCCATACTTTATCTGTAAAAGGGAAATAACCACACTATTTAAAAGGGATTTCACAAAGCACAAATACATGGTAACATGTGTGACTGAAAGGTTTACCAATAACTCCTCAAATTTAGTGCTGGTTGTGTTTTGAATTTCACAGCTGAAAAAGTCAGTGTTGTTACTGTGTTCTTTGAAAATGCAGGGGTATTTTTTTCCGTCCTTAACGCCCCACACTGACAGCTCTGCTGGGGTCATTTTCCAGTTTGTCTGCCTTTTTCTGAAATATTGGGGGAAAAACCTCTGAGCTTTAACATATTCATGTACTACATTTGTACGTGTGCTAACGAAACACGCATTACCTGTATATCGATGCGCACAACCTTTCCCGTCCTTGTGGATGTGAAGTTAATGAACTCGGGGTCTGGGTAGTAGGTTAATGTTGTGGAGCAGGCCAGGGTTTCATTGGCGACTCTCAAAAACACAGTGCTGGTAGAAATCCCTTTTTCAGCTGCAGGTGTGTCATAGGTGAGACTCTGCAGAGAATTAAAAAAAACATTCTGTGTTAAATATAAAATAATCTTTATGTAGCATACCATGAATTGTTAATGAGGGTCACATGTTAAACTATAAATATTATACAACCAAATACAATTAAACAAAAAGGATGTGTCATAGCAGGACATGACATATAACACAACAAAGCAATATAAAACTTGCTTCACTCTGCATGTTCGTGCACATGTAACAAACTAAATGTAGTGTTGTATGACATAATGCTAGAGGACTATATGTGATAATGTGACATGACATAATCTCATATACTTCCATTTGGCAGGACATGATATAATGTGACAATGTACTGTCATGCAGCATGACAGGATGTGACATGACATAAGTAATGTAAGACACCAATACATTGGGACTTTGTGGCGTCTATAGACCCACCTGATAGCGTATTTTTCTGGGAGTTATGATTTCATGCTGGGTGTGGTTGTGCATGACCCCTTCCACAAACTCCAGGTGGGATCCCATGAGTTCGATCCTCCTCTTCCCACTACAGGAGACAGAGCAGCGGCCAATCAGAGATGAAGAAATACCAGAGCATTTTCTTACGATGACGATGAAAACACATCTGTGGCTACCACCTTTAGTGGCTACCTACATATGAAAATATACGTTTAAATTTCTAATTGTGGCCCCTGGAAGCTTCAGTGTTCCCTACGCCCCACAATATGACTAGATAAAATGAACAACATTAAAATAAGTTTAGCTGACATACAGGAAAGGAGATTATGTTTCATCCTTAGTGGATCATGACTATCAATACCAAATTTAATAGGAATCAGCTATTAATTTTTTAATATGACATTTCAGGATTTGGCTTAGGATAGCACTAGAGGAAAGCTCACAAAGTCAAGGTAAAGAGGGTCATTAAAATCCTTAGGAATCATCCTTTCAGGATCATTGATACTCATTTGCTGATATTCTGCTCTAAAAGACAAACCAATGTTGCCATTATGAGCTCCTGCTGCTAGCAGCTAAAACCAGCACATACTGCTTACTTGCATCTTTGCTGCTTGGGATGCACGATAATATTAGCACATAATTGGTATCGGCCAATACTGGCATTAAAATTAACTATTAGAATTTGCCGACATGCTTTTTCTTATTTTGCACAATGAATGAATATTACATACACTAAAAAGTACTGTATTTCATGTCTCCATCTGCTACTGGGGTCATCATGATAAGAGTATTCATACATAATATAATGTTAATTCCAATAAAGAAGAGACTTGATGATCACAAAAAGTATCAGTTGTTAGTCAAGAGAGTTGTTACACATTGGCATATCGGATATTGGCAAAAAAATCCACTATCATGTATCCCTACTTGTTCCCTCCAAAACAATGAAGAGAGCACACTTTTCATGCTTACTGGGGGATGTGAATGACAAAGTACCATATGGAAACTGTTATATTATCATTTTGAAGAAGGTCTGAGTTTCTGTGCATTGGCAGGGTGCTAAAATGATAAAACTCAGGGAAAAAAGCCCCTTTCTTTTTTGAATTTTGTTGTGACTTAACATTGTGCAATGAGTGATAACCGCTCCCAAAATGTACTGACAAGACAAGAAAACCATAAAATAAGGTTGTCACCATAATGTGAACTTAAGTCCAAGTTCAAGGTAAAACAGATAAATGCCTGTGACCCTGGGATTATCAGATTTTTCATGTGCATGTTCCAGTTATGTACGTACGTCGGGTACATTAAAAGGCAACAGTGCCCAAAGAAGTTTTATGACAAAGGCAGAAGTGGTACTTTCAGTTGCTGCAACTAAAAAGGGAACTGGTGCAATAGTGAAAGACAGTGCTTTTAGGAAGTGGCTGTCTCTCCCCATGAGATGACCCTCTACTTTTAACTGTTCCTTACTTACTAACATTGTTTTTTAGAATAAGCCTCAGCCAAACCTATTGAAGTCAGGGACATGACACTGGGGCAGATCCCAAAATAGCCTACACAAGTTTTAACTGTCCCTTCTTGATAGCTTTTAGTGTTGACAGTGCTGTCAAGAGCAATTGTAATGATAAAGCATCAAAAACAAATTCAAATTCAAAATCAGATTTTACATTGTCACAGTCATCAAAGTATTCTTGACTGACCCAGTCACATCTCCCACAGAAAAGCTTTCTTTAAAGTCTGTATGTTTATGTTGGGAAAATACCAACAAATCCAGTCATACCTCATCCAGGTACTGCTTGGTGCAATTTTGGTGCAGGATGGGGACGAGCGGTAGGTGATTTTAGCGTTGCCATGGCAACTACCGTCTGGGAGGAGAACACATACTTTGACCACGCCTTTGTTATCAGCACTGGGAATGTGGAACGTTAGTTTCACACCGGTGTTGTCCCACACAGGAGATCTGATCAGAGGACACAGGATGACAGAAAGAGAGAAACCAGTTAATCTCATTGAGATCAATTCACACTTATTTGGAGGGACTATTTTCTTTCTATTGAACTAAACCCATCACCATGCAGGGGAAAGTGTGCATCTACTGCCAGCTCACCAAGCACTGTTGAGGTAGCTAACATTACAGCTCAGTGAAGGAGAACGCCATCAATGTCTCACTGTCACAAACTCAAGCCTCTCGTCCATGAGTAGATGCACACTTCCTTCTGCACAGTGATTCAGTTTAAAATAGTTCATACATGAATCTGCTCACAGCAAGGTCTGTGGATTATCTTGAGGCACTGGGACATGATTTCTGGCACTTAGCTTAGCACTACTGGTAAGAGGAATAATACTGTGGATTTTGATTTTAGGGTGAATATGCAGAAAACTCGGCAATGGCTAGAAGCTGTAGAAGCTGTGTCATTCTGTAGGAGATTGACTCACTCGAGGAACTGCACATTTAGGCACTGAGGCGTTGGCTTCATTTTTCAGCCCAGTAGGTTTCTGCCAGGTGTCTGACCTGCTGTTTATAATCTAGATTTGATTGCATGTGTGAACCACATGAAAGATGAAGTATTAAACCTTAAACAAAATCTTTCTGATTGTTTGTGAAGCAGTTAATTAAGTTTCTGATTATAGGAAAGAGCAGTGCACATGAAGTACAGCATGAACGATGGGATAAGTGTAGTCTGTATTTTACTCAATTGTACTGTGGATATGATGTGCACACAGTCATTTTTAACTCCACTCTGCACATCACAGGAACACTACACAGTGCAACTAGCGGTGATGTACATCCTTTCCCTCCTTTTTTTCTTTTAAATGCGAGTTCTGAAAAACAGAACTGATTCTGCTAACACAGTCACGTTATTCATCTCATCATCTTTTGATTTTCCTCTGGATGCAGAGAAAACAGAAAATCTAAATTCGACTCTTAAACACAGCGATGCCAGTTTGCACAAGACCAATATTATCACATGACCTTTGTGTTTGGCTAAATATGGTAGTTTAATCTGCAGTGGAATTTGAACTTGACAGGTTACAGACATGGCAGATTCGCATGGGATGAAGATCCCAGACGACCTTCACAATTAATACAAATTACCACAGGTCCCCAGGTAATACTAGTCCTGTGCGAATAGGGCTAAATACAACTGTTAATATGGCATTCCCTACAATACAATGCTATCTTTGAACTGGCATGCATAGTGTAAGCATAATCCTATTCACTGGTGAATTGACTCACTCTTGTGGAGTGCAGTCCATGTCCGCCTGAATTCTTACTCCAGTCACATCACTGAGGTTATAACCCGACAACACCGCATGATTTCTGCCATAGAAAGACACGACGCTGGGAGTGATGGAGGCAATCTCTGGTCTCTGACAGTAAAACAAACAGAAAGATTATGATTTTTAAGTTATTACCTTTTTCTGAATTTTCAGTCTCTACTGAATGTGAATGAGGTGAACATCAGAGGAGAAATGTGTGTGAGAATTGAGGTTCACACTCACAAAAAACGTCACCCCTGAGTCTGTTTTCTGGCAATCACTGTCCTGCAAGGCGAAGTAAAGAGAAGACATTAAGCAGGTTTACATGCCATTCACTGTACAGCAATACTAAGAGTTGATTCAGGGCCTGTTTCAGCTAACATTAGCTTAGCTTACAAACTGGAAACAGTAAAAAACAGCTTGCTTAAGTAATATTTAAACAACTATTACGCTGTCTTATTTAGTTATTGTATGTGTTGAACGTGTAGAAGCAGACACTGAAACAAATTTTGGTTTAATGAGCAGTTAGCTTAGCTAGTTACTGATCATACAGTTAGGCCCAATGAACTGCACTTAGTAATTTAACCTGTCCTCATAGTGAGGTTGCCATCTTTGCATGCATCTTGCCTGAGCTCTAAACATCAAGTAGTGTCATGAGTCAGTTTGTGACTAGCTTGCTAACATTAGCAACACGTAAATATAATCTTTTTGGTGATGCTGCAAGGCATTTCAATAACTTTAAATGGAAGCTAGCTGTTTCCTCTTGTTTCCCCTTTGTTCTCAGATCAGACAAGTGCATCTCTGCATGACAGAAGCAATGCATTGGAATAAATTGTGAAAATTCCAGCAAAATCAACTGATATTCTTCATCAACTCATGTGGTATTTGCTAACTGTTTCCAGTAGCTGACATGAATTACACATATCTTATTAAAAATTTGTTAAAATTCTATTGCAATTCTCAATTCTCATTAACTACCAAATACCTGAACATCAGAGCAGGGGTTTTGGCTTGGTTCATAGTCTTCAATTTTACAGACATCTCAAACTTTTAATGCAGTTGCTGTTGCATTTATGTCCAAAGGTAACGCTTGAAAAATCTGGAAAAGCCTATGTTAGATAAATACATAAACATGCATAATTACATCCCCCACTCCTTGATTTGCCCAGGAACAGCCATTCTTGCTCCAGCACATCCAGCCTCAATGCACTGCCGACACCTGAGGAGAAAATGAGTTATCCCTTGTTACTGTTGGTAACACTGATGATAACACTTGACACAACATTAAGACAACAAATTGCATCACTGTATATGACTTCCTGACGATGAAACACAGCCACTGACAACCATGTTCACAGTACGAGGCTACTGGTAGGATGCATGGATGCTATCTTTTTTTTTCCTTTTAGCTTCATAATTTTTCTCTTTCAACCAGTTTGTTTAGTTTTTTGTCAAAGCAACTAGTTTCATTCCTTGCTAAAAGCACAATAAGGCTTTGCTACCTTATTTAGCTTTAAACTTAACTTTCAATTTTACTACAGGGATGCAAACATCCGTTGTTTGCCCTACCGGATGCATTTTCATCTGGACCCTTCACGCCCTGCCTGGGTCTGCACTTGCCTCAGATGTACCAAGGGCTACCCAGTTATTGGTCACCCCCTGAAAATTTGGACCTGGTTTTGGAAAATCTTTTCAGGTTTTCAGGCATCCTTTCTTCATAGTCCAACAGCAGCCAACCATTTCTTTGTGCCATCCACTCTTGATGGTCAGTGCTTATTATATGGGCTTGAAATGTTTTGAAAACCTTTTTATTAAGTTGTTTTTCATCATTCTCCGAAGTGACAGATACATTTTGTATACCAAGAACCCATTTTTTCAAAAACTTACATGTAAGACATTTTGTGCAATGCTTTATACCCCACCTCCTCAAGAAACACCCATGTCACACTATTGTCTTTAACTCCTATCCTGAAAGGAACAATGCAAGCGCTGTATTCTTTCATCTCGAACATAAGCTGTTCCCCATGTCAACTATCAGAACTGCATGTGGACAGGACCTAGATTAAAAAAAAATTAAATGGCATTTGAAACTTAGCCCTAAGCAAAATGCACACCTCTTATATACGCACACACCACGCACTTATACAGTAATAATCCTAAAGGGCGTTCTATCTATGACAAATGCAAACGCCCTCCTGTCTCACTCTGTCTTATTCTGGTCATGCTCTTGCTTGCTGAATAATAAAAATCAGTCTTCCAAACTTTCTTTGAAATCTCACCATGTTGCACTGACCCTAACCCTCAGGCTGCCATCTTTGGCATTCCTCAACAAGAACTGCTTTTGCCCTAAATTTTATACACTTACAGGACAGAAGTTGGTGGTCCCCTGATGTCAGAGCAGTTGAATAGCCTCAACTGATGCCACAATTCTGTCGTCCCAAGTCTCATCTTAACTGTGATGTGCAGGCCTGATGATTCAAAAACAATACATCAAATTTAAGAGTCTCAGTCAGAATGCTGAGCAACACACTTTTTTATGTAATGCAACAATTTACTGTGAGACAACACAAAGTAGTCAACCTTTTCATCTCATAGGATTCTTGTGACAGTGTGACGGTCGTCATCAGGTATTTCATTTACTGGATTATTATATTTATCAAAAGTCACTGACCTTCAGCAGGAAGTGTTTTGTTTGAAAGGGAGCAGCTGCATTGTGGAAACTTTGGGGGTTGATTTTTCAAGAGGATGAAACCACTGGGACTTGATGAGCATTGACAGTTAAAGTTAGCTCGTGCCATCTGGCCCAGAGTCAGATGTGTCTGGATGTTAAGTGTGATCTGAGAAAGGAAGGATGAGAGTGTTTAAAAGAGAAATTACTGACTGTCACAACTGACTACAGGTAAAAGCTTATCTGTACCTGGTCAGTGTCGCCCTTTACAACTCTGTGGGAAACCATTTTGTGTTGAACATCATCAGGAATGGATAACCAGTCTGAATCTTGGCAGTCGTCATCAAATGTGCATCTAGAAGAGAAATTTATGTTTTAACCATGTTTGTAATTGTTTGAAGGGGTCAACTGCAGATGTTGTTTCCCTGACCTTCCTTTAGAGCCACACCAGATGCAGTATGGGTCCTGAGCAGACCAACAGTCCTGCACATTTGTGTATGTGCTGCACTTTGACACAGGTACACGCTTCATCTAGAACAACACACAAGCACAGCAACTTAGCAACACTTGCGTATATATGACATTGTGGTAATTAAAAAAATGTGGAAAAAGTCAAACAGAGCCTCACAGTTATTACAGGTTCAGAGCACCTACCTGGTGCTGAAATGGCAGGTACACATGTTTAAGGTCCACTTGATCCAGATGCATTTTGGGAAACACTTTGCGGTCATCGTTGGCCCTGTAGAGCACCGTGGGACAGGTGGTGTGATAGTTCTTGTCCACAGCAAGCTGACAATGAAAATGTAGCTTTGTTATGTTTCTGACTGAGCTACTCTGCTTAGGAATATCAAAGGTCAATCAATCAAAGGTTATAGTTTAATGAATGGATTTCAAGAAAGGTTTTTTTATGTGGAAGTGAGTCAACAAGCAAACTAGAGCTGGAGGTGATGTGTTGAAGATTGAGCCATTCTGGTTAAAATATGAAAGGTGTCAACTGAAACAAATTGTTTGGGTAATTTTTATGACGAGATTACAACTTGCTCTTTTTGCAGAGATGTTATTGTTGTTTAGTCAGGAAATTGTTTATTTGGCTCTATTAATTAAGATTCAGCACAACCATAAAATAATTTCTTCCTTAAAGGAGCTGTATATGATATTAAGAGCATATCTATGAGTCGAAGGTTGTCTGCACATGGTTCTCAACATGGAGGTGGCTGTGCCAGCAGTCAGTGGATAAGGGTGCTAACAGCAGCGACAGTGCAAACAGAGATAACGTCCTAACTGGGTGGGGAGTTGTGGGGGGTGGGGAACGATGGGTGGGCATTACACTACTGCTATGACAGCGTTGGTTGGCACAGCGTTATCAGTGGTAATTCGTTAGCCAGTGCAGTGCACACACAGGGACTCAAGTGCACCAACCTGCACAAACTACCAGACCGTCTCTCATAACACAACAGCAAACAAAGCTTGGATAACAACACACACAGAGAGGGGCGTGACTACTCTCAGTTCATGATGCCATCACTCCACTCTATCTCACAAATATTGGTTTGCTGCAATTTTTATCATGGATGTAATATTATTATATCTGCATACTGGTAACCAAGATAGTCAATTAAGTCCAAAGAGAATTTCTCACCTGGAAAATACCCATGAAAAGCTTCTAGCTTCAAAGTTTACTTCCATGCTATGCAGCCCACTGAATGCAACATAGTGTTCCTCCCACTTGCCACACCTGCAAGTTCCCACTTGGTCAGACTTTACTTTACTTGACTTTAATTTTGGAATTCAGTTCAAGGTGTCCTGTCAGCAGTTTTACATCGCTTTCATAATGGTGGTCTATGAGGAAAATGCTATTTGGGCTGAAGGGGATTATTTTTTTGCTGCAATACAATAGCCACTGGGAAAATTTGAAAGCAATGCTGAGCGGGGTTCCTGGGGGCTTGATATTGATGCTCTGAATGTTGCATTCAGCTCCCTTTAAGAACATTATTACTGCTTATGAAAAGTACAACCAGTATGCAAAAAACATTTGCATATACAACTGTCTAACTATCCTACTTACTCTAAAAAATAGATTTAACAAAGGGTATTTTGTACCAGTATATTGCACAAGACATGTACTGACACAAATTTATCTGCTGCTCCAATTTATGGCTGTGGTGATTCCGTATTTACAGGGGAGTCTGTGGTTCAGGCATCTCTTAGATGTCAAGCCACCTGCTAATGACCAACACCATTAAAGTTGTTGAGGCAGACCGAAATCCATTGGTGTCTTTCATTCCTAATGGGAACACTTTGTTGTCCTGTGACACCACAAAGAACTCACACCAGCACAGAAAAAAGTGTTACTGTTGAGTTTCTGTCATTATGTCCACATCAAGTCACTTCCACTGTGTTGCCTCACTTCACCATTTACCAGTACACAGGATGTGATGCAACTGTATTTTGTGCTGCTCAGGACATGTTGATGTCTCCAGTGAAAACTCAGAGGTATATCATAAATTCCAATGATTATGGACCAGTACAGTTACTGAATAAATGCACTAAGCAAATCAGTGATTGGATGTGCCGGAATTTTCCTCTCAAATGCAAGTAAAGACATCAAACATGTTAGTGTAGCTCTAGATCAGCTTGTGCCGGTTTGAAAATTTTCCAACCGGTTTGATTTAAACCGGACATTCGTTAAAGCCACAAACCGGACAACATAAACATTCTAAATGGGTCCCTTTGTATTTCCTTTTTGAATGTATGTTAATGCAGAAGCTGACAAGAAGTAAACAGCGACCAAAGTTGTTGCCCTAGCAACAGAATAGCAATGAAACAGTCCATACTCATGGCGGGATGTGACGTTTTGCAATTAATAACATGGTTATCGTAGATTAGCTGGGCTAACCGTTAGCTGTTAGTGTCTGTAATAACTCAATAAACGGTCCGTGAAAATTTTTTTTTCCAGTGGATATCTTAGTTACAACATGATTGACCTAGCAAAGCAGTTTTGTGTTGCTATGTGTGGTATTTATTCAGTTTTGGGAAATCACGATGTCTCCGCTCTCAGTGGAGACACGGCGGTTGAGAGGGCGAGTGAGAGGACGTTCCTGTAGTTGTTCCTGCCCCCCAAATAGTACCAGGAACTTCTTCAGTGGAAACGGGTCTCATGTCTGATATGCTTCTCTGTTATGAGCTATCAAGAGCTCTGAGATCATCTGGGACAGGTTTGCTCATAATCACCAGGATCAGAATGAAACATGCATCAGACTACATCTCAATCTGTTAGCCTGCTCTGACTTGTTGACAACTGTTGACTACAGTCTCCCTTTAACTCTTCCTAACCTCTCAGAGTGTCTGCATTTGGGCCCTGCCTCTGGTGAACTGTGACAGAAAATGAATGATGACGATGTTGTTAAGAGGTAAAGTGCTGACAGTGGGTATGTTATTGGGGTCAGTAATTGGTGTTCTGCAGATGAGTCTGGGTAGAGTGGTTAGACCTGCTCCACTTAACCCTGCACACATCCATATCACCCTGACAGTGACCCGACTCTCCCAACACATGATGTTTCACATTAGATTTGATTTCATGATAAATCAGGGGGTTTTGATGAGAGATGCACTGCTTTCACACCTGCCTTGTTTGGTCAGGTTCAGTCGAACTATAGTTAGTTTGCCCTCGTTCGTTTGGGCAGGTATGAACACAGCAGTTGCACTCAGATACACACCAAAACAATCAGCCGAGACCTTCTTGAAGAGGTAGTCTCGGTCCAGTTAAAAAAGAACTCTGGTGCGGTCTGTTTGTGGTGAGAACGTGTTCTGACCTTGATCTGAATCAACTACAGTCGCATTACACATTGTTTAGGTGAAACAAGCATGAGCATGTTTGTTTGTTTGTTTGTTTGTTTATTATTATTTATTACACAGAAGAAGAAGAAAAAAGACAAAATATGCAGGAGAGGTCATAAAAACCCGAGTGGGCTTAAAAGGGGCCCCCCCTCCTAAAAAAACAACAATTACAAAACTATATAAGACACACACACAAACACAATAAATGATACCTCAGAATTACATGATACCTCAGAATACATTTAAATAGCCCAAAGATATATTTGAATGAAATGAAGTTTTCTTTTCTGTTCCACAGCACAACACCTTGATACATAAATGAAAATTTTGCAACAGCAGTTCTACAGAAGGGGATATGCAAATCATTCCTCCTTCTTGTGAGTATGAATGATAATAACATTAAACTCAAAATAATTATGAAAATGTTTGGGTAAAGATAACGGAAAACATATGACTTTATACATCAAGATTCCTGTTTGATACTTATTCACGTCATAGATTGTTAATATTTGTAATTTTTTAAACAGAGGTGTGGATAGAGCTAAATATGGAGAGTTAGTGACAATTCTTACAAAGGATTTTTGGAACCTATGAATTGGTTGTAAGTAAGAAGGATATGTGCTAGCTCAAATTAAATTGCAATAAGAGATATGGGGATAAATTAAACTGTAGTACAAGGTTAATAAATACTTGTTTTAGAATAGGGTTTAATCTTTTTTATGATACCTAAGGATTTTGAGACCTTCTTGCACACAAATTCACAATGAATCTTATAACAAAGTTTATCATCAGTATTGACAACTAAAAACTTTGCTGATGAAACATTAGAAAGTAAATTGTTATTAATATAAATTTTAGTTTTTTTTCTGGTTTGTAATTCTTATTCTTGTTCTTAAAGATGATGAAATTAGATTTTTTTGGCATTAAGTGAAACCACTGAGCAAATTGAATGAGCCCAGAATTTACCTTATCAATAACTGAGTCAATGGTACTGTCAGTAGCAAAGAGATTGGTGTCATCAGCAAATAAGATAGGTGACAAAATACTAGATGCCTTTGATAAATCATTAATGTATATCAAAAACAACAATGGACCCAAAATGGACCCTTGTGGAACTCCACATTTTAGAACGTCCCGCTGTGAACGTTTATCATTAAAAATGACATATTGCTCTCTGTTGTGCGAATAATTTTCAACCCATTGCAGAACCTTATTTTTAAAACCATAACAAGACATTTTTGATCATAAAATTTCGGAATTCACAGTGTCAAAAGCTTTTGATAAGTGTCAGAAAATTCCTAAAGCGCATTCATTTTTCTTGAAAGCAGCAATCTTTTCTCTAAGATGCAAGAGAGCCATATATGTAGAACAATTCTTTCTAAAACCATATTGATGCTCATATAAAATATTGTTGACATCGAGATGCTTCAAAATTACCAACTTCTCAAGTATCTTAGAAAAGCAAGGGAGAACTGATATAGGGTGATAATTCGAAAATACAGATGGATCATCGGCTTTTTCTCGCATGAAATTCTGATCAATAAAGAACAGCTTTCTCGCACAAGGCATTTGATCTGGTCTGCTTGTAAATGCTGCCCAATACCAACCAACTCTAGCAATTCCCAACTTTGTAACAAAATTAGTCCCTGATTCGGACCAAAGCAAGACAACTCTTGGTCTGAAAGCAACAGGTGAAAAACGGAAATAAAATAACTAATATAAAAAAAGCCATTTGAATGCTCACAATATCTTGCAAATGTTTTCATGTATATTCCAGTTAACGATTGGTCTACACCTCACACAATATCACGCTATCATCTCTGACACAAAAGGCGAATGGTCTGAACTTTCTGCATCATTTTTTCTACAAGCTATCAGCTGTCTTCTCTTGTGTGTTACATTTGCCAGCAAGTCAATAGAAAAGCCTTTCTTCCCTGTTAGGTCTCAGCTGCAAAGTGGTGAGAAATACACTTAGGGGTTTATGAACACTTGTGAAAGTAAACTCAGCATGAAAGAGCCTATTGTGTCTAGCAGAGGGTTAGTGCAGAGTGTTCCCAGATTCTGCTCAATTCATGTAAGTGAGCATGTATAAAGACTCTCTGCAGAATATCAATTGTTGTATCAAGGAGATGGAAAGAGGATAGAGGATGATGTGATAGAGAAGTGACAGAGGAATTAAAGAAGAGGATGACAGGAAGCTGATCGGTATTAATCAAAACTAATAAAAGAAATTGGATATTATTTTTCACACCTTGCTTAGAGGACTGAAATGTCAAGTTGCCAAAGCAATTTACATTTACCACATCAAATAAAATTAGATTATAGCTCCACTTTGTGTTTTGGAACATTTTTCTTCCGACAGAGCATCGTCCTTCCAGTCATTTAATAAATATGTTGTTAAATATGTTGTTCAGGAAATGAAGCTCTAGCAAAAGTTGAGTCAGGAAAACAATACTTTTCATGTTCAGGATGTAAGTTTCTTTCTCACTCTGCCATTCACTCCCTGCACAAATGCTCACTCACTATCTCTAGGTGTCATTGTCTAGGTCTGTCAATTGAGTCATCAGCTAATTCACAAACAACCAAAAGCACAGCGACACACCTTCTCTGTCAGCCTATCATCTTACTGCTCCTCATTTTAAATATAGTTCTTTCTCCACCTTACTTCTTTCTTCCTGATTGCAGTCTTGTGTGCCCTCCACCTCCTGATCACCACCTATTCTTTACAGATTCATCAGCCTCATCATCCTCGGCAGTCAGCAGCCTCAGAGTCATCAGCCACCACCACCAGTGTCTTGACTCTAGGGGGGTATTTATCTTGCTGCCACTCAGATGTGCCGCCATCACATAATATCTCCTTCTGGTGTCCAAGCGCCAAAGACTTCTATTAAATCTAATCAGCACGAATCATCTCTTTATCTGTACACTCATATTCTGTATTAAATATTGTCTGTACTTCATTCTTCTGTCTCTCCTGATAGAAATATATGCGATGTTGTTTTTTTTTTACCGTTCAGTATTACTAGGTGTACACTGTATGAAAAATAAACTTTTCCACTTCACTGTGGCTTTAATGAAGAGACGAAAAAAGACAGCTCCGATTCACACTATGACCTGCGTGGTTGATATGAAATGTTTTCTTTTTTTGATAATAGATGCAAATCACTTTTTATACACACCTTAATGAGCTGCCCATCTCCCGTCCCAATGAAGAAAACCATCCAGGCCTTCTGTGTCACTGCCAGCACAGAGGTAATGTTGCTCTGCCTGAAGAGAACTGCCTTTGGCTTCAGTGTCTTTGGCTGAGAAACACACACACATTGATCATAAGATTAAGACCCAAGAGGCATTCATAGAATCCTGGAAAAGTAGGGTGCATGAAATAGCTTATGATTACTAGAAACTTAATCAACTGAACTGCAAGGTCATCAAATGTACTTATGGTGAGTCATGTTTATTCTTTTTGTTTCTCATTTGATTGTGTCTTTGAATTTGAGATGCAACAAGAAGGCACTGGTAGACGCATGATATAGTGTCATTTACAAAATTATCATTTAAATGGGAACACATCCCATTTCAGTATAATTTCTGTGTGGTTTTATTTGTCTACTTCAATATATTATTAACTTTATTTTGGGTTTTACATGGACACAATTCAAGAAAATCAAATCAACATTGCTTAAAGGTCCAGTGTGTAGAATTATTTAAATTCATGACTGTGTGTTCATTAGTTTATAATGACCTGTAATAAGAATGACTGTCGTTTTGTTACTTTAAAATTAGCCATTTATATCTACACATGAAGCAGGTCCTCTAGCATGAAGTCAGCCATTTTGTTTTTAAGGTAGCCCAGAGTGGACAACCAAACACTGGCTCGAGGTAGTGCATTTGCATTTTTTTTTTCATGTTAGCCACTTCAATTTTCCTACAAGCTTGGCACAAGGCAGAAGTTTCAGTTCTGCAACCTCACCCAAGATGCAACTAAATCCTATACACCAGACCTTTAACAAATAATGCTACACAAACAGAATTTGTTACGATTTTTCTTCCTAATTAGATGCCAACAATTCGCCATTCCTCTCCATGACTAACAGCATCTCATTCAGTATACATATGGCTAACTAGTATGCCTCTCACCTTTTAAAGATATGAAACCTTGGATCTACAGTTTTTGCTTAAGTCAAGCTTCAGTCAGCAAAACCTTCCTCTTAATATGCTGTCACCAGAAGGCAAGCCTGCAAATACTTTCAAGTAACCTATTTTTTGTGGAACTGCTTCAGATGAAGTAGAAACTCCCCTGAAGAAAAACTTAAAACTAGTTTCCTTGCATTACTTTTCAAGCTACTTGGAACTTTGCTCACACATTTCACTCTTTGCACTTTTTAAACTTATGTAAGGATCTGGGAAAAAAAATTATTATTATTATTAGATTATTATTATTGTTATTATAAGGAGGCTTTTATGGTCATTAGCCACAGACATTGACTTAATGCATCTTATCATTACATTGTTCCAGCATTGGGAGGAAACCATTTCATGTGTTTCTACTTTTGAAACTTTGACACAGAATAATGAATTGATGTGTCTTTCTGCAGATGCTTCATGGTCACACATTACACTGCTGTAACAAGTGGAAACAACAACATGTGCTATCACTCAAAAATCTATAACACAACAACCCACCGTCGTTTTTTTGTCAGTGCAGACAGTACAGAAGTCTGGATCTGCATCTTTGGCTCCGGTGAGATCCGGGCTGATGTCAAACAGCAGCAGCTCGGTGTTGGTTTCTCCTCCGTCCACAATGAACACGCCGCTCCAGAGCACCTGCGGCCCACCCGGGATCACCGCGGAGGCGATGAGTCTGCTGCCTTTACCATCATCAGAGACACGGAGAGTCGCGCCCCACAGCAATTTCACAGTGTCTCTTTTGTTTATCTTGCCCTCGAGCCAAATGAGACGGATTGTGTTGCTTTCTTGATTTAAAGGCAGGTTGGAGAAAAGATAAATGATTGAATTGATCTGAAATCCATCCACAAACTCCACATTGCCATCCGTGGGCCTGCGTTTGATTACAGCGGGAGCGTGCTTGTCAGAGTAAGAGAATATATCTCCGTCCTGTTTGTTATTTGTATTATGAAGGAACACCGCTGCTGATATTGAGCAGCCGGTCTCTGTGGGTTTGCCTTTATTTTGCTCTATGGCACTCAGAATGTAAGTCTCGGTAACTGTCTCCTCCACATCCACCAGGAAGCCGACGGACGCGCTGCTGCGCCACGGGGATCCCACCCTGACGTGCTCCTTGTACTGTACGTTTGAAATGTTCCTCAGGTCCAGCATCTCGCAGTAACCGCACTTGATCACACCGCAGCTGATCAAAGTGTCCTCCTGAACAAGCGGTAATAACACGTTAACGCTAAAAGATGCGTTCCACTTGTCCGTCTCAGAAACCCGAGAAAACTCAACATCGCTCGTCTGAAAACTTCCCGTCAAGATTCCTCTCTGGGTCAGACTCTGGACCAGAGTCAAGTCGTGTCTCAGCTGGTACAGCCTCTCCTCTGTGGCGATGTAAACCGTGTCGTTGGCCACGGCGAAGTGGCGGATGTCTCCATCGAAAGTGAAGCCTGGATTCTCCTCCAGGCACCGACCCGGTTCTCCCCAGAGAATAAAAAGCAGACCAGGCAGCAGGATCATCTTCTTGCTGTGGCGGCAGCCAAACGCTCACACACTGACGGTCTTCATGGCACTGTGCTCTCCTCCACAGTGTCGTGCGTAAAAGCGCAGCGCGCCTCTGTTAAAAAGAGAAGTGCTGAAAGTGGGAGGGAGCGCGCCCAGCGAAACCAAAACACTGACAGACATTATAATTATTTCTATGTAATGATTTGCAACCTTTTTTTCACTCAGCTGAATGTGTTCCGTTGTTAGAACAGCAACTACAAAGCCTACAAAGTTTGTCTTTGCACATAACCAGTGTATGCAGTGATATTACTTCCTGATGGTGGCCTCAAGCTGACTACAAAGCGTTTGATGAACGTTCATCAGTTCACATGATGATATCCACCTCGTGAGGAGCCAAAGCCGGGGCGAGTAACAGGGAGTTCTGATTGGCCCGCTGTCGCCAGCGCATGAGTATGGCCCCTACCATCATAAAAGGGGATCTGCGCAGTTTACACAGCATATTTGATTCTCATCCAGCATCTATGAGCCATTAAACAAAGCAAAGAGTGACGAAAGGCTACAGTATGACGTACGGTCGGTTACACCATTATGGTCACAAGCATTTAAAACTACAAAATTCAACTTACTGTATGTATAAGCTTCAAGATGATATCTCGTGATGTCTGGGTGACATCTAGTGTCGGCGTTGGAAAGTTTTTTTTATCCAATTGCTGAATGTTCCTTTCAGTTTCTGAAACGTCGTCTTGAAATGTTTGAGTCTTCGAATGAAGCTCGAAAATATGAAATCTTTATTATAATGTAGTTACCTTTGAGCAGCTTGCTGTGGTATTTCATTTTTCTGTCCTCTGTCTCTTGTCTTGCAGGATGCTCAGTGTAGATTTCTCTGAAACGGTCAGTCAGCATGAACAAAGTTGGTCCTTAGTTTGTTCTCGCTTACGTTGGAGAGCGGAGAGCAGAGGCTGTGAGGCGTGGCCCTGTGCGTCATGGATGCCCTGGTTTACAACACTCGGTCTGAATGCTATGGAAGCCCATTTCTGCCACTTGATGGAAAAAATAAGATCTAATAACTCAGAAATAATGAGATACTAAGTCAAAAATAATGAGATACTATCTCGAAATAATGAGGTACTATCTCAAAAATAATGAGATACTATCTAAAAAAAATGAGATACTAAATCAAGAATAATGAAATACTAAGTCAAAAATAATGACTTACTAAGTATAATTAATGAGATACTATCTCAAAAATAACGAGATAATAAGTCAAAAATATTGAGATACTGAGTCAAAATAATGAGATGCTAAGTCGAAATAATGAGGTACTATCTCAAAATAATGAGATACTATCTTTAAAAAAAATACTAAATCAAGAATAATGAAATACTAAGTCAAAATAATGACTTACTAAGTAAAACTAATGAGATACTATCTCAAAATAACAAGATATTAAGTCAACAATATTGAGATACTAAGTCAAAATAATGAGATACTAAGTCAACATGATGAGATACTACCTCCAGGTGTGTTTGTGTAACATCAGCTGACCTAGACAAACTGGAGAGCAGCAAAAAATTAAGCGAACATGGTCAGGAATTATCAATGATCATCTGATGAGGTATGGAAGCGAATCGTGACCAATATTGAAATTAAAATGCATTTCCAGAAATGCTTTTTCACTTTAAGAATGTGGCTGCATTATTGTGCAAACACTGTTAGAATTAGCTGCCCAGGTGGATTCTAATATTATAACATCTGAATCTGTGACAGCAGAGTATGCAGCCAAGCTCTCTATGACCTGCTCAACTCGGTCACAGGCATCAGACTCAGATAGAATATTAGAATCCACCTGGGCAGCTAATTCTAACAGTGTTCGCACAATCTCAGGGAGCGCAATGATCTGTGATGTGTCCATATATCAAATGTGCGCACCGCCCCCTACCGTATTAGATGGGTAGCACCATCAGCACAGAGCTGAAGAAGAGCGGCGACTGACGTCACTCTCCTGCGCTGCTCAGATTGCCAAATCGTTTTCGAATTATGGGCACTATTTTGCGGGGCAGACCACAAACACGAAATAGCAATGTCGTCTTTGTTTTCTTTTTGATTATGGCATAAAACGTGCAGTTTTGAAGAAGAAAATGAAAATGCAAATAGGTTGATTGATTATTAATTTTATTCATGAGTCAAATAATGCAGCCACATTCTTAAAATGAAAAAGCATTTCTGAAAATGCATTTTAATTTAGATATTGGTCACAATTCACTTCCATACCTGTGTCCATAGATGTGTGATGGCATATCCTACAACATGAGTTATTACCTCACTGTTTTGAGTTAGTATCCCTCAATGATGTTATCCATCGTGACTGAGAGATGAAGAGTATGGATTGTCAAAGGCTGTAACTGTACTCATTCACCTCATTACTGGACTTGGTATCTCATTATTTTGACTTAGTATCTCATTATTTTTGAGTTAGTAAGTCATTATTTTTGACTTAGAATCTCATTATTTTGACATAGTATCTCATTATTTGAGATAGTATCTCATTATTTTTGACTTAGCATCTCATTATTTTGAGTTATTAGATCTTATTTTTTTCCATCAAGTGGTGGAAATGCGCTTCTATAGAATGCAGATGTCTGAACCTCATCGCAATCGCAGACTCACAGACTTTGTGGGGCACGTTCCCGGGAAGTTTGTGAATGCTGAGGGCTTTCCAAATCCACATTTGAACCAGTCCACAAGGGGCCTCAAGTGGACTGTCTGCAGACTTCCAGAGAGTCTGCATAGGCTGCAGACTTAAACAGACTTCACTGATTTAATTGCCCCCAATTCACTGCAGTACGGACGTGATGTGGTAGTTTTTGCAATAGCTGACTAAAAAATGTTTTGTTATTTAAGTTATGCTTATATAAAACAGTTACTGTAGCCTATTATAACAGTACTTGAATCATGTAGGCCAGAAGTAATATTTAACATCATGATAAAGATATGTAGAAATATAGGCATAAACATTATTTTCTCAAGACTAAGACTAAATCTAAAATAGCTGTCAAAATTAAAACTGCGGCTCCTGAACCTTGATGCATTCAGTCCCCTGAGAAACACTGTACATCACAGCTTGTCTGTTAAACTTAAAGTCGGGTTAGACCGTGTCTATTTAATTCTACAGCCACCAGAGGGTGTGCTCTCATTGACTTTATACACTTAATAAGTATGGTGTACTGATGGCAATACAGCTTTCAGAACTTCACATCAATAATTTCTGATTGTTTCTACATGTCTGTCTGGGAGTAAGTGCCTTTTCTCAAATGGTCAACTAATAAAGCTGTTTTTATTAGCTGTATTTATGTTTCTCTGTGACTAAACTCTGAAATAAAGATAATTAAAATTGAAGTCAAAGAATAAGAAAACTAAGAAAAAGAAATACAAAAATCAATAACTATATATGATCAACATTAAAATATATATATTTTAAGTAAAAGAAAGCCAAGCCAAACAGAGGAGCAATTAACAAAAACTGAATATGATTAATATTTAAAAAAAAAAAAGTTTTGTTTAAAACACTGATCATTTGATGTCCCCAGTTTCCTCTATCACTTATACTTCATAAAACAGCAAAAGGTAATTTTTAATCACACAAAAAAAGTCCCTGAACCCTGCTTTCTATGTCAGAACACACATTTGAATTCTTCAAATGGCCTCCAAGATACAATGACACCTGAGCTGAACAATATGGAAAATGGTTGCAAGATACTGTAGAATCCAAATACTAAAAACTGCAGGAAGCCCTCATACACTCACTGTATAGTTAAGGTTGATTCTCTAAATAATTTTGGGGACAAAGAGTGAACTTTACCCCAGTAACCCACAGGTGGAGAATGGCTGTCATCATGGAACAAAAATGAACATGAGATGCAGTGTCTTTTGTGATCATGGAGAAGCAGAAGTTCACCAGGTGTGATGTCATGTTCAGAGATTCTTCATGTCAGCAGTGAGCCTCTTTTGCCACAGACAAATCATCACCAATGCTGAAAGACAAACACAGTGACTCCTTAAAACCAAACAGACAAATAGCACCTAATCCATAAAATGGCAACTGAAAAAAAAACAGCTCTTATATTTGAACTAGACAGGTTTTAAGGCTAACACCAGTGATTTCAGGCTGAGGCTGCCAATAGATGATATTTTGGATTCAAAGTCGCAGCTGGACTGAACCCAAAGCAAGATGGTGTCTACTTCTTGAAAAATCATCTATATCCTGACGTCTTATTTTTGCGTTGTCTGCTCTCATTCTGACAATTCTTGTCTGCTGACTGACTGCCTCAGCCCGCAGGCTTTACTTGCACGATCCTACTGCCTGGGTGGAAAAGCTCCTCACATTGTATTTTACCCCACTAAACCTTCAGTATAACTACACACAATCATACAGAAGCAAAAGAGAAAACTGTCTAAATTAATTCAGGTTCAGGCTGTCACATTAACAGCTGGTGTTGAAATGATAGCACTGATGAAATTAATGCAGACTTCATCACATATATCACAGTCACTTCATCACTCAGCTACTTAGAGTACTTACCAAAAATAACACAGGGTATCAGTGCAATTCGCACTGTCAGAATGATGTGATGTAATGAAGATAGAGACCCTGGTGTTACTGTCTTGTCACCGTATGCTATCTGAAAAACAAAAACGACACTGCTATTAGAAAGTAAATTTTACACTGGGATGTCTCACCAGAGCAGTGAGTCAGACATGCATTACTATGTGTATAATTACTACGTTCAATTTGAAAGCCTTTGCATGAAAACTAATATACTTCTGAGGAGTTTGCTGTGATATGCTTTAATCTGGTGGTATGACCCACCTTTGGCCTGTTTACAATCATAATAAACTTTAGGTTGAATTTTTTGTATATTAGTGTCCAAGACTGGTGCAGTCTGACTGAAAGATTTACTTTGAGGTGCTGAAAGGTATCATCAGGTGTCCCTTGAATCAGACACATGAACTCAGTGTTGTTAATGGCTCTTTTGGGATCCATGACGCAGGGGTATTCTTTTCCGTCCTTAACGCCCCACACAGACAGCTCTGCTGGGGTCATCTCCAGTTTGTCTGCCTTTTTCTGAAATATTGGGGGAAAAACCTCTGAGCTTTAACATATTCATGTACTACATCTGTACATGTGTGCTAAAAAACATGCATCACCTGTATGATGATAAGAACATCGTTTCCCATTCTTGTGGATGTGAAGTTAATGAACTCGGGGTCTGGGTAGTAGGTTATTGTTGTGGAGCAGGCCAAGGTTTCATTGGCGACTCTCAAAAACACAGTGCTGGTAGAAATCCCTGTTTTAGCTGCAGGTGTGTCATAGGTGAGACTCTGCAAGGAGGAAAAGGTAGAAAAGGGAATTTTGGTATACTTGGGCATGCACTAATCAAACAAAGGGTGTGTGACAAATGTGACATATGTTAAATGGATAGTTATTTGAATTTAAGTTTGTTAAAGAGGCGTCTGACAGGTAGACACAGATGCCGATGCATGTGCACTCCAGCTAAATACCTGTCCTACTAATTATGACACAGTTAATACATACATAAAAAAGAAACACATATAACATGTGTATTTGTTTATTTATTTATTTGATTTCTTTTTATTTAGGTAATTTAAATCTCCAATTGCTTATAATGTTAATGTGTTGTGATATTTGGACCTGGGACTTTGTGACGTCTACAGACCCACCTGAGAGCGTCTGTTTCTGGGAGTCATGATTTCCTGCTGGGCATGGCTGTGCATGACCCCTTCCACAAACTCCAGGTGGGATCCCATAAGTGTGATCTTCCTCTTCCCACTACAGGAAACAGAGCAGCAGCCAATCAAAGAAGAGGAAAAAAGCCTAGAAGGTGTTCTTACAATGACAGCCTGACATGGTGGTGAAAACACATCTGTGGCTACCACCTAATATAAGTTTCAATCTCTTACCCAGATCATCCACTCTACAACACCTTGATGGACCATAAAAACTGTGGTGGACGGCTCCTCTCTCTTCGATGCAGGACAGAGAGATACAGAAGATCCTATATACCAACAGCCATCAGGCTTTATAATTCTTTGACATACAATAGATGAGCTGACAGACAACTGATTTTTTTTTTTTTATTAAATAAAGTTATTCTTATTCTTATTGTGGGTCCCTCTGTTCTTCTTAAGTCCAAGGTTAATGTAAAACATACATTCTTTGTTATTTAAGTTCCCACAACTTTCCATTGGATGGACTGCAAGCTCACTGGGTTACAGTGATCAGTTTTTTATCTGAATGAGATCAGATTTCACATTGTCACAGTCATCAAAGTATTCTTGACTGACCCAGTCACATCTCCCACAGAAAAGCTTTCTTTAAAGTCTGTATGTTTATGACTGGAAAATACCAACAAATCCAGTCATACCTGATCCAGGTGCTGCTTGGTGCAATTTTGTTGCAAGATGGGGACGAGCGGTAGGTGATTTTAGCGTTGCCGTGGCAACTACCATCTGGGAGGAGAACACATGCTCTGACCACGCCTTTGTTATCAGCACTGGGAATGTGGAACGTTAGTTTCACACCGGTGTTGTCCCACACAGGAGATCTGATCAGAGGATGACAGAGAGAGAGAGAGAAACCAGTTAATCTCACTGAAATCAAGACCCACTTTTTTGGAGGGAAACTATTAAAGGGACAGTTCACCCTAAATCCAAAATTCATCATTTTCCATTGCCAAATGCCATTCAGAGTCTAAGTATGATCGTATTCGCTTGTGACCTGACTCACTCTTGTGGAGTGCAGTCCATGTCCGCCTGAATCCTTACTCCGATCACATCACTGAGGTTATAACCCGACAGCACCGCATGATTTCTGCCATAGAAAGACACGACGCTGGGAGTGATGGAGGAGATCTCTGGTCTCTGACAGTAAAACAAACAGAAAGATTATGAGTTTTAAACCGTTACCTTTTTCTGACCTTTTAATCTTTACTGAATGTGGATGAGTCGAGCATCAGAGGAGAAATGTGTGTGAGAACTGAGGTTCAGACTTACAGCAAAGGTCATTCCTGAGTCCATCTTTTGGCAATCACTGTACTGCAAGAGGAAGTGAAGAGAGGATATTCAGCAGGTTTACATGGTATTCACTGTACAGCAATACTAAGAGTTGATTCATCATCAGAACCTCCTCCAATCACATCACTCCTGTTCTTCAGCAGCTTCACTCACTCCCTGTTAAATAGCGTGTTGACTTTAAAATCTTATACCTCATCTTTAAGGCCATCCCCAACCTAGCTCCTCTGTACTTCTCCAAACTCTTGCACATCCACAACCCCATCTACACTCTCCCATTTTCCTTTTTGATCCACCTCATTGTCCCGCCAGCCTGCCTGACCACCATGGGGTCTAGAGCCTGTAGCCGCTCTGCCCCTGCCTCTGAAACTCCCTCCCTCTGTAGCGTGTGATGCAAAGAGGGAACCCAGGCGCGGAAGCGGAGCAGGTTGAACAATGATTTAATATTGCACAGGAGCGAGTCAGTCCACAATTAATCAAAAAATTAGAGTCCTTCAAAAAACACAAAAGATGTCCAGAGAGTGCTGGGCTGTGAGGGCACGGGAGGCACTGGAAAAGACGGAGGAGAGACACGGTTAACACACTCACCACAATTCACAAGAAAAAATTCACAATTTACCAAACGAGAGCCAAGCTGATACCACGGAGGTTCTTTGTATACTCTGGCGTCGAGGAGTGTCTCAGCAGGCTTCAAGTAGCAGGCTTGATTGGCAAAGCAGGGACAGGTGAGTCCAATCACTCCTCGACGCAGCAGGTGAGAAGGGTGCCTCCGGAAGAACAAATGTCAAGTTACCCATGCCCACACACACACAACCGGAACAAACTTATCAAAATAAAAGTGTCCAGATACAAACCACAACACCCACAGGACATTCATAACATCAACTCTCTCTTCACTTTCAAATCCCACCTCAAAACTCAACTCTTTCAAACAGCCTATTCAGTTTGACTCCCGTCTGTTGAGCCACACATATCCACTACTCAAACTGAATTTTATTCACTGTAAACTTGTTTTGCTGATTATTTATTATGTTGTTATGACAGACCGACCAGACCAGACTAGGTTTTGGCAGAATTTCAGTGTCGTTTACAGTCTTCAAATTTACAAACATCTTAAAATTAATGTGGAGCTGTTGCACTGATGTCCAAATGTTTCACTTATAAACATGTGTGGGAAGCTTATGTAAGATAAATACATAAAACATGCATAATTACATCCCCCACTCCTTGATTTGCCCAGGAACAGCTGTTTGTGCTCCAGCCACATCCAGCCTCAATACATTGCCGACACCTGAGGAGAAACAGATGCATCACCGATTATTGTTGATAACACTCATATATGATAATTATTACTTGACAAATCACGAAGACCTCAAAGTCCATCTGCAGCTAACCATTACGTTGTTTCATCCACTCTTGATGTTCATTTCAGTGTTGGCATAATAAGGGCTTAAAATATTCTGAAAACTATTTTAAATCACTTATTGTTTTCCATCATTCTCCCAAGTGACAGGTGAATTTGGTATATCCAGTGTCCAAGTCAGACATTTTGTGCAATAGGGGCACCTAATAGCTCCGTGGTTAGAGCAGGCATCCCATGTACAAAGGCATTGTCCTTGTCACAGCAGCTGTGTGTTCAGTTCCAGCCTGCAGCTCTTTGCTGCATGTCATCCCCCCCTTTCTCCCTTCATGCTTAAATTTGTCTGGTCTCATAAAAGCAAAAATTAAAAAAAAAAAATACATCTTGTGTACATGCTTAGCTCCAGAAGAAACCCTCTCATAATTCTATTGACACATTTGAGTGAGACTTTAACTCACACCTTCCTCATGAGAGGAACAGCTCTGCACTCTTATCTCAAACACAATCTGCTGCCCCATGTCAACTAATAAAACTGCATATGAGCAAGACCTTAATCTAAAATCTTCAGATAGCATTTGTGTCACACACACACACTTAAACAGTTCAAATCATAGTCATCTCTTCAAAACAAGATGAACTAAAATTAACCTTGAAGTGCATTCTATCTGATAAATGCAAACGTGCCCCTTCCTCACTCTTTTACATGTTGTGGTCATGCTTTCACCTAAATTATGGAAATCAGTCCCATTACAATTAATTTGACCCAAACCAAACAAGGTAAGGGACGTTATGCTATATTTCAAACTTTAAAAACTCAGGCCTACTCCACATGTACAAGAATATATTTTTTAGACATAGCTTTTTTTTTTTTAAAGATTTTTTTTGGGGCACTTTTAAGCCTTTAATTGATAGGACAGACAAGTATGAAGGGGGGGAGAGAGACGGGGAGTGACATGCAGCAAAGGGCCACAGGCTGGATTCGAACCCGGGCCGCTGCAGCAACAGCCTTGTACATGGGGCGCCTGCTCTACCATTAAGCCACCGACACCCCAGACATAGCTTTTTTCATGCATTTTGGCCTTTCATCTGCACACAAACTGAATTTTCTTCTGTAAAAATCTGTCACAAAAGAGGCAGCTTTTGAATTTGGCAGACATAAATAGTGCTGGCTCTAACATATCTAAAAGGACCTTTTTTGTGTATTAGAAATTATCTGTCCACTTAGATTTCCTGAAAATGGTAGCGCACTTACAGGACAGAAGTTGGTGGTCCCCTGATGTCAGAGCAGTTGAATAGCCTCAATTGATGCGACAATTGTGTCGTCCCAAGTCTCAGCTTAACTGTGATGTGCAGGCCTGATGATTCAAAAATAATACATCAAATTTTAGAGTCTCAGTCAGAATGCTGAGCAACACACTTTTTTATGTAATGTAACAATTTACTGTGAGACAACACAAAGTAGTCAACCTTTTCATCTCATAGGATTCTTGTGACAGTGTGACGGTCATCGATCATCAGGTATTTCATTTACTGGATTATTATATTTATCAAAAGTCACTGACCTTCAGCAGGAAGTGGTTTGTTTGAAAGGGAGCAGCTGCATTGTGGAAACTGTGGGGGGGGATTTTTCGAGAGGATGAAACCACTGGGACTTGATGAGCATTGACAGTTAAAGTTAGCTCGTGCCATCTGGCCCAGAGTCAGATGTGTCTGGATGTTAAGTGTGATCTGAGAAAGGAAGGATATGAGTGTTTAAAAGAGAAATATCTGACTGTCACAACTGACTACAGGTAAAAGCTTATCTGTACCTGGTCAGTGTCGTCCTTTACAACTCTGTGGGAAACCATTTTGTGTTGAACATCATCAGGAATGGATAACCAGTCTGAATCTTGGCAGTCATCATCAAATGTGCATCTAAGAAGAGAAATTTATGTTTTAACCATGTTTGTAATTGTTTGAAGGGGTCAACTGCAGATGTTGTTTCCCTGACCTTCCTTTAGAGCCACACCAGATGCAGTATGGGTCCTGAGCAGACCAACAGTCCTGCACATTTGTGTATGTGCTGCACTTTGACACAGGTACACGCTTCATCTAGAACAACACACAAGCACAGCAACTTAGCAACACTTGCGTACATATGACATTGTGGTAATTAAAAAAATGTGGAAAAAGTCAAACAGAGCCTCACAGTTATTACAGGTTCAGAGCGCCTACCTGGTGCTGAAATGGCAGGTACACATGTTTAAGGTCCACTTGATCCAGATGCATTTTGGGAAACACTTCGCGGTCATCGTTGGCCCGGTAGAGCACCGTGGGACAGGTGGTGTGATAGGTCTTGTCCACAGCAAGCTGACAATGAAAATGTAGCTTTGTTATGTTTCTGAAAGTCTGAGCTGCTTCTCTTTATTTTCATAATTTTTATGAACCAAATAATCATTGGATTATTGGAGAAAATAATCAGCAGATTAATCCATATTGAAATAATAATCATTGGTTAATAGTTCAAAATCAGCTCCACCTCAACCAGCTACATCAGTAAAATCCTGCTTTTACATTAATGCATGAGTCATAAGTCAAATGACATCATAAATATAATAGTATAACAGCCACAGGGGATGCTTTTCTCAGTACAGTAGTTTAACTTTTAGTACTTTTAGGTGCATTTTCCTAATCATAATTATACTTTTATGTAACATTTTCAACGCAGGACTTTGCAACACAGTATAATATCAGGTAGTGGTATGGTAGAGTAAAGGATTGAAATACTTCCTCTCCTGCTCCAAGCCCTGTCTGAAAAGACTCCACTCACACAAAGCACCTGCTGCTGTGAGAGACAGGGAAATTAATCATGCTCCGAAAAGTGTCAAAATGTGAGCAGAGCAGGAGGGTGAGGGGGCAAAATAACTCACTAAGCCACAGTGGTGTGAGAGGAAGTTATCTCATGGCGTGTGGGAGTGCACAGCAACCACACACACAAACACCCTCACACACAGTGAACTCATTAAATGAAAAAAAGGTTAAGTCCTTTCAAGTCAACCATCTCAAGTCTAAGTCAAGTCTCAAGTCATGTGAACCAAATCCAAGTCAAGTCTTTTGTTAGTGTTAGTTAAGCAAGTTTCAAGTCATGTGAACCAAGTCCAAGTCAAGTCTTTTGTTAGTGTTAGTTAAGCAAGTCTCAAGTCCTCTAATTTGCAACTTGAGTCAGACTTGAGTCAAGTCATGTGACTCAAGTCCCTTACCTCTGCCTTAAAACAAAACACAGCAGCTCAGACTGTCAGAAACATAACAAAGCTACATTTTCATTGTCAGCTTGCTGTGGACAAAAACTATCACACCACCTGTCCCACGGTGCTCTACAGGGCCAACAATGACCGCAAAGTGTTTCCCAAAATGCATCTGGATCAAGTGGACTTTAAACATGTGTACCTGCCATTTCAGCACCAGGTAGGTGATCTGAACCTGTAATAACTGT
Organism: Epinephelus cyanopodus; assembly: GCA_026686955.1. NCBI lineage: Eukaryota > Metazoa > Chordata > Actinopteri > Perciformes > Serranidae > Epinephelus > Epinephelus cyanopodus. The sequence goes on from CM048936.1 coordinate 10,540,620, forward strand.
GAGGCTCTGTTTGACTTTTTCCACATTTTTTTTTTAATTACCACAATGTCATATGTACGCAAGTGTTGCTAAGTTGCTGTGTTTGTGTTGTTCTAGATGAATATTGTGGCAGGAAATGTGGCTGTTTACAAGTAATGATCTTGTTAGATGTACAATCTGTTCATAGAAGTTGCAGGTATTAGTGGTTACTTTGCAGAAGAAGTGTGATGTTCTCACAGGTGTGTTAAGACTTGACAAAGGCCCTGTGCCGAAACATTTTCCTAAATAAAATCCCTTTTTACTTGGAGCTGAGTGTGCGGCATTCTCTCTTTTTCCAGGCAGAATCATTTCAGTGGTGAAAAGTCAAAAACATATTTTAATAGAATAGACTGGGTCTCATTGTGTGTACACATGGTACTGACGTTTCAAAATGCCAGTTTAAGTGGGGTATTCCAGAAAGTCCCTTCTTTCCACTTCAGCTTTGCCTCGCATCTAAAACCACAAGTGGGAGTCAGTCACACGTGTGGAAGTCACAAACAAGTCTCAAGTCTTAACCTTCAAGTCTCAAGTTAGTGTGATGAAAATCAAGCAAGTCAAGTTGAGTCCCTGCTCAATTTTTAATGCAAAAACATTTCATGGTCCCACTTTCACAAATGTGAGGATTCTTTTTTTGCTGCTTTCAATTATTTTCATAATTGTCGATAGGTCATTTCTAGCCATCATTTGCAAATTTTTTCAATTATTTATTTTACAAACTCACAGATGTGAAATGTTTACAGGTTGCCACTATGTAATGGCAGTGGTTTAAGAATTCTATGTTGAAATACCGAAATGTTTTTGAATACTCTCAACTGCATCCTGATTTCTGATTTTCCAACATATCAAAAAACTCGCAGAAATTGAAGCTTGATATGCAGCTATTGAACATAATAGTCTCGAAAAATAGTAAATATCAAACAGGCTATTAAACTTACTCCAGTGTAGATCAGAATCCCATAGTTATGAGATAAGGTGTCACATTTTTTTAATTCACTGAATGCAACACACTTTCCCAACTGTCTTATCTTGTGTTCAGCAACGATTGCGAGATCCTGATCTCTCGTGGTTACAAGATCTTTTCTCGTAATTGTGAAATGAGGTGTCAGATGAGGTGATTTTTTTTTAATTTGGTGAATGCAATGGGCCTCCGTATAAGCTGGTAAGAAAATAAATATATATATATTTTTTTTACATCACTTTCAAATTACTGTTTACTATTTATTAATCAGAACAAAGTATGTTACTGAATGATTGATCTTGTTAGATTGATATGTTTTTCAATAATGAATACAATAAAGATCACTTAACTTCTTGTACACACCTTAATGAGCTGCCCATCTCCCGTCCCAATGAAGAAAACCATCCAGGCCTTTTGTGTCACAGCCAGCACAGAGGTCATGTGGTTCTGCCTGAAGAGAACTGCCTTTGGCTTCAGTGTCTTTGTCTGAGAAACACAAAAAATATTGATTGTCAGATTAACATCAAACAGGTATTTTTGGATTCCTGAAGGAGAACGTAAGTATTTAGGGAACTTGAAAGAGGTAAAGATTGTTGAAGTGAAAGTAACTGTCATGCTTATTCATTTTTTTGTTTGAAGAGGGTTGCAACATGAGGCACTGCCATATGTATTACAATGTGTCGGCTAAAAATCATCATTTATTTGGGTGCACATATTTGTTTACGTACATGTAGTCTGTCCATCACATCCAATGACTAAAGCTACTGTACACCTAGCTACATTGCTGACCATTAAAAAAAAGCTTAATCATAAGATTAGCTTGATCTTAGGTGGACGCAATTCAAGACAATGAAATCAATGTCGCTTAACAAATAGCTTCAGTCAGCAAAACTTTCCTCTAATGTCACCAGCAGACACACCTGCACTTTGAAATAACCTAATTTTTAATGCTTGGAAATATGTAGAAACTTCCCTGGAGTAAAACTTAAGTCGTGTAATTTATTTCTTTTATTTATTTAACCTTTATTTTACCAGGCAGATTGCTTGAGATCAAATGATCTCTTTTATGAGCAAGACCTGACCAAAATGGCAGCAGTTTACAAAACATAATAAGACACACTTAAAGAAAAAGCACAGACATGAAAAAAGAGAGAAAGGCCAAGAGTCATATGGAGGGGTTATGCCCTACAAATACAGCCCAGTGGGGGAAGGGGGAGGAGGAGGAGAGGGCTGCATGGGGGCAGAGAAGGCTGTAACAGGGGATCCTGAGGAGGAAAAGTTCATGTTAAACAAAAACAGTGAAAAAACAGTGCACCACAATACACACTAAAAGAACACTTATGTGATGATGATAAAATACTATGCAGTAAAACATCTACACACTTCAAAATTTGCCATTATAAAGCCTGTAAGCTGAGTTTTAAAATCATTAATGGTGATAAGTTCCTGCAATTTTAGTGATTTTTGAAGACCGTTCCAGGCAGAGGGAGCAGAGTACATGAATGCCCTCTTCCCAAACTCAGTATGACTTCTGGGGACAGAGGCAGATAGAAAGTCCAGAGAGCGCAAACTGTATGATGGACTTGATGTAAAAGTGAGGTAGGTGCAGAGGTATGAGGGGAGTAGTCCAATATTTGCTTTATAGATGACGGTGTACCAGTGGAGAAGCCTGCGAGCAGACAAGGACAGCCAGCCTACTTTAGGATACAGAGTACAATGATGGGTGAGTGATTTACAGCTGGCAACGTAATAAGGTATTGAGTCTGCAGTTGTTGTTTTATTTCAAAATAAGTTTCTTCGCATTATTTTTCTAGCTTCTTAGAACTTTACTCACACATTTTATTTTAAAACACTTTGTAAACTGTTATGAGAGTATGAAAAATATTACAATTATTATAAATAGGCTTTTATGGTCATTAGCCACAGACATAGACTTACTGAATTTCATTAGCCTACATTGTTCCCACATAGAGGGGATGGTTTTGTCAGTGCGTGAATTAAGTCCATTTCATATGTTTCTACTTTTGAAACTTTGACACAGAATAATGAATTGATGTGCCTTTCTGTAGATGCTTCATGGTCACACATTACACTGCTGTAACAAGTGGAAACAACAACATGCGCTATCACTCAAAAATCTATAACACAACAACCCACCGTCGTTTTTTTGTCAGTGCAGACAGTACAGAAGTCTGGATCTGCATCTTTGGCTCCGGTGAGATCCGGGCTGATGTCAAACAGCAGCAGCTCGGTGTTGGTTTCTCCTCCGTCCACAATGAACACGCCGCTCCAGAGCACCTGCGGCCCACCCGGGATCACCGCGGAGGCGATGAGTCTGCTACCTTTACCATCATCAGAGACACGGAGAGTCGCGCCCCACAGCGATTTCACAGTGTCTCTTTTGCTCGTTTTGCCCTCGAGCCAAATGAGACGGATTGTGTTGCTTTCTTGATTTAAAGGCAGGTTGGAGAAAAGATAAATGATTGAATTGATCTGAAATCCATCCACAAACTCCACATTGCCATCCGTGTGCCTGCGTTTGATTACAGCGGGAGCGTGCTTGTCAGTGTAAGAGAATATATCTCCGTCCTGTTTGTTATTCGTATTATGAAGGAACACCGCTCCTGATACTGAGCAGCCGGTCTCTGTGGGTTTGCCTTCATTTTGCTCTATGGCACTCAGAATGTAAGTCTCGGTAACTGTCTCCTCCACATCCACCAGGAAGCCGACGGACGCGCTGCTGCGCCACGGGGATCCCACCCTGACGTGCTCCTTGTACTGTACGTTTGAAATGTTCCTCAGGTCCAGCATCTCGCAGTAACCGCACTCGATCACACCGCAGCTGATCAAAGTGTCCTCCTGAACAAGCGGTAATAACACGTTAACGCTAAAAGCTGCGTTCCACTTGTCCGCCTCAGAAACCCGAGAAAACTCAGCATCGCTCATCTGAAAACTTCCCTTCAAGATTCCTCTCTGGGTCAGACTCTGGACCAGAGTCAAGTCGTGTCTCAGCTGGTACAGCCTCTCCTCTGTGGCGATGTAAACCGTGTCGTTGGCCACGGCGAAGTGGCGGATGTCTCCATCGAAAGTGAAGCCTGGATTCTCCTCCAGGCACCGACCCAGTTCTCCCCAGAGAATAAAAAGCAGACCAGGCAGCAGGATCATCTTCTTGCTGTGGTGATAGCCAAACGCTCACACACTGACGGTCTTCATTGCACTGTGCTCTCCTCCACAGTGTCGTGCGTAAAAGCGCAGCGTCTGAAAAGAGAAGTGCTGAAAGTGGGAGGGAGCGCGCCCAGCGAAACCCAAAACTGACAGACATGTTAATTATTTCTATGTAATGATTTGCAACCTGTTTTCACTCAGCTGAATGTGTTCCGTTGTTAACATGTTGTCAAACAACGCCTACAAAGTACGTCTGTCCACACAACCCGTGTACGCAGTGATGCGAGTTCCAGGCGATGACCAAACGTTTGACAAATTCACTTTCATCAGTTCACATGATGATATCCACCTCATGAAGAGTCAAAAGCCGATTTTTAATAAGGCTACAGGAAGCTCACTTTGTAGTAAATCAGCATGAGTGGTTTGCATTGCATATTTCATGCCCATTTAGCATCTACAGGTCGTTAAACATCCCCCGTTTTAGAAAAAAGTAACGATAGGTTGCAGCATGATTTACAGTCGGTTACAGCATTAGGCCTATTGCCTAACCGGCCTTTGAGACTCTAACATTGCTACTGTCTGAATGGTCACACTAAAGCAAAGGTGAGATCTAATGATGTGTGGGTGACATCTAGTGTCACTTTTGGGAATTTATTTTTTTCTTGTTGAATGTCACTGGCCTACTACATATTGTGGAGAAAAATGATCAGCCAGGCTAAATATGAAAACAAGTACTGAATCATTCCAGAGAAGAGAGAAAAGATGCAAAATCAATTTAAAAACAATCCTAATTCATTATTATATAGGCCAGCCATTTCACATAGGTCTATTCAATTAAATTGCCAAAAATTTGGCATTGTTCCTACAACAGAACTTTGACATGTTGTCAGAACATACCTGATGACTCTGTGGTTTCTATGATGTCTCCAGGTACATCGTTTCCACATGATCATCATCATACAAACCCTACCTGTGGAGTAGTATACAGGTGGAGGACCGGAGGGTTGGCCCAGGTGATAACAGGCCACACCTGTTGCCAAGTCTTGGGGTTGTCACCATTCATCAGGAGGCCACTCATTATGCCTTGACTAGTCACTGGAGATACCTCCGACTGGGAGTATACATACAATAAAACACACTGCTGTTAAGGACTTAAATCCATGTTGCTCTGTTGTATTTTATGCTCTTTAAAATTCAGGACCCGTATTCACAAAGATTCTCAAAGTCCTCTCAGAGAGCTCCTAACTTAGCCTGAAAATTCCTAGCAAGGAATCTTAGCTTAAAGCCCCTACAAGGAACTTTCATTTTGAGTTGATGTTGGTGACCCTGTGGACAAAAGCGGTAGTGTTTTGCCGGAATGAAGCGTACATTTCCGATGAGCTCTAGCGCGTATTGTTGTAAAGGCGCTTACCTGGCTCGCGCATGTGTTTGTTTTGGGGATGAATGAAACAACAAGACGGGCAAACTTTGCCCCCGCACCTATCGGGGATCCCAGCTCACCTCTGCCGCACCCCAGCTCCACCTCTCCGGCGTAAGCGCCACCGCCGCTGGGGTAAACGCAGCGTTTGGCTGGTAAGGCTGAAGCTAAGATAAGATAAGATACACCTTTATTGATCCCACAATTGAGAAATTCCAGTGTTACAGCAGTCAAGGGGAAACAGTCAAATTAAAGATTTCAATATTTAAAAACTTGAAAAACTAGGCATGCCATAAAAGTACAAAAGATACAAGACACAGCAATAAACAATAACAATAATAATAATAATGAGCAGTGGATTAAAAAAAAGTGAGCGATGGATTAAAGTGAACATATTTAGTGCAAGTGAATATTAAATGTGCAAATAACAACATGGGGGACAGCAATGCTCTCCAGAGCTTTTATCTCCTCCTGCAGAGGATGGGAGTCATTAGTCCTCAGAGATGACAGCTTGGCTGTCATCCTCCTTTCTCCCACCACCTGCACAGAGTCCAGAGAGCATCCCAGGACAGAGCTGGCCTTCTGGATCAGCTTGTCCAGTCTCTTCCTTTCTGCAGCCGAGATGCTGCTGCCCCAGCAGACCACTCCGTAAAAGATGGCTGATGCCACCACAGTGTCAAAGAAGGTCTTCGGGAGCGCCCCCTGCACTCCAAAAGACCTGAGCCGCCTCAGCAGTTACAGTCTGCTTTGGCATTTCCTGTACAGTGCTGCTATGTGGTTAGTCCAGTCCAGTTTATTGTTAAGATGAACACCCAGGTACTTATAAGATGTCACCATCTCAATGACCTTTCCCTGGATGTTCACCGGTGTTGGGGGGAGGAGTCTGCGCCTGCGGAAAAAAAACACCACCAGCTCTTTGGTTTTCCCCGCGTTGATGTGGAGGTGGTTCCTCAGGCACCAGTCCACAAAGTCCTGGTTCAGTTCTCTGTACTCCCTGTCGTCCCTGTCTGTGATGAGGCCGACTATGGCAGAGTCATCAGAGAACTTCTGCAGATGACAGATGACATGTGGGGGTGTCGTGTGAAAAGTCTGCAGTGTAGATGGTGAAGAGGAACAGTGCCAGCACCGTCCCCTGCGGGGCCCCCGTACTGCAGACAACCAAGTCCGATACACAATTCTGGGTCCTGACATACTGTGGCCAGTCCGTGAGGTAGTCCAGGATCCAGGATGTGAGGTGATTAGCCACCCATATGTGCTCCAGTTTGTCCCTCAGAAGTGCAGGCTGTATGGTGTTGAAAGCGCTGGAGAAATCAAAGAACATGATTCTCACAGAGCTTCCGGGCTTCTCCAGGTGGGAAAGAGTTCTATGTAGGAGGAGGATGACGGCTTCGTCCACCCCAATGCTAGGCTGGTAGGCAAACTGCAGCGGGTCCATTGAAGGGCCTACTGCTGGGTGGAGATGAGGCAGGACCAGGCGCTCCAGAGTCCTGAGGTGTGATGTTAATGCCACCGGTCTGAAGCTGCTGAAGTCCTTGGGGTGCGGAGTCTTGGGCACCGGTACCACGCAGGATGTCTTCCACAGCTGTGGTACTCTCCCCAGCCTCAGGCTCAGGTTGAAGATGGTTTCAACTATCCCGCACAGTTGGTCTGCGCAGGACAGTTGGTCTGCGGTCTCTGTGTGTGGCTCCCCGGTACAGCTAATGCCGAGGACCTGCTGGCTCCTGCCAGGATTGGGCTGGTAAATGCTAGATCACCAGCGAACAAAACGTTTATCCTGAAAGATTTCCTGACTTCCCGAGGATTGGATTTTCTCTGTGTGACTGAGACGTGGCTGACTGTTGGTAAATCCAGTGCTTTCACAGAATTTTTACCCGATGATTGCTGCTATTTTAACTCCCCGCAGACGACGGGTCGAGGAGGAGGAATAGCGACTATTTATAAGAGTCACTATAAATGTAAGCAGCTAGGTAAGATGATGTGTGCCGTCTGAGTGCCGTAAATCGTTTTGTCCTGGAAGCGACCTGGGGCGGACCCGGAGCCAGTTTCCTAAATGTATGGATATACACTATACAGAGGAAGCCTATCTTCACACTGATGGTCTCATTTGCTGTTGTAGGTCACGCACAGACATCAGCAGAAACGAGAAACTTTTGCACATCCATTTAAAAGTTCCTTAAAATTTTATTACACCCAAATAAAAATACCAAGATTTAATTGTTGATTTATGCCTGGATGCTGTTCTGTATTATTATTGTTTGCTGGTTGTTTTGCATGGTTTGATCCAACTATTTTAGTTCTTTATTTCTTAATATTCATCAGACTGCTCTGACTGGCACGCCAAAAACTTGCACTGCATTGATCAAACCCGCTACAACATATAATAGGAAATGTCTGGTCTTGGGTGTCCAGTCCTCACGTTTCTTGTGGGAATTTGAAACAAAGGCTGTGAAATACTGAAATGGCTTGAAATGTTTTATTGTGTGCAGTGGTTACATCACACATCAGGGAGATCTGCAGAGATAAAAAAAAAAAAACAAAACATATCACAAAATTGAAAACAGAGACACTTAAAAAAAGATAAATAAATACCTATCACAGTCTACACTGAAATACTGAAGATTCTGGAGCATAGCAAATACATTATTATATTGACATATTAACAACATTACCTACCATTTGAATAGTGCCCCTTCCTTCCTTGTTGTGCATTTCTCCAGTTGGGGCAAGGTTTCCCCTTTCTGGATTGTTATGTGCACCTTAAAAAGATAGTGCCTAATTAGTCAATTGTAATTATTCAACGTCTTACACACATAAACAAGGCCAAAACCTAATAATAAACAAAAATACATTTCTGATCTTCTGCGCTGGATGAGCTTAATTTCTGTCCACAAAATCTCTAAATATATGCTATAGACTAGTATCAATGTAGTGATATAAACACACGTGACATAATATTATGAATAATAAAGGAAAAATGTGTGTGTAGGTGTATTACATGATATACCTGAATACAAAATTAACTTTTAGCTAAAGTACACTAACTGCCAAAATGTAAACAGTTTCATGCTTGTATGAAAACGTAAGCCTATACATGTTTTTCTCATATCATCCACTTCATTGCTTTAATCATTTATTCATGTTTAATTTAAAGCGCATGCTAAAATTATTCGTCATCGCACTTCGGTTTCATGAAACAAAATGTGCAGGTCAAACAGTTCATTGCTAACAAGCTAAACTACTACCTACTACTTTAACCCATATTTAATGTGCCTTTAAAAATATCGTGGTAAAGACAGTCATATCATTTTAAATGTATCACACTAAAACATCAATTTCGCAAAATAGTTTGATGACATTAAATAAATAATGTGATTCACATTCAATACTCACACTCGGATCGTCGTCGTCCATATTCAATAGTTGTAATAGTACGTTAGCTTCCAATGAAATATAGGGCGCTGTCGTGAAATACAAGAAGTCTAAAACTGCGGGTCTGAATCTGCAGTCTCCAGGTCTGCAGACACATCCTCCTCCTTACACCAGGAATCGTTTGCATTATAGGTGAAAAAATACTTCATGGCTTTATGTGTATGTGTGTGAGAGACAAAGGCCGGTCTCAAGACATGCAGGCAAAGTCCAGGCTGCATCAGGGGAAAGAGATTTCACTGCAGTAACCCAACAGGCCAACTGTGCCTACCTGTGGGATGCTAATGCCCTTACCAGCTGCCCGGGTCATTGTCTTGCAGGACACTTTGAGCCTTGATAATGTGTTTTTTCTGGTTGGTTTGAACACCGGAGAGTATCTGATATATTGCAAAACATTCACATTGTATTTGTATAGTGTTTCCAAACGATAACAACTCATATCCATTCTTTTATTGACACAAACTCCACTAAACCTCACTAGCCTGTCTATGGTGAGAGCAACAGCAAAAGGTACTAGTAGCTCAACTGGACAGGTCACTTTTTAGACACTAACAACTTCAGTTTTACATTTGTTATGCAGCCTACATTACAGATATAGCCAAATTCGGCCTACTTTTGTATCATTATTTTGATAAAAAACTAATGTATTAATTGATAGCCAACGTCACCTTTGTGTGATGCCTCACAGTCCACAGCAGTATCTTTGACCTTCTGACAAACCGCCGCTCGGCTGAGCTCCTCCATGTCATGGCTGCAGTTCACAGCCAAACTGTTCCTCTTCCTCAAGTCAAACATTATTTCCAAGTAGCCCTGGTCCAAAGTTTAGCCAGCTGTTTCTCAAGTAAGAGATAAACCAGCCTCCAGCGTCTGATAGTCGCCATTTCAATTAACGCGCCTTAATTACCACCAGCTGTTTGGTTTGACAAGCCCCGCCTCCCAGCTAAAGTGGCGGCAGCCTTTGATGTCGCCGCCGGAGCGGTCACGTGGTTCATGCAAACCTCAATAGCTCCAAACAGCCTCCGCCATCATGTTCTTGTATGGGACAGACAGCAGTGAGCTCGCTTCTCAACGGTAAATATTCAAATAAACCGCACACAGGTACATTTACAACTCTCACTGAATTACTGTGTATACATCAATGTCAGTTACGTATATTGAATGGCTGGATGACGACTACAAGTGTAATTAGACAAGTTTTTCTGTGGGGTTTTTTTTTGGAGGGAAAGCTTTGTGTTAGTTTCATGGACTGCAGATACATTAGCATCTAAACTGTAATCTGGTGTAATGCATCTTATTGGAGCTATTTATTTGTTGATAGTATTTAGTTGTTTTGCTAATAATTAATATTATTTGATTATTCTAGATATTTTTGATTTCATTATGATTATGTTTGCTAGTGTTGTGTTTTGTTACTTATTCATTTAGTTTAGTTGTTTCTTGTTTAGTATTTGTTCACTGTTTCATTTTGTTTTGGGCATACTGTGGGCACCAACGTTTATATGTAGGAAAGCAGGTAGGCGACCAGAATGCACCTGGGTGGGCATATGGTTTTTTACCAGAGTGGGAGAGGCATGCAGGGATTTCTTTGTTCTTTGTTTGCTTGCTTGTTTTTGGTTGAATAAACCACTGGAAACGCAGAAACTTTGAATGGACAATGACTTTATTTTGCCTGCATACACCACATGCCCATGGTGCGATAGTGGTCCGTTGTTTTTGTTTGACACGAGTTTGATTTGGATTACTCAATCGAACAAACGGGCACTACACATCTCTTATGTAGCTACATGAGATTAATGTAGGCTATTTGTGAATACTCCCTGACATTGGACAATGATGATAAATCATATGGGAAACGAAATGAATATGGGAAACTGAGTATTCAGTTCTAGAATAGCTGATCTGAATTGGTTGAATAAACTCTGAATATGTTAACCGTTGTATGCACTGATTCACCATAGCAAAACCAGATACACAAAGAGCAACTTATCTCACGCTAGTGCAAATACAAGCTCCTTTTACATGCTAGAGAATATGAGCACATATTCTGTAAAATCAGTAACACTACTGTAGTACCTGGTACTAAGATTACTCTTAAAAGTGGACCCTTAAACCTTTAATATTTGATCAGTGTAGTGTTTGGCCCACTCTGACTTCCCCGAACAGGAACAATTTAAAAAAGGCGTATCTGGTGTAAAAGTAAGTTGGCTTTATTACAATATGAAAATATATAAAATCTAAGTAAAATTTAGGCATGCGACAAAATAAACAATAAACACTAAATGGATAGTAGAAATCGGTCCGCTGCTCTGCACATCAACTGAAGCGGCTGTGGGAGACAGAAAGGAGGGTAGTAACCTAGCATCCGAGCATGCACTAAAATCTTTATGGTTACAAAATATCGTGCAGTGTCAATTAAGTATACACACCACCACAAAGTATTCATCTACACTGTGTGCACAGTTATTAGGCAAGTTGTGTTTTTGAGGATTAATTTTATTATTGAACAACTGCAGTGCTCTCAGTCAATCCAAAATGTTAATAATAAAACCTTAATATTTAAGAAAGTAAAAGTGAGGTTTTGGCTTTCTTAGGAGAATGTCTTCACACAATGTCTACACATTCAAATACACCCACTGTACTCTGATTAAAGAAAAGCAAGACAAGCAGATATGCTTTCGAATCAAAAAGTGACTCAGCAAAGGGTGGTCACTTTGTTCCCATCCCTTGAGCTGGAAAAGGCATAGCTTTAGGAACAGCATACTCTACAAGAAAAGATGAAAACATGACACATACACAACTAAGAAAAGGAACAGCCACAAATAATTTGCTGCTCATGTAATTTCTAGCTACCTCACTTGTGGAGTCTTTTGACAGCAGAAACTTCACTAGGCTCTTTCAGGATCACCTAAAAGACACAATTTAAAATAATTAAACTCAACGTTCCATATAAACATGTAATATTTTTAAATGAGAGGTAAACAATATCATTAATTCAGTGGTAACAGGTGTTGTGATATACTCCCGTAGTGTTTAAACCACTGTGCAATGTTTTGGTCTTGTACGATTAAGTTTATGAATGTAACATTCAAAGACAAGCTGAAACAGCATTTCTAAGCTGTCTAGCCTCTATAGTATGACTGTTCCAAGTTAAACATAATATAAATGCTGACAGAAGTAGTAGTAGTGAAGTAATAGTACTATTTTTGTCTGTCATCACACGGCATACATATAAAGAGGAATTAAATTATGAAATAACACTCTTATATAAACATTAAAAGTTGTGCTGAGTCATCCCTGTCCTCTGTAGCCTGTCTGTCTGTCAATAAATTATTTTCATGAACTGGATCCATGAGGACAAGACACTAATTAAACCCAGATGGCCTTTTTCTTTTATCTTTAAACCCCACCCCTCTCTCACTGACTTGGACATAAAGGACTGCCTCCTCCCTGAGAGCAGTGTTGTGGGAGTCTGCTTGCACGAACGTCTGCCTGTTGATTTATCCTGCAGAAACAGCAACAGAGGATCCAACATGATACCTTCAGTGACACTCTACAATGGGGCAATGATGCCTGTTGTGGGTCTAGGAACGTGGAGGGTAAGGCTGAACATTTTCTAACAAACTTCTAACAGATAAGGTTTAGAAAACAAATGGAGGCATGGACTTGACACTTAGTCTCTACTACTTTTCTCTTAGTAACATTCGGGGTTCTATTGTCTGTATTATCTTTACTGTCAAGTTATGAATCCACTTGCTTGTCAGTGATTAACCTCAGTCTGTGAAATTAACAGAAGGATAATCAAAGGAAAAACAAACATTTTTTCACGCACGAATCTCTGCTGAACACATTTGGTGGTTTAAGGACCGCCTTTATTGTCATTGTATATTATGCAATGCAATTTTCCTGCAGCTCCTGCTACAGTACACATGTACATGCACGCTTACGCCCACACATACACACACCAGTCACACAGATAAAGTACTAGTGTTACCAACAAGGACAACATGCCCTTTACATTCATTTCTTATCATTTTAAATTTTCTAGTCCTTCCATAATACAAGGCCAGACACAAAGGACTGTAACTGCCACAGCTGTCACCAACATGTATTTTACTCAGTATTATTGATGCTGGTCTGTATCTGCAATTCCAATGTTTTTGTATCACCCTACCTCTGTAGGCAGACGCAGAAAAGGCCACTGAGGCTGTTAAGGTGGCCATAAGTGCTGGTTATAGGCACATTGATGGCGCTTATGCGTACCAGAATGAAAAAGAAGTTGGAGCTGGGATTCACGCCATGATTGACCAAGCAGTTGTAAAGAGGGAGGATCTGTTCATTGTCAGTAAGGTATGGTATTACAGCAGAAGGCAACAAACACACAGAGGCTTTTAAATGCTGCAAACCTTGATCTTTTAGTGCAGAGGTTTTCTTCGTCAGCTGGGTCAGGGGATGATAAGGTTATAAAACACAAGGGGCCATATTCACAAAGCTTCCTTGTATACAGACTTGCTCCTAGTGACAAAATTTTAAGAAAATTTTTATCTTCTGACATTTTCCAAGAGTTTCCACTTAAAGTTAAGACTAGATCCTGTTAAAGACAAGTTATTCACAAAGTGTCTTAGCCTTTAAAAGAACTTCTAAGATGAAATACTGTTCGGAGCAGGGAGGAGGACTTTCAAGAGGCTAAAGAGTGAGGAAAGACAAGAATGTAGGAAAAACATCCTCCAAATGCTGGATGACAGTGAGTAAATGAAATGCAGCAAATTAGATTTTGCAGGGAGGTTTGTGGTCGATCTCATTAGGGATGCTCTCACATCTACCATTCAATGCAATAATGATAAAACCCCAGAAATAAGGTGATGACAACACTAAGATATTTGGCAACTGGAAAAACAAGACAAACACCACCAGTTACAGCACTTTACCAGTGCCAACAAAAGGTCAACTAATCACATCTGTTAGAAGAATCTGTCACCCCTAGTAATGGGGTCAACCACAATTCCTCACTGAGATCAAAGTGTCTGTCCCCTAGTTGCTCAGAGTTGCTCTGAGAATTTTCCTAAATCACTTCTAAGCTAGGACTCCTATGTAGAAACTTTTAGGCTAAGTTAGGAGGCCTCTGAGAGTATTTTTGGAAGGATTGTGAATACAGCCTAAGGTCTAACTTGTGCAAAGACATAAAAGCAAGTAGAAATCCTTGATAGCCAGGGTCTTCTCCCTTGTAACATTGACATTTTCTTCACTACTCTTCAATGTGACCCACATGCTGAAATCACACTCGCAGGTACAGTGTATTTCTTGTGTTTTTATAGTTGTGGTGCACCTTCCATCTTCCATCTCTGGTGAGAGGAGCCTGTGAGAAGACGCTTAGTGACCTGAAATTGGATTACGTGGACCTTTACCTCATGCATTTCCCTATTGGAGTCAAGGTTTGGATTACACTGTTGTGTACTGGCCATAGAAAACAACAGCCTGTCTGTTGGTAAAACCACTATCATTAAGTGTTCTGGTCAAGCTCAACCTTTAGCCTTTTTCTCCAATGTGTTGGTCTAAGCAACCCAGAGAACTATGCAACCATTAAAGTTTTGCTTTTCAATTTTTTCCTTGCTTAATAGGGGTTGATGAGCTCATAGATTTTATTATCAGAAATTAAAATGAAAAACGTTTCATCCAACTTCACGTTTCATTTTTTTTAACCAATGCAGCCAGGGGATGACTTGTTTCCATATGATGAGAATAACCAGCTCATTTCTGATGACAGCAACTTTTTGGACACCTGGGAGGTAATTTAAGAGACTAAGCAAGGACTAACACACTGATAGTCCAACTGACTGCTATATGGACAAAGAAATATTTTGCAAAGTGAGGTGCATCAGTGACAACAATGTACAATTTGTCTCAAAAGGCCATGGAAAAGCTGGTGGATGCTGGTTTGGTCAAGGCTATCGGCATTTCCAACTTCAACAAAGACCAGATTGAAGCCCTACTCAACAAGCCAGGCCTCAAGTACAAGCCTGCCAACCACCAGGTACACTAAAACACCTGTTTACCTAAGAGATAACACATTTCACCTGATATTTGAACTGACACATACAGACTTTTACGTTTATTTTACTAAAATCATGATCACCAGAAAGTACTAAAATTCTGGACATGATAATGTCATCATTTACCAAATCTTGGGTTTTACATGTATGCACAGATACACAGTAACTTGAGTTTTAAGAAGTCTTACCCTAGAGGACATTTTTAAAAAATCTCTGTTTTAGTGACCTAACTTTTTTTGCATGTGGACGCGAGGCCAAAACATAGAGGAAAGTATCCACTTACAAAATATCTGTTGACGTATAGACTGGGCCTCAAAAAGATTTAAATCTAACTTGCCTAAGCCTGTAGGAACCCTGGAAACAAGACTTTAATTCTGCTCACAATGTAGCAAGAAAATAAAAGCTAAAGCATTTGTTTGATTCTCCAGATTGAGTGCCACCCGTACCTGACCCAGGAGAAGCTGATCAACTACTGCCACTCAAAGGGCATCTCAGTGACAGCTTACAGCCCCCTGGGCTCACCTGACAGACCCTGGTAATGTCACCTAATACACACAGCTCTCACACAAAACAAAATGTCATTAAGATATGTGTCACTCATTCTTTTCTGTTACTGTTTACAAAAGGGTGACATCCGATGATCCTTCACTGCTGGAGGAACCTAAGATCAAGGCTATTGCTAAAAAGTACAACAAGACTCCAGCACAGGTAAAAAAGTAAAAGAAAGTTAATCTTTCCCCTTTTCTTGGAAAAATAAAGCCATAAAGCATTTTGTATTATGAGGGATTAGGTCAGCATATCAGGCCCTGCTCTTAACTGGTTAAAATCCTTTTTGTCTAACATTACTTGTGGAGTGCCACAAGGTTCTATTTTGGGTCCAGTTCTCTTTTCACTCTACATGCTTCAATTGGGTCACACACTGCAAAAACATAACGTGTCTTATCTCTGTTATGCCGATGAAACCCAGCTGTACATACCCATCATTCCTAATGACAGCAATAGCCTCACTCACCTCCATAATTGCCAAAATATTATCAGAGAGTGGATGCATCAAAACCAGCTGCAGCTTAACCATGACAAAAGATAGGTTTTATTTATAAGTCCACACCATGCAACTGAAGTCCTAAAACACCAGCTGGGTTCCCCACCATCTCTAAAATAAAATCTTTTATGTTCTCCTGTGATATGGAGAAGGTCATAAATACTTTTACCTTTTCTAGACTTGACCATTGCAACTCCTTATATTCCTACCTTAGTCAGAAGCAACTCTAACAGCTACAACTGGTTCATAATTCCGCTGCCAGACTTCTAATGAGCATTAACAAAAGGGAGCACATCACACCTGTCCTAGCATCATTGCACTGGCTTCCTCTCCATTTTAAAACTAATTCTAATTTTTTATTTCTTACCTTCAAAGCATGACTTGGACTACCTTCTGAGTATAACTGTAATGAATCTCTTAACGCCCAATGGGCCAGAACGTACCCTGACATCATCTAGTCAGCTACTTCTTGCTGTTTCCAGGACAGATTTTGTAGCTGGAGGGGATCATGCCTTTGCTATCAGGGCTCCCAAACTCTGGAATGCATTTCCTGTCGAGATACAATCATCTACATCTGAATCCACTTTTAAAAAAACATCTAAAAACACATTTTTTAGGGTGGCATTTCTATAGGGTCAAAGATGTTAAGTGTCTTTATATGAATACATGTATTTTTGTGCATATGTCTGCTAAAGCTCGTGCACAGAGCATGTGTGTATATGGGTATATTGATGTTTGTGTCTATTTTTTTGGATGCATGTACATATTTATACACATTTATTTGTTTTTAATCACTTTGTTTTACCCCTTTATTATTTGCAGATACCTCATTGCTTGTACTCTTGCTCAGTCTAACTGCTTTTTTTGTCTTGTGAAGTACTTTGTAGCATCTGTTTTGAAGTGCTATTTAAATAAAGTTATTATATTATTATTATTATTATTATTATTAATTGTTGAATGCAAAGCTAAGTTTGGTCAGAAAAGACTCATAATTAACTTTAACATGTATTTTATCCTCATGACTAGGAAAGCAAAGATGTACAATGAGTATATAGTGGGAATATAATATACATATAGTGGACAGATATTGTATTGTAGTGGTATTTGTATGTGGTTCAGTCAGTGGGTGCACACCAGTATCACCGGAAACTCCTCAAAATGGACACTGCTTTGTTTAAAATTGTGTAATGCTTCATTGCAAAATGTAGCCAACAGAAGTCAGCAACCTGTCACATGGTGGATGGAAAGGATTGTTACACAACTCTAATTGTGGGAAAATAAACCGCACAGGAACTTGTGGCGATCCACCAAAAATGTGGTCATGCAAAGATGTTCAGGGAGATGCCTGAAGAATGCTGTTTTCCCAACAGGTTCTCATCAGGTTCCACATCCAGAGGAACATGAGCGTCGTAGCCAAGTCAGCAACGCCCCATCGGATCAAGGAAAATTTCCAGGTATACTATTATCATTTATTAACCTGCCCTACTAATCTATTGTATTTATTCAGGACCAGTTTCAGATATTGATTTAGGAAAAATAAACTGAGGTCCAGTCAAATACTTACACCTGTTTTGTTAGAGAAACTTAAATTTTGAAAAATATTCAGCTTGTGTACTTCATACTTCTGTTACACCATTAATTATTTTTTTCTTTTTCCTTCAGGTGTTTGACTTTGAGTTGAGTGAAGACGACATGAAGACCATGCTGACGGGCTTCACAGAGAGGAGAGCATTCTCACAACAGTGGTGAGTAGACAGGGAGACAAACACAGTGATACGACAATAACAGGCATAAGCATATCTAAGGGACTGTTCATTACTTATGAGGGGGGGAGGGGGTGGTGCAAAATTGGAGAAGTGTCTTTTTGTTTTGTTTTTTAAGCACTTGGGAGGGACTTATGTTTTTTTGTTTTGGCTTAGCATACAGATTTAGATGGTTGCATTTTGTATTTTTTTTTTTTACCATCGATTTTTCAAGAAAACATGCCCTCCAAACCCACAGGCCATGTTTTTGGCAAAATTACACCATTTTTCATAGCCAGAAATTATCAGTTTTTTTTGTTTTTTGTTTTGAATGTCAGACAATCCTTGGACACATCACGTGCAACAAACACTTCTGTCAGGAAAACAAACAAAAAAATCTGACTTTATAATAGTAATATTTCAGCAAAACACTTATCCTACATCTCATTTAAAATTTGGCCATAAATAAACAGTCTGCACTAACTAACTTCATCTTTTAACATTTAACCTTAAACATGAAGGTGTAAGTTTTAAAAATACAGCATCTACTTTATGGTGGAGGGACAATCATGCATTTTCCACTAGTCACACAGGAAGGCTCAAGGAAAAATATTTGTAGCCTTGTGGAGGGTTGGGAAAAAAAAAAAGAGAGAGAGAGAGAGAGAAAAAAAAAAACAAAGTCCCACCACAGCCACCCCGTACTCCATCAAGTAAAGAACAGTCCCTAAATGAATTCTTGTAGTTGACTAGGTACTGGACTTGTTATCCTTGGTATCAAACCTCAAGTAATGTGTGTCCCTCCTCTTTTCTCTACAGGGCCTCGACACACAAAGACTTCCCCCTGAATACTGAATATTAGCTCATCAGAACATGCTGCACCATTTCTGCCTTGCACCAACAATTCAGTTTTCTTTTAATGAAATTTACAGTCTTATCAAACTACTCCCTGACCAATGTTACAGTTGAATTATTATGTTACTAAACTTGTGCTGGACTAATTTTCATATCATACTCACCACTGGAATAATAAATTCAGTGAATATACTGGTTATATAGATGTACAACAGTGGTTGTAAAATAAATGTGTGGGGTAATACCTGACAAAGGGTAAATGACATTAACTGGATGACAGAGATTGATCACTATGAATGTTATGTAGGTACTGAAGTAAGGCAACAAAGAAGATTAGAGGTCAAGTACATAGAAGTTAAGGTAGATAACGAAGAAGTAATGCCCACACGGGCTTCTCTGGAGATACTGACTATATTTTTACAAGAGATGCTCACAGCGACTCTATTGTCTAAGGAATCTTAGTAGCCTCAGTGTTAGTAAGCAGATTTTAGAATTAGTGTTCAAAATCGTGGTTGAGAGTGTTTTACCTTTTCACCTTCCTGCCTGGTACAGTCGTTTTAACTGTAAATCTAAGAATAAACTCTGGGATTGTGACAATGGTAGGTGAAATAGTTGGCAAGCCACAAAAGCCCTTGACGCAACTCTTTACAGAAAGGACAAGGACAAAAGTGAGGAGTATCTAGGCAGATAGCTCTCATGCTCTCTTCAGCCAGTTTGAGCTCTTGAGCTCCGGGAGGCGCTATAGAGTACCCCTGGCAACTACAACTATATAAGAAGTCCCTCATCTGACGTGCCATCAGTATTCTTAACTCAACAAAGTGACTGATGAGTTTCAAACCACAGACAATGATATGAGCTGATTTAATATGTTAAGTGTTTTCTAATGACCTTGTATGTTTGTTTTACTCGTCTTGAAGCTTGTCTGCTTTTTATTACGTTGTCTCTTGTGTCTGGTGACCTGAAGACAAATTTCCCTGGTGGACAATAAAGATACATTCTACTCTATTACTTAGATTTTGGGGGGAGTATCTCCACTTTGCTTGAGTTTTTATACTTCTGACAACTTTCACTTTTACTCCAGTCCATCTCCCCTAAGCATCATAGTGACTTACTAAAAAATAGGCATAGCATTTGTAAGGTGTATGTTAAGAAGAAATAAACTTCATAACCCTCAGAATTCTGACTGCTTTTTTTGTTTATTACCAGCATTCACTTGTACTTTTAATTTAAATACGTAGGCACATTTAACATCGTAAAATAACTTTTAGAAAAGAACAGTACTGCCTAAAAAATAGGTATGCTGCTCCAATTAACACCGAGCACAGAGCCACTGAACTCATGCACACTGTCACCTTGCTTGCCATGCTCTGCCATCTTACTTTTTACACGTAACCGAACCATATATTGTTTGTGACAATGAAAACAGTACACCAGTTTGACTGTCTGACTTATTGACATTTTTTGGTTACATTTCCCCAAGTTAAAGCTAGGGTTGGCTGTTTTATTTAGGTGTCACTGGGCCAAAATTCCATTACCTTTGAGCATATAGTAATTAAAGTGGTACCTCAGCATTTCCTCTTGGCTGTGTTTTCAAGCTTTAGAAAATCTAGGCCCTGATTATGCTGACTCTGTTTGTTCAGCATTTGAGACGGTGTGATTTGACAACACATTCTCACTTCAACCTCACATAACCATGTTTGGTCATTGACTTTCCACGTTGAGATATGACGTTCTGTCTGTCACATGAAGTGTCTGTTTTCAAAATACACTACGGTTTTTACCGGCAACGTACAGTTTGCATAGTCTCTTCCAAAATAAACGCACTACGTCGATACCACACCGCGAATTGACGTGCTTTTCCCTCAACAACTAGCGCACATGGTTACATTTTGCAAATGCACGCACGTGGTTGTGTTTAGGCAACAAAAACACGTTGTTGCACTTTGGAAAAAAATGACAGGGTTTGGCTTTACGGTCATACGGGAAGTAAACACCTGCCTCCTGGGTAAAAGTCAGTGGTTGTTGGACCATTTATTCTTCAGATTAAGTGATCTGATGACGGTCTGACGACAGAATTTACTTCCTAAGTTTAGTGCAAGTGATAGGACAGTGGGTAGGGATTCTCTGAATCACTGACTTAGTTTAATCTTCAGGCAGCTAGCTGACTGCAGTGCTGTATTGATTGTCCTGATCCTTGTCTTGTGCTAACAAGTAGGGTTTAACATTTAATCATTGACTTGCAATTATGTGAAATGTATCTCAGTAATAAACAATGATTAATGCATTACTTTTTAAAGTTATGACCCTAACACTGCCTTTAGCACATGAAGCCAAAGTGTTCTTCTGTCACCTGTTACTCATAATACTGCATGTCATTACCTTACTTTTAAACAGTAACTAGCAGGATACTTCAAGCTACTAGTTCCTTAACTACACGTTAAAATGGGGCATTAGACGTCACAGTACATCTAATTATGGCTATTTGTCTGCGTGTACGGACCTGTATGTTATGTAGACACATTTGAAGTCATCCATTCCCTTAGGATCACTATTAGGTTTTCTGCCCCCTGGTGGTCACTACGAAGCACAGACTTTCACTTAGCCTGAGTGGTCTCTTTTCAGCTGTTTAATAAACTTGCAGCAAATCATTTTATTTTCTCTCACACCACTTTATTGCAATACTGAACAAAAAAGCTCACATGGGAAGTGAAAGGGACTATTTCTTAACAGGGTCAATACACATGATGAAAAAGTGCTATTTATGACTCATGAGTAATAACAGGAAGTGTGACTCTGCATTGAATATGGCACACATTAAGATTCTTCTTCAGTAACTTTTGATGCCACACTGACCACACAGTAAACAAGTAGAATTCACTGTACACCAAATGTCAGCGAAAAAAGCCCAGGCTGACAGAACAGAAAATGACAATGTAACTAAAAGATACTCATCTATACTAGTGCAAACTCATACTCACAGTGGCCCAAATTTGTATCAAATGAGCATCTAATGTTTGGTATATATGAGTCTTAGGAGTGTGCGTACAACTCGTTATCAGTTTTCGTCAAAACAATACAGGTAACTAAAGAAGTCAGTGTTTCTCCTGAGAAATGTAATATGAAAATAAGAATCTGATGCAAGGCCACACTAATTTTACAAACTGCTCTAAAGAACAGGAAAGCAAGCAGCAAAGAGAAGCAAACTCCGGCTCCCACTGCAAACCTGTGGAATATGTGCATTATTTTTCATTTCAGAATTCAGCGTTGAATGGATAGTCCTTGTGCTTTTTGCTCCTACAGAGAAGGAGAAAAAGGAAAATGTAAAAAAAGTTACCCAACACTTTTTCACAAAGTTACAAAAAGAAAAAAACACAATGATTTATGCTCTCACCATTGCATGGGACAGACTCTCCAGTTCCTGTTAAATCCCAATATAGTCTTCATTTCCTCGTTACTTAGTTCAAAGTCAAACACCTGCAGCCAAAGCGGTATGTAAGTGAAGCACACTGAGGGCTTATCCTGGAAAATATCTCAACAATTTCTGAGTTAATTACCTGGAAATTCTCCTGAATGCGCTGAGGTGTGATCGACTTAGGGATCACGATCACGTTCCTCTGGATGTGGAGGCGAATGAGGACCTGGCAGGGAAGGAGAAAGGATATTAACATGTGAATGTGATCAGAGGTCATTAGTGAGGGCCATGTGCATGTATTTGCATATTTTTCTTTAAGAGAAAATTGTGTGTGAACCGAAATTATTAAAGGGACAGTTCACCCCAAAATCAAATATACATCTTTTTCCTCTTACCCACAGAGCTGTGTATCAGTCTAGATTGTTTTGGTTTGAGTTGAGTGTTGGAGATGTCAGCGTAGAGATGTCTGCCTTCTCTCCAATATAATGGAACTAGATGGCACTCGGTTTGTGGCCTGTACTTAATGTAATCCACAGACCTTGTTGTGAGCAGTTTCCTGTAGGAACTATTTTCTTTTACTGAAGTACACCCACTCACTGTATCACCGCACAAAGGGAACTGAGCAACATTAAAGGTGGCACTTTTAGCACCACATACTGAGTGCCATCTAGTTCCATTATATTGAAGAGAAGGCAGACATGTCTACGGCTGATATCTTCAACACTGCAACTCACACCAAAACAATCTAGACTGATAAACAGCACTATATTTGAGTATTTTTGATTTAGGGGTGGACTGTCCCCTTTAAAGCCTTACGTGGTTCAGTTTCATTCTTTATTTGTAAGAACCAGTGTTGTACCTGGGCAGGTGTCTTCTTGTGCTTCTCAGCAATGGCTTTAATGATTGGATCGTCCAGCAGCGAGGGGTCCTCAGGTCGAGCCCTGCAATTTAAATACATCTTCCAGTGTTATCTACAGGAGTCCCACATGTTTCTATAGTAGGTCAGAAGGGACAAAACAAACACTGGCTCTAGATAGGGCCATTTGCTGTTTTCACAGCAGCCGCCATAGTTAATAGCCCCTGCACGACAAGAGCATCGGAAAAATATATATATATATTTTTTTTTTTTACATGAACCTGCTTCATTCAGTATGTCTATTGGTTTAAATCATCAGGTCCATGTGTTTTTGGAGGAAGAGACTTCTGTGGATAATTCAACTCCTTAATGTCTGGATGAAGTTATCAAAGTAAAAAGATGATCACACATTAACAGTTGCTAGGCTGGCAGCCACCTCTGACACGCCAAACAGCATCGGAGAAAGACAGATTTTAATATTAAACTGCTTTGTTCTACGTTGCTACTGGTTTAAACTAAGAGGTCTGTTTGTTTTGGAGAGAAAGATACCACCACAGGTCATTCCGCTCCTGGTAAAATCCTCCAGCACAATGAACACTGAAGGAATTCTCACCAGGAGAAGGTTCAGCTGGTTGTAATTTCACTGTAAGATACCTATAAACCTCCCTAGATCTCACACTGTCCCTTTAATGTCTAAATCAGGCCAAAATATGCCACACACAGACAAATCACATAAAGAAAGAGGAACACCAGTCACATGTCGAAACTAACCAAAGGCTTAGTGACATAATAGTGACTCAGCATTCAAGCATGTATGAACCATTTTATAGCAGCCTGCCTCATGTAATTTTGACACAACTGACCAGGGTCTGTCAGGTGAGCCCAGGGGGCTGTAGGCCGTCACTGAGATGCCCTGAGAGTGGCAGTAGTTGATCAGCTTCTCCTGGGTCAGGTACGGGTGGCACTCAATCTGGTGGAAAATACACACAAGTCAACTTTATACTTTGTTTATGTAACCCAGTTGCATACACACAGTTTTACGGTGGCACCGAACTGAGCTTCTGTTACGGTCAATGTATTGTCTTGTTGAAAAGGGCACACTCACAATATTTATTTCAAAAAGGAGGAGGAGTTATGTCCTTGGCACTTGGGGGTTTACGGCCTTGCGTGTGTGTTTGTCTGTGTGGCTGGCTTTCTGGTTCATTTTGGTTCATCAAGAGCACAGATAGACACTTTTTACTGAAGTGATACTCGTGCTTGTTAAAAGTACATTATCTGTGCCACATACTTGTTCCTTTTGAGAATCCGGCCCATCCCTATCTTACACACTGTTTCTTTAAACCAACTACACTGTTTAATTTACTCTGATATATCACTTGCTGCTATATGAAGAGTTTTTGCAAAACAAAATTAAAAACAAAACAAAAACAAAAGTAATTTTTTGTGATTGCATTGAGCATAAGCCTATAGAGCTCACTGTGCTTATTTGACATCATTACAAAGGATGAATTCTCTCTTACTGAATATGACAGTACTTTGTTTTGTGTTTGGTGAGGGAGAATGGTGCTGTAATCAAATACACAACAAGGCCAGACAAAACAAGACATTGATGGTGAAGGATGGATCTGAAAAACAGCAAAAATATAAGGTCACCACAGCTAATTGGTACAGCCTGAGGGGAAACTGCTGTGGCCCATTACTGATAAACAAGACATTTATTTCTTAGACCTGATAGGAGGAGACAGATGACTCCATTATGGCCCCTTGCCCTTTAAAAAACAACGATCTGGACACGTTTCTGTTTTCTTGCTGCTTAGTTGCTTCAACTTAAACATGTTTAAACAGCAGCTGGTCCCTTCTCCTGAGGTGAAAAGTGTTATGTTTTAGGTAAACAGGTTGTCTTGGTGTACCTGGTTGTTGGCAGGCCTGTATTTGAGGCCTGGCTTGTTAAGAATGGCTTCAATCTGGTCTTTGTTGAAGTTGGAGACACCAATAGCTTTGACCAAACCAGCATCCTGCAGCTCTTCCATCCCCTGTGAAAAGTGAGCATGAAAACACCCTTGGATGAGTTCTGGATTCTAGACTGTAGCTCATCTTATTTGTGCCCCCGCTGTAGTCAACCCCTCATTGATCTAAACTCTTGTGCCATCAGATTTTAAGCTTACACTAAACCTGTCTAAATATACCCAGCTAAGATCCAACTCTCAACTTTTAGTGTATTTTGAAGCTCCCCATTCTTCCCTAATACCTCAAAAATGTTGCTCATAAACAATTACCACATGACACGACAAGATGTGGGCTTAAACAAAAACATTGGCTCTGGTTTAAAATCACAACACAGCTTTGTTATGCTACTTTCCAGCAAGTTTTACCTGTGCGAATCTGACATCTGATACAAGCGAGTGCTTTGTCTGTTCAGCTCACCTCCCATGTCTCCAAGAAGTGAGTGTCGTCATTGATTGTCTCTCCTGCGCTATCCAAAGGAAAATTCTCACTGCCAGCCTGTAACAGGACAAAGGGAATAATAGCCTACAGATTTACACGTTACAGTATGGATGCTGTGCTGACAGATTACACCTGAAACCCTAAGCACACACAGAACATATCAGACAATCATGACAAGACAAATAGTGTTCCTACCTTGAAACCCATGGGCCAGTGAACTAGATATAGATCTAGGTAGTCCATTTTAAGATCACTAAGAGTCTTCTCACAGGCTCTCCTCACCATGGACTTCTCATGGAAAGTGCACCACAGCTATAAATGAAAGGAAAGTCAATGAACCAGCATGCATGTTCAGGAAGCCAGCTCTAAAGGTTTTCATTTAGTAAATAAAAAAGAAACAACAATAATAATAGAGACATGCTTATGTACATTACGCACTCACAACTCACCTTGCTAACAATGAAAAGATCCTCTCGCTTGACCACGCCATCCTTGATCATGGCATGAACACCCTCCCCCACCTCTGCCTCATTCATGTAGATGAACGCTCCATCAATGTGTCTATAACCTGCTGCGATGGCTGCTTTCACCGCCTCCGCGACCTTCCCAGTGGGAGACTGGAACAGACAGGGTTGATATACGAAGTGTGACTGCTGTTAACTAACAGTCTTTAATGATTTTACACTCTTTAATCAGTGTGGAGAACAGTGTATTCAGTTTATACCACACACAAACTGTGCAAAAAATGATGTCTAAAGTGGAGTTTAGATTCCTCATTCTGTCACTCAGTTTAGTTTAGTAGATTAGTTACTTCACACATTAATGCTGTCCTTAGGGTAATGTGTCCTCTGTATTTGATCTAGCCTTACTGTTTAGAGCAGGTTATAGTCACAGTGCAGCACCCTGACACCAAATCCAATTCTTATGTCTTTATATTGGGTTGTCCTTACTGTCAATAAACCAAAGTAAACTGGTTGTTAAAGCTGTATCACTACTAACAAAAAGCAAATCGAGCACTTTAAGGGCTATGTTACATAACTGTAGGCATCTATGACAGCATGTGAATGAGGGTAACCTGCATTGAATAATATTATCTCACAGTGTAATGTAACTTGACCCAGTAGCCTCACACAACAGCGGTCATGTTTCCAGAAACCTGCTGTCGGAGCATCACGAGCCGCGGTTTGTACCACTCATAGTTGCAAAATCAATACTCAAACCACTCTTACTTGTCGAATAAAATGCAACTACTGATGAATTTCCATTTATAAATCGACAGGTATGCCGAGGAAAGTTATTTTTAACGACTCACTTATGTAACTAACGTTAACAGTCTGTTACTGCTTTCTGCTGTAACCTCCTGCTAGCTTACTAACAAGTACCACCGCTAGGTAGGACGACATAGAAGATAAAAAAATACACGCACCTTCCATGTCCCCAGTCCCACAAAGGGCATTAATGCACCGGTATTCAGCTTGACGGTTGTTGCCATTTCTCCGTGGGACAAGCAAACCTTGAATGTGGGATACAGAAAGAATGTGGGGCGCGGCGCGAGCACGTCACCATCGTGGATCGGTTAGTGATGCCTGTTGGTATATGCTCGTCCAGTCTATCATCCAGAGACCGACTTTACCATATACATATACATAGACGCCGCATTGACTGTCGCTGCCTATTGGAGCCGACGTCCCAGCCGGCCGCCATCTTGGATGGGTCTCGCTTCGCCTCCACAGTGCTTTCACTTCTATTGAGGAAGGAGCTGTTTGCATAAGTAAAATAGAATAACTCACTGAATTTTCAACTGATTTTCACGCGGTTTGGTTTGTTACAAACAGCACACAAGTAGTTATGATACAGGATGCTTTTATACATCAAAAATGCAAAAACATAGTATAGCATATTATGTATAGCACACCTTTGTGCACATATTCACTTTTCCACCAGCTGTGCTGCAAATATCCCCTGCTGCTCATCCTTCTCTATCTTTTTACAAATTATCTTGACCACAGTCCCATTTTCATAGTTATAATACCAATACCAAAATTAATTTCAGTGTTTATGTAAATATTGAAAATGGGTTTTTTTTACAACTTTTGAGGGATCACAGCAGTCAGTGTAATAAGAATAAGAACTTTATTAATCCCCAAAGGAAATTTCAAAGAAGTCTGTAAGATCATCTATTTAACAAAGAATTATGAAGTCTGATGGCTGTGGGTATAAAAGAGAGTGAGTGCGTGTGAAAAAATAAACTCAACCAACAATCAAGCATTTTCTTTATTAAAATATATTAATAAATGTATTAATATGCTATACTATGTTTTGTATTGGTATATTGTGTCTATACAGTATATATATATATACACGCAGTATATATATACTGTATGTGTATATATGTGTGTGTGTGTGTGTGTGTGTGTGTGTGTGTGTGCACACACACACACACACACATATATATACATATATATACATATATATATATAACGTTATATCCCACTCGGGTTGAGGTGAATAAAAGAACTGTGTTGTGACCTAAATAACATGCAGTTGCTATCTGCTGAGAGTATTAAAGCATGAAATCTCGCATTTTTAATGTACAAAAGCATTCTGTATCATAACTACATGTGTGCTGTTTGTAACAAACCAAACCGCGTGAAAATCAGTTGAAAATTCAGCGAGTTATTCTATTTTACTTATGCAAACAGCTCCTTCCTCAATAGAAGTGAATGCACTGTGGAGGCGAAGCGAGACCCATCCAAGATGGCGGCCGGCTGGGACGCGCTCAGGCAGTCAATGCGGCGTCTATGTATATATGTCTATGGACTTTACATCTAGTGGAGGAGAGGACACACAGCTACTATCTATCTATCTATCTATCTATCTATCTATCAGATTTGATCACCATGTTCAGTTTTGAACACGTTAAGAACAGGTGCACAACATTTTGGGGTATTAGTAATGTTTGTTTTGCTTTCCTTTTCACAGGTTTAAGTTAAAGATCTTAGACTTTTTTCATACACTTCGTGGATGTATTTCTATTAACTTTTGGTCACAAATTTGTTAAAATCTGTGTTAGTGAGCACTTCTCCTTTGCCAAGATAATCCATCCACCTGACAGGTGTGGCATATCAAGATGATTACTACACAGGTGTGTGTTGGCCACACTCTTCCACTCTAAAATGTGGGGTTTGATTACACAACACAATCCCACAGGTGTTACAAGTTTTGAGGGAGTGTACCGTTGGTATGCCAGATGCAGGAATATCTGCCAGAGCTATTGCCTGTGAACTGAGTGTAAATTTCACTACAGTAAGCTATCTCCTATGCCTTTTTTTGTGAATTTGGCAGTACATCCAACCAGCCTCACAAATGCAGATCACACCAGCTCAGGAACTCAAGGTGCATTGGAAAACATCACTTGAGTCTTTGAACAGAAAATCCAACACACCGCTCTTGCTCAGCTTCACAATTAATTAGTAACACTAACATTTGGTACATGCTAATGCAAAAATCTGAGAAAAAAGTACACAGTATTTGTTAAAACCTCTTCCAATAGGGTGCTACAAATGCAGATGATGTGCTCAAGGAAGTACTTTACTCATGCACACACTGGGAAAAAGTATTTCATCAATGATGTTCCACCACACATGCAATTTATATGATCAAATGTCCTTGAGGGTTATGCTAGGTTGTTAAAACATCATGTGCACTGAAGCAGAGAATGAGTAAACGCAAGAGCTCCATAAGGAGAAATGATAGAGATTACCCAGTAGTAGTACATTTCAGAGACGTCAAACATAATATCTCATCATTTAAGTTCCAGGGCACTGAAAAAGTTACACTGAATTGTGGCAGGCTTTCCACTTTTTTTTTTTTTTGCAATTTTTGTGTTAAAAAGAATACCAATTTTCAGAAGAGAGGGTTTGCCATTTTGAACAGGTTATATTTCACTAAAGCAACATTAAATATAATGTTTAATTTTGTTGTTTTAATAAGAAATGGTGAATTCTTTGGTCCAAATTAAAAAAACTGGTTCTCACTGCTTCTGTTTAGGATGGATGTGATTATTGTTGGGCAGCCCTGTACAGTACACGCGCATGGTACTTGAGTAAGTGTATTCACTTATTTGTATTAATGAGACTGTTTATTGCCGTGGATACAGTCACTCGGACTAGCCAGTGAAAAGAAACTAAACACATCAACTCAACTAGTGCAGAATTAAGACCGCGACAAAGAAAATTGAAAACCCCTTTTAACATTAAGATGAATAATGATAAAAACCAAGGCTGGGAGATATGTGTGAAATCAATAAGGTTATTTTTCCAATAGTGAAAATCACATTTCTCCACGTATCAAATGTGTGCTAATAGAAGTAAAAAAAAAAGATAAATGCATTACATACCTGCAGTATGCATGATTAAGCTAATTTTGTAAAATGTTTTAAATATCTTATAAATGGCATTTATTTGATTGGGGACCCTTTAACTCCCTAAGGATCCGGTATAGTTCCCAACTACACCTGAGAACCACTCAGCATTATAATAACTCCAGTCTTCTGCATGTTTCCACAAGTTAATGTTGGTCACGTTATGGAACCACTAGAGGGCACCATTACCACACTTACCAAACATGTGAGCCCGTCTCCTCAAATCACCCAGCTGAGGCTCCTAAGTAAAATAATCACATCATTTCATACATTAGCTAATATGGCCAGTAATTACAGTACCTTAAATGATTGATCAGTGCTGTTCATTTCACTTAAGGCTCTCAGAAACCTCATGCACACATCCAATATTTGATTTAAGTTAATCCATAGAAAAAAAAGAGCTCTTTTAACAAGCCTTGGGTATGTTCATTGTCCAGTATGTAATGTAGGAGATACTATTCTTTTTAATTGGTCTTTATTATTTTGACTACAACTTCCTGATGGTGTTATGCTTACACTGTAAAGGAGGTGTGCACCACTGTGAATGCACACACACACACACACACACGCACGCACGCACGCACGCACGCGCACGCACTCACGCACACAGACCAGCCTTAAACCCCAAGAGACAGCTGAAAGAGGGAACAAATACAAGGTGTCTTTTTTGTCAGAATCAGATAAAACCTCACAGACCTTTAACTGAGCCATTCAACACTATGAGCAGGAGATAAGAGAGGGAGCAGAGACCGATATAAAAAACATACAAAAGGGAAAAGTTATGGGAGCCAGCAGCCGCTGTGTACCTCACAATGGCTCTCGCTAAAGTTTGTGTCTCTTCTGATCTTCTCCCAGCTGGACGCCTGCTTTTCAGACCCTGTCTCCTCTGATCTAACTTCAGACACTGGAGGGCCTTTTGCCAGCCTGCAAACTGTCAAAGTACCCCAGGAATCAAACACCGTCGCATGCTGTCATGATCAAAGAACCACAGGTAAACCAGACGAAGACACCGCCACATACAATTGCCATCTAAAAGAGGGGGGAAAGTTTTCATTTCAGAGGCTCTTATTTTGCGTCTGCAGGCGGATACCTTTCCACTGAACCGAGTGCATCGATTAGAATAAAGGAAAAGAGAAACGACCAGGCATTTGAAGATACAACAGAGGCCTGGAGTAAAACCAAGTGTCTCTCAAGGAAACTTTGGGGACAAAGAGTGCAGGCTTAGGTGAGATTCAGAATGTGTTGCTCAAAGAATTTGAAGAGAAATGGGAAAAATATTAATAGACTAATGCAACAGACAGAGAAAGGACGGCGGTGTGACAAGTAAATATAAAGATCACACTCAGCAACTGTCTCCAATTCCAATATGTGCAGCCATATTTTATGCTTAGTGCAGCTGGTGGTGTCCACTCTTTCATCGGCTCTGCATCAGATCAGACACTCCACCGGTAAGACCTGACCTGTCCTGGGGAGATCAAACACCTCATTTCATTTCATGGCCTTTGCTCCATTCTCCCTGCCTCTTTCTCTCCACCTCTTGTCTCTCCCATTGGCCTTGGCTTTGCTGTCTTTTTCTCTGTTTCTGCCAGAGCGCCCTGGGTCATAATCTCCACCCATAAATCTAATGTCGAGTGTCAGCTCCTGCTGAGTTCACTCACACACTCGCATTCCGCACATTCCGTCTATCGAACAATAACAAGATCAGGGAGAGAGAAATCCCTACGTCATGAGTAAATCACGGTCATTTGTCGAGTGCATTACATGTTCTTGGATACACTGGGGATTATTAAGGCTGATCTGAGCCCTGCAGACATAATCGAAAATAATTCATTAATATTTACCACTCATACCTGGATTACGTGAGCTGATGGGCTTTATGCACAGATCCACTATTTCCTGAACTTAAAGCAGCTCCTTTATTTCCTGTCTTACATTATTGGACAAACTGATTAATCCAGGTGTGTCTGACCATTGTTGTGACTAGTACTGAGGTCAGACACACCTGGATTAATCAGTTTATCCAATAATGTAAAATAGGAAATAAAGGAGCTGCTTTCAGTTCAGGAAGTAGTGGAGCTGTGCATAAAGCCTATTCAGACCTGAAACAACTAATAAGTTAATTGATTGGTCATTAGGCAGAAAATCAATCAGCAACAATTTTCATAGCTGTTCAATCGTTCACATCATTTTTTAAGCAGCTTTGACAAAAATGTGGATATTTACTTGTTTTCTTAGGCTTCACTGACAGTAAATTACAGAAGTGTAAATGAGTCACAGGACTTGGACTTGAGTCAGATTAGAGTCGCAAATGTTTAGACTCAACTTTAAGACCAATGACTCATATCTTCACTTAGACTTGAGCCTTTTGACTTTAAGATAATTGATATCTTCCCTCAAACCGAATGATTAAAAGTACGTTATTTAAAAAGTGTGCAACAAATCAATTAATTTCTCTTTTAGTTTTATTTTAACAACTCGTTAACAAATATCTTCACAAGTAGGAAAACAACAATACTAGTAAAATGAAATTCATATACACAGAGATAGAGGGTATACTGCTACTCAGTTAGACCATTACAATTCAATACCCATGAGATACTCGAGTACAGGGCTCTAAATTCTGACAAATATTTGTATCTCATTCTTATTCGAAAACCTTAACCTTTTTAAATACAATACATTCATCATCTCTCTCATCTACAGTCCGACTTCCACATAAGAAGAATAAGTTCCCTTGCTACAGCCATACCAAATGAAATGGCCTGAGTTTCATATTTGTCTGCCAAAGGTAACACACTCGTGCAGCCTAGGACAGCAACTAGTGGGTTAGGTTCCCAGGTCTTTTCAAAGGTATTAGAGATGTCTCTTCATTTCCTGAGTACACTAATATTATTGCTATCATTTCCCAGCAAGTCGACACTTTATTCCCCGAATGATCCACATTGTTTGAACCAATCTGACAGCAGCCAGTCAAACTGCAGGAGAGAGCGGTGAAGAACTAATGTTACGTAACTTACCAAGTGGAAAGAAATGATACCAAAGATAATTTCATCCGTGTGCAAAAACTATACAGTGTTCAACAAAAAAAACCCTACAAATTGCATTTTGCAAATTGCATAGGCCAGAAATCAGAGACTGAAACACAGCAACTTCCAAATTATGTAACAAATAAATACAAATACATTAATATTCTGCTGTTAAAATGGCATTACAGTTAGTGAAGAGTTCATTTGGACTTGTTTAGGACTGGAAACTTTAGGACTTAGGACTTGTCCGTCTTGACTTCAGACTTGGCTTGAGACTTGCCTGTCTTGACTTGGAACTTGAGTGCAAAGACTTATGACCTTCCTGTGACTTGTTGGGCAAACAAAACGAGCAATTTAAAGATGTCACCTCTCTCTAGTTTGTAACATT
Source organism: Epinephelus cyanopodus (assembly GCA_026686955.1). Classification (NCBI taxonomy): domain Eukaryota; kingdom Metazoa; phylum Chordata; class Actinopteri; order Perciformes; family Serranidae; genus Epinephelus; species Epinephelus cyanopodus. Next base: position 10,573,837 of record CM048936.1, read on the forward strand.
TTATGGACCAAAAAAATAATTAATTAATTTGGAATTAAAGTGGTGGTTGTTTGCAGATCTTAACTGATTCTATTTATGGCTAAAAAATATCAAGTATCTCAAAAAATATGATCAACAAGAAACAGTTGAATACACGCACATGTTCTTATTATATATCTCTCTTGTTACCATATACAATCTTGAACATGTGCTCAAAAATCGTATTCACAATTTTAGGAGACAATTAATGCAAAAGACTTTCACACATTTAGCTCATATTGTTAATTTTATGGCATTTTGCTGTGCAGGGTTATGTATGAAAATAAGTGAAGGCAATTTGAACAATTTAACACATCCCTACTGTTCTATACTTGCATATTTTGTCACCACTCTCTGACCTGAAATGTATCTAATTTCAGACAGCATGAGACTTTAGTCACGTTGCACTGAAACTGTGTTAAGGCCTTGGTTATGTGAACAAGAGAAGCTGCTGCCTCTACCAGAATAGTTCAGGCAATTAATTCAGGTAATGTATGTGTGAAAGAGCCTCTACACTAAACCCTTCAGCATGTTTAGAGTTTTTGGTAAGTTCCTGGATTCCCTTAATGCTTTTAACACTTTGGATCACGCTCCTGTCTGACAGGACAGCAGACCTAATTGCTCTTTTCGGCGAGCTGTTTGCACCACGTGTCAGTAGTCATTTCAAGGAAAAGGACAGCTGCAAAACATCAAGCCTTATATTCTCTGAATCAGTGTCATAGCTGGTTAAAGTATCTGGTTTTGGTTTGTCGGTTGTCTTGGATTGCATGTGACAGACAAGAATAAGTGCCCTCATAACCACAGCAACCAGAATGTAAGATATTGGGTACATTTCTTATTCTGAAACTACAATGGGGAAACTGCATGCAAGCATTTATGATAAATAGGAAATACAGATTATTTGAAAATGTAAAATCAGTTATTTCTGTTGACCTTGTATGTCTGGAAAAAGTTCATAAAGTTTTGAGAATGTTGGTACAACGTAACAGGGATACAGCTTAACTTCTGGCAGATGCTGCTGAAGTCAAGGTACATTTTTTGCCATGTTTGCAGTGGTTAGATGGTGCACCACTTTGTTTCACTGTTGGATGGACTGCCATGAAATTTTGTCCAGACATCCATTTAGTGTGAGTATGAATCCTATGTTAATAATCCCCAGGCTTTTCCTGTAGTGCTACCCTGAGGTTGCATTTTTGAGTGAGATGTTTTGACAGCTATGGGATGGATTACCTTGAAATTTAGTGTAGACGTTCATTTTTCCATCATGATGACTTGGTTTAACTTTGGTGATCCCTTCACTTAATCTAGTACTATCATCTGATCGAAGTTTTAATCAATCCAATGCTTTTGTTCTTGACTAAATACCAATGACAATGTGTAAAATAAGGGGACACAGCCACCATGATATCTCCCATTTGCTGATGGGCGAAGGGTTTGGTCATTGCCATCTTGGTTATTTCTGGAGCCATAAGTGACCATATTTAGAGGGTGATGCTGTGGTGGAGCGATGAGTGGATGTGAATGTGAGCAAGAGGATGCCACTGTGTTAGCGAGTCACTATTAAGTTACTATTAAGGTAGCCCCGCCCTGAAGTATACAGAGACTTATCATCTTTTTTTACCCTACAGGGGACTGAAATTTACAAAATGAAAATGTATTGAAAAAGATTTTAAATGACTACCATAACTCATTAGGAAGTGTTTACTGATGTAATAATCAAGTGAGAAGTAAAGTCATTCTTTTCATAGACTTAAAATAAATATAAAATCGGACTCCTTTTTGCAGCCAGAAGAAACACCCCCTGCTGGCCATTAAAAGTAATGCAAGTTTAAAGGCACTGTATGTAAGAATGTGGCCGAAATGGTTACTCAAATTCAAAATACTGCCGCGAGTCGTGTCCGCCCCCCCTCCTCTACAGATTCGAGATTGCTGGACAGCGGCACACTGGAGACTGATTTGTTTGCCCACGGGCGGCTGCCGTGGCAGGGCCGCGTCCTTGATCTTCGGTTTTCCCACGGACTGTTCGAGCAAGTCCGGCTTCTCTGCTGCTAACGCTGCTGCCGGGATACAGCTGACGAGGAGCCGGCTGCTAATGCTATGTACCGGGACACTGCTAATGCTGCTTGCCGTGCTGCTGTAGCTCAGTTGTAACCGTAACTGATGCTGAGACTCTACTGACTGCGTGACTGGTAGACAGCGGTGGATGGCGCAACAGGCCAAAACACCAATTCAAAACAAAAACATGATTTGCAGACTGCAAAAGATTTTTTTGGATGCAAATATTCTGGCTGTACTATTGTTGTCGGTGAGATCAGTATGTTATATGAACATTATTCCTTAGTCTCTGTGATGTATTAGGATGGTTTTACGACTATTTGCTTTAGATTTCTTACATATAGCTCCTTAAAGGCAGTTGGGCTTTGGCTTCACTTTTTCAGACCTGCAGATAATCTCTTGCTAAATACCTGCAGAACTAATGACATTCTCCTTAGCTTTCACTGTAATTTGTGTTTAGTGCTAATTAGCAAAAATATGATGTTGAAGATATCAAACATTATACCTGCAAAACATCAGCATTGTTTGCATTGCCATTGTAATACTAATGTTGGCATTTAACTCAAAGCACTGGCATATTCCAATTATTTTCTAAACTACAAAAGATGTTGAAACAAAGTATGTCATGTAAGTCTGTAAAACAAGAGGAATAAAGGCAGACAAAAGGCTGCAAATGTATTTGTTTCATAATTTATTTATTTTTTCATCTTTTGCGACTCACTAACTTAACATCAGGACTTGTTATGAAGCTTTGTACTGATCTTAATGGAGCTGTATGCATTCAACATTCAGAGCATGTCTAGAGTCAGAGACTTAGCTGGGATTGTCCGTACATGGCTCTCAACATGGAGGTTACTCAGCTGGCTGCTGGCGGTTAACAGTGCTAACAGGGGTAACGTTGCTAACAACAACAACAACAATAGCTGACAGAGCTAACAGTGTTGCACTACACTTTCATAACAATGCTGTGATTGTATTCAGCGGTATCTGCCAACAGTGCCAAGCAGCGATTAGCTAGACAGTGGTATACACACACACATTCTACCATAACAAAAAACAGAGAAGCTCAGATTAAAACACAACAGAGGTAGTCTGACTTTATTCTCTGCTTAGGATGCCATTACTCCTGTTACCTCTTTCAGGGACGGCTTACTGGCTCTTTCCCTCCATATACCCAATTAAGTACACGTCCCACCCTCACAGGTTACCCACAAGGCCACCGCCCCTAAAGGGGAATAAGGGTGAAATGGTAACACTATATCTTCACATAGCAAATACTGTAGTTGTTTGCTGCTATAGTAATGTTCTTATGTCATACAGAACATTTACACTTCCTGCTCCAGTGAATCTACACTACAGTTTTTCTATGCGTGCTCCAAAAGCTTTCAGAATGCAATAACAAGTAATAGCAATTATTTTACACAATAAATAGTGTGTGGGATTTTATCTTTTAGCTATCTGGATGATTTGATCTGATATGGATCCAAACTACACGTACTGTTGTGTCTTTTCACATGCACTTACATACATACTGTGAAGACATGTACACAGACTTGGCCTTGTCTGTGAGCAGAGGTGTCTCCTCTCTGGCCCCTCAGACATGGTTTGGTTTTTGGCTTGATTAACCACTTAGTTCAGTCTCTCAGACACAAGATTGCAGGGAAAAAGCAAGTAATGAAGTGCTTTTGAATTTGCATTCCTGAGAGCTTTCACAGACGCCTTGATTTCAGTCTGCCTTTGCTGTTTGTTCTTTGTCAAGAGATGTCTGCTATTTTAACGGTAACGCGTAACAAGTGTCCATCCAACCTCCTCCATATTGCTCCCTCATCAACCTAACTGCCATGAATAAACACAATCAACATGCATCTGAAGGGGAATTTGGAGGCTTTTTCTCTCAAACTGTCCCTGATGGGTTGTTCATCACTGTCATTATGCAGATTACAGTGTGACCGTGAATGCAATATCGGAGCCCTTTTCCTCTGGAATGAAATGTCGCAGTTTCATAAAGCTGACCGAAAACACTTGTGTGTTTTGTTCTTACAAGTCGAGCAGTGCTGATCAGTTATGGACAAACTGTCTCAAGAATATGAAATTAACAGCCTTCAGTCTACACTTGAAAGTCAAGCCTTTATTTTCAGTATCGACCTTGACAACAATATCAGAGTGTGCATGCTGCATTATCAGCTGAAGTGTCTGCTGTAATTTACCAGGTAAGTACCACAGTTTGGTTGAGAATTTCCAGAAGCACCTCAGAACAAAGTTATAAACATCAGACAGCAAGTAAGATTTTTGTTTTTGTAACTTTTCTTCCAGGTTTTTATCTCTATTTGATTCATTTATGAGCAACTGTGATTATGTAACACAATGACTTGCCAGAATCTGTGATTATTTCTGTCTTGGATGTAGGACAGTTTACGTAAAAGCTTCCCTTTGCACCCCGCTCCCGGGTGCTAGAAAAGAGGAAACACAATTTGGCTTAAATCTGGGGCCCTTTCACTAGTCTGTGCTTCCAGGAATGATTTAACATGAATAGGAGGTAGACCAACGAGCGAGTTTATTTGACTTTGACGGATAAGTAGACATACAGCACACCAAGTGGACCTGTCTTTCTTTGCCTGTTAGCTACAGGTAAGTGACTATTTGAGATTCCTTTTTTGCCAGATACATGCAAATAATAAATAATACTGTGATAATGCAATTAATACTGTCCTGAAACTTAAGATGTGCTGTAATGTGACTCAATGTGTAGTTTATAAAAGCTGCTATTGCTGGTATTCATTTCTAGTGAGGGGGACAGAAGCCCATCACCTCCACTTCACCACAAACAACATCCTGTTAAACAGGAAGTTCGTAAGCAGCAGGCTGGAATGCCATCTAATGTAAAGAACACTTTTTAGCCCTTAAATACTTGTGATTTTTGTTGATAGACACCACATCTAGGAAGGTATCTGTTTTTTGTAGATAAGGACTTATGAATTATGATTGCAGATTTTGAACTTAAAGACTAAGCAGCGGTGTGAGAATAAGTCAAAGGGGTTTCAGAAGAACTTGAATGCTTGTTCTTAAATGTCTGCCAATTAAAGTTCATTGTAAGCTCATATTAAGCGACACAAACCTTTCCAAGAGATTTGCTTTCAGAGATGACGATGAATGTTTACTGTCATACGCTGTCCTGTGGTTGTAGATATGTTTAAATAACAGGAATAAGACCTGTCATTTAGTTACTGCACATAATCTCAGACATCTGAAATCAATACTGTTGATTATTTTTTTCCATGATGAAAAGACTCCAACACGATGTCTAACTTTCAAAAATAATGATTTTAATTGCTGCATTAAAATCATTATTTTTACATGTCAGACAGTGTTCAGAAGTCTTTTCAACAAGTTTTATTCTTCTTGATTATTCTTTTCCAAACATAATGTTTTTCAAAATCTATGCCACGTCATTACTAATACCAAGTGCTAAATTTCTGTATGCACTGTTATGTGTTTGGATGGATGGATGGATATATACTCAAAGGTATACAGCAATTGTTGGCTACAGTATCGCCAGAAAAAATAAAGGTGATAGCAAACCCTAGATTTGCTATATTTGTGAGGGTTTTTTTGGCACTATGTCCACTATATTCTTAGCACCCTCACTGATGCCTTCTGCTTATGGTCTGACACCTGGTCGCTAACGGTTTGTTCAGTCCCCGTCTCACCTGTGCACTGTGTCTAGGAACATCCTGACTGCAGCAAAATCAGAAGAAAGTAAGAAAATACAGGCAGATGGTCTCTGCAGATAAATACACCGTTCTAGTGGGTCATATGTGATGGTTGAGAGGGATTATTTTGTAAGAGTATATACATTGTTTTATAGGAAATTCCACCATAGTATGAAGTTAAAGTGGTAATACCACAGCAGAGAAATACTGTGACGCCCTGCATTCAAAATTTTACTTAAATAAATGTACAACAGTATTAGTATTAGTATCTTTTTCCATAATAATACACCATGATTTATTTGATAATTTTACTTTTTATGGTTATCTCAATATGCAAAATAAATTGTCAAATAAATGTAATGGAATAGAAGTACGATATTTTCCTCTAATTATAGTGGAGTAGAATTATTAAGTAGCATTAAATCACAAGTAACTCAAAATTTTACTTAAGTGAAAGTTACTTTACAAGACTGTAAAAGAACACTCAGTAGACATTTGCTCCAAGCTATGCTAACATTATTTGTAAAAGTCGCACAGCATCTTGTCTACCGGTGTCACTGTGACATCTTGTCCATGTGTGGCTTTGCTGTGTGTTAGTTTGAGTGCAGCTTTAAGAATATCAGAATGACACAGCGGGAAAATCCTCAAAGTTCCTCATGGGTACTTCCTCTTTTTTAGTCACCTGATATTATTTACAATATGGTAAGAGAAATACCCTGTGAACTTCTCTAATCTTGCATCACGGGAATGTTGTTCTCGGAGCTGTGCGTGCACAGGTTTGGGGCTGCGAAGGGGAAAAACAGTGCGGACGGAATGAGCGATATGGCAAAGGGGGTGGACATGTGTAAAGGCCTCATGGGACAATGAGTCACAACCAAGATGACTAAATAGTATCTTGTGAACTAAACGTCTGTCACAAGTAATCACAGAAAGGATTAGATAAAGTATTGCGTCTGATTAATTTTTGGGATAAAGGACTTTAAAGGTTTGTTAAAGCTTCAAACGCAGATCTCAGTGCTTTGTGAGTCTTTTTTTATCACAGATGTGAAAGAATTTGTGTCAGTGGTGTGTAGCTGTGTGGTGTGCAATAGCAGAGATGTGTGCAGTGCCACGTAGCTGGTGTATGTTCAGAGGATGGGGTGCAAACTTGGAGTAGTGTGCAGCATATTGGAAGTGAACAATGCTATTTTGACATTAAGGTTTGTGCACAGGGTACTCCAAGAGTTTTGCAACAGGAGAGATGACTCATGGCTTGTCATGGCTTGTCATAAAGAAACAGACAATTCATGACACACATGCCCCCTCAAATATTTAAGTTTTTTTTTTGGTCTTTTTAAGGGGTGGGAGTTGCACTTTCAAAAGGGAAATACAAGGAGGAATTATAACATCATTAATAGTTGCATACAACACCATCTTGTGGTCAATATAGAAATGACAACTTGGATTTCATTTACATTTCCACAGAGGTGCAATAATGCATTTATTCAATTATGCCCTGTCCATGATTGTTTCAGCTTTGCCTTAAGAGCAATTATCTGAGCTAAAAAGGATAATAAAAACGTAAACCATACTAACTGTCATTAGTTATGTCAGTATTTCCAGGTAAGGTTTAGTTAGCATTTCTAGCAGAGTGATGAAGAGGTGTGTGCAAGAAGAAGAAGACGAAGAGGTGGGCTGGAGGAAGTAATGTGCTGGAAGAACGTAAACATTGTCTGCTCTGAGGGCTGACTTCAAAGTGAGACTGTGGTAACCTCCTCTCAGCGGTGCCACACACCCTTGACCGATGAAAAGCGAAAGTGAATGTTCATCCACGGTCTGCAGCCTCTTCCTGAAAGCACTCTTTGAAGTCACAAAATGGATCTGATTGACTTATGAAGTAGACGCTACATAGAAGAGAATCATATTTGACAATGCACATGCTGCCTGTGTTTTTTCCACAGTTTAGGCATAAATACATTATATATAAGCACATTAAAGCTCCCCTGTGCTCTGCCTTCCTAAGTTTGTGCAGACTGGTTTCCCACAATGCGACACTATTGGAAGACTATGATATATTATCTTTAGTCGTGCTAGCAATTCTAGCAGCGGGCACTTTTGTGTGACGTGAGAGGTGTATATATGGTCATGCAGTCAAATTTAAGATTAAATGTATTTCAGAAAAATGACCACCTATTTTTTTAATCATTAGTAAATATTATAAATGACAGAATAACTAAGTTACTAAGAATTTCATACTTGCTTGCACCAGTAGACTACATGGATACTCAGTGGATCTTGCAAGCAACGAACTATAAAATGCCGAGAATTAACATCTAAGTTTGTCGTAAGATATTAAAGGAACACTTCACCCACAAAACGACTGTTTGTGTATCAATCACTCACCCCGAGCTACACTGAATTCATGAAGAAAACTGTGCTTTTCTCACATGCGTCCATGGTGAAAGCACAGTGATGAATCAAAAAACTGTAAAATTTTTTATGAGCGGGAGTAATGGGGTCCATGTTTAACAGCAAAACTATCAAAACATCTGTTTACAAACTCAAACAACTTGTGCAGTATAATCCAAATCTCGTTTATCGAGTCGTACACATGCATTTTCGCTAAAACACCAATACTTAAAACACTTCCACATAAAAAGTCTCATGCACAGTTGAGTAATGCACCTGGACAAGCAGATGTGTCTAAACTTGCTGCTCACTGGAATACATGGCTCGCGCTACCTGTATGCAGAAGGTTTTAAATCGCAACATAAAAAAAGTAATGCTCCAAAATTCATACATATCCCACATAACCATGACCAAATATTTGTATATAACCCCTGTATTTTGGAAGGCTGCAATCATGTGACCAATGTTGTTGACAGGAGTCAAGAATAAAGGGGGAAGTGGTCCTGTAAGGTCGGAGGCGCAGGACTTTCCCCTGGAGACTAATGTTCGTAACCATATTAACTCTGAGTGAACTTTGAGTTATTTTAAGGTACTGTATGTCATCACCAGGTTTCTTTTCCTAAACCTAAACCTAACCTCTGTAACCTTATGTTAAGTGTGTAACTTTAAGTTAAGTATGCGACATCATTTGTTTACTTTTGAGTTTACGACTGTAAAAATGAGACTTGGATTAACCTACATAAGTTGTGCGAGAACTTGCAAACAGATATTTTGATATGGTTTGCTGTTGTTAAACGTGACTCCCCTTTAACTCCAATTCATCAACAATTATCTCAGTTTTTTGATTCTTCATTCACTGTGGAGGCCGATATACAGATGGTCATTTTGTGGGTGAAGTACTCCTTTAATAACAAAATTTGAGGAACATAAAAATGTCAGATGTCAAAAATGTGTATTTCTGTAACTTGTTAATGTTAAGGGTGATGAAAATCCCCACCAGTTTCATATGTAGTAACAAAATGAAAGTTGATTATACACATTATTTTCCATCCACTGGATTGGTCTGTTTTATAAGCATAATGTAAATATATCCACATGGATCTTAAATTGTTTCGACTCTCTTCTAGTTTGTTGTGCTTGAACAAGGCTTCTGCCCAGACATGCCTGTCTGTCTTAGTTCCAGCAACTCACAAGCAGTTTGCAGTCCTGACCAAAATTCTGTTTAGGCCTCACAGATTATCTAATATATGTGATTAGATGCTTTAATATTGTTACCCGGTGATCATAATTATGAGTTTTAGTCTGTTAATTCTCAAAATTGTAAGTCTAATGCAGTTATGGAAGTAAAGAGGCAACAGTTGAGTGGCAAGCTTTAGAAGTATCTGAATCTGCTCTATAGATAATGTATTATGTGTAGTTCAATGTCCCTGCACCTCTCCAGTGCAGATTATTGTGCTTTTGTGGCGCTAAAATAACCCGTTAAAATTAAGAGACAAATTCATACACATTTTGCATGTCTCCCCTAACAAGTGAGGTCCTATCAAAGCCATATTTAAGTGACTGGTATCAGAACAAAAAAGTCAAGGAATAGCTGAGCCACACAGGGTGAAAACACAACCCTTAAATGGTGACCTCAGCTCTTCACACAACCTGAACACACTCTGTAATAATGACCTTGTGTGAAGGGTGTATGTTGAGAAGACTTTGCCTGTGTGATCAGTGATAGAGGCTGGATCTCCTGCGTGTCTGAGCTCTTCATCATTATCTTGGCTCGCTGACTCATGTCTTAAGCACAAGGAACAAAACTCTTGCGGCGGCCTTGTTCCCGACGCAATGGGACGCCGGGAGGGACAATAAGAGAGAATTAGCAGTGAAAAAAGCAAATAAATAGGTGCTTCAATACATGACAGCCCTGCGACAAAGCCCACTGTGGATGAGAGGGACAGAGAGAGAGAGATAGAGAGAAAGAAGAGAGAGAGAGGGAGAGAGGCCTTGATGAAAATAAATAGTGGAGCTCAAAGGGAGGCAAGGGTTGAGCGGATTGGAGGTGATGATGAGTGGAGAGCTGTACAAAGTAGTACATCTATGGGAAAGGTTTTAATGAGGTGGACGTCTGTGTGTGTGTGTGTGTGTGTGTGTGTGTGTGTGTGTGTGTGTGTGTGTGTGTGTGTGAGTGTTTTCTCATCTGTGACACAGACACTCAGAAAATCCTCAGCAATGATACTCCAAACTTCCTGTCTCCTTGTGGGTGAGGATTTGTGTAAGTGTGCAACATGGACAGACAGTCAGATGGACAGACATACAGATAGATGGTTGGGTTAAACAATTCAAGGAATCTTTTATGAATCGCCTATCACCTGAATAAATGTTTGCATTGTATATTTCTGCAAATCATGGATACGTAACATTTGTGACAAAAATCCAAGTAAATTAGGTATTTGAGCAATTAAAAAAAACATAATTCAAATTCTAATTAAAAACTGCCATCACTTAAAAATATGAACATTTATTGCTATTCAACATTCAACCATCATTCATTCCATCAACAAAACAGCTGCTGTCTTCAACAGCAAATACTACTATCAAGTCAACATCAAATAGCTTACACTAATGTATCCACATCACACCGAGTCTGGTTTTGCTGAAGATAATAAGCATACCATAGCTTCGTTATTGGGGTTTTTGTTTACTGTAGATGGTACAACCCCTGAGACAACTGCTAAGCAGGGACAGATGACCCCAGAAAATCTGTCAATGTTTCACTTCTACATTTATAAAGAACATGGTTTAGAAAGTACATGACTGTTGTTTTGATGTTCTGGGAAAGTACTGGCTGCTGGCCAGTGTTGAAGCTAGTAGTTTTGTATTAGCATTAGCCTTTGGATATCTGGTTAAACCAGACAACCTTTAAACAACACTTGGTGGGATATTCAAAGTATTTATTTTTATGGAGTCATCGACTATGGCTGTAATTATACATCAGTCTGGATTGATATATTGATTCACTAAACAATATTATAGATGCAAAGTGGAAACACAGATACAAATTGTTATCTTTAAGGTACGCTTTTTCTTTTATTCTTACGACATCTGTGTCGTCATTTCCATATCTTGACATTTATACTGTTAATTCTTAATGATAAACACTTTCCTGAGTTAATCCTGATGTTAATTAATGACATGGGTTATAGCCTAAAAGGTCACTAGGTGGCGATCACTCTCAGAGTGTATATTCTGTACTTGAAGAAGAATCAGAGAGGGCAGCAGTGACGGGATTTCTTGTTCACTTGTGACAGAGACGGTGAGGCAGACCTGAAGCCTTATGTAAAGAAGCATGAGCAGCGCAGCCCTGTTTCCCGTTGTCTTCCAGTGGCTCCAAGGCTTTGTATATCTGCTCCATCTTCAGAGCAGCAGGAGGCCTTTAGTTCTACTGTTAGCTCTCGGTTGGATTAAAAGCAAGTCAAAAAGGCCCAGATAGGGGTAACACTTGTTGAACAACCATGGAATCAAAGGGAGGTGGTATCATAAGTTCAGGACATCACAGTCACACTGTTTATAGCGTTACATGGCCATTCAACATACAATCATCAATGGGCCACATTAGCTGAGGTAATGAAGGTAGAGAAGAGGACACCTGAGACTCTGAGGACCAGCTTCCACTTAACCAGATGTAGGCCAGAGTATGTCAAACAAGATTACCTACAGCTAACAAATATCATTTTATTATACTTTTTTTTCCAGCTATAACAGGGCTGCGACTAACAGTTACTTTCATTATTGACTAATCTACTCACCGTTTAGTCTATAAAATGTCAAAATGCTCAATACAGATTTCCAGAGTGTCATCTTCAATTTGCTTCCTTTTTCCAAAAAACACTCCAAAAACCCAAAGTCTCTTTATTTACTATCATACATGACAAAGTAAAGCAGCAAATTCTCACATTTAAGAATACCGTACCAGTAAATGTTTTACATATTTGTTTGAAAAATGACTAAAATGATGAATTGATTATCAAAATAGTTGCTGATTCATTTTCTTTCGATCAATTACTCGCTTAATTGACGAAATTGTCACAGCTTAAAGCCACAAAGGATTTTTATTCGCTGAATGTAAAGTGGAGGGCAGCTGCCTCTTCCAATGCTGCCAACAGCGGATTAACATTCCTCACTTACAACACTCACACACACAATCTGTGTATGATGTGAGATAATGAACACAGGTTCAATTTGAATCTGCATTTAATCATTCATACTATGCTGTTGGTTTAATGTAAATATCTTTGTTTGTTATTGTTAACTCAGGTAAACAAAGTGAAGCTGCAATATATCTATCAATCCATCTATTACATCAAATGAGACACACGAATGATAAAAAAAGAAAAAGCAGGAAAGCGGACTCGTCTGTGGGGTACTGGCGATGGGAAAACTGTCGAGCAACTCTTTCCCACTTTTGAAAAACCCATACGTATGCTCTAATTTTAGTGGAAAAAGGGTCTGAGTCTGCCATCCACCCTGACCACCTCTCTGTGAGACTGGCACAGTACATAAATGAAGGAATTTAAAGAAACGCTGTCTCTGAACATAATCCAGGCAGTGATTATGTTATTATCACAGTGAAATTATGGATGCAATTTAGTAATACACACGTACTTTAAAGGAGACATGGTTGATAAGGCGATGAAATCCTTTTTAGATCCTTTTAAAATACTCATTTGAAAGTCAGTGGTTCAGTATGGACTGGCAAATTCAAATATAATCTCTTCAGGTACATATTTCATCTCTGAGCCTGAGCCATTCCACCCAAATACACACTTTATAGGATAGCATGGAGCAGGAGTAACTGGGTGACAAAAGCCAAGTTGAGTGGCATTCTCTTACCCATAAAACACTCTTCGTGTGCTAAGCCAGTTAATTGTTATTTAAAAAAAGATGCCTTGCTCATGGGCAAACAGAGACACTCACAAACCACAGACAAAGACTTAGGCTAAACCCACACAAACGAGCCACTTGTTCCAAATGACCATTCTTGGAGGAATGCAGCTAGGTGGACAAAACCCTTTCTCTACATGTACAAAAACCTGTTTTCTCATGCCCACGTCATCTACACATTTTTTAACGCAGTGCCTAGAACCGGCTGGCAAATTCTGCAGGAAAGGTATTCTGCAATGTTGGCGACAGAATAAAGGCAATTAAACACTGTTTGCACCATGGTTGGACGGCCAGGCAGCCGTACGCCTCGCCAATTAACCTAACCTCATAAGGAAAGAGAAGAGAATCTAGACTCGGAGATTATAATCACACACATCCTCTTTGTGTTCAATCAGTTCTGCATTGTAGCAAATGTATGAGTCTCCTATTTTGCATGTATTCTCCATTAGTACTCCAGTGGCAGTGACAGCTAATTTGCACTCAGATATTGTAATTTAGATATGAAGTGCTTACTTACTTTCACACTTGTGCCCTTGGCTCCCCCTGGGACCATCGGCTATTGACGACTACCCCCCTATCTTAACCACTTCTGGGCAAGTTTCTCCAGTGTGTTCCAAATGTGGCCCGTCACCTTTATTTCAGCCTTCAACGAAGAAATTAAGTGGTATGTTTTAATTTGTATTATGGCACCAGTGATTCTCAGTGCTAGGCCTTTTCATGCATCTTTTGTAGGCTGAAAGAAAGTCTGACTATCTCAAGTTAATTAAAAGCACCAAGCAAAGCAGTGCATGTGAATGTACCTCGGTACTACTTTCCATTTTTGCTTATCCTTACCTCAGACTTGAATCTTTTTTGGCCTATGACTGTATTCAGTGTCAAAAATAAAGAAAAAAGAACATTAATATCACAAAAACAGGCACTACTCTGATGTTTTCTGACAAAGAAAAAAACTTTTTGGCCATATTTAGCTGAATGGACGGTATTAATCAATCAATCAATCAACTTTATTTGTAGAGCGCTTTTCCTGCATGGACATGCAACACAAAGTGCTTTGCAGAATTAGTAACAAATTGATACAAAAGGATGTGCAGCAGCAATTTTTTCCCAATGAAATAACCTTTTGATTATACATCAACTGATTCTGGTTAAGTCACGCCTACGAGACGCTTTGATCTGAGGCATGCTGCTTGTTGTTACTTCAGCGAAACAGGCAATCAACTTTAACCGATCATTAACTTCATGATGGAAATATTAAAACTATATATATCAAATCAGATGAGGGCTCATTTATTAATTTCAAAATGAACATGGATCACTTCCAAAACACCAAAATAGCTTAAAGGAAAATTCTACTATCAAACATAACATTCTCAAATCTGATAAGAGACAATTAAGAGTCCTGCTATACATGGCTACAGAGAACATAAGTAAATAGTGTGGACATGACAGACGTCTGAACCTGTGACTAATGTGCTAATAGGGCTGAAAATCCGTCTTCCTTAAGGCATTTATAAGAAACTGTCCAGCTTTTAAGATCAGCAACCAGTCAAAACACGTCAACCATTGTGATCAGCTCTAATGTACAGCTGTCTGAAGTCACTGGTTTAACACATTTCTCTAACCAACATTAACATGTGCAAACCAGCACACATGCAACCACATCCACCAGTCCATCTCCCTCCTGCCCTCTTGTTTCCTCTCTTCTACAAATAGCCACTTAAATTCAGCAATGAGTCATGATGTAATAAGGATTTAACAATTTTGTTACACAGTTGGTTAATATTATGACTAATTGTCATTTCTTGTTTTTGTTGCTTAGATCCATTTACGGTTGTCAGAAATGTTCCAGTCAAACTCCAGCTCAGACAACCAGTGGACGATTAGTCAGAGAGATGACGGAGAGGGTTTCTATGATTCTGGACAACATTCACATAGCTGGCCTCAGTTCTACCACCCTCAGCCCAGCAGCGCCGTTTATCGGTCCCGTTCTCAGCGTCCCTATGGTGGAGCCCACACCAGAGCACACATCCCTGTTTGGTGCCAATCCCAGAACACATGGAAGGTAGGTGGCCACAAGAAAATGTCAGGTGAACACTGTATAAACTAGAACCACAGCATGTATCATGATATAGCAACAACACCGACGGTCTCCAGCCATGCTTGCAGATTAGTGAGGCTGTACTGACAATGGTATCATGCACCAGGGCCATAATCACCCATTTAACATTAGTGGTGGTGGTCGTGGGGGGCATTTTCAATCAACACCTTTTGCGACCCAACCTTCCAGGGGGGAACTCAGGGAATTCGCCCCAGGAGAATTTTTTAGAACTTAACAACTACTCTAACCATTTTCAAGCATTTTCAAACAAAAACCTTAGATCGGGCGTTCTCAGTGTTTTAATGTGCAGAGCCAGCACGTGATCAAGGGCCACACGGAAAATGTGCACACACTGACTGTTTTAATGACATACATTAGCCACTAACACTGTACAAAACCTTTAACAATAGACAGTGATATAGCTTACATAACACTCATATTACATTCTAGTTTTCAGATTTTTTAATACATTGAAAATGAAAAACAAAACACACGCCTAACTGCAGTGCAACGTAATATTAGACCCAGTTGTAACAATAAGGGCAATCAGTTAAGTTTATTTATGATTACGGTTTCATTTGCCAATAGTTATTTTGGATGGTGGTGTGTGGTTGACTCTCGCAATATGGTACATTTTTTTCTCTATATTTTTCTAAAACTTATTCAAATATTGGGGTGGACGCCCCAGCCAGTAAATATCATAATTACTGCCTAGTTATGTATGATTTACCTTACTCAACAGCTTAGTTTAGCACATTAACATGCAAACATTTGCTAGTTACCACAAAACAGAAAGTGCACCTGATGTTGTGCTAATTAATAATGTCAGCAGGTATTTGGTCATAAACCAATCAAACCAAAAGTAACACCAGTTAAAAGTAAGATGTGATAATAGCACTAGATAAATAGTTAAGAAAAAACAACATTATTACAGCTTATAGTGAAAATGACATTAAAACTGCATGACAATCCATCCAATAGTTGATGAGATATTTAAGTCTCAGCCAATGCACTGAACCAACTGCAATCCATAGAGCTTGCTCTCTAAGACACACGCATATTATTTTACATTAATGTGTTAAAATCTGCTGTAAGGATCAGTAAATATCCCTATCTAGCTTTTGTCAACACATAACTGATCTCCAAATGGCAGCTATGTCTCTCCTGTGGCTTTGTTTTTTTAAGTGCATTGTTCTCATTGTTCCTCCCAATCGCTTTACATTACACTGCATTTATACAGAGCCCGACAAAGAACTGTGATCACAATGCAAACGGTTACCACCTCCGCCATCAGTGTGAGATTTTGTTTGCCACAAAAGTCCCCTAATAGCCCATATATCACCACAGGTATATATGGCGTCAGGTTGAAAAATGTTGTCACATGTATCATTAAGGAGCTCCATTAAATGCATCAGCTGTCATCAATATGAAACCCAACAAGGTCGTAAACACAGCGGGCCTCCTCTGGTGAACCTCCTCATGCCTGCTGGCTGTATGTAAACAACATCAATGACACATTGTTGTCTACTCATCACTCATCACAGCCATTTAGAGGCCTTTGAATAAAAAGGTTACTAAACAGGGTTGTTAAAGTGAAGATCAGTGTTGTAGTGAGGCTACCTGGTTTACTGATATCAGTCTCCTCAAATGCTGCTCTCAGCAGCAACACATAGTGTGCTTACAGTACTGTATGTTTATAACCATCTGCCACTTATACATATGATCTTGACTGTGACTATATTGCTGCAATTCACACACGTCAGGACCCATCTGAATGAACTCTGTGTGTTAAGGGGCATTTCTTTGGAATTCAGTCCCCAGGGACTGTAGCACCATTGTCCAGGCACGTAAAAACCCTGCACAATGTGCTGACAGATCACCGAGCCATAACTGGCTACTGCAGTTACTGTATGCCACTGGATGCATGCATACTGTGTGTATTCATGTGCTCTTGCGTATGTGCATTTCTTTCAGATTGCACGAAGATTGCAGGCCTCATATGGGATTTTTAAAAAAAAATCTATTTTCCTGCTTTGCTTTGATGCAAAAGTGAGACTGAATTTTGGATGTTTGGGATACTATTGTGTAAGGAGCCAAATGACTCCCAGATCGACTGTAGCTGTCTCTCAGGCTTTGGGGAGGGAATTCCTGGAAGGGAGATATGAATCAGACTATCAGAGGAGGAGGAACAGAAAACATCCCTACATTAGATGGATGACTGATAGACTTCAAAGCATTGTTGCAGTATGTTTTCTCTCTTCTGTTGGAGGCCTTTCATGTGCTAAAGTTGCTCTGGTGTGTGATGTGTGTGTTTGTGTGCATGAGGAAATGCATGTGGGTGTTTGTGAGTCGATACCAGCCTCAAGGAACGGGCTCCCCCCTCCAGTACCAGAGTCAAAGAGGTTAGGTGGATGCAGGTAAAGGTGAAGGGTGGAAGATTCCTCCTCCAAATGAAAACAACAGATCATGATGCCATTAAGAAGAAACAGATCTTAGCAGAACATTAAAGGTCTAGTTCATAAAATTTTGTGGCATCTGGCTGTGAGGTTGCAGAACCAGTGTTAATTTTGACAATAATTTTTAATTTAATTTTAGGCTTAGTCACTCACCAAAGACTGGATTTAGTTAAAGTCACATTTCAGTCTTTTAGTTTTGTTTTGTTTTAGTTAAAATTTAGTCTTTTGACATAATTTGACAGTTTTGTAATACTGTAATAGATTTTGCAAAAGGATATTTGTCATGGTAGTAAAAACTCCATTGTACGGACACCTTTAACTATGTGTTTAGTCATTTAAACTAAGAATGTACCATATTACTCTCACATAATAATATATATATTTTTTTAAATAGGGATTGTATAAAATTTGTCCTCAGTAGTTAGACATCAGAATTGGGATGGGCTCATGACAACACACCACCTACATTATTCATAACATTCATGACCAGTACACTCCTGCTATAAACTGTATGAACTCTGCTGTTCAACTGCTGCACAAAAGATATAAGCTGTCAATTGATTTGTTTTATACTCCCCTCATGTGCATGACGTTGCTTGGAAACCCGTCTATATGGCCATCAAACCCCGACTTTACAATATATGGAGGTCAGCTTTTTCACAACATTCACAGAAACTTGCAGCTCTACATTCTGTATGCTAAAAAAAACTTGGTATACAGTATAGTGCATACAGTCTAGTGTATTAAATCACACAAATGGTGTTAGGCCAGCAGCATGTTTCAAAGTCAAATCTGGTGAGATCTGAAACTGCTGTCACATACAGCAGCAACACTACAACTCAAGGCTTGTCTGTCTAATATCCGTGGCAGAGCCTGTGAGTCACGGTGGAAGCAGACACATAGCTTCAGTGTGTTGTGGGGTGGTGCATGCAATGCAAAAATTTCCACCAATTCAGCCGGCCAGCTTGTACACACTGTGGCAATCAAAGACAAATCCATCGTCACTTTTTGCAGATACGTTCAATCTCAAAACAAAACATCAAGGGAAGAGAAGAACTAATAAGAATGCGAGAGACTGAGAGAGCACAGATAAAAAGCGGGGTGTCAGGGCAGCAGGGACACTAGCAGGCCAAAGCATGAGAGAGCAGCAGTGATTGGTTTGGACCACCCATCTGGACTGGCTGAGCGCCTGGGCTGGCTGGACTGCTGTCTGCCCGCCGGACTGAGTGCACGGATGAATGAATGGAGGGATGGAGACAGACAGAAGTCCCGTGTGATGATTCAGATAGATGGAACAACGTGTTGGAAACATTAAACATGTCAATGGAAAACACACATGCTATCACCAGCAACCACACGCAATTACGACTCATTCTGTACACGGTATATCAGTTCAGCAAGGTTCAGGTTCAGTTCAGCTTCATCCATTGGTCACATAACATAAAAATCTGTAAGCATGTTAACCATTTTTCAACCCAGTGACCCTGAAATGCAGCTTGATCATAGCAGAGTCCCTTACACTATATATAACGTCATAATATATATATTTTATTTAGATACAACAAGTAGATCCATCCAGACAATCTGATTGGTCAACTAGACATTGAGAACATGATCATATCAGCATGACAGTACTCAATCCTCATCACTGGAGTAGTAAACCTGATTTCATTACACAGATAGATACCATAGATTTTATATAAAGATGGAGCTAAAATATCCCAGATACAGCCGTGGCCATCTTGGTGATGATGTCATTTGGAGCCAGAGTGGTCCGTGTATCATTCGTTCATTCCATTTTCAATTTAAAATCAAAAATCAAAAAACGAAAAAAAAGAAAAAAGTTTGTTTTTCTTATTTTTGATTTTATGCTCACATCAAAAATAGCAAATAGAAAAATGTGCCATGATTAAAATTTGATTTTGATTTTTCATTTGATCCACCTTGCGTGCCCCGGAACTATTTTCTACGGAAGCACATTGCATTCATTGGATTAAAAAAAAACATTAGACACCTTATCTCGTAATTACACAGTTAATAGCCTAATTAATTACATATGTGGAAATAGCCTGTGTCGTCCCTTGTTAACCATTTCACATACAGAAGTTGCTCATTTCAATGCCGCAGCCACAGTGAAGGGGGTGAAATAATTGATCCAGGAGTAGCTGCAGTGTGCAACAACAACCAGCAGGTGGCACATGTGAGCAGTTGAGATGCAGCGTCCAACTGAAACTGTTTGAAAATTAGCATTACTGTTATATTTTCTGCTGGACCTGCACAACAACAACAGAAACAAAACAAAACTCACAAAATCCATCCCAGCTCATCTATCCACTGCTTCAACATCACCAATCCTGCTTTGTTTTAACTCTTAATTCACCCAGACAGATGTGAAAATATATTGGCTCTATACATGTAAATATTACTGTTTAAAATACTGAAGTAAGCCTTTAAAATACTGATGAAACTTTTTACTTATGTTTTGTACACAGTCTCTACTTACAATCCATTTCCAGTTTACCATGTGTCCATGAACCTTTCATTCATCAGCACTGTAGGTATCGTGAGACAGTCACACAGCTGGCAGAGAGTGAGAAGTTAGGTTGATATATATTTGCTAATCAGATTGTCTAGAAAACGCTAATTAGAAAATAGCAGCCGATAGTTTTGGGACATTGGTTTTGCATGTCAATTGCACGAAACCTGTTTTTGACCCGATCTGCATGCTCAACTCGTCTAATTTACACAGCATACTGTAAATGAAATTAGCTAATCAAATGAAGCCTCAGACTTAATTTGTGTTTTCTATGTTCACCTGAGGGAATTATCTCAAAAGGGACATTGGTCTAACTTGGGTTTTCTTTTGCAGTTCACCCCTAATAAAAGCAGAACTATATGTAGTGTAGCTGGGAAGCTAATGAAGGAGGCTTTTTTTATGTTGTTGGTATGGAACTAACGTTAAGCATATGTAAAGGAAACACTGTTTTCATATGTTCACTGATAGTTCGAACGCATCTAACATTCTGAAATTAGAGAACTTCTCTGTAATGAGATATGAATTATCCATTTTTATGACAAAAAAAGAAAATCAGTAAAAATTCCAAATAGGGTAAAGAATTAACATGAATGGTTTCTATGTCATTATCCAGTCTTAGTATGGCGCCTGGCCTTATACATGCTGATCTTATTTTAGATCAACAGCACTGAATACGTAATTCCTTTGCTCAACAAAATAACATTTAGACACCATTACAACCTCCTTTTGATGTTGCCTATGATAGAAATATCATCTTCCTTTGCATAACTGGGTGATGAAACTACACAGAGGTCTTTCCCCTGACCCCTTTTGATATGGCAGGGTTATCTAAGACAATAATCGGATTAGACAGAATGGCCCTCTAAATGTTCCATGTTCGGTTCTTTAGTGTCTCACATTGGACATAACTCCATCCTAACAACACACACGTACACACACATCGCCGCCCCTCCAGCTCACCCTTGACCTCCACCTATGCTGATTGTTCTTACAACGGCAGAGATCAGGCCATTAGACTGTCTCGATAATTGACACGCAGAACAAAAACACAGGCCACTTCTGGATGAAACATATCATAATCCCTCAAGGTGGGGCGGCGGGGGGTTTCAAGGCCACCAAGATAGCTATTCACAGCGTCCAGAGACATGGGGGGACCTCCGGGAAAGACATTGTGAGGTGTTGGTATGAGACTTGGTATGACACCCCTGGGAAGAATGGTGATTAGTAACAAAGAGGACTGACTACACTCTAGGGCATTTGTTGAACATACACATGATATTGTTTGATGCTTTCTTAATGCTACTAATGGTAGTGAGCAAGTTAAGGATGCCGTAAAGGAACAAGCTTGTTCTTGCTGCACATAGATACACATAAACATCTCTGTTGATTTACGCAATGATGGATTAATTCCCAACAATGAAAAGATAAACACAGGTCAGCACACTGTAGCTTCCTTTAGTGCAATTATTAGCACATCCACAAGTGAGATTTTGAGCAGTTGCTCTTCTTCAGAAGTCTGAATAACACCTGTGCAGAGGTTGATAATCACAGCAAGATGATAAAGCTAACATATAAAAAAATTCTCTCTGTCTGTAAAATATAAATAAACACAGGCCAGTGTACATACATGTCAAAAAAGAAAACGAAAAAAAGACTGTGCAGTACAAGTTTGAACGCTAGAATATTTTAACTTGAGTCAGATGCACATGAAATCGCTGAACTGATGAAAGAATGCTGGTATGTCCTCGGCATCATTAGTCCCAGAAGGATCTCAATGCTGATTGGCTATCGCTGCACGAATCGGTCGCTAAAGTTCAGATTTTTCAACTAGGAAAACTGAATTAGCCTTGACCCAAACTGTGCTACTTGCTTCCTTCGCACCACTTAATTTGCATATTTCGTGTCATTCACTTCCCATCAGTCAATTAAATGAACTTAATGAGAAAATGTTTTATTTAACGTCTCTGACAAGTTGCAAAAATGTTGACACTTAACTTATCACTGAAATGTTCAGTCACTAATCTGACAATGCAATATCTGCTTGCAACAACTACATGATTTTAAGGAGAACTATATGTAAATATGTGGGATGCTTATTTTAAACATGGCCAAAGTAAAAACAAAAGAAGAAAAAAAGTATGATCACTTTGAGCCAAAACCTCAGGCCTTACACTTTTTAGACAAGCTGCATATACACTGCTGCATGCAGCTACATGCTAATGTCAGTTAGTCATGTAAACCTGGTTGCGAAAGTTGTTAATTTCTCCCCGATTTCACAATACATTCCTGCTAAAACATAGACGGCTGTGGAGATTTTGGTTTAAGCTTTTATTAGTCAATATTCATGGTAGAAAGTGTCACTTTTCATCCATTGATAGCTGGTGTTTGTGCTACAACTAATGGTGCGTTCAGTTGTACTCGCAAAACGAAGTTTTGAAGTCACAAATGCCTATTCAAGTTGTAAATGTTAGGAAGATATTCACAGATATTTTTTGTATTTGTGGAATGTGTTTTATATTTACAGATTACACATTTACACACAGATTGTTGATCTGTTCACACACATAATTATGAAACGTGTGCAGATCAAGAAATATTTGTAGATCACCCTCTGTGCATTCACAGTTATTAATGACACAAATATAACTCCATACTGAGGCTGGGCTACTGTTGCAGTGCCACTGAAAAGAATGAGGGGACTTGTGTTTTCACATAGCGCTGTTGTCTGTCTGATCGTTACCTGGACTGACCCCATAAATTGATGGGAAATATAGCTCTTACAGTGTAGCCCTCTCCTCACGAGTGCGTCTGTGGCCCCAAATTGATTTGTACAAGTTAAGCTTGAAAATCTGATTACACCTTTGCCATTTGGGCTGGCTTTCCTCATTTTTTTTTCTTTGCCCAAAGTATTTTGTTCTTCGTCTGCTCTTTAACTTTGATGGTTAATGGGCTATCCTTGCAAAAGTTATAGTAATGCTAAAATTTTACAAATTAAGTTGTACTTCAGTAACTTTTTTAAAGTTTGGCAACTCGATTTTGGATTCCTACATCAATTAACATCTACAGTACGTAATATAGACACAATCATATTTATTTGCATCACTCCTTCAAAGCAAGATAACAGCCAGAAGTAATAGTTCAGAATGTGTTATCTATCTATCTTACACTGGTGGATGGGACAAGTGATAAGGTTTCGTGTGGATAAGATCAAGCAGTAAAGCAATCAATGACATGATAAAAGGCCATTGTTCTCAGTGTATTAAGAGACAATGACTGATGGTAATTATCTTAACAGTAAACCTCCTTCAAACTATATACTCTATACTCCCACTCCAAACTATTTATCAAATTCAAATCCAACACTGAATCTTTTGTATTCCTTATTGAATAGTATTAGGTTTACCTTTCAATATTTGCAACTAAAAAAACTCAAGCTCGGCTTTTGTTGGTTGAGAGGGCATAAACACTGCAGTGCCTAATTGATGTTCACAACCTGTAGCTTCAACCTGAAATGAGATGAGCTATGAAATGTTAATTAAATGTATTCGACATATTCAATTAGCAGCTGTAGCTGACTGGAAATCAGCATGTACTTACTCTGAATGCTGACATTATTAAGTTGATCAGATTGAAATGTTAGTATGATGAGAAATTAAGTGTAACTTTATCTTTTCATTAGTCTTCAACCAAAAAGTGTTGTACAGTGTATATACTCTTACAGTGGCAGGCCATGTTTTGGCATGTACCAGAGACAAACAGATTTCCACTTCCACCCACCCCAACTGGTCATTACAGGTATACTCTGCAGTCTATCTGTAAGCTTTACAAACAGCAATAAAATGGGGGTACCAAAAGTGGTTCCAATGAGCATAACAACAAATATGGCAATTAGAATAGATATGAGGGAGAAAAGAGAACACAAAAATGGAAATAACATTTATACAAATAACACAATCAGTAACATATTCAACATACTCATAGCACATTGGAGCCCTGAAAGTATGCTAGAAATCTAGTAAAATTCTTATCACACAAAGTGCAGTGGATTTTCTTAAACTTCAGGCAAGATATTAAGTTCTCAAGCCACTGAGGATGTGTTGATGGTGTAGCACCCTTCCATCCCAGCAACACTGCATATCTAGCTAGAGGAGCAGTAAACGCCAGAGCATTATTGTTTCGGTCAGTTGTGCATCCTCTTCGGCAACTCGCAGTGGAGCAGGACTGGATTCAGACTGGGGAGTTCGTAAACTAAAGCAAAGTGTTCCAGTATATAATTTCTCTGGAAAGGAAATGCAATACTGTGGGTCCCACAAAAAGAATCAGTCCAGTGATATGGTTATATTGTCATGATATAATTTCACTGACTGCACCGACTTTTACAGAACGACACAACTGTGCATACTACACTAGATGTAATGTCTTGGTCAACAGCATGTGTTTTGGCTGTTGTCACTACCGACCGTACTTTTAACCTTTTGATTCTCTGATGCACTCTTTTACCACTGAGCCACACTTCCTCTGGCACTGATGCCACCAGGGCCTTAAACCCCATGCACCTAATACAGCCATTCATCCAACCGTTCAACCCTGGGCATCACAGGGGCCCCTGCATACTCCATAGCCTTTATAAGATTAATGCAATGGATGGAGCAGGTGTCTGCCAAAATTCCATTCCTATTTAAACCTCCAGGCCCATACCAGCAACCTAATCCTATTAGGCCTAATTGAGTGAAGTCGACAGTCTTTTTCAGTTAAACTAAGTTCACGCACTAATAGGATTCAAAAGGGGGCAAAAAAAAAAGGTACAATGCGTAGAGAGTTGTGGTGTTAGTGTGTGGCTGGGGAAGTGGACAGTGTGCATCAGGGAGCAAGTGAGCAGGGACTGTGTGTTGGGACCAGTAGAGGCTTCCCGCCGGGTTTGGGGATCTGTGCTTAAGGAAGAAGGAGGGAGTGGGCTGGAGGTCTCCCCGGAGGCTAGATAAGCTCAGAGGGGGGAACGAGAGCAACATAATTGGTATTCGGGAACCCCTAGTGTGTTTGTGTGTGTATCTGTGTCTGTGTGTTTATGATCCATGTGTTCGAAACTGTCATGTATGAGGAAATCCAGCTTGTATCCTCGGATACTTTATATTTTAGCATCACATTTATGCGTATGTGTGAGATTGAGAGGACATGTGCTGTATGCTTGAATACAGTCACACTAACTGTACTGTCACTCCACAGTAAACAGTACCAGAACAAAGAGGAATTTAAAGGACGTGGTCTAAAAGCTTTAGTGAAATTGATCAAACATTCATCTGAATATGAGCACACACAGTGGATTCTGCAGAGTCAAAATAAAGGGACATATTATAACACACTTCATTTAGCGTTTCACAAGGGAAATGTGATTTTTTCCCCTCATGGAATAGAATAAGTATATTTTCTTAACTGTAAAATCACCTGGAAATAAGAATAGTAGATTAAGAATAACAGAGTTTTCTTAACCTTAGAATGAGCTGTTTATATCTACATGGGGTGTGGATCCTCATTTAAGATCTCCATCTTCACCGCCATGTTTCTACGGTAGCCCAGAACAAACAAACCAAACACTGGCTCTATATAAGGCCATACATGTTGCTGTTTTTTTGTGTCAGCCACAATACTCAGAAGCCCATCTGTGATGAGCAACACTGAAAAACACTGATTTATAACGTAAAACTGATTTATTCATTGTTTATACCCGTTTAAATCACCATGTTCATTTGTTCTGGAGAGGAGGAGACCCCTGCGGATTATTTGGCTCCCAGTGAAAACCTCCTGAATGTCTGGATCCTGTGTTATCAGGGCATCAACATTTCTAACATGAAACTGCTTTATTCATTATTTTAATGGTTTTAAACACCTGGTCCAGTTGTTCTCTTAGAGGAAGAAACCTCTGCGTATAATTCAGCTCCTGGTGAAAATCCACAAAATTCACAATTTACGAGCCACTACATAACCTTTTTTTGGCAGGTGAATCAAGTTAGTCTAGCAGCCAATCTCATATTTTTTCCAGTGTTTGGCTGGTAGCTGGTGCTAATTTCCAACCCTGCTAAATCTCACTAAATCTTCCACACTGAAACTTTAGGTAATATCAAGTAAACATAACTTAAGACTTTTTTTTTTTTATTTTTCAAGCCAATCAGTTTCCTAGATTCACTTTCCCATTATTTATACTAGGACACTCTTGCATTAAAAACTTCCTGGTACAAGAACAACCACAAGATATGATCTACAGTGATACATCCTAAAGCCAAAAGACAATAGGAAAAAACCTTGTCACATCACTGAGTCCTTGTTTTTGTCTTGTGGCTACTACATGATCTTATCAGGACCCCTTGTTAACATCTCTCCCCTTTTGTTGCCTGTTAAATGACAGTTGTCCTATGAGGCAGACTAGTTTTTTTTTTCACACAGAAACTAACGGAGAACAAAATTAAAATAAGTACTATATATACTGGAATTAAAAGGTCCCATGTTGTGTATCATGGCCTACTGTTATTTTAAAGAGAAGTGCAATATAATTCTTAAAAATGTAGAAACAGTGATGCGACTCTCTGTAGTTTATCTTCATTTTAAACTGAGTAAAGCGTTTCGAATGGCCCGTGAAAACTGACTCAGACTGTGGAAAATCCAGTGTCACAAACTCCTTTTAAGTTATGAGAACTTTGGAAAAAAAGACTCATTATCTTTGTACAAACTGTATAAAAACCTAAGTCTGAAAACAACAATTTGTGGTTTTATGTGCAGTTATGTCAAATACTATTTCTAACCAATCCAGCTGCCAACTACAGCTTAATATTTAGCACAAAATCCATATCAACCTTCTCATATAACTTGTCAAAATGTGCATAAAAGTATTTCATAACATATCGAAATTTACACTTGATAGATAGCTGGCTGAAGAACATCCACTGTTCTTACACCCATGCAAGTTTAAAATGTTATACTGTGTTCTTGTCATCTACCACATTCAAATAAGGCTATTTCAATAGCTTTAAATAGCTTTCATTAAAAATGAGTGTGCTGAGTGACACTCCGCAGTTGTGATATAGGCAAGGCTTCACAGACACACACCAAATTAAGGAGGTCAGAGTGGGACACAGTGTTTAGCCAGTGGCGTCAGTGACACAGACGTGGCCTGAGGGCGTAGCCTTTCAGGGCTACCCACAGCCAGAGGTGCTACATGGGACTCCCTTTGAAGAGAACACATCCAAAAGGACTTGAGAGACAAAAGGTTAGCGTAGGCTGTCAGTGATCTTACATGGCCTCCTTTCATGAAGGACAAACAGACAACAAAGGCACTGAGGAGGATGTTGAAGTCAACTGGCAAGTGAAAAAGATGTTATCTGAGGTTTTAAAGGCAAAGAAGTGAATTAACAAATTAAAAATTGTTTTATTATTTCATGACACATTTTTCACAGCACTGTTAATATTGGCAACTCTTTTTGTCACAATCAGTTTTAGAGGTGACTCTAGATAGCTGACCTTAGAAACCTGATTTGACCGCCAATCTCGCAGTTGAATTGTCACAGTTGGGGGAAAGTGTGGTATAAAACAAAGGATCATTTCATTCTGGCTATAGGGGGATGCTGAAAGCCTGATTTTACATCATAGCCTGTTTTGCTTGAAACCTATTAATCAGAGTACTCACATAAGACGTAACTCTCACAGAGTGCTAAATAGTTTCTAAGAAAATCAAAAGTTTTGTTACAACCACTGAAAGCATGCATGATCTATCAATCTCCTCTGCTCCATTACAGGCCCAACCTACACACCTACACATGAACCCCTGACACACAACAAACAATGTTGGATAAACTGCGTTCTACAATAAGTTACATTTTCATGCCAAATCAAGAAGACGAATTGTTTAATTGGGTGTTTCTGCTCTCTTCTAAACATTCTGAGTCTACAACTGTTGTTATCATTGATGTTTACAGTTACCATGGTTACAGGTGTTCTCCTCTATTGCGTGGTTAGCAGAAATGATGCTGTTTACTTAGCTTCACATTGCCAGACCAAAGTACAAATACGATTTAAGTCTGGAAGCCTCAGTTCTTTTTTGATTTCCTAGAGATGTTATCAGCAGCTGTAGATCCAAATGCCTCTGGATGCAATTTACTGGACCAACAACCAATCAGAGCGACAAAACATGACGAAGGGCTGAGTGACAGACAAATGTAATGACAGATGATGACAGCATGCCGATGAATTGTGATGGTATAGCATCAGTATGTCTATGGAAGCAACACATTGTCATTGACTCTCCACTTCCAGATAAGACGTGCAAGGTACCCTGGGTGCGTTGGGTTATTGATGTTCTGGGACACCGTGTAAAGTGCTGCCTGTTACATGAGTTGTCTCCTTTCAAGATACACTTCCGTTTTCACAGGATATTTAACGTTTATGTACAGTCTCTTTCAAAATAAACGCACTACGTCGGTACATGAGGTTAGGTTTAGGAAAAAAGAACAGGGTTTGGATTTAGAATCTTACGGAATCGCTCTCTCGGGTAAAAGTTGGTGGTTGTTGGACCCATCCACCACCCCTATCGCCCACCCCATGGACTTTTGCTGCCTTAACATTTGCCTTTGTCCTGCCTCATTTACCCCTGATGCCTGGGTGCCATTAAACTATAACGGCAACCGATATCATGCCAACATCAACCACTATAAATCTAATCATAATACAGATCTTAAAATGAATCTTTAGTGGGTGCATATTCATCACTACAGTCTCAGACACAATTAACAAAACAGAAAAAATATGAGGTGAAATACCATCGTTTCCTAGAACTCACTTAAAGAAACCACTGTGAGTTTTACAGTAACTTGATGTTGCAGGTAAAAAAACAAACAAACAAACAAAAAAAAAAACAGCTTGTCTGTAGGACAGCTGATTAGGAGCCATATAGAGCATAAATCTTTATATTAAACAATACAAATAACGTTAACTTTAATAACTTATAACATTATTCTGCTCATTAAAATGTATGACTGCATGTATTAAAATTCTAAGTCCTTTCCTTGAATCATGGAAGCACTGGACTGATTTCAGTCAAGGAAATGACCACTAAATGAAATAATGTGAATTTGGACCAGAAACCATTTAATTGAAAAAAGAAAGATATTCCAAAGTTAGCTTTTGCTTCCTGTTTTCTACAGTGCATCATGCTGTGCAGTCTACCTCAAGAGACCTTTTGAAACATTACATTTGGGATACAATTCTGCATCGTCATGGTTCAGATTAAAGGAATTATAAACTGCCCGGCAGATAATTAAATCATTATATGCTGTCTATTCTCCTAATCATGTTAAAGAGGGGTTGCCTACAACTGTAGATGTTTCCTAATCTGATTACATCTGATATCACTTGCACAATGGCATTGTCTTTGTTTCCTGTGTCTACATGGAATCCCATGTAAATGTCAGAATGTTTTTCCTTGGAGGCAGACTGCACAACTAGATGTTTTCCACATAAAGTCAAGGAGATAACAAATCAGAAACAAGATAAATATGTACAGTATATCCCTAAATTAAAAGGTCACATGTTGTATATCCTTTGTTGAAGAGAAGTACAATATATTTCTAAGAAGTGTAGAAACAGTGATGCGACTCACTACAGCTCATCTTCATCCTAAACTAAGTAATGCGTTTCCAATGGTCCGTTAACACTGGCTCAGACTGTGAAAAATCCAAAGGCACAAACTCTTTTTAGTTCTTGTGGGAACTTTGGAAACAAGGCTTTATTCAGTCCGAGGACCAATGTTGTAAAAGGAAGAGTGTATTACGACCAATGTTGTAAAAGGAAGAGTGTATTACTGACAAAAAAAGACATTGTACATATTACTACATTTGCTGTGACTGGCAAAAAAATAGAAAATGTAGGTGTCGATATCAAATATCAACTTGTTTTTATTAAAGGCACAGTTCGACTTTTTGGGAAATACACTTACTTGCTTTCTTAATGAGAGTAGATGTAAGAACATCTGCCATTCTTACCCCCATGCTAGAATTTAAAAAGTAACAGTGGGCCTCAATCATTTAGATTTTTTTTTAAGTTTTTTTCTTAAATTTGTACTTAAGATATGTCCAAAGACATATCCATGTTAGATTCATGACATGTCCTTAAACCACAGAATTGGTGACACCTGTAATGATTAATCCATTGTCCTCGTAAAGCGGGATTTATACTTGTGTATCAGCTCTATAGAGCCTATGCCATAGCCTACAAACATATCCTACGCCGTTGTGAGCATTTATACTTGTGCAGTTGTGTGTCTGTATCACTCTGCAGTTACACCTCCAAAAAGTTGGTGACGGGGTTTCTGTGAAGTGCTGTAAAGTTTAGTTGCTTCAAAACACACTTTAAACATGTCTTAATACAGACAATTTCAAACACAAGTATACAAATTGGTTTCACAAAGATCTTGTCATTTGCTGTACACATTTTCCAAACAAATATAGCACGCTAATATTATTAGCGTGTTATATTTGTTTGGAAGCCTATAGCATTTTACATTGTATAAATTAGCTTACCGGCTAGCAGACATTTTCTCTGCTTATATATAGCCAGGATAAATTACACACAAGACTTAAAATGCTATTTTTGTGGACGCTTTATTGTCTTCACAAATTATTGTTCCCTTAACTGTGAAATTAAAGTAAAAAAGCTTAATTTCTTGTAAGGGAAATGGTTTCAGCTTACAAAACTAAAACATGAGGTCTGTGTTGCTGTGAGGTAGTTAATGGGGAGGTGCACGTCAGGCTACCACATAGGGTAGTTGCAGGGCCATCTGCACAAAGAAATTGAAGAAGGAGAAGGAAAGTTGAGAGAAATATGTCGAGAATGCCCAAACGAAAGTCTAAAGAGAGTGGAGCACTAGACTCCAAATGTAAAAAAAAAAAAAAAAAAAAAACCCTCAATAGTTCTGATGTGGAATATACTTGAAGTGAATGCTGAACAAGCTGTCATACTTCGTGGTTTCAGTAGCAGATATAAAATAATAAAAAAAAAAAATTCACGTTAATCAACCACCCAAGTTATTAATAACTTACTCAGAACGCTGCATTGTCACTTTTTGTCCCGCCAGCCTAAACCATCTGTGATATTTTCGAGCATGATAAGTCACTAACTATTAGATAGCACTGTTCCCATCAACTTTGCTGAGGTGTACGTAAGTTAAAGTCAGTGTTTATTTGCGCTTTTTGTGCAATCATGAAAATAACTGCTAAATACACTTTTAAAATCTGAAAAATATAATTGTAATTTAGATCCTATAATATTGTACAGATGTAGAATGGAAGAAAATGCAGTGACAAATTATTTAGCAGAAATATGTCAGCACTAATTATGTGTAAGTGCGTAGACTCTCACCTGAGAATAAATCTAAAAAATGAGAAAACATTGGTGAATGTTGGGATCTTCATGAAAATTGCATCAGTGGGTTCTCAGGTGAAATTCCCTCTTTCCCTCAGTTGGTGAAAGAGGCCCACTGTGTTCTTAATCATCTAAACAAGGCTATTTTAATGTTTGTATTAACTTGATTCAAAAAATGGGAGTGTGCTGAGGGACACACAGTGTGTCAAAGTATGGAGCTGCTGACTAAAAGGGTGATTCACAGTGTCGCCTAAAAAGATCAGAGTTTAACCTCAGGGACCTTCACTGTCCTCAGTCTACCTCAAACTCCAAAGACACTTGCCAAAAATACTTTGTATTTGTTTGTGTGTGTGTGTGTGTGTGAGTGTGTGTGTGTGTGTGAGAGAGAGAGAGAGAGAGAGAGAGTCCAGTGATGGAGACTGACAATGAAAAGTCAGGAGGGAGAGGGAAAAAAGACACACAGCTTAGTAAAATGATAAAACAGAGAGAGGGAGGGAAAAAAATCAAAGAATTGGAATAATTGGCATAATTCAAGGTGACTGGGCACAGTCAGGGGGAGTGTCAGTGTTGGGCGAATCTTTTGCCATCCTCAAAGAGAGACGGTCTGCACAATTAGCCACACGAACTCTGACCCCGCTCAGAATAATTAATGAATAACAGAGGGAATAAAGACAAAAAGGCGCAGAGCGGTCTGGTTGAGTGGCGAGCGAGGGTAATACATCAAAGAATGCCGTTAATTGGCCCTGTGGCTTTCATTCTTTGCCCTATTTCTTTCAATTCATTGACTCAAAATAATGGGTTCAGGTTCATTATCAACAGGTCGTAAGCCATGGGAGTGCCAAAATTCAACAGGAGAGTCAGGGGTGTGTGTGTGTGTGTGTGTGTGTGTGTGTGTGTGTGAGTGAGTGTGTGTATGCTTGACAGTGCATGTGTACAAAAATGTGTGTGTCACGGCTTAGCTTTCGCCTGGCCCCCCAAAGTCCTGACGACATCAATCCCACACAGGGAAGACTTGTGTAGTTGTGTTGAGAGGAGAGCAACAGGCCACAATTGTTAAGATTTTTTTTTTGAGCTGTGTAAGAGCATACAAGTGCAGTTTTTATCGCGTGTTTGTGAACGCTACAAGTGTCGTCACAATGCTGGAATATAACTGGTACGGACAGGTAAGTGAAGCCGACACACCTTCTCCTGTGATGATGCTTGCAGATGTATTGTGACTGTTGTGATGAGGCCTCAGGGTAAGCAAATAATGGTGATAAGTAGATAAAAAATGCAGATGATTACAAAAAGATAATGCTGTTTGTACAATGCACTGTGTGAAATGTAGCGCAACATATTAATTTTCAAATACTACAGACTTCCCACTGTATTTCCATGACTTCAAATCAAAATCTCAAACAATATTTATATATCGTGCCT
Source organism: Epinephelus cyanopodus (assembly GCA_026686955.1). Classification (NCBI taxonomy): domain Eukaryota; kingdom Metazoa; phylum Chordata; class Actinopteri; order Perciformes; family Serranidae; genus Epinephelus; species Epinephelus cyanopodus. Next base: position 10,606,849 of record CM048936.1, read on the forward strand.
GATGGTATGCTGTAAAATAAAGAGCAGCCTTGTTCGCTATTGGTGTAAAAGGACTATGACAAGTCTGTTTATTGTCAAATTAAAATAAAAGAGGCACCCATATCAAATTTAGGGCTTATTTATGTGGATCTAAATGGCATTAGACTCACTTAAAATAATTCAACCCTGAAATCACTGTTGGAATCACAATACCAAGCTACATAGAATGAAAGCAGAGCACTGTGTGACAAATTTGACAGGAATACAACTTGATTAAAAAGTAGTGGAGACACTGAGACTGATGACGTCAGAAGCAGAGAAAAAAATGACTGTCAGTATAGCAGTACTCACCAACTGTCTGTATGGCTACAGACTTAAGGATTAAGTATTAAATTAAGAATTAAATTCTCTACAATAATAATAATAACAATGTGAAGCATTTACAAACAATTTTATCTTTTTTAAAATTAGGCATTATTTTACATCATTGTAATTTTATTACAGTTATATTGGATAACATTTCATTATTGTTCAGTAAAACCTAATAATTACAAATTTCATGATTAAGGGCTGGGAAATTGTAAAAATGTAAAAATTGCAAAATTCCTACATTTAGGTCAAACCATTACATACTGTATCAGACATAAAACAAAGACGCATGTTATTGTTGATATTGAAAATGTGTGGCTTTTAATTGCTGTTAATGAGGCACAGTAGAAAACTTTTTTCTAATAATCTACATATTCTGTCTTTTACTGTGGTGGAGTTCACATTTTCACACCTGTAGCCAGCATTTTCATACACTCTTTCAAGAGCATTTCAACAAGGGGAGCACATTTGGAATGGGGTTTTAGGGGTTCTCAGTTAGAACATTTTCCTGCTACATTTCCTCTGCTACTTCATGTCTTTAATGGGAAGTGAAGTGGCAGCGGTGTGGAGTACAAATGCACTTGTTAAAAATATTTGGGGGGATGTGTCCTTGCATCCCCTCAGCCCCCCCTCAAAGTCTTCATCTATGTGATCTTAGTATTCTTTGTAAGGGCAAACAACCCCTTAATCCCACTACCTGGTATAATAATAGGCAGTGGGAGGTGTTGTAATGTTTTGTTTTATCTTACCATTAGAATGTCTGAGTTGTTCTTTATCTGTCTATGGCTCTCATTTACTGCTATCTCAAAGGCAAAAAAAGGTGCATTTTTGGAGTAAAAACCCCAGGTCATGTGAAACTACTCCCACTCACGCACAGATCCAGACACACCATGAAAGAGCGAGGGGCAGGAGGGGTGGTTAACTCAATTACCGTAACTTTTTCTGCTCACGGCACGTGATTTTTTTCTGAGAAATACCTCGCCGCTTGTTACACACGCTGAAATATTTCAGCCATCCTCTTGGCCTGACCACAGCACAGTTTTTTCTCTCCACCAGTCTTTTTTTTAATGCCATACTAAAGGGTTCCCATACCTGGGTGAGCCATGTCAAGCAATTAATACCCTGAAATACGCCTTTTAAGTGAGTCTTTTGGTCTCTGGGGCTCCCCATTGTGATGAAACGATCGATGTCGTCTCACGTTAGCCTCGCACAGGTGCCTCCTCTGTCTGCATATCAGATCATTAACATAAGCAGAGATGGAGAGACAGACTGATGGAGATAAAAAGATCGAGGGAATGAGATAAGGTACAGATAGAGGGAGGGAGAGAGCATAAAGATAATATAACTTTGACGTAAGTAGATAATGTAGATAGATAGATGTTCAGTGTGATGGATTACCAATGTTTACTGAAGTTTATGTAAGCTGATTTCTGTAACTTGCTGAAATGAATTGAGACCAATGGCTGTTTAGAAGGTAGGAAATCAATCTACAAACGTACAGTATGCTTCACATAATGCTCAGCTGTAATGTTAAGTTTATACTATTTGTATGTAATGAGCCAAAAATTTTACAACCAGCAAGATCCTTTAATCCCTAATGCATTTGCTCTCTTGCAAACTGCACACTTCTTTTTTCACACTTTCGATCGTGCCACTCAAACACACTGAGATGAAAGTGATCAGACGTGATTATTAATAACAGAGTTACAACAAAATTTTATGGTCATTTTTTGGTACACTGATGAGATCTGTCATTATGAAAACTTCACAGACGGCAGGGAAAAAAACAGTAAAGCTACATTCGTTTTAGTTCAGGCCTGCATTATCAACGCATAAGTAGCATAAATGCAACGCATGCTTGAACACTGACACTGGTGGGAGTGGAGGAGAGCGAGCAGTGTGCAGAGAGGTTTGGTCAAAAACATCTGCGCTAGATTGTTTAAAAAATATACCTTTTTTTAATTTGTAATTTAGTGAATTGAATTCAGAGACATTGTGTGACCCACAATGAAACATTAACCAAAATGCATATTCATAGATTCCAGATTTTTTAGTGAGGGAGGAGTAGATGTAATTTTAAGAACGTTGAACTAGGGACCTGAATTTTTTTTAACTGAATGTATTTTCATACATCTAAAAGCATGTCTGGCATTGGCATGCCATGTTGGTATAACTGTGTTATAAAACTATCACTGTCCACATCTTTTTTTCATAATCCAAAAGGCTGAATTTCAAAAGGATTATGGTCATTTTCCTGACACTGAGGGAGGAGACAGAATGGATGAGCATACAAAGCACAAAACTTTGACACCAAGGTTTGTGCCTTGCATCCATATTACTTCTGCCAGAAAAGAACGCCAATATTGGATGATTCTTCAGAGTCCTGGATTTTTAAAAACTTTTTTTTACAGTTAAGGTTCGGGAAAGGTCACGGTTATAGCAAATATGATTTGGTTAAGCGTTAAGGTCACGCCTTATTTCCAAATAGCTTTGTGTGCCTATACAAGTCTATCAGAAGTCCAGTAGCACCTATGGGAACCTTTGTGATCTCCTATGTTTCCACAAAATAACTTGTGTTTTTTTTGTTTGGAGCAAATTTGCCTTGAGTGTGGAAAAATTTGAGGTTTTGCAGCAGATTTCATTCAGATCATATGTACTGTGTGCTACTTGAAGTTAGCATAAAAACACAATAGCTAACAGGCTATTTCATTCGATTCAGTTGCTTGACGATACTGAAAAGCTAAACAGTATACTTGGCTAACACTGGTAGCATGCTAGCTATGTAACTAGGGATGTCAGTGTTTAACCATTTATTGGTTACCCACTGAGAGTTATTAGGATTTTTCTTTTCTTTCTTTTTTAATTGATTTTACATTTTTCAAAAACAGACAAAAAGGAAAACATACACACAATGTTTTTGCACGTAAACGTGGCTAATTGGTCGTCTGTCAGAAAAGCCAACAAAATAAAATAAAATAAAATAAATGGCATTTACAACGCAAAACATAATATTTCACCACCTCTAATTGGATAGCACTTTGAGATCCAGTGCTAAAACTCACTGAGTCAGTGGACTGCCAGACTAAAAGGAAAGGCCTCTTGTATTTCATGTCTTTTTTTCCCCCTACCAATACCTGTTCCATTATTGGTTACTAGGTGTTGGCCTTTGACAGCAAAAATAACCAAAACTGACATCCCTATATGTAACATAACAAAGAATAACTTATTTCCCATTTCTGCTTTGGTGTTTTTGATCCATCCATAAAGAGATGCATTTCCTTGTGTTGAAAACTAGGGGCACACTATATATACTATTTGGAAATACAAGACAAAACAAACCTGTGTGGAAACGAGGCATTAATGTTGGTCTATGGGAAGTGAATTCCAGTCTCTGCACAACCCACCATCCACCACCTTGACTTCCACATCCTAACTTTATGCCTACATACTGCTTCCTGCACTGATACTAAACATAGACAACAGAGGTAAACCATGAAGCGCATAAGTGTCCAATATTGATGCTGTTCTCTTGGTATTCTGGGGTGGCATCTCATGTGTTGTTAGGTTTAGGCAAACCTACCCAAGGTACACTTGGTCAAAGTACTCTACATAAAACTTCAAAGCATCAAGATAAGGTTCAATATTTAGGAATGTTTCTGTGATTTGTAGTTGCTACATGCAGGCCCTACTCTGGGACCAAGTCATTCAAGTTCCATGTGTCAGGCTTGCACAGGACCAGTTGATTGGTGAATTTAATTTGGTAAAAAGAAGAGGCTGGCATGTGCACTGGAAGAGGCGCATGGTAGTCTACAACAGAGGATTTGGCAAGCATAGACAACTGGCAACAGCTGAATGATGGAGAAAATAAATTGAACTCAGGCACAGCTAATTACTCAATTTAACCAAGACTGGCTATTGGGGTTATTTGAGGGCGACTGGTTTAGTAGTATGATCCAATAAGGGAACTGGAAAATAGAAATGGAAATTTGGAAAAGATTGATATTGATTATATTAACAAAAAAGGACAAAAAGGAGATCATGTACTCTATTTGGGTAGGAAGTATGTCCATCATCATAATATTGCCTGAGAGGGATTCAAGCTAATACATGAGAACTATGCTGTAGCATCATGATCTGGGTGCAGGTCAGTGTAAAAACTGAGCAGACCTGCACATGATAACTGTTCTCTTCTTGCCTTTACCTCTCACTCTCATGTACCACTGGGATTAGGAGCAATTGTACTCCCCCCTTCGTCACAGCGGCTCACTCGTTCAAACGGCGGGGGCACAAAGATGGCCAAACAGAGCAAACAAATGGCTTTTTGTCCATCTATGACTAGTTCTGGTAAGGTCAAAGTTGATTTAATTTTCTGCTTAGTTCTCATTAAACAGCTATTGCATTATTTAATTTTCCACAATCAAGTTAAAGGAGGAGGGGTAATCAATATCTCCACCAAAGGCTTTTGCACAGTGGCTTGCAAATTTAGCCCACGAATGCACTTTATGTTGGTTGGGGAGAGTAGCATCCTTTTTTTCATGCCGTCTTGAGATGTTGAGCTTCAAATGTCAAAGGAGCTACATTGTATTATTTCTGTATTTGATCTGCACTAATCAAAAATGTTTTTCTTTGTAGTCCTCTTAAGATGTGCATTACGATAAAAAAGTTCTTCCAAAATGTTATGATTTGATTAAAAAATATTTCCGCATAAGGAATCAGGACTAGACAGCTAGTTAGCAGGCAAATATGCTAGCTAAAAGTAGCCTAGTGAATAGGAAGTTTAAATAGATAGCTAAAAGTAATGATACATTGTTGAAATACAGAGATTAAAGCAATACATAAACAGTATAAACGATAATAGCTAAAAAGGCTAAAAGTAGTGGACAATGGTTAAAACAGCTAAAAGTAGAAGATAAATAGTCAAAGGTGATTTTAAAGCTTTGTCCAAATGTATAGTGAAAATGATTATACCCTACATAGCGAATTTAGCCCACAATGCATTGGGAAAATGTGTACAATCAAGGATTACTCCACCTAGTTCAAATGTTATCACTTGATTAAATGGTATCATCAGTGGTTTTCAGTGTAATACATGTGGGTTAGAAGGGTCCCGCTACACCAAATAGTAGGTTCAGCGCATTATCAGTGCATTAAATGGCTGTGTTTATGGAAATGTGGTGATGGAGGAAGTCAGGTGAAGTAACGTTAGTATAAAGAATGAGAAAATCCACATAAGGGTTAGGGTTATGGATGGGTTAAACAAACACAGGACTTTTACCCGCTGGAGAATGAGTGAAAAACTTGATGTAAAAAAAAGTCATGTAACGTATTTATTTTAAGCCAAACCATGATGTTTTTTTTGTTTTTTTTTTAAAAACTAACCACATAGTACTGCCTAAACCTAACAAAGTGAAAGTGTAACCTAAAAACTGCTCTGGCAGGACCCTTTCAATCCACATCCATGATGCTGATAACCACTAATAATGCCCATTTAATCAAATATTTCAAGGGTGATAATTACTGAGAACTACCTACGTTCATGCCTTGTGCAGAAAATGAGAAAATTTACTAAGTTACTTTTATTGTTGGAAACAATGTAAAGTGTCAGAAAGGGTGTTTCCACACAGGGTCAACCCAAGGCAATAGGCATATGCTGACTGACAAATCACACTATACATACAAACTAAAAGAAGTTATACACAGCACATGTTGGCTGGTTTTTGGTTGAGGATCTCCCCTCTCTCTAACAATTACATTATTGCATATTGCCACTTTTATTGAGTCTGTCTGACCATTAATTCTTGCCATGTTTCAATCTCAACCTTTTAATCATCTTCCATAGGGGGAATTTTCTCTGTGCTCACCTTAATTCTTGGTTTAGCACGTGTACATACAAGATAATTTTTAGGGATGCACCAAATATTTGGTAACCGAATATATTCGGCCATATTGCAAAAAAACACACATTTGGTAATCAGTGGAATAAGTGAAAAGCAAGGCCAAATAATAGCGGCATGTTTTGATAACGCAATCAAATAGCGAGCAGTGACGGACGGAGTAAAATTTTGGCAGTGTGGCGACATTTTACTCCGTCTGTCACCGCACTCGCATTTGTGACTAAAAATAGTTTTGTGCGAGCAAAATAAATCATTCAGCACGCTGTGCAAGCAGCAGCGATACGGCTGTAATAGTGCTCTGCGGCGCAAGATAAGGCTCACTGGTGACGTGTCAGAGGAGAAACGAGCCGTTCACATTACTCTTTGTGGCAGGTAACAGTCCACAAACCTCACCGCACTTTTGGGACTGTTCTTTACTTATGAAGGGACTGTTCTTTACTTGTCAGGGGAGGGTGGCTGGTTGATTCTTATTTTATCAATTTATTTTATTTTGATCTCCCCTATGTTAATCACTTATTGATGCTGTTTTTGAAGTATGAATGAGTCAATAAGTAATTTATTCCATTGAAATATCATTGATGTATTATAGAAAAGTGATTTATCTTTTTATAAATGACAAAAGTTTGTTTGTTATGCAACACAAACACTGCAGCACTGATTTATTAGTTTGGCTCGAGGGGGCAGACTGTGGGGGAGCAATAAATGGCTCTCATATCCCATCACTGCTCCCTCCAGCGATGCAAAGGAAGTCATTCCATCATCTTAGGCCGGCAACATATGCATTCGTGTATAAACAACTGGCTGCGTACTGAACGGATTGGTTCACATACTTTCCTATATGTGCGTTACTAGAGGTATCCACTAGATGGCTGACCAGGGAAGTTACTGCATGATGTAAACAACAAACATAGCAACACTCCAGTGTGTTACTTCTGAGATCTCCACAGATCATGGCAGAAAAAGCGATAGTGGCACCTTCGTAGATGAGACACATGTTGTGACAATGGCAAGTATATTTCTCTCATTCTACCGATTCTGCCCCTACCGTTCATGTGCCTATTGCATCTGGCGGACATGTCACAAGACAGCCATCAAGAGCATGTGAATGCATAGTTGATAGCAAGTAAATCTCTTACTTTACAAACTGTTTTGGATCACCTCTCTCTGTCAGTAAAGCACACCCACAAAGACACAAACACACTACACCAAGGTTGTCAGCGGAGTATGCGTTCCTTCAGTGTCACTGCTGAAAGTGGTCATATAGGGTCCAGGCTACCTTCGAATGTGTGTCTGAGTGATAGGATCTTGAGATGTTATCACATTTGTTCTTAGAGCTGTCCATTTGTGATCACCTAATATGCATGTTATTACTAGGTGTTAAAAGGACCACATTTACTTCACCATCAGCAGTTTGTAATACAGAAAATTACTATGGAATTGTACTTTTGTGACACAGGTAACTACACCCCAGCAGACAGTGATATTACTGTATTGCAAATCAGTGTTTTTTACTAATAAGTTAAAACTCATGCATGACATTGTGTTATCAAAGTCTGCACAGAGAAAAATACAGTTGGACCCAAGGTTTTGGACTACAGAGGCCTTAATTGCTAGAAACATACATCCCACAAAATGCAGCGCTGACATTTTATCGACTTGAATCATTTCCTCTTCTAAATGCTTGCAAAGCCAACAAGAGTCAAAACATTGGATCTGATGTTGGCTCACAGCACACCAGGAATCAGAGAGCTTGTTCATCCACCTTATTGCTAGATCTATGGTCGTCTTGGCCTGACTGTCATCACCATTCATTTGTTTGTTGAGTTTGATGATAACTAACAAGATTAGTAATTTGACCTTTTTCTTACTTTTTATAATATATATTTCAAAATTACTCCATAGTGATACATCCTGGTGTTTCAGGCTACACAACCTGACCTGTGATCTGTTTTCTTATCTTGGATGCTGTTATATCCCCTCTTTTTAAAGTCATCATGAGCTTACTAATGACTGTTATCGAGACAGAAAAATTTAGGAAACATTCAAATCAAAATAAATTGCACTCAATTCCTTGAATGTTAAAAAGAAGTCCTTAAAATAGAAACAATTAAGAAACAGTAAACATTAACAAATGATCCCGTCACTGAAGTCAACTGCAAATCTAGACGTTCATAAGCTTCTTTTGAGAGTGTAACATGGATTTCTTTCTCTGTGTAGTGAACATTTTGTCTTTAGGCTGTTGCCCAGGCTTGAAAGGCCTTTACTTTGGTGAGCTGGGACTGTCTCGCAATCAATCATGTGCATAATTTTAATAAGACTTCATCTTCATAGTTATAGCTGGAGCCCACGGGGGGCTTCTTTTCACTGTCTGCCAAAGTGAGAGATTAAAGTTGTCTACAGTACAGCTCTCTGACATCATTCAGGGAACCAATGCTAAGCACCGGCCTATCCTGTTCTAGCTCACTGGACAGTGAGGGTCAAGGATGAGGTGCCTCTTTCAGGACCACAACCACTACACAGCGGTTTACCCACAATCCTCTGTTGTGTATTGCTCAGCAGCTTTGCGACTGTGGTTCGGACCTGCCATTTAACAGTAAAGATTAGATCTTATTGCCCTGTGTATTTTTACTCTTATTTGGTGTTTAATCACTATCCAAATTTCCTGTTATATTCAGCTTCAGTTGAAGAATTACATGCACTTTCATGCTTTTAGGCTGACAAAAGAAGTGTGTAGTATGTGATAAAGTATCCTATAATTAGGTACCAAAGTTGAAGGCAAACACAGGTGCATTCAGAATTTGTTTGAATACGAGCTGCTGGACTGGTTTTGTCTGCTTGTCTGTTCCAGGAAGCCAGTGTGCCGACTGTACAGATGTTAGTTGTAGTTCTTACACAATATACCTTCTCAGAACTCACCAGGAACACCAGTTCTTTCTTATTTTACTCCACTCTCCCTTCTTCATCTTCTTGTCTCTGTACATCTATGAAGTTAATCTAATTAAGCCTTGTAAAAAGTGCACATGCTTTGCTTGGGTTGAAACATTTTGAAGCCTGCAAATGTATGATGGTGGTTGGCTCTCAGTTTACCTCTATCTGCTCTCCCTTGCACAATTCTAATGACTTTGTTTGCAATTATGTTGCATCTAAAATGCATTTTGATTAGTTTTTTAGCATCTGTCACAGCAAATTATTTGCTTGAATCAGCTATAGGTCTGAATGCATGTCTTGTTGAATTATTCCTGAATAAAACACTAAACTGCTACCTGCACTCTTATTTGAAATTGCTCTAAGACCCTGTCTATGCAAAGGCGCAATGTCATGAAACATGTTAACCAGCCTGTTCTCATTCTCTCAGCGCCATTTTATCAAGTCCCTTGACATCCTTTAGTGTGCTTATGAGACGTGGCGCACCTTCAAGTCCATCGTAAACAGGTGAAACAAAACTGAACTTTCCTCCATGAGACCACAGTTCGTGTCCTAAGTATGTGAAACCAAATATCACCAGTTTTAACATAATGGTATCTAAGTCATGTACAGTCATCGCCCATTGACGTCAAACTTGCGTGACATATTTACTTGACATTACATAACAAACTTACTTACACGTGATATGTTTTCTAATCCTAACCAAGTAGTTTTCTTGCCGAACTCCTTGTTTACAATTTTTTAACGCTTCCTGGCCTCCACTGGTAACCGCTTGTTTAATGTCACAGCTGTGTGAATAGTGCATAGTCTGCGGAAATGATGATTTACAGCACTCACACAGGCTCACAAATAAGCTACCCTCATGCACTTGACGATTTGACAGTTGGACAGCCCTAAGCCCTCGCAGACTTGCAGGAATGCAGCTCAAAGTCTCTTTGTCCCTCAATGTCGAGAATGGATTGGGCTATGGTCGTAATTTAAAACTAAGTCACAGATGCTGGTAACCACTGTATAATGAGAATACGTCACAAAGACCACCTATGATTGGTGATAAACTATGAGTGATTTGAACTGTAACTGATAAAGTATGTTCTTTTGTTGAAATTCCACAAATCTTTTTTCCCACCAGCGTTACATGGGAATTAACGAGAAAGGCGAGACTATAAACCATCAGAGACGATACTGATATGGACATAAACACTCTAGATGGTATGTACAGAGCCACAAGCTGATCTGTAAACAGGACATCCAAGAATATACATAACCTTTATTAGTAGTTGTGTATGTCTCTGTGAGGGACTGTCTGTACATGTGTGCATCTGTGTAGAGGATCTATGATTTCCCAGGTGCTCCTGTGAACAGACTCCTTTTCACTATTCACAGATAATAATGTGCTCTGACTGATTTAGCAGCCAAAATTTTATTATTTCATTTTGACTAATCACATCTCCTCTGCACTGATATAGAGGACAGGCTGCACTGCGTCCTACTCTTCCTTTCTGTCATCCGTCTCTCACATAGCTTTCTGTGGACTCAAACGGTTGTAATGTCATGTAATGTTTGTTGGAAGTCAGTAATTTAGTAAAAATACTTTGTTAATGTACTTAAGTATGTAAGTTAAGGCACATGTGCTCACGTCCATCACATTTTTATCTTTGTGATAACTTTTACATCACTGCATTTTAAAACAGCACTTCAGCAGTGATATAAGCACTCAGACTACTACTTGCTACACAACTGTTTTCTAATCTGTAGCACTCTTTGCTGACTGTTCTTACCATTGTCGACATCCGATATGTAGCCATGAAATGAAATAAAGTACTAAAAAAGCAATTCTTTGCTTACTTTGTACATTCTACAAAAAGCATCTTCTGATTCAACTTCAAAAAATTATGGTAACATTTTGCATTTGTCTTTTTAAGTAGTTCCAACTCAGGCAATGTTGATACAGAGTGGTCAAATTATTTTATTTAAAATATTCTATTTTTTTTTTAATTGTAATTCCGTCCTACTTAAAAATGTCCTTTTTTTTTTTTTTTTTTTTTTTAATTTTGATCGTCTTGAAATTGGTTGTCAACTAACTAAAACACTTTAATGTGACAAATGTAATTTTTCAATGCTGAATAACTTCTTTATTTCAAGTGTTATCCCCTAACCCCATGAATCAGTGTCTATAGTGTAGCAATCTTGGGAGCCACCGCCTGTCGTCTGACTAAGTGCCTCTGTGGGCAAGGACAAATATTTTCGGGGCGTAGCCAGCAAATATCCAGGCCAAGACTTCCTCTTCTGTGTGCCACTCATCTTGGCTAATCACCATCAACAACATCCACATAAGAATGCAGATACATTTTTAAAAGCTAGTATAAAGCTAAGTAGTCATCAGAAGATAGGTTTTAAGATGGCATATCAGCCAATATGTTCAGCCTCTCCATTTGGACTGTTTACCTGCTGTTCAAACGTGATTGGTCAATGTCAATTGGACTACAAACAGAAACCAGAATGCTTCTGATACCTAAATCTAGTACCGTCACACAGAGATTCTGAAGCCATTGCTGATATATGTTTACAGAAATTAACTAAGCACTCAGTCGAACTGTTGATGAGCTTTCTGCCTTTTTCCTTGAAAGATTTACTACTTAATAGTATTATACTGTTTATATTTGTGTTCTATCAGCACAGCCATGCTTGTGTGTGTAAGTCACAAGAAGAAATTAATAATAGTAACATATCAAAACTGCAAGCAGATTTAAGTTGTGTTTTTGAAACAAACAAAAAGCCTATGACGCAGGAAATACGTTTAAAATCTTTGTGAGGCCTTATGAATATAACCAGTGTGTTGAGTATAAACTAACATCACTTTTTTTCGCAATCAAAAATCCAGTGGGTACCTAAGTCATTTTCTGTCTTTACTCTAAGTATGAATCTTGATTTTTTTTTTTTAACACCACTGTCGAGGCAGACCATTTTCATAAATTCAATATTTCATCAAGGTAACAAGCACACACACACACACACACACACACACACACACACACACACACACACACACACACTCACTCTCTCTCTCTCTCTCTCTCTCTCTCTCTCTCTCTCTCGCTTTCTCTCTCTCTCTCACACACATAGTTTCACGTGTAATCCAGTTAAAATGGCTATAATATTTAATTCATATGAGAATCATTAAAAGTGCAGTGGTGCCGTGTCCATTATGCATTCCTTTTCTAGCAGGATAAAACAGTCCTCAGATGTGGGAGCTGCACTTTGAAGTGTTGTCTCAGAAGCAGGCCAACTCTTACAGGAAGTCCCTGATGTTTAAAACATGCCATGCAGGGGGACTAACAAAGGTGAGCACTTGTGGCTCGCCCCAAGATGAGCCAAAAATGGCCTGCCAGGAATTTGGCTATATCTGATAGATCGCGTACACACAGCGGACATCAAATAAACAAAAAGCAGACAAATATACACGTGGGTAATAGTGAAGTTGTATGAACACAAAACACAGTAACAGCATGTGCATGTACCAACAGACACATGGACACACACGCACACACAGCAGACATGAAGAACAGCTGAGCATGTATTATGTTGACCTTCAAAAGCAGCAAAATGATTTGGACACAGCAGCATAAATAATGCTCACCCATCCAGCTGCGATGCAGACGAGTATCAAGACTTGCATTCTCTATGTAATGAAATCATCCACCATGGACACGTGTGGGACAAATTGCAATTTAACAGCTGAGAGGAGACATTAGCTTATTGTGCAGTACAGTGTTAAACTGATTCTTTAAATCTGTACCAGCTTGATTTAAGAGAATGATTTTGATTCGATTTGCTTTATTACGTTCAATGTCCTTAATTTAAGTTCTGATGCATTTATGAAAGAAGCTACAAGGAGTTTTTTAACTGGTTATAAAACAGCCTCAATTTAATACTGATGCCTCTGCATGGCCTATATAAGCAAACAAGAGCAGCAGCAAATAGACTGGCTCTTTCTAAAGAGTTATTCTAAATGCCTGCCCGAGGGTCCGATTCCTGCACAGTCCGACAAAACGATTTGAGGCACCAGACTGGAAGAGCATATGTTTATGTCTTCCCAGGGAAGAGTTTCACAGTGAGTTAGCCAAGTAATTATTTTATTTGAGGCAGGATTAGCAAAGATTAAAATAAAAGAACTGACCGATGAACCGAAGAAATAAACCTTAAAGAGACAATGACAGAGCATGGGCAAAAAGCACAAGTCAACCTTGGTCGCTCATTCAAAAGATGGACAGAAATGTTAGCTAGTTTTGTTGTTAAGGTTGAAATAAATGGATAATAATAAAGAGGAATCCCTGTGCCACAAATTCCTACAAAATAAAAGTTATTTGCAGATGCTTTAGTGCATTTACCAAATTAAGTCGGTACTACTGAATACCTATTCACATTAATTCCATCGGCACCAAATTTCAGTACCTTTGAGTACATCTGGGTGAGGACGGAAGGTTTGGACAAGAGGCAGAAGTGCTGCAAAGCGCCTTGAAACGTCAGGCAGGAGGCAGAAACACCCCGAAGCACACCCTTGAAGCTCAGTGAACCAAAACTATCAGTGCAACGCCGGTGCTGACGAAAGTTTCAGCATCTGGTCTATTTTCTTTTCTTTATCATTTTAGTAATAGCATAGTATCACGGCAAGACAAGCAGGCACACACACACATATACACACACGAGCAAATAGAGAGAAACCAACTACGACGATCCCCTTATTGCAGCTGGTTCAAAAACGATATCTTCACAGAAAAATTAAAGTACTGAAAAAGGTATTGGGTATCAGTATTAAATTACAGGTACTGGAAGCCATAATGGTATCAGTTCAAATGTGACAGCACCCAGTCCTAATCAAAAGATATATGAAACCCTCAGATAATGTTTGCAATAATCACTGAATAAGCCGTCAGAATAAAACTGTGAAGAACCACACTGGATTTCACTCTTAAATTTGGGTACTAATTACGTAGGCCAGGTGAAAGCAGGTAGGATTAAACCCAGCAGTATTCAGTGTTAGCATTAATGGCTACACTGCTACCAATTTTGCAGGTGAATATGGTGCAAGTAAAACAAAATAAACATTCGCTTACAGAAATGTATCTATCTTGATTTGTTTTGCTAACCCTGGTATGGTTTTAAAGTTGGACTCTTGTATATGGTCATTAGTCAGAAGTCTTGGCTTCTGATTTAGCTGATTGTTTTTATTATCTAAAGGTCTGGACTGCAGGGAGGATTTGTGATGACCCCAGTTGAGTTTTGCTGTGTCCAGGAATTCTCTGGGAGCGGTTCTGGGAAGGCCTGTATCAGCCTTTGTTGTGGCCTGACAGTGACTGGGACATGATAACAAGTTTGTGTGAGCGTACATCTGTGTGTTTTAGTATATTTGCACACATGCACAGATTACATTTCTGTACGTTTCCCTACTCTCTGACTGTAGTTTGATGGTTGAAAAGCCTTCCAAGGGAAGTGGGTGTCGTGAAGATAACCTAGGAGAATGTGCTGAGCTGGGCTGGATGTTCTGCAGGAGGAAGGAAAGTGTGGTGATCCACAAGCAGGAACTCACATTCTGTCAACTTATTACACCCCCAACACACGCACACTCCAACCCCACTAACTGCCATCTGTATTTCTGCCTCTGTCAGGCCTTTTCCCTGACCAAAAACACACACGTACTAACACACACACACAGGAAACGGCCCGTGCGGCTCCCAAATAAGCTGATGTGTCATGCCTTCCTCTCCGATATTTCTGCAAAAGCTCCCGTCTTCTTCCTCTTCTCTCCCTGTCTCGGTGAGACACAGCTGTAGTTGTGACAGTTCATGTTCTTCTGTAAGAATTTGCAGCTCCTCTTGTGGGAGACGCTGCCACTCTGGGAGCCATGAGTCGCTGCTGTGTGGTCAAAGTGATCACACTGACAGAGATCCAACTTCTACAGGTAGGGGGAGTGAATCGGCTACAGACCAGGCAAATTGGGAGCAGATCAGATATAGAAAAGTGTGTGTGTGCAGCTGTTTGTGTTTGCATGTGAGAAAAATTTGTCTGCGCTTTATAACAGGCATGCATTTACAAGCTGAATAAGTGAATGGCCACCGTGGAATGCGATTTTTGTGATCAGTTTGCTATCCCAGTCTTATATAACCTCACATTTCACAATCTGGGGTGTGTGGTTGCAGCCATTTACTAGCAGGCTCAGCAAAAATACAGTAAGCATGTCCGAGAAGGCTTTCTGTTCAACTTCCATCTTATCTCTGTACATTCAAGATGGGAAACAGATAACTACGCATTCCTACTCTCAATATGTATTAAAAACAACATTTTTGCAGAAATGAATCCAAACTTCCTACTAGGTTTTGTCCATAATTTGTACAGCTAGTTAATGTCACCAACACCCTGTGTTTCATAAGTTGTTGGATTTTTCTGAAGTGAAAGGAGAACTTGGGCAAGACTGAAACTGAGTTAGGCAAGAGCTTTTCATTTAGAGGGGACACCTGTGAGAGATTGTCTGTTGCAATGGCAGTGTGGGTGCAGCGTTTTCAGTGGGACTAGAGAAAAACACCTTTTAACTCTGAGGTAAATTTCACGTAATATTACTTGCATCTCACAAATAGGGAAATCCTGATTTGAAAGACTATATTAAACTGGGCTCTTAGCATTGACTGTTGTGTTTTTATCTTATGGTGGAGATTTTGTGATTTGGGGAATATATGTGCTGTAATGCAGGATTAATGGCTATATACTTCTGAGGGCAACCGAGTTGTTATTAGAGCATTGCTTTGATGTGCACTTTTTTTGCATGAATCGGATACATATTCTGTATAACTGCTGGAAAAAACGTTTGTGATGTAACTTCACAGCAGGGCATAGTAAAGTATTTATCAGATTCCATCAACCTGCTGCATTCATGTGTGGAGAAGATCCCTGCAAGAACACAAATTATATTAGTGAAGAAGTTAGGAGAAGTCTGATTGAGAAATAAATAGGCATTGCATGTTGAATGAGGGCGTTGTCTGGCTCTGACATCTTTACTTTAATGATTTAAATGTCTCTAATGAAGATAATGAAGTTAGGGAGATGCAGCTGATCTCCTAATGGCAGTTTTTAATCTTTTAACTTGATGTAGGAAGCATAAACCAAAACTTGACAAATGCTATTCTGGTGCATGAAATGGTGTCCATTTGCAAAACCATCTGGAGCTAGAAATGCCAAAAGTAAATGCACTGACTGTCCTTTCTTTGATGTCAGTGATTCTTTTTGCCTATATTCTCTGCTGGGTTTGCATGCCAGGAATAACTGTGCAAATGTGTGCAAATGGAAAGTGAACCTGTGACCTCTTCTCTACCAGTAACCTCAAACACTGCCTCAATTGTTGTAGCAGGTGCCGGTTGCCATACTGCGCAAGAGGAAAACTCTCAAACATCAGAATAGTCACTACAACACCAAACTTGATCTGTGCTTGATTCGATTCTTATCTCATTCCTGTCCCATGTGTATGGCGGACATTGATAATTTTCAGCATGTCCTCTTCACACATACACAGGCCTGCCATTGTCAAGGTTGGCCTCGGTGACTGAAGCACCATTACCTCTCAAATCTAATCAGATTCCCTTAAGTGGATAACAAGCGTGTCTCCGGCATTTACAGTAGTGAGAAAGCTGAAGTGAAACCAGGACAAACCACTGTCACACAAAGCAGATGTGGTGTGTAGCAGTCCTGGTATCCCTCCTGCTATCCGTAGTGGAAAAAAATGTTGATTGGCTAACAACTGGCATCTTGTTTGGCCTGGAGAAGTCATGTAAGAGCTCTCAGTCACTACTTACAAGTTGAGTATTGTGGACGAGCCCGTTCTTAGTTAGGTGGATGAGTGGTGAACAACCGTAGCCAGTATAGCTGACGAGGAGAATTTGATGCTGAGTTTCAGTACAAATCCAAAGTTGCAATGGCTGAAAAACCCTTATGGTTTAGCAGTGCTGTGCTAGCTGACATTTAACCCATTGCAAGAAGTCTAGAAACACAACAGACTACTTCCAGCTATTTTTCTGTGAGACTATGTAAATTTTGAGAGAACAAATCACAAGAAATAAAATGTGCTGTTGCACAATTAAAACTAACCCCTGGGTATTGTTGCTGCAGCATTATTTGATCTGGTATGACCAGTAGCTAATGGTGGCTAATGTTAGCAAATTTCAGCAAACTTAAGGTAGATAAAGCTGTATAATATACATCACTGAGGGAGTTAGCTCTGCTCCACTTGTGCCACTGTAACTGTAGCTTAGCATTTCAGCTTAGAAGCACTGCTTAGCATTTAGCATTATCCCATAACTGTGACTGTAGTAGCTGCAGCAGCTGCAGTTCCGCAAAGGTTACGAAATCGTTCTTTTGATGCTTTCATTATCAGTTATTTTAGTTGATGAATGACGCTTGTTTTTGGGGTACAATAATATGCTCTGTAAAGTAACATTATTAGGCCCATAAGAGCACTGTACGCCAGTTAAAAGTCACCATTCTCTGATTCCAGATTCTTGAAATTGCTGTATGTAACTCTGAAAGGAAGATGGTAGGTTGGTGCATCAGTCCGAACACCATTCCGGAGCATTGGTATTGGACGACCTGGGAATGAAAGTCAACGATCAACTATCTCTCTCCAGAGTTACATGAAGCACCTTTAAATGTGAATATTTTCTGGCTTCTTTACTCCTCTATGGCAGTGAACTAAATGTCTTTAAGTTGTGGACAAAATCAGACATTTGAGGCGCCATCTTGGGCTTTGGGAAACATTGATCAACACTATTTTCTGACATTCTACGACTCAATTAATAGAGAAAATTGGCAGATTAGACTTCACCGGTAAATTACATATTTCATAGTTTAAATACTCATTGTACGTTAACATGTTAATATCATCAAAATACGTATAAGCACTACTGTTACTTGTTACAACTTGTTACATTAATCAATCCATATTTATTCCTGCACCCTTTGCACTCTGCACCATTTAACTACTGTATGACTTAACATGTTTGTTTTACCTTTGTTGTCGTCTGTGTGCTGCACTGAGAGCAGTCAGATCTCTTCTATGTGTACACACTTACTCAGTCATTAAAGCTGATTCTTATTAAAATAGTAGCAGACATGGTTAAGAGATTCAAAAGTTGACTCACATTATCACATTATCTTTTACCAATCAGTTCCACATACATTTTAAGTAAAGTCATGTTGCATAGTCCGCTAAATCTGCTGAAGTAAGAAACCGGCATTGTTGCTTATCTGACTTTGTTCTACTTCTAACTGATTAGCAGAGGTTAGTCATGGAAACAGCAGCCGTGTAGTTATAAAAAGATGTCCAGGCAAGCCCACAAAGCACGCTATTTTGACCAGTAAAACAAGCACTTTTAAGAGGAAGTCCAAAAAGAAATCTGGGTTAAAGAGACAAGATGAGCCTCAGCAACTGACAAGACTGACACTGTAATACCACCGCTAACAATGCATGTATTATTATTAAGTAAATCCAAAAGTACTCTAAAAGCCATTAAATGATAACATAAGTAAGATCAGTGAGGTTCTTTGTAAGCTCCAGACCAGTAATTAGCCTAAACTTGAAGTTTTTAGGAGATGTTCCCTCTGAATAGCCCTCAGTATAGTAATAAAGACCTCAAAATAGCTTTATGGCAGTTATTGTTTGGGAACTGATCATACTAAACTGTCTACATTGAAACCAGTGAATGAATGAAAAGGCTTGGTTAAAAATGGCATTAGAGTTATTTAAAACCCCCACTGGGGAACAAGGGTCAATTGTGCTGCAACAACCCCTGGAGCAGGCAGGAGAGGACGTTGGGAGCTGATCACTGATTGGTCAGTCACACAGAAAAGGGCGGTCTGCATGAATTAGTGACAGACGCTAAAGGCAGATATCCTGCAGTGATCAAACCCTGGGTGATCTGACAGTCCAGTGTTTGAAGTGATTATCATGCTACGCAACATAAAGGCTTACCCTCAGCTTTGGGCCTAATTAGTTCACTTAGGGCCCTTTATAAGACTTTGGTAGGGGACTGGGAAGTACAGACACTCACTGAGAAGTCAGCAGCTCAACAGGATAGCAGCAGCAGCAGCAGATCTGGATGCCTTAAGTTGACTCGCTGCTCCACCAAAACAAACCAGTCTGAAGATTATCAGCTTTTCTGAGAATGCCACACTTAACTGACTGCAGTTACTACACAATGCGGGACGCAACCAGAGCTTCAAATGTAAGATTATTGAAATTTAGACAATGGCTTTGTAAAATGTTTTGTTGAACAGTGCTGTCGTGTTATCTAATGTCACATGTGTTTGTAAGGCTTTTATTACTGGTTTGGCGATCTTGACTGCTGGCTGAGTGTTTATATATGTAACATTGCAGGTTAATACAATATTAGAATAACCAAAAAATATGTATTTTGTTTGTCAAATTAAGTTCAGTTCTGGGGAAAAAACCTCTCTTGAACACATTTTTAGTCAGAACTTCGGTAGTCGGTACTTAATTATCAGAATATGAGAATACTTGAGGAAGGGCCTTCTGAGTCCTAATTCTCATAAAGACACTTGATACACATGTTAACCATGACTCACTTTACTGTGATTGTGCTGCAAAGCACAGCACTGCTGTAAGTCTGTACAATTGCTCGGTATAAGTGACTAATGATGGGAAATACTGACTCGTAACTATTTCTGTGTACTGAGTTAGATCATCTTTCGGAAAGCCGACAGCTGCTGTGAACACCTCCTGTGTACATGGTCTTAGTCAGTGCTATCTCAGTGGTGCAGGAATGTGTGATAAACTGATTTTCTGTCCTGTCAACTAGCTGAACTTCTTTTTTGTTTTTCGCTGCAGGTACAAAGCCACCTGGAGAACTCCAAGTTCCACCTCCACCAGACCCAGAATCAGCAGGTCAAGCAGTACCTGACGCTGGGCTCCAAGCTGGCCTCTTCGGCCGGACAGGGCCACGCCGTTCCGCATCCACACGCCCAAGGCCAGCCGCTGGCCACCGTGCCGATCATGAGGAATGGACACATGCCCTCCGTCAGCGACGGCAGCAACCCCAACAGCCCCGTTACCCTCCTCACTATGGCCAATCACGACAGTGAGGTGAGTGGACTTATAGGAAAAGGAAAGTGTGAATTATGTTGTTGCTGAATATATGGAACTGAAATTGAGCAAACTCAAAATGCGCCTAGCAGTGACTGGAAAGGAGTGACATTGCAACAAAATATTGGAACCACAGACTGGGTCACAAACCAAAAAAGCGTGGGTCATAATTTTTGTAGATTTCGCAACATTCTTGACACATTTTCCTGTCAACGCTCCACATTCTTGTCAATGGAAATGTTTTGTTCTGTGTTTGCTTTTCATGCCATTTGTATGAATTCTGTCTCAGTCAGTCTAAATCCTGATTTTAAGGGAGATAAATCATGGCTGGCACTTTGTTTGGACAGACAGTCGACATGTGATACAATTCACCTTCTATATTTCTGTGTTTAAAAGAGTATTTCCAACTAATCATCCAAACAAAGCCATTATTGCCATTATTGATCTCCCTCTCTCTCTCTCTCTCTGATGTGTTCATCAATAACTTCAGACATGCAGTCTCTGATGAGAGAACCCCTCTAAAGGAGGAAACTAGTTTGATAACAGATGCATGTTTTTCCCGCCAGCACTGCTAACTAACTAGGCGGTGGAGAACTTGTCTGTTATTGGATTAGTTTCTCAACAAACCCTCCCCTGCCTCGTGTATATTTTGGTTTGAAGATTCGACTTGGACAGTATTGATATTCTGGTACAAACATAATCAGCCTGTCCAGGAGTACACTGAAATTACTGTTTTCTTTTAGTTTCCAATGGATGAAGTTATTGATGACCTTATTAGTCTTGAATCCGGTTTCAATGATGGAGGCTTGGATTGCATGGAGCCTAACATCATAATGCAAAACAATGTAAGTATGAATCACATTAACAGCTACATTAACACTGTTTCAAATGCGACAGACCGTCAGCAGCTATTGATTTCTTCTTTGTTAATCTGCTCTCAAGTTCCTCAACTAATGCCTTCACTCTTTTTTAAGTTGAAAAGAGACTTGAAAGTGAGGTTCTTTCACCCAAACGTTTGGGCACAGGCTTGACTTGCTTGGGAGAGAGGGGACCTGTCTTAGTTTGGGGTCAGCTTAAGTCTAGAGATGAGTCAAAGTTCACTGGGGCTTAGCAACATTTCTCACATTGCTCAACAAGATCAACAATGCAGTAAAAAAGGAGGATGTTTGTAGACAGAGGTATAAAGTTCATGACAATAGAAAAAAAATACATTTATAGTAATTAGGGATCACATCCGGGATAGTGAAATTCTGAGCAAGATACCAACATCAATCTTTAAAATAACAATCTGGGCAATTTTTGCGATTTGTGGTAATTTTTCGCCCTCAAAAACAACAATAAAAAAAAACAACTTCATTATAAAAACTTAAGTGAACCGATTAAAAGTAATTCAGCCCTTCATTACACGATCTCTAGATGAGTACAAATTTAATCACACAACAACATTAATGACAAGATTATAATTCACCTTTGCCCTACACTCATTCTTACTCAACAGAGTATGAACACATCATAACGTAACTCAGTGCAACCTTCTTTAGCTGTTAGTTCCAACCACTGGCTGCTAACAGCTAACATTAGCTAGCTCTCCTTTTGCTGATTTCAACATGGATTTGTTGTTCACAATGCGAGATAATCAGGGAAAAAATAGGGTGTGTCCCTGTGCCGAAAGGCTAATGGCAGTCAACAAGGTGAATATCAGCCAATACTGATGTTTGGCCAATAAATTGCTGCATCCCCAAAAGCAGAAATAGAATAGGACAGAAACTTAGTCATTGTCTTACTAAGATTCATTACTGGGAAGGCAACCAACTAGAAATGGCACCATAGACAAGCACTATCAGTAGGATTCCTGGTCAAGAAGGAATTCAAAAACTCTAGACAAAAATGTCGGACAAGAGGTCCATTTGGCTGGAGAACATAGCAACACCTGAGCCAAATACAGGGAGAGTTTGTGGGATGGCAACACTGGGAATCTGGCCTAACTCCTTAAATGCAGAGAGAGACAGATTAGCAGACAAAGAATCATACACACTGATAAAGTGACACGCAGCAAAACACAACAGATACTGTGACAGAGAAGGAATGAGGGGGGGAGATAAGGCATGGGGGAGAGGAGGAATGGGAGAGCCAGTGGGTTTCAAATGAGGACAGAAGCGCGACAGAGGAGCAAGGAGTGAGAGATTTTGTTGGAGAGAGTTACTGAGCCATTGGATTGGGCTAATGCATACACTCCCTATGGGCTTGTTCAGAAATGATAGCATGCTTAAATGGATCAATTCATCCTAATTAGTCATACAGTACGATGCATCACGTCGTTTCGCCGTGTCAACACATCCAGGAACACAGACGGGAGAGGGACTGAGATGATTACAATAGGAGTAGTAGGGGAATTGTTGCAATCTTTCATTTTGATAAGCACTTTTTGTCCCCTCCTCCTCCTCCTCCTCTTCTCCCATCTTGGTGAGATAATGAGAAAAAAAAAACGCACATGCAAACTAAACCAACTGCAGATATCTGAAATGTCTGCAGTTTCGTCTGTTTTGTTTCTTCTCCTTTTTTTCTGCTCTTACTTTCCATTCCTTCCCATCTCTTGACTTGACATGCAGCCTTATCACGTTCACCGGTCTGGCAGTTAGATTTGACACACATGTCGTGGACAAAATTGGCTGCGCGCATCGGTGGAATGCATGGTGGCTTCTGTAGCATTTTCCCATAAATACACAAATGCGAATTAGACACACATGTGTGTCAGCACGCCATATCTTGACATCTCCCCGGTCCGTGAAAAGACGTCATTATCGCAGAACTGATGCACGCTTTTCCCAGACGAGGAGAGACCCGTAGGAAAACAGTTTTGCCTCTGTTCAAGCAGTTGACCCAGCTAGCCTTTTCATCTAATGGGATGCTATTTCCAACACAGAGAACATCTCTGTGTTAGAGGCGCTTTCAAGTGGAGGGGTTTGAAAATGGTGGCATTAGCAGATCAAGGCACTGTGTCTGGGCAAAGCAAACCTCACAGGGCTTTAGGGTTAGATAGAGTAAGACTGGAGGATGACTCTTTATTGACCTGCTTAGAAAGGCTAAGTTCTTGTTAGGTTGTCTTTTAGTCTTTGTGATACTCAATGAGCAGGCAATCTGTCCTGCTGAGACAGACATGGATACAACAGCTCCCTGCTGGGAGGTCCACAGCCAGAGGCCTGGGGGCTGACAGCCTCTTCTGCAGGCTGTGATCACTCCACATGTCTCTTGCCATTTCTGTCAATGATAAACAAAGCCACACAGTGACTAAAAACAACTATTCGTGTTGTGGTTTGCAAGTGTGTTTGCATGCTCTAGCCATGACTGACAATTTTTCTTTCTTCCCCCATCCTCCTCCTCCTCTCTCTCCTTCGTAGGTGTCCCTCAGTAGCAGCATGCTGGACGTCTATGGGGGTGAACAAGGTATGAACGCCCCTAATGGTGGAATGAGTCCCACATCTAACCCCACAAAGCTCACTGTAAAAAGGGAATACACAGGTATGAACTCATACCATAGTTTTGATCAAACAGCTAACCAATTAATGAATAATTACATCCTCACATTGCTGTAAAAGTTAAACCACACAAAGTCTACTTGATACAAGAAAGGATTTTGGGGAATTAAAACAAAAAAATAAGGCACATTTCCTCTGAGTTAAAGGGATGGTTCAGATTTTTTGAACTGGGGTTGTATAGGGTACTTATTCATAGACAGTGTATAGTCTACAGCAGATGTCAGTTGGCATGCCCCCAGTTTGGAGAAGCAGGCTTGAGTCTGACATGGAAGCTAGGCAATGTACTGCTGTGGAGGGGTCAGCAACATAACATATTTGAGCCACCTAAATAAAGTCCCACTTAAAAAAATCAGTATCATTTTAAGTGTATGCTATACTGAGAGTATTTTTGCTACTTTACCTTCCAATGGGAAAACAAAGCCGTTATATAACTCTCTGCAAAGCCAGACTCCATTGACAAAAACTGTAATTTAACATTTCTGAATACAAGAACAACTGGTCTACAGCTGCCTCATTCAGTTAGCTGTGAGACTTTGGCATTTAAAAGGGTTAGTTTGGACTCACCAAAGTCACACTATAACAAAAACTAACCAACTGATCAAGGCAGCAGCAGACAGGCAGCTCCCATGTTCAGTGAGCTAAAATGACTTTTTTTCCTCAATGGAGTCTGGCGGCTTTGACGGAAGCACACATGGAGAATTGAAGCTGTTAATGGCTTCCTTGTTAAAATGGGCTGTCTGACAGAACGATAAAGCAGAGAAAATACTCTATACATACTTACTATAGCGTACACTTAAACCAGTATTGATTGTTTTTAGGTGGTTCTTTTTTTGGTGGCTAAATTGTGTTTTGTTGTCGACCCCCATCCCCAACAGTGCATACTGTAGCTTAGCTTCTGCATCGGACTCCAGCCTGGTCCTCCATACTGGAGGTGTCCTGACATCTACGGTAGTTAATACATGGTCTATAGAGAAGTACCTCATACAATCCCACTCTAAAAACTCCAAACTATCCCTTTAAAGCTCCCTTTGGGTTCTACAAAGAACAGAGTGTACCTGCGTTAGCTAAGAAAAGGGCAATGTGTCTGTTCCTGCTAAAGTCGACTCCAATTACATGTGTCAGGCAAACAACAGACAAACGTTTAAGCCGATTTGTGTCCAGTGTTTGACAAACACTGTCCTGCTTGTCACTGGATCCGTTAATAGGCTGTTGAAACGTGAAGACTTTTCCTCACACTGAAGGAAAAAAAAAAGAAAACAAACAAAGGGCCCTTTAAGACATTTCTTATTAATGTCATGCATCAACCAAAGAAGCCCAATTGATTTAGGAAATAGAAAGGAAGCCTGAAGAGCCCTTCACTCTCAACGAGCAAATAAGGAAATTGCCATCTGTTTCATTTGAGCGTGGGCGGAGAGGACAATGGGGCTGTTACACAGAGTTTAAATTGTCCTGATTGAATCAACAGAGACAAATTGGGAAATCCAATCTCAGGTCCCCAATTATGTAATTTGGAAGAATGTGAATACAAATATGGATGCACTGGCATTCTCCGGGACAGATTAGTGAATTTGCTAAACTGTCTTAATTACGGTAGTTTAAAAGCGATCCCCATTTTTTCCGTCCACAATGAGTTTCAGACATGCTGGAGTGGATAAATTGGGCTCATTCAGTGTGTGTGTGTGTGTGTGTGTGTGTGTGTGTGTAAGGAGGTCAAGCTTGTGTCTGTGTCGAGGGCCCATGCACGGAAACTCCACAGTCTGGCTGACCCCGCCACTGAACTCCCTCAAACCAACTGATTGTGCACCTCCTGACTGGACATTTTGTGTCGTTTTATGTTCGTTGTCTTTCAGTTTCTAAATTAGTGTGTGTCACTAATCGATTCGTTCCCCTCTGTGAATTTTTTTCCCCTGACAGAACATGACACAAGAGTGATGGCCAAAGAGAGACAGAAAAAAGACAACCATAATCTGAGTAAGTGCCTCCCACTGCCTTTAAACTCCCTCACAGCTCATCATCTGAAAATGAGTTATGGCTAGTTTTGCACACAGCAGCTGGCAATGTTCTAATCATCACTGCCCTTTTTTTCATGCTTAGTTGAAAGACGGCGAAGATACAACATCAACTACAGGATTAAGGAGCTGGGGACACTCATACCAAAGTCGAATGATCCGTAAGTTGCAAAACTAAATGTATTTATTGAAACAATGCCCCTGTTTCGCTTCACTTTATGTCACTGTAACAACTGCAAGACCTGTCTGGCGGGAAAGCATATTAAATTCTAAGCACAAAGACCCTCTAAACGTTGTTCATTGAATTCAAATGAGTACTCAAGCACATTTCAGTCATATTTCAAGGGTGCACTTGAACTCCCATTGTAGTCTACGCTCCAAGAGCTGTACATCCTCTCACTGGGTCCCAGCAGTTCAGCTCAAAGCATGAATGATGAGGAAAGGGTCAAATGCAAAGAAGCAGGCCACACCATTTGAATCAAAGTTTGAAGCACAATTGGAACATCGAGATGGAGCGTGGAGCTGAATTGAAATCCACCGGCCATCTTTCGCAATTGAACTTTGCTTCAAATTTAAATGGAAGGTTGGCGTTGTCGGCGCGCCGTTAACACCAGATAAAAGAGATTATTAGTGCTGATCAGACCAACGTCTCACTCGTGTGGTAAAGGACAATTTTACTACAGCTCCCCTTTACTTAAAAAAAAGCAATAATATCTGCAAAAGAATGACTTGCACTCTAGCACCTCAAGTCCAAAGCTCCATTTTCTCCTCCGTCTTGCTACTTAGCTCATTTTCCTCTCACCTATTTTTATTCGAGGATTAATTTTACCGAACAAGGAGGTACGAGAATGGACTTTCCACATAGCTACTTAACTATTCTATTAAAATTCCCATTCAGTGTCCCCATGTAATGTCCAAGGATGAATAATTGCCCCATGTAAATCGCCATTTCTTATTCATATCATAAAAGGGGAAAAAAAAACCCCTCTGTGTTAAAACTTTTCCCCCCCATTTTTTTTTTTTATTGCGGAGGATATTCTGCAGACATCAGGAGGTTCTGTGTAAAAGGTTATCTTTTACATTTCTCTGTTCTGCAGCGACATGCGCTGGAACAAAGGCACCATCCTGAAGGCCTCGGTGGAGTACATAAGGTGGCTGCAGAAGGAGCAGCAGCACGCTCGGGAGCTGGAGAGCCGTCAGAAGAAGCTGGAGCAAGCCAACAGGAGACTTCTGCTGAGGATCCAGGTAATAAAGTATAACAGTCTATATCGGTTTAGTGTGTTTTTGTGGTGTACAGAGTGAAAACCACATGGATTGAACCAATAAATCACAATAATACTCAGAAATAAGGAGACAAAGAAAGCTTGTGAGGAGTTTCTGAACTCATAAATCTGAATGCTTTCCGTAGTGAAATATTATTCTTAAAATATTCATTCTTGTCAGTGTACTTTCTTTGCTGCAGTTTAACTTGTCTGAGGACAAGCAGCAAGAAAGCAAACTGAGGCCTACAAATCAAGATAATTTCAATACTTTTCAATACTCAATATTAGATTAAATGACTTACATTGGATATTATTTGGGGGACAACACAGTAACAAGTTTTTAACTATAACTGGATGTTCACAAACTTGGCGATGAGATATTTAAGCAATGTCTTGTACATTGTTATTATTACAAGTACACACACCTGATGTCTTCTCATGTTTCTCTAACACAAAAGCAGTGTTCCTCCTAATAAACATCAGTTTATTTCTTGAGGGCCCTCACACACCAACCTGATGGTCGGTTGACAGTCGGCCGTCAGTGAGCATCTGTCACCCTAGTTTTTGTGGTGTCCTGCACTGTTAGCAGTAGTTGGCCCATGTTGGCTTTTATTTGCCTGATTTAGCATGTTGAATTAGCGACGACAGAGTGAAATCACTTTGCAAGACAGAAGAAGAAATGGATGTGGCGAAAGTGAACAAACGACTAAAGTCAGGGGGTCAGGTTATATTTGTTTTGTTTTTTTTTTTCTCTTTCGCAGAAACAGTTCATAAATATTTGTTCTTTCAGCATTTGGTTGAGGTGTTAATGTCATACCTGGCTATCTAGTGTCTTGTATCTGTCCTGACGGTCTCCCGGTATCCCTTTTTGAATGACGAATACAGGTGATGGCTGCCGACTGGTATGGAGAGTTACTTCCTCTCATATAGGTGCAGAACTAACATGCTAGTTAACCATTGGCGGTAGTCTTTGTGGTGTGTTCAAGTGCAACTTTCTGATCTAGACACAAGTGACAGGAGGTAACGCAACAGTTAGCCTCTGTCGTTACTAGTTTTTTGATGTGGGATGGGTGTGTCTGCGCCCTGACACAAAAGGTTACCCAATCAAGCCACTAATGTCTCACTAATATCTTTACATTCAATCTTAGTGCAGAATTGTCAAGTCAGTTTCTATTGCCAAAGATCAGTTTGGTGAAGACAGACAGCTCACTCTGTGAACCACACCTGACTCAATCATCCCGAGGTGCTTCACACTCATTTCCACCTCCAAAGCTTTACAACCCCTAAACCTAAACTAGACCACCCCCCTTTCCCTTCTGTTATTTACACGAGCTCCTTTCACTTATCTCTGAGAGCTTGGTGCTAATTACCTGATGAATAAACACAGTGACCCCGGCTCTTTTTAGTGGAAAAACAGCAGGTGAGAAATAGATGATGAATACTGATAGAAGAGATGCTTAGTGACACATGCATGAATAGAGGGCCAAACACACACACACTTGTACATTTTAACGGAGATTGTGGTTTTCTGAGGTTATGTGAACGATGGGAAAAACATGAAATCTGTCATCATCTTCAAAGATGACAGAACTATTCAGGAAACACTGACCAGGACTGACGTGGAAAGGACCGTTAACAAAGGTCAAACAGGCCTTTGTGGTGACACTGATAGGTGATTAGCGCTGTGATAAAAGTGTGTGTGGGAGAGGCGTGTGAATCAACACCCAAACTCCCCCAGTGCAGCTCACTCCAACCTAACCTCAGTATGTGGGAGGAGATGTGGAGGTGTGGTGGTGATGTCGCTCCACACTGTGTTGTCACGGCAAATCTGCTCATACTTTTGGCATTCACATAGGTGAGGTATTTATTCAGATCTCATCTCGACTAACATGCAATAAGTGTAAGTAATGTTCTCAAGAAACCATCTCTAACTCCTGGTTCCTTTCCTTTTGTTTTCCAGGAACTTGAGATCCAGGCACGAGCACATGGACTTCCAAACATGACTTCAGCCTTGGGGACAGTTGAACTGTCCTCACATCTCCTCAAACAGCAACAACAGCAGCAGCAGCAGCAGCAACAACAGCAGCAGTCGTCTCCCCAGGCACAGCAACCCCAGCAGCCGCCCCTCTACCAGGAGGACCCCAACAGCGACTACCTCCAGAGGATAGCTGCGGTGGCCGGCGTGCCGTCCATTCCCACCGCTGCCGGGCCCCAGGACCACATTCCAGGTGCAGATGGGTGCACCACATTCTCCGACCCGCTGTCCCATTTCACAGACTTCTTCAGCGCTACCCTCAAGGAGGAGCACCGGCTGGACGAGATCCTGATGGACGACCCTCTCTCACCGTTTGGCACCGACCCACTCCTGTCGGCAGGCTCGCCTGGGGCTGCGTCCAAGGACAGCAGCCGCAGGAGCAGCTTCAGCTCTGCAGAGGGGGACGACCTATAAGGGCGCCCTCTTCAGCAACACACTCATGACAACACTGTTGTAATCCCCAGTGGGAACGGGGCATACACAGAGCCTTTAAAGACTGATGGCTCCGGGCAAACAATGACCTCTCACAGGGTTGCAAGTAATTTAAATGACAGCTAACACACCAGACGGTGCCCCTCAAAGTGCCACCTGTATATAAAGTGTGTAGTTCTTGTTGGTCAGGTGGGTGTTAGAGCTTGATTGGCCCCTGAAGTTAGGATTCTCCAAAAGCTTGATGGGACCAAAAACAGGTCATGGACGTTCACCTGCTCTTTTTAACTTCACTATAGACAATGAATATGTTTCTCTGCCTCCCAGACAGAGCAGAAACAGACTCACAAGAAAAAGGGAGACATTTATCAGCCTTTAAGTACATAATGTAAACGACCATGTCTACTGCTGTTTTGTCTTGTTTTTTACACTGTGGTAGCTGTACACTGTGGTAGCTGTACACTGTAACATTTATGCAAAAATAATCACTGAAAACTTGCCAACACTGTCCTTTAAAAAGAAAAGAAAATACTACTGTTTCACAGACGGATTGTAAACAATGATGTGCCTTATTTGAAAAAAGATATGAACATGAGACTGATGTACTCACTGCAATGCCTAACATGTCGTATTGTTCTTGTCTGTCTTTTAAATGTTCTGTTAAATAAGTCCTAATGTATTTATACATGTTTTAATCCGTGTATTCTCGAAAAAGATATATATTATTACCTAACACGTTACTTTTTTAAATTCTTAGTAGGGGTTGGAAAAATATAATAAAACCCCCTTTTTTGGTATACCTTACTTTGGCTTCTTGTTGTCATCATCATGTATTCTAGGTCTGTATTCATAAACACCCAAACTATGATGGATTACTGAATGGGCCTGGCGGGTGCAGACCCAGGGGCCCAAAGTGTCAGGGCCCCCCTGGCCTTGACCTGCAAGATATCACTCATATTATCGTGTACTGACTAGGAAGAGACAGAAAAAGACCACAAAGAGATGCAAAGAAACTGCTAAGAGACACAAAATGACAACATGTGACAACAACAAGGGCAAAACAAATACAAAGGCACACAAAATGACCACAAAGAGACAGCAAATGACTTAAAAAGACAAAAAATTACCTAAAAAACAAACACAAAATTACCTCAAGTAGACACAAAATGACATTAGCCTTACATTAACACAACACAAAATAACAAAAGAACCAAAAGAGACACAAAATAACTACAAAGAGACAAAAAGGAACAAAAAACCCTCCAGTAAACTCAAAGAGACAGAATGACCAAAAAGACACAAAATGACCACAAAGAGACAGCAAATGACTTAAAAAGACAAAAAATTACCTAAAAAACAAACACAAAATTACCTCAAGTAGACACAAAATGACATTAGCCTTACATTAACACAACACAAAATAACAAAAGAACCAAAAGAGACACAAAATAACTACAAAGAGACAAAAAGGAACAAAAAACCCTCCAGTAAACTCAAAGAGACAGAATGACCAAAAAGACACAAAATGACCACGAAGAGACAGCAAATGACTATGAAAAGACAAAAAATGACCAAATAACAAACACAAAATTACCTTAAAAGAGACACAAAATGGCATTAGCCTTACATTAGCACAACACAAAATAACAAAACAACCAAAAAGAGATACAAAATGACTACAAAGAGACAAAAAAGGAACAAAAAAGACAAAAAACAAAAACAAACAAACAGTAAACTCAAAGTATGTCAAAGAAACACGAGACACAAAATAGCTGCAAAACAGGGCAAAACACCCTAAAAGAGACACACAATGACTACAAGAACACATAAATCAACATCAAAGAGACACAATATGAACATTAGAGACACTACATGACTTCAACAAAAAGAAGACAGAATCACCACAAAGTCTGTGCGCGTTTCCTGTCGGAGAGGTGGTGGGGCCTTTTACATGTCTCTGCCCAGAGGCCCATTGTCTCATAATCTGAACATGCCCACACAATACAAAAAAAAACTATCTTTAACTACAATTGCTTTTCCAAAATTCTATGTGAACTACATTAAAATGAGAAAATAATATTTCCAGAACTCAAAACAGCAGCATTCTACTTTCAATGGCAGAATTAGCATTATCACATATATAATGTCTCACTCTGCTCTCTTGTTAAGTGCACAGGAACACATCCGGGGCATGATGGTAGACACATGATACAAAAAGTGAATGGTGATAAAGTGAGTGCTAAACGATCTTGCTGGATGGCAGCAGGGCTTAAAGATTGAACAAAGGCTGAAAAGTTTCACAGTGGAAGGTGAAGGGCTGGCATACAAGGTGGCTGATTGGCAATGAGTGGCAGAGAGGAGGAGAGAGGAGGGAAATTGGATAATAAAGACAAGTAGAGGAGGAGTAATAATTCTGATGAGCCTACTGTGAGCTGATGAGCCCTTGAGGATGAATAATGGCGAGGAATAAAGAGCCTCTGTGAGAGCTGTTAGCCGAGAGTTCAGAAAGTTTCCTCGGAGGTAAGCAGCGTGAAGATATGTGTCCTTTGCGGGAACGTGATCGCAAACTGTTTGTATCATTAATAAAGTTGGCTGAAGGAAGTTTGTTATAAAAACATAGACCTTAATATAATATGATCACAAAACTTGCTGTTTGTGTTCAGAAATCATTCATCAACATGTAGTTTTCTAATCTTGTAGTCATGCATTAATAATACAACAAACACACGCCAATACTTCCCAAATGGATTTCTCATCAAAGCCTCACTGAATTAATGTTTTAGAGTGTTATTATGGCGTGTGTTTCTCTGTAATGAAATCGAAACATTCCTCGCTCGCATCTCCTCTTTAGCCGCAAATAAGACCCAACCAATCAATCATTATGGAGTACAGTCACTCCAACTACAAAGTGGTGAGTGATGTTTACGGGTAATTGGCCAAAGCAGTTATGGAAGGTAAATATAGATTTTCATGAAGAGTATCTAAGAAAGAGCGAGCGTGACTGAAATTTCAAAAGGCTCAATTTACATTTAGATTTCAGCGCTTTTTTTCTCTCTCGTCTTACCAAACTTGGAAGAAATACACAAATCTAATTAGTGTAGCGCAGGAATTGATGAAAGTCAGGGGGAGAATAATACAAACCCTTTACCGTAATGAAAGTATTGACAGTAATACCCATGCACATTCACATAACGCTCTTTTAAGACTATCTCAAGAGACAAAGCATTCTGCTCGGGAAAAAAAAGGAAAGTCAGATTAAACTTCCTAACTAATTCATTTCTCTCCATATCAAAGGCGATCATGGACAAAGTTCAAGGCCAGTTATGCATAGGCTTCAAAAGGAAATGTGGTCGGATGAGGCAACGGTGACATCAGAACAAGCGACTTTTTATTTGCAATATCACAGTTCATCAACCCACGGTTTGAAAACTCACAGGAACTGATGTGAAAGTGTCTATGGAGTGGAACCGTGAAAACAGCGCAGGTATCCGATAACGCTGTTATGGCAGAGACATTAGCTGCATATGTGGAAAGGGGAATGTAAATTTGAAGATGTAAAACAAATTTGGGAAAGTTTGTAATCCCACAAACCTCCCTGTGTCTCCCTCTCATGTCCTCTGCGCTTTACCAAATCTCCTTCATCAGAAACAGATTTCCCCCTAGTTGCCAAAAACCGTACACCTTGTAAAATAATCTTTCCATTCCTTTTTGTGTTACTAATGCATGCACAGCAAAATGGTCTCCCTCAAAGAATTACCTCACTCTCAGGATGAAAGGGCTGCTGCCGTGTCGTATTTCAAACAGCAGGTGGCAGCAATGTGCTGTGCTTTGTCATCACAGTGAGCAGCATGTTCATAAAAAGAAACCCAAGGCAGGAGTGTGGTACAACACAGAACATTTGTGATGGATTATTAAAAACAAAGAAAGCCAATCAGGTCAGATAAAAAGTAAAGTTGGTAAACAGGACTTTCACATATGGAATAGTGCCCTGGCAGTATACGCTGGTACTCCCTATACTTCCCAGTATAAACTGACAAATCTAAAGAAGGCAAGTGATGTCGTGAACCTCACAGCGGAGTCGTTCTGTCACCAAAACAACGTTGTCAGACCTCCTGCCACCCACCAACACTGACACCACCACTGAGCAGGAGAAGCTGTCACCTGTGCAGATGCCACAGCTGCCAGCGTGCTACAATGCACTCACCTGTCGAGCCTGCCATTGGCAACTCTTAATCACCTCCCGCTGAGGTGACTCACTTTGGAGCGCTGCAAACAGACACATGCACGCTCGCGCACAGGGCACTCGCGCACACACAAACAAGCCTAATCAAATGTGCTTGTGTGCAAACACAAATGTGCACACACAAGCACAAACACACACACACACAGATATGCATACTACACACACAGGTGTGTATCTCATTGCGCCTCGTTGCCACACGTACGAGGGAGCTAAGGGGGGGAAAAAAATAACCACCTAAAAGCCCTCATCAGGATCTGGACTGTGACAAGACTTGTGCACAAATTAGGTGAAATTTGAGTGGGAATAACAATATGACAGCCGGCAGTGAGGCACCAAACATCAAGTGTCATATCTATTTTCAGCCATGATTCAGAGCTGTGTGACAAACAACACCATGCCGCTTCTCAATCAGTCAGCTCGTCTGCTGGAAATGTGGCAAACTAGGCCCCTGGTGGAGTTTTTCCTTTAGGAAAAATAAGAAATGATCTGAGGTTAAGGTCAAAGTTAAAGGTGAAATTATAAAACTTTGAGCTTTACATTTAATTATCAGGAAGTCAAACAATCAATATTGTTGCCCCGGTGCTCTACAGTAATTCATCCCATGATTCTTTATCCCATGCTGCTTTTATTAAGGACCACACCCTGACCAGTGCTCGACAAACTCCCACGTCACTAGACTTGCAAGGCCCCACGTGCATTAACGATGGAACACAAGAGAGATGAAAAAAAAGGAACGAGAAGTGGCTGGGCCTTCCCGAGATGCTATAAAATTAATGCGATTTCCAGAGTTTTTATGAATCGAGCCAGATGCCAAATACATAACTTCAAACAAATTGACTTCCAATTATTGGTGCGGCGCACCACTTCCAGATGTGCAACAGATGGGGGCCGGGGCGACCAAAGGTGTCTCAACCCGCGCTTTGTGTTATTCCGCAGTAAAACGGCAGTACAGTTGTATGTGTTTTAAATCACCGTGGGCTGTGGGCTGGAGGTGAAGGGAAGGACAGGGGGATAGCGGAGGAAAAATGAAAGCACATCATTAGGAAAATGTAAATCTACGCGGCACAGACAGTGGAGCTCCATATGTAGCACTAATACAGCCTGATATTATGTAAAGGCAGATGAGATGCTGAGGCTGAAAGCTGGAGCTGTATCAAGGAGGTGGGGGATTCAGAAATGTAAATGTTAATGTGATCTCTGCTGTATCTTCCAGTGCTGGGATTAAATGGTAAAAAGGAACAATTATGGGGCTCGCTTTTTTTTGTGCATATGTTAATAGCTTACAATATCCTTGCATGCATAAAGTACATTAGATATGATTAGAAGATATCCACAATACATAGCTTTATATACTAGAAGGTTTTACAGTAGTCATAAGTAGCACTGCACTCTGTTCAATTGTTAATGAAGTCTCTTCCTGGAAACTTTAAATAATTTGATTAGTCACTGTTAAAGCTACATAAAAGTAAAACAAATGTGATTCCGAGTGAGAAAAGTAGCTGAGCACGGACTTCTTTTCACTGCAGAGGAAACTAATAGAATATCCAATAGTGGTACGGTGTCCTGGGAGGGTCATGGCTCTGATCCCATTATTACCACAGACTTGGGCCCTGGGGGAGCCAAAATGGCTGTGTATTTTTCCCAGAGCCCATACTGAAGCAGTCTACTGGGGCCCTATCTACTTAACTAGCAGCCTGCCTGAGCAGCACAGGCACCCCCCCCCCCCTCTGATCCTGGGGGCCAAAGAGCTTCTCCTCGCCGCCTCTCTGTTTTCACGTATCTTAGGCTGTCTATTCAAATACAGCAGAGAGCGGGGACCATTTTGCTTGGCCATCGTACCTCTGTGCTGCCTTTAATTCCCTTGCTCTGTCGGAGTTGTATGCTAATCCAGCTGGCGACAGCCACCCCCCCCCCCCCCCCCCCCCCCCCCCCCTCAGGTCTCTCTGCATGCACACACACTCCGACACACACACTTTAGCCTTGTGTAATCTGGGTGACCTTGGACTGAATGGAAGCTGCTGAAGAGAGGTCCCTGATTGATTTGTAATTCAAAAGAGGAGCGATGGCCACTGTGCCCCCACCACCAGGAAACCCCTCTGCTACCGCTACAAAATAAAATCTAAGAGGACAGTTACTACTTCAGCTGTTTCCTGTTTTGCCGAGTTAGGGAGCAGGTCTGCATGGCGAGGTGCAGGGGGCAAATTTAGGCATGAGGGTGCAGGGCAGCTGGGGTGAACAGGGTGTTTTGGGAGAGCATCAAGACGATCATCATTAGCAGGGGAAGATAATTGGCGCAGCGTGGGTCCCTGCGTTTGGGTGCTCTGATGGGCATCTCATCTGCATTATTCATTCATCTCTCCTCTCTCTCCCTCTCCGTTTCTCTCTCCCCTGTTCCCTCTTTCGACCCAGGTCAGGCGCTGGGCCCTAGGAGCCGGACTCATCTATTATAGATGGGTAATTGTTTATTAAATGCAGGCCTGACCCTATTATGCCTATTACCCACGTGCTGCACACCAGTGTGACTGGCAAGCATCTGTGTTTTTCCATATTCTAGAAGATCTGACAATCCCCTGTCGAGGACGTGAGGCCGCTTTGGCACGAGCACGTGGCTAGAGTCATGGCTGCGCACGGAGAGAAGGAAGGAAAAAATAGATGGAGATAGAAATGGAGGGAGTTAAGAAGAAGAGGATGATGAAAAATAAAGCCAATGCCCGTGTGGCTGCCACTGGCCTGAGAAGTATCACTCTCCCTCTCCTCTAAGGCTCGGTGGATGGAGGCAAAGACAAAGGGTGAGCTAAAGAGATGCTTTGCTTCTCATTACACTGACTCCTAATCTACCTCTGCCCTATCCTGGGCAATCCCTGCTCCAGGCGTTTGGAGGCTAAAGCTTCAAACTAGGCGGTTTGTCCAAAGCGGATTCATTACCTTTAGATAGGACTAGCAATGAGCCTGCTAAAATGTCACATTTAAAACTCACAGCACCCAGAGCGCGGCCAAACTGACACTAGAGGTCAGTGTTGTAACAGAGTTCAGATGGCCCCTCTCTTTCACTTGCAGACAACAGTGAGCTTTAAAGCAGACACAGACATTACAAAAGATAGGACAGACTGGCAAAATAATTCAGGTAATGGAAATGAATTGAAATGAAATGATTAAGTTCAGTTAATTACTCGGTAGCTTAGGCAAATCAGCTTAACTTATATCAAAATCATTATTTCAGCCAGAACGGCAGATTCACCGGGAAGATATTTCGCCAACATGTAGTTAAACCAGTGTATGTAAAGTAGGATCAGCCTAATGGATTAGATCTAATACACGTGGCACTCAGTATGGTGACAAAAATAAATGTGCTATTAGAAATTACAGTGCTGGGGGAAAACATACAGGGTCAGCTTGAAGCCACAGATGGTTTGGGTGGTGGTGACACATTTCTTTGTCAAGTATTTATATCACTTAAGTATCTTTGTGAATGACAAGCCCTGCTAAACACCAGCTCCCTGTTTAGGAAAACAGTTAAAGCTGTTCTCTCTCATACTGTCAAATAAGTCAAAATACTCACTGAGACGTCTCTACAACACAACACTGAGGAGAAAGGGAAAATATCGCCCTGATTTGGGTGTACTGCTGTGCTGTGGTATGATGTAGTGATCTGCATGATGGCGTGTCACTGGTTATTGGCTGGGTTGAGAGTGATTAACATGGGGTGTTAATTAGTGGGTCGTCGGGAGTGGGTGTGTGGCTAACGACACGGCTCCGAACAGCTCGGTCACACATAAACACACAGCGCACAGCTTAGGCCCTTCTTTTACAATTAAAATGAATTTTACAATTAGTGCTGAGGAGAATAATTTAAATTACATATCTTATTATGTTCTGTTTAATCAAAGGCTAAAAAGGAGATACTGGAAATTAAATAATTTCTACAGAAACAGAATCAAGGGACATGTTTGGGGAAAAATCAGAGAACATTATAGGAAGATGTAAAATAACATAAAAGAAAGTGCAGATTTATAAAGCAATAAAATTATGTCTTTAGTGCAGCTGACACAGATCAGGCTCAGATTAGCAAACAGGAAGCTGTGGTGAATTTTTTGTAGCCTCTATTAAGTGTTATTTACTGATTAAATTAACAGCAACGAGTGTTGTCGTTTAGAATTACTGACCAAAATCTGAAGAAATATTAATGTTGGTTTGTGCTGAGTGGAGCACAAAAAACATCTTTAAAAATGTTATAATAATAATAATATTAATAATAATATTATTAAGGAAATAAAAGCATCAAGTGCAAATCAACAACACGTTATTTACAATCTTTTCTGATTTAACAGCACTCGTATAAAAATAGAGACAGCCAGCAGGAATTCCAGTGGCAGATTTGCCGTAACGCTATTGAGTTGATTAGAAGAATGAGGGGAGAGTGAGTGAGTGACTGAGTGAGTGAGTGAGTGAGGAAGAGGAGAGGAGGGAGTGAGGGAGCGAGTCGAGCCGCCCCTCTTCCCAAAGCTTATTTATTCCTCCAGCATCCAGCCCACTGATTAGGCAGCTACAGACACTCTTAATGCCTCCACACAATGAACGAGCTGCTGCACTTTCAATGGGCTTATCTGTTGTGCTGTGTTCAGTAAATAATGCCGCAGCTGTCAGCGGCCTCCGACGCATCATCCATGTTGCTAATGCTATGTCGGGATTAGCCGTGTTGAATGAAGTCTTGTCACCGAGCAGGGGAAGCTGTGCCAAGCTCCAAACAGTTTACAGGACCCTCCGCCCCGAGTGGAACAAATAGAATGTAATTAAGGAGAGATGAGAGCACGGAGGAGGTGTAGTTAGACAGGGAGGCACACACACTAACATATGCACACACAAACACATTTACTCCTGCAAATGCAAATGCCTCTTTGTTAGTTGCCGTGCCTTTTTAATACCCAGAGAGGGTAAAATACCTTTTTTTATCCACATTATGGAATTTGTCATGTTCAGTTGGAGCTGTCATAGCTAGAACAGTGTGCGCTAATGTGTGTAATCTGCTTTGCAACACATC
The DNA here is from genome assembly GCA_026686955.1 of Epinephelus cyanopodus. NCBI lineage: Eukaryota > Metazoa > Chordata > Actinopteri > Perciformes > Serranidae > Epinephelus > Epinephelus cyanopodus. The sequence goes on from CM048936.1 coordinate 10,645,711, forward strand.
AATTATGATGGATACTGCTCCACCGCTATGCTTCCAGGGTTTTTATACAAGCCTGCAGGGGAATCAGTCTTTTCTTGTTAGGCAACCTGTTTAGTAAATAATGATCCACTTTGAGCACCGGCTGATGCCGTATAATGTGATGTGCGTGTGTGTGTTTGTACACATGTGTGAGTGCGGTGTGGTGGTGGTGGTGCTTTGGTGTGCAAGGATCAAGCCTACTAGATCAAAAAACACTTATGTGCAGGCTGGAATTCAATCATGCCTGCTGCGCTGTGTGAAAAACCCCACGTCACGGAGAAACCTGAAGCGCTTCTGAACGCGCTACGAGCCCACATGTAAAAACTATAAATATTATCAGTGACTTGTGAAAGTATTTCCAGAGCTGTCTGAGCTAACAAAGAGGGAGAAAAGATAAATATTTAGATCTTACACTGTGTCAAACAAAATTTATTTTGTTCCAAATCAGCTTTTACCATTTTCTTTCTTGCAGGGATGCTCCGGGGTGCATGCACACCACCTCTCCTCCTCATGTAATCTCCTCTCTCCCCTTCAATAACACCACCTCTATTTGTCTGTTTTGCTACCTTTAGCTCAGCCTGTCCCTAACTTTTCACTCCTTGCTCTTCCTTCCTCAAGATCGGCTCATGAACTCCCTCTGCTCATGTTATAAATTATGTTCCTCCACCTCATGCTCTCTACCTTACTGTCTCCAGGACAGGGCAGTAGAAAGCACAGAGAGAGTGGTACCGATTTAATCTTGTACTTACTCTGAAACCATTCCTTTCCATCTCTAACAAAGTCCTATTTTTTCCAGAAGAAGAACCCAAACCCTCTTCAAACAATCTCTAACTTTTGCTTTGAATCATTCACCTCCTGGTTTGCTCTCCTTCACAGGCGCAGTAACATTTAGTTAACTTATTCACAGCAACCTCCAGTGATGAAAACAGTAGAGGGAATGGTGCACATTCTGACAAAACACACACATGCTTTGGACTTTTCTTGTTAAGGGATAATGTTCTCTAAATTCGGGGCCCACCCTGGAAGCCTCTCAGATGGAGCAGTGTTTCGCCAATTCGCTTGGGAAGGACTTTAGCTTGCCGGGCCCTTTGGGAGCTGCAGCGGATCACATGGAGATCCCTGTCAGATCCCCACTACACCGCTGCACTTCTGTCAGTCAGTAAGTCAGTCCGTCGGCAAGGCAGAGAGGCAGGTAACAGACAGGGAGAGAGGGGCCCTTCACTCCTAGATGAACACATTCTTTAGTGTCAGCATAAAACCCTTAGGTGCACTGGGACCCACTCACAGACACTGCTCTGTGTATGTTGTTTTTTTTTGTGTGTGTGTTGATGGAAGTGCACATTCACACACCTCTGACAGTGTACGAAAAAAAAAAAGATTTTGGTGGCTTAATCTGAGATTGGGAAAGACACCACTGGATATTCTATTTACTCCATGCAAGCTGCTCCCCGATGTCCCATAAAGCCCCTCGCCTCTGAACTAAGCTGGTCAGGGTTAAAGCTCCCCAGCGATGGAAGACCGAGTACCTGCCCAGAGTGTGTGTGTGTCAGTGTGTTTATGTGTATCTGTCCAGCCCCCCACCCCTCCCCTCCTCCTCTGCAGTGTAATGGCTTTATTTATGAAGTGGCACCAGCAGTAACAGGCAGGCGATAAAGGAGGAGATGGTGCAGCAAAGCCGCGTGCCATGCCGTGGCCTGCAGCCATGCTATCCTTATGGCTTTTAAAAGATTAATACTACTTGATGTTGTGTGCTCGTCATGTGAGCGATGAGGAGGAGAGACGAGGTAAATACTGCTGCTGGAGGAGTGGGAGAAGGAGGCAGTAATTCGCTCCCTGCAGGGATTTGTTTACCTTAACTTCTAAGAGTATATGCTAAAATTGGCGTCTTGTCTTACTTTTTACAACCCACTGTATTGTATTTACTCTATATGGATCATGGGCATGGGCGGATTATCAGACAGTGGGCCCCTGGGCCCAGATATGCAAAAGGCCCCAGCACCTCTCCCACACAGGAGCAAGACACACAGACTTTTGTTGTTGTTTTGCATGTCCTTTTGGGGCTTAGTGTCTCTTTGAGGTCATTTTATGTGTATATGTGGTTGTCTTGACTGTATATATTTTGTGTATTTTTGCAGTTCATTTGCATCTCTTCGTGGTCTTTTTGTGTCTCTTTTTGGTCATTTTTAGTCTATTTGAGTAATTTGAGTGACATTTTGCAGACGAGGGCCCCTGGGCCTGTGCTAAGTAGACCTTATTAAGTAATCTATCCATGTTTATGGGCTAGAAAGTGCAAGTATGCACTACTAACTGCTGTAACATACAGTGAAAATGGTTGTTAAATTATTTGAATTAAGCAAGAAAGAGGGTAGAGTTTGAGATATTTTTTCCCCCATCAAGATTTAATAAAATAACTTAGGGTTAATAATTTGAACAGCACTTTTATATTGCAGTAATACATGCATGCTTAGTTCATGACAGCTTCATCTGACATGTATAAGGAATTATGTTTCGACTTGGAAATGCTTGACAAGGAAACACTACTTGAGTTATTGTAATTACATTCACCAGACAACAAGGTGTAAAGTGTGAAAAGACAATATAAAAATCACCAATATTTAAAACATGTTATTCCTGTTAATTCAAGACACTTGAGCTTGAGCGAGGAAAATGCTTTTTCTCCTGTACGAAGGATTTTCTAGAAAGCTCACCTGCACCTGGCGCACACATCCACTCATACACGTGCACGCACATTGACAGAGGTGTGCCTCCAAAAACAGAAAATGAGGACATTTCCTCAGTATTCCCTGAGGCAGCGAGCAGCCTGCTGGCCAATGAGACCAGCAGGTTTCCTCGAGATGCAGAGACCTGTTGGAACACACAGAACTCATTCAAACTCTTCTGCCTGTCCTCTTCCTCTCTCCCCTCTCCTCCTGTTTGCTGTGCTTAAAGTTTTTTTTTTTTTTTTTTTGGGAGTGACTGAGAGCATTAACCTCTTTACCACAAACCTCTGTTTCAACGCACCTGTGCGCCGGGTGAACCCGTCATTAAAATTAACATATGACTTGCCGTCAAATGAGCACATTTGCCGTGTTTTTCTTTCCCGTCGTGCCATTGCGAGCAAACTGCTGAGTGAACTCAACAGTTCTCTGGGGTGCCGTTCCCGAGTTGTTTACCTGAATAACTGATGTGATTTACTGTTTCTTTCAGACCCAACGTTACTGAATTGATGGCGTCTGACTGCGACCCGACAGTGCGTGACGGCAAAAACAGAGATGCATTCACGTGCACAATGAAAGCATGGTGTAATGTAAACCAAATGCCTACACAAGCTGACCAAAAGATCTCCCTGCAAAGCAGATTTGTGAGGCGAGGCGGCTGTCATCACAACCACCTAGAGTGTGTGTATCGGATAAGACAGACAGAGAGTAAAGAGAAGAGGAGGTGAAGACACTTTGTCTCTGCTCATGACTCCCCAAGACTAAATATAGCGTCTGGCTTTTGTAGCCTCTGTTAGATCCCATATTTCAGTCTGACCCTGATCTGAAGACAAAGCAGAAGCTCACGTCTCTTTTTTTAACTCTGTGACCCCCCCTCCCTCTCTCACTGACTGAAATGTGCCTAAATTTACAGCTAAGACAACAGAGCGTGGGCCTTTCAGATGTGTCATCTCAGTAAACTGCTCGTTTGTTAGCAGAGATGTTATACTCGCTGTCACGCCAGGGTCCCATCTTGTTTTGCCAGGTGGACCGGGGGCCCTTCCCGCCAGCTCTGGCTGACTGTTTTGATCCAAAGCAGCTGGTAGGACGCGATACCCGTTTAGTCTGAGAAATCAGCTTGTACAAACAAACACCTCGCTTTCTCTGCAGCCCCGGCACAGGCCAGTGCATCTGCCAACCATTATAAGCGAATATCTGCCTCAAATCAGCCTTCTCGCAATATATAAGCCAGGTCCTGTTTCCAGGCCAGCAAATAAACAAAACAGGCCTCAGGCTTCATTATTCATTATTAAAGATGATATGGTGGAGGCAGGGGAAGTTTACAAAGTACACCTGCGATGCCCACAGTGACCCAGACTGCATAGCACATCTCTCAAGGGGGATGCCGAGCGAGACTCACAGGTGTGGTGGAGTTATGCATGCTGCAACTGACAAGGTTAGGTGACATGCCTTTAAGATATGCCATTACCTCACATGGAATTTATTCATTTTTATTCATTTATTCATCTTGTCATCAAACACAAAATCCAATTCAAAGTTGGTCTAATAACCCGTGAAACTTATGGAAAACTCTTGTAGTCTCCCTGACACATACATCGTACAAACATGCACCCGATGGCTGTATGTTGTCAGTCATTCCAACGCAAAACTGCCAGGCTGATGAAAAAAAAAGTGCTGCGTTAAGCAACTCTGGAGTGTCACGGCGGTTGAAGTTAACTTGTAGGCCTACTGAGCACTTCTCCCCCGAGTACAAACTTGTTACAAAGTAAGGAAGTGCTTTTGTGTTGATGGAGGGAAACTGAAAGCCACCACAGTTGGTTGCAGGGACTTGAAGCTCGGAGACACCTAGGTGCACCGTGAGAGAGACGGGAAGAAAGGGGGAACAAGAAAGGGAGAATAAGGGCAGATTGGAAGGTAAAGAACGAGGGGAAAGTGAGGGGGAACATAGGAGATGAAGATGGAGATGGAACGAGAGAAGAGAGAGAGAGAGAGAGAGAGAGAGAGAGAGAGAGAGAGAGAGAGAGAGAGAGAGAGTGTGTGTGTGTGTGTGTGTGTGTGTGTGTGTGTGCGTGCGTGCGTGTGTGTGTGTGCAAATGAATGTAAAAGGGAGGGTGGGTAGTTTTGGCTTGTTTTCCTTGGCGCACCTGCCCAAGAGAAGCAGCCATGAACAGGAAGGTCTAAAAGTTAATTACATCAGCTGTCCGAGCCAAAATAAATGTCAGACCCTGATGGACGCTGCAACACCTCCTCGCCTCTCGCTTGCCTCTGAGCAGGCACTTCACCTGCTTTCAGTTAAATATCTGAACGCCCATGACCTGGATACAAATCCATGCAAAACACACTATCTCCAAGATTAAATCAGATATATGTTACTTGCTGGGAATGACTCTTTAAGATATAAACACCAAGTGGAGCACATTTTGACTTTCTAAATGTCTACATTCCTAACTCTGTATGCTGAGGAATGTTTTTGTCCACTTCTCTGCTTTACTCGCTGCAACTCTCTCTGCTTCTAAGTCTCTGCCATGCTCTTTCCCCCCAGCTATGTTCATTGAGCAAGCCTTGTTCCAAAGCGCTGCTCCTGGTCTTTCTTGCCTCTTAATCATTCTTAATTTCACAAAACACCTAAGGGTGCCCTTCCTCGCTCAGTGCTTCTACCAATCCAACCCCTCTGGCCTCCCCTCAAACACCGTCCAGCCTCAGCTGCTCACACACGCCCCGACACCGCCGGTACCAATCCAACCGCGAGCCTCCACACCATTCAACCTCTGAGCTATGTGGACTTAAAAATATGTTATCTCCCAGGACACTCGGATGATCCCTGCAACATTAGCATAACTTAACCCAACACCTCTGGTCAGCTTTTATGAGTCACTACAGAGGGAGAAAACGCTTTGACACTTGGAAGAATATAATGTGCTCCACTGTGGGGTCATAACTTCCAGAGATACATGAATAAAGCTGAGGAAAACAACTTAATATGAATTTGATGTGTGCACACCCAACGGTACATGCTGAACATCAGTCATCCTCTCTCGATACTGAGTTTAGCAGTCCCTAAGGGATGCAGCAAAATAAAAAAGAGGCAGCAGCAGCAGCAGCAATAACTGTCCCAAATACGTTCAACCTTGCTCAACCTTTGTAGCGTTGGTCGATCAAATACACGAATACAGACCTAGATCTCTGTGATAACAGTGTTATTCTACTTGTTACCACATGATCATCGAGATGAGTGATTGTCACCAAGTTTAAAACATTCTAAAACATCTTTCAAATCCACAAATTTACCTTATTTCATCTTCTTACATGTACCTATAGCAACACACACACACAGCCCTTGTGTCCTATTTTTGGTAGGTAACACCTGCTACGACTAGAAAAACACCAGCAGTGCCCGTCAAAATCTACTCCAGAAACATCGACTACCCTTATGGACTGTTTTGTTTTAAAATAGAATTTTGGTTCTTTCAAATATTTACATTATTTTTATAAGCTCCTCTTTTTTCTTTAAACCAGTGGTACTCAAAATGGGTTCAGTAAAAAGTTTCAGATTCATTTATTTAAATTATCATGATATAAAATCATTTTTGTTTTGTTTTACAAAAGTTCAATAGATAATATTTAGATTTTTAACCAAAATTAGTTAATATATTACATTCTGAAGAATTGTATTTTTAAAATAATTAAAGGGGCTAGTTGGTGTGTCTGCTGGATTCAACCTAGGCTTGTGATACACTGGCAGAAACCCTGAATCTTGTGAGGGGTCCTTGGCTGACAAAAAAATTGAGACTCTCTGCTTTAACTGCAAAGTTTCAGCTTGACAAACTTGGGTTTTTACTAGCTCATTAGCAAGCAGTAAAACCAATGGCGAGCTACAATTAGAACTGCAGCTTGATACAATAGGTAGTGTGCTAATCAGAGGCGCTTGGAAAAGATGAATTATTACACCTGAAAGCACACTGAATGCTTTGGAGGATAGATTTTTTTTTTTCTGCAATGCAACACAGCATTGCCTGTGCATCCGTCTTTGCAACGTGGTGAAGGAGGAGTGGGTGGGCAGATGGAGGACGGTGGCACATCTCGCATCTTCCTCACGCTGTCACTTCTAGCATCCTCTCCCCTCCTCTCCTCTCCTCTCCCCTTTCCACTCATGGCGGGAGCAGTGCGTGGGAGTTGCTCAGGAGACATCATCATGAGCCACTTCACTCGAGTGCTGCCTTCAATCAGCCCTCGAATTAATATTAATCATTTCTCCATCCCCCCACACAACAACCCTTTCGTCTCCACGGCGCTACTGATAAATACTGATGTGTGGAGAAGCAGAAAATAAAGCATTCACAGATGCATATGGACGTATGTCAGTGACCACACCTTGGCAACTCCTTCTTTCCCTTCTTACGTCTTTCTGTCCCAGTGGCTTCATGGTTCAAACTGCCGTTCAAGACTTAATTGTCCCTAATCACTGCTGAAGGTCACGGCTACTCAGCAATACATCTCCCTTCCTCTGCCCTGTCTCTCTCATCTCTCTGTCTTTTCTCTTTTTCCAGCCCCCTCCTTTCCTTAGCAACCACCACATTATACCTTCACAGGAGACGACACTAAAAGCAACTGTCCATTAGAAATCTTCAAAAGAAATGGAGAAAAAAAAGAAGTGTAATTAGGACCCTCGTTCTCTGACTTTTTTTTTTTTCCCCGACAGGAAGGAGTTATCAGCTTGGAAACATCTACTGCCTTGCTGTTTTGGGCATGCTGCCTCAGAGAGAGAGAGAAATAAAATGAGAGATGGGTAGAAAATATGAGCCCTAAAATCAGAAGTGATCATCCAGAGGAATGTTTTGTGTGCGTGTATGTATGTGTGTGTGTGTGTGTGTGTGTATGTCTGTGTGTGTGTGTGTGTGTGTGTGTGTGTGTGTGTGGAAGCGAGAGCGCTGAAGATGGCTGAAGGTCAGGGAGACATTGAGGCAATCACACTAATGAAAACAAACGAGGGATACAGTTGGAGGGAGAGAAGGAAAGAAAGGAAGGGACAGAGACAAAAAAAGAGAGTGGTATGCGTGTGTGTGTGTGTGTGTGTGTGTGTGTGTGTGTGTGTGTGTGTGAGGAGAGATAGCCTGCCTTGCCTCAGACTAATCAAACACAACACTGTGCTATAAAAGGCTGGTGAGAATGTACAGATACATAAGCAAGCGCTCACGGCCTGCCATGTACTGTTCTTTTATTTACATGCCCTCCTAACCTTTAGTGAGACTGGAGGCACACTCACACACGTGCTGTACTGTACATACGTGGGCACACACACACACACGCACACACACACACACACACACACACATTCACGTACACATGGCAGTAGCAATATGTGAAGGTTATTCCTGTAGAGGGATGACAGTGTTTATTCAGGGCTAGCAGGCAGACTCTGTGACATTCAGCTTGGAGAAAATGATTAATGCTACAATATACATAGGCACGAGGAAAAAAAGACGAGGAAGAAAGAAGTGTTGCACTGGTCCGTCGCAGAGAGCAGAGGCCTTTGTAGCCACATATACATTCCCTTGTCTTTCTTTAGCTCGCCGTGCTACATTTGAGTGCCTGTGAGAACGGATTGAAATTACAGTGATCATGACTCTGATATCTGATGCTTTGTCAGTTTTCATATCAAAACCCCCTAATTTGTTCTAACATGTTTTAATATAAAGAAACAGAGAGAGGGAGGAATAAGGAAGGACACAAAAGTTTGATTCTGAAGAAAAGAGAGGGCGGGCGGGAAGGGGAGATGTACATGAGATGTAAGTGAATAAAACCTCCATTACCACGCTGAATGTAAAGGAAGTGGGTTTTTAATTAACATCGCTTCTAATTAACGAGTGGTTATAGATCAAAAAGAGATACAGAGGCACGTGGAGAGCACACACTCGCACAAAAAACCCCCACACAAATCACACTGTAATCGCGCTCTGCACCTAATCACACGCTATCTGAACCAATCAGTAAGCATGTGGACCCAACGGCTTCCCACCAATAACATGAGGTGGAGATCATTGAGACATTAGCAGTGATCAATAAGCAGAGGGCCAGCCGCTGCATATAAACCTTCCCAGAGGAGAGGCACTGCCTCGGGCAGAGTGGAGAGTGAGGAGCTGCGGAGGAGCTTGCACTGCAAAACAATGCAAAAATCATCATTTCCTTGAAATAAGCGCCTACAGTGTGAAGTCATTGGCGGATTCTGGTGCAAATAGATGCGTCTTTTATAGATAATTTTCAGATTAAATGGTTGATTCAGAATGTGAATAACCTTTCATTAACCACCCATTGTTCTGCCCGCAGGATGCTAACATTATGCACAACTTTCACAGCCTGCTAGTGCTATGAAATGTTCCATTAATATCAACGTGTAATATATGTATTAATGGGTTAGACTCTCCTGTTTTGAGCCACTGGCTGTTTTCAAAAACAACAACCTGTTGTTGACAGAAAATCCTGGTACAATCCTTAGTCTTCAGATGCAACCTTAGTCTTGTGCAGCCAGACCTATCTCTACAGTGATGTGTCAGCGCTAGACAAAGGTCTGGAAGCACACGTTATCATTATGTGATAGGGGGGAAAAATGCTCTGGTTTGTTTGTATTTCTTTAAAGCAATCACAATCATCTTGGGCGACACTAAGCCCTGGATGAAGTGACTGTGCCCTTGGTAGTTTTGGTGAAATATTTGCACATGGGGATATAGCACTGTTGAAAAAGCTAATTCTCTGCAAAAGAAAACACCACTAAGAAAAGTAACAGACATATTTGATGTATTTGTGTGAAGTGGAAGGATTAGTATAATGTCACTAGCACGGGTAAAAAGATGTGGCAATTCAGCTCCGACTGGCTGTGTCAGAAAACGGACCAACATCGGGCACGAGAGTCCAGCAAGATGTAGCCTGGACTTTTCTAAGGTGCTTCACAAGTTGTTTTATTCATAGTAGATCTTTACAACAATTCACCTAAAGAGCAAAGCAGACATACCTTATTGCATGCTCCAAATCTTGGTCAGAATGTGCCATTTTCAGCATGTAGGTTGTTGGCTCAGAGATAGTCGTTTCCTGTAGTAAAGGAAATTTTGAAAACATTAACACGTAGATAGACGAACGAGGAGAGAATACTATCTTAAATAGCCAGGCAATGGCAGGTTTATAGCCAGAGTCTACATTCGGATAGTCCAAACATTGAAATTTTCAAAATAGGTGAGTACAAAGGGTTAAAATACCAGTTTGGAGGGTGACATTTGCAACAAAAGATAGGGATGGTTTGGTATAAATGGGGTTGAAAGGGTCAAACTGAGGACAGAAAGGAATTCGTTAAGCATCCATGTTATTACTTTGGTTCCTGTAAAAATCTGGCGTATTAAAAAACTAGTACGTACAACCTGAACCAGCCTGCCATGAAGTTACATGAACTTTAAAAACTGCCTATTCTATTTACTGTTCTCCTTAGAGAAAGTGCAGATTTAGGAATTCCACAAACTAGACAAAAACAACACCAATGGCTCCATCAGCAAGAAGCTTCTCAAATTTAAGTTGTGAAATAAGTTACTTTTAATTAGAAAACTACAACAGCCAGTTTTCACTTGAGTCTCTTACAGGAATCATTTGGGGTGATAAATGCAAGACTTATTTGGCTGACTGGCCCAGTCACCTAACCAACCAGTCAGTCAGCCAGTCAATCCAACAGCCAGCAAACCGTGAAATCATCCAACGAGCCAGTCACCCGGGCAGCCAAACAAACTGACTCAGCAGATCTCCGACAGCATCCTGGCTGAGCTGAGCTGCTCTGCGCCGGCCTATTCCACTTCAGAGGAAGCCCTCTAGTTTATTTTTCATTGGAAGGGGATTTGGCTGCTATCAAGTGGTAGCAGCCCAGTATCAAACGCACGTCTGGCTTGTAAACAGGCAGCTGGCAGCTCTCCAAGCTCCCCACAGTGTGCGGCGCGGCCGAGCCGAGCGGAGTGGAGTTGTGACACTGATCCCACCCCTATCACTCCCCGACAGCCTGCGCTAATAGACCCTTCAAACACTCTCACCTCTATCTATATTTTATTTGAGACATGCCAAGTCTGTTGTGTGTACATGTGTTTGTGTGTGTGTTTGCGTGCAACGACTCTGGATGTGCATCATGTTGTGTGTGTGCATGTCTCTCTGGATGAGGCATCTTCTTTATTGCTTGTTGTTGACATGGATCCCTTTAGCCCTTAACAGGAGTCAGCGGGAGGGCTAAGCTGCTAACCAGGCACACACACACACACACACACACACACACACACACGCGCGCGCGCACATACACTCGCACATTGTACTGCTTCACCAGTCGAAAAGCATTATTCAGCAGGTCAACAGCCACTCTCATTGCTTGGAAGTGTGTGTGTGTGTGTGTGTGTGTGTGTGTGTGTGTGTGTTTGTATGTGCCTGTATATACAGTATGTTGGTGTCTGCTGGATGTGTGTGTGTGTGTGTGTGTGTGTGTGTGTGTGTGTGTGTGCTTGTGCTCAGCGCTTCAGGCTAAGGCACTCAGAGTGAAATTATGTTCTCAGACTGGCTCCGTGTTGCCCTCTTTATCCTGACAGGCGAGGAAACAGCCACAAATAAATAAGCAGAGAGCTCTCTCCCCAGACGTGACCGCCATGGTATACTAGCACTCCACAAGACGGCGTGAAGAAAACAGAATTGTATTTTATTGTAGGGGTGGCAGGGGACTGTGACTCGATAAGCATGGTGTATTTGTTGTATTTGTGCCACTTAAAGTAAAGCTGCTGCTGTGGGGACGGCTGTTAAAGGGGGCGTGTGAGGACACAACAAGCATGGAGAAATCTGCTTCTGGGGCAAAGGGCCATTTACAGTCCCGGGCAGAATTTTTTTTAATGCAATAAAACTATTATGTGAGAAGTGGAACAGAGAGCTGCAGCAGGAAATAAGGCAGGAAGGTCGGCTAAAGATCTGTGCTCAGGCTCATACAATCAGTAACGCCAACTTGTGGAGAGAATTTAAACGGAGGATAATGAACAGAATTTTCAGAACAGAGGGGATGTGAAGAGACCATGGCTACCCATTAGTATATATTTTGGCAATGCCCACTGTTAGATACATTTTGGAAATCAATTTTTACCACTGTGAACCAAGTATTAGACATTACATTGATACGGTTCCCTCTGATAGCAATTCTTGGGATAAAACTGGATGTAACACATAGTAGGAAAAGGATATATCTCGTACAACCAACAGCAGCAAAGATGGCAATTATAATAGGATGGCTGAGAAAGGATAACCTCAGCCTATGCTGATTGGTGAACAATTTCAAGATGTAAAAAGTAACATATATGCTTTGATTACACAGGTAAGTTAAGGGGTAAAATGGACACCTGTAATGGAGGTAATAGGGGAACACTGGGATTAATAATTTTAGGATTATATACTTATACTAAGTATAAGTATATACTAAGTAATACCCTGACATACGCTATGACTTCTTTAAATAAAGAGGATATTCTATGCTCTACTTTTTGATAAATAATATGTATATTTGACTAAATATGTTTCTCTATAAGGTGCACTTACATAAAACTCATGTTTAGTTTTATTTTGATATGCATATGTTAAGTAAATATATGTTAAGTAAATTATTATTTCAATTTGTTTTGATTTATTTTTATTCATATTTAAATGTTGTACTGTTCGGATATATAAGATCTTATCAATATTTTCACCCTTTGTAAATCAAATACTTCTAAAAAGGGATGGGAGAAATATACAGATAAAGAATAAGTTTCAAAAAATAAATGCAATAAAACTGACTGCATATGATAAAACTGATACTGTTAAAGAGATTTAAATTATTCGCAAACAAAAATACTCTGAATCAGTCATCTACAGCTAACATGCACAATATCTATTAAGTAATATATCAGTCTTATATCCACCTGTATCACTGTGGTGTATCATGAAACAATACTTTACAGCGCTGTGGCTAGAGGACACTCACACACCCACAGGTGTTTCCACTTATTCAGGCTAATGAGACCTCTACAGTTGGTTGAAGTTGGGTGGAGTTATGCCGGGTAATATGTGAGGTGGCCAAGCTTCATGAAACAGTAAGGTTTTAACAAGTGTAACTTCTCTGGCATGATAGGTGCAGCAAACTCGAAGGCGGGTCAGAGAGCTGTCAATCAAGCAGTCTTAAAAAAAGTCTATTTACAAAGAAAGAAAACACCTGTGTGGATGCACAGAGGGTGTGTAGGGCCTACACAATATACTCCTTTATACAAATAAGATGTTAGCACAACTAGCAGTGGAAAACATCACAGGACTCAAAATACAAAGTTATCATGCTACTTCAGTCACAATACAATACAATTTATCCATTAAATTAATATCGTTGCCATTCCAAAACGTATGCTACTTACTGTGACACCATATATTGTGAGATATTGTGATTTATTACCTTTTTGAACTGCAAATTACATACCCAAAGTAAACCTCTGTTACTGTTTCATCTAGTGAGATTAAGTTTTCAGTTCAATAATGTCACTTCAAATGAATTCAATTTATTGCAGCAAAATGTATCCAGTGGGCTTGAAAGCAATTGATTTAATTATTCTAGTAGGTTAACAGAAGTTAAGTTTATATTTGCAATATTAGTAATTAATTTTATTGTAAAAATTGATACTTTGATACTTATCTTACTTATCAATTTGTCCCCCACCTCTGAGGTAAGTAAGTAAGGCAAGTTGTAATCTTGAAAGTTTGTCTGGTGTAAGTTTAAATTTTAGGAAGTGCATGATGATGTGCAAATTACTGTAATAAATGAACAAGAATCAGAATGAAATGTCTCAGAACATCAACATTTAGTCTAACCACTTGGTCATATCTATAGCCAGAGGCTGATTTGAGATATTTTTTTTTAAATCTGTCAATATACTAGCAATATCTTTTTTTTTTTTTACATACAACATACAAAAACTCTTTAAATACTAACATTTTTATATGGATTGAAAAGCATGTCATTTTACAAACTTTTCAAGGCTTTCCGATGGACAAACTATGTTCACATTGCTTTTAAATCAGCACAAACAAATCTTGACATTTTTGTAGTGCAATTTCTCATTACTTATTGGGCAACATAAATGCTGACACATTATATCTGTGATAAGATAATGTCAGGTTATATATCAGCCCAGCCGATTTATCAGTCAGGCTCTGATCACATCCAAATTTCAGACTATTTTCATTAAAACATCTGGATCACATACTGCGTGACCATGAGCAGTGACAAATCTGAATTCAATCATTTGAGCCACTTGAATATTTTCTGATTTCTAATCTAAAGCATGTTTTAATGTCTCATACAATTGCCTTCCATCATAAACCTCCACAAGACAGTAGATTCTGACCCAAATCCAGCCTCCTAAATAATATATTCAAGTCAAACCTTCATCCATACCCAAAGGTTTCCAAACTCATCATCACTCTAAACAGCAGTAAGCTAATGTGATGGCTGACCTTAGTGCTTATTCAGTTCATACAAACAAGGTCTCGTTGGAGAGGCTTATTGAGCACAAAAAGGCAGAAGCCAGGTTGTGCAGTTTCGTAATGAGCAGCCATTTTGTTTTTGCTTTTCTAGCCAGAGGGAATCTAATCGATTTTTTGTGTTGACAGCGGTTTTATTTAAATGTCCGCAGCCATAGACAAAAAAAGAAAAAAAGAAAAGGGGGGAAAGTGAGCGTTCAAATGGTGGCTGATGATAATGAAAAGAAAACCCCTCCCCAGCTGGCCTATAAAAGACTTGCAGAGAGACATCTTTGAAGGTTCTCCTTCAAAGCCCCGGCTTGCCTCCACAGCCGCATCAGGGGATTTCTGTTATTAATTGAAGTTAATTTTCTGGGATATCAGTTTGCTGGGCACGTGGGAAAGATTGATAGCCCCCACGCGTCTCCCGAGTGTTGGGATGTGGAGGGGGACGGGCGAGAGGACAGAGAAATGACACTGTTCCCTCACCATCCCAGAACCCAGCTTTCACTTTTATCATCCCCAAATCAAATTACAAACATCGGAGGCCAACCTTGGCTGGAGGAGATTTCCATAAGATTAATTAGGCCGGCTAGCCAAAGACAGAGTGGGCAGGGAAAATATAAAATAATAAATATAGGAGGGGGTGGGGGTCGGTGATGAGGATGGGGGTTGGTAGAGGGATAAGGGATGAGATGTGTGTGTCTGTGTGTGAGAATGGGCAAGTCAAATGGACAATGGGTAATTAGTGCAAGCAGCAGACTCTCAAAGGCACGGGGAGGACAGCCGAGCGGGGGCTCTCCGTTGGCCCCCGTGATGTGGAGGGCCGTACGGCGGGGCCCACATTTAATTAGCGCCACTTTGATACCCACAGGAGTGCCAGGGGCCCGGGGGCAACCTAAACAGTGACTGACAACCCCACACCTCCGGACGCTCCCTGCTCTCCAATTATAGATGCACCAAGCTGAGAGGGCCCCGTGTAAACCCTCATACAGAGGAACTCACGTGTGCACGCTCGCACACACATGCAAAAGACATACACACCTTTGTACTGCATGTGCACAAAATGCCCAAACAAGCCAGCCAACCAGGCAGCTGGCTCCAGCCTCTTCCTATTTGTGTGCTACAAATTGGCATTTGGATTAAATGGAGCTTGAGATGCCCTGAAGGCGGGAAGAGAAGACAATCTCTCACCTGGCCTGATCTGCTACCAGAGCAGACGTTTAAAATGAGGATTAATTTTTTGGGGGGGAAGAGAAAGGAGGAAAGACGCATCAGAGAAATCCTCTGCCTCTGTTTTCTGAGACAAGGCGCATTAGCGAGCAGAGTAAAAACAGGCACATGTAAGCATGCACACACACAACACACACACAAAGCCTTGGCGTGCCAGTGTACAATCTGCAATATTAATGTGTGGAAGCGAGTATGAATAAGTGACTGGGAAGCAGGAGCTTTTGCTGTGTTGCGCTAGTCTATTTTTAATGTGCAGGGATGTGCCTGACACCACAACATTTTACAGCGCTTGAGTTACGTGAACAAACAATGCCCCGGCGCCATGAATTATGCAACCGCAGTGTTTTCATCCCAGCCCAAAACACATATTTAGTAAACAACACTGCTTACTCTTTAGCTAACAAGATGTTTGTGTAAATAATAGATATTCAAATCTGTTCTCCCGACAGAGAGGAAGAAAGTTGCCGGCTAATTTGTTGTATTATTTAACACGTTTCTCTCTTCCTCTTGCTCTCCGGCTCCCTCGTTGCCAATTCACGGCGCCTCGTTGACAAACACATAAATGAAAACATCAACAGCAACACGTTTGTTGTTCTTTCTCAATATGCCCTGTAAAAACACTTTTTTCCCCCCACAGTTACAACCACCGCCTGTCATAAATGAATTACCACACTTTGAAATATTAATCCACATGGCACACATCCCTCACTAAAGGAGGGGAATGTGAAGATTTTCACGGTGACAAGCCGACGCTGACTGCTTAGATTTTTAATCAAAAGAAATCAATAGGATAAATATTATATGTTAAAGATGGCAGCGCTAACAATATGGCATCTAATCACATGTCTTTGCTCGTGCTGTCAGAGGTAATTCCTCTACACGTCTCTTATGGGAAACCACAGCGGCGCGTTCAGTCGTGATGAAATGCGGAGACAGAATTGGTGTCGTTGCCCCCAACAACGACAGCGTACACAACGGGCCGTGTTGTGTTTATCCATGGAGCGGGAGGTCGTGTTGTTTCATCAATAAAGCTTGTTTGATTGGGGATTGCCTTTAATCGATAGAGGAAATCAAACAAACAGAGACTGCTAATGGCTGGATAATCTGTGACAGAGATCTGAAATCCACTAAACACCAAGGGGTTTGATCCACCTCACACCCGTGGGTGGGTGGAGAGGGGTGGAAAAGATGAGTGTTACTAATGCACATACAGTGGTCTGTCTACACATTAATGCACATGCAAATTAAGCAAGGACACATGCAAACAGACTCAAATGCTTGTAGGTGATGA
Source organism: Epinephelus cyanopodus (assembly GCA_026686955.1). NCBI lineage: Eukaryota > Metazoa > Chordata > Actinopteri > Perciformes > Serranidae > Epinephelus > Epinephelus cyanopodus. Next base: position 10,662,505 of record CM048936.1, read on the forward strand.
CCACACAGGAAAACACACAACAGCATATAAACTGCATTAAAGGTAACTATGCTAACTGAGTCGCCAGACAAAATATTGGTATCATACATTTCTGCAAGCCACAAACACATTATGATTCTCAGAAAATCCAAAATATTTCCACTCTGCTGATTTATTCCCGAGTAAATAACATTATCGTCATCGTCTTTCTCTTGGCTGCTCGCAATCTGCCTGCCACTTTTTGACTGCGACACAGACGTTCGCAATACAAGTGTAGCCCAAAGATGACAACATCGATCGATATTTCACTTTGCATTGAAGATATTGGATCGTTGATCATCAAATCTATATATCGCTCCAGATTGAAGGATCATTACACACCTACACCTACATCATAGACTTCCTCTCAAGTAATCTCTCATAATCATCACTTACGACCCACTACAAGTGTGTCTCGGTGTATTTATCTGCAGAGACTCTGCCCTCTGCTTGTAGTTTAATATTTTCTCCTTATTTTGCTGTGGTTCGACATTATGGGTGTGTAGCCCCCAGCCAATAGCATCGTCACAGGTTGGAACTGTTCCCTGTGTAACAGGTGTCGGCGGCTAGCTTAGTGAGATTGCTAGGGTATCAGCTTTTCCATTAGCATCGTAGGGAGAAGAGGCCAAGCTTGAATGGCATAGCATACCTTTAATGAATGAGGAAACACTGAAATCCAAAGAACTGCCAAGTGTGTGTATAATGTGGAGATTTTCAAGTGTTTGTCATGTGACATGTCATGTGGTTGAGGTAAGATTTATGTTAGTCCGCTTTAAGTTGGGCTGACTATAAGTTTAAGGTTTTATTCATGATTAAAAATAAAGATGTTTTTCCAACTGCATCTATCCACTTCAGCGAAAATATATAAATTATCCTGTTTTCCAACTTACTCAGTCCCATCAAAAACAGAGAGTGAATACACAAGCTATATCGTTTACAACACACCAGCAGTTCAAAGAGTACAATATATATGTCTTTGCATACTAATAACATATAGTTTCTGTCATCACAGGCCTTTGTTGCAGACATTTTGACATGTCTTAGCAGGAAAAGCACAGGTGTAACCAATAAAACCAATTATGACTGCATTCCATTCACTTAAAGGGGCCTGGTACTGTACATGGTGGCTCACTGGACTGACTTACAAAAACTCTTAATTTAACAAGGCCTACGTTACTGTTATTAATGACACCTGTGCTTTTCCCACTATTACAAGTCAATGCGTCTGCTGTAAAAGAGTTATACTTGGTATCACACTGTCAGTAAATGATAATACTGTGGTCTTCCACAGCGTTTGATCCATATCAGACAATTCTCCTCTTGCATTTTTGACTTTGGAGAAGTGAAAATAAAGGGTAAACTGTAAATCTGTTAACGGCAGAGAATATTTTCAACCATTTCTGCACGTCTGTCTATAGGTTAATTTTTTGCCACTCTTCACTTTACTGCACTACACACCACCTAGGCCTAATGGAAGCTAGTGGAGCCCCTCATCAGACGATTACAGCTAGTAGTGCCGACCCAACAGCATTGCTGTTGAAATACTGCGCCCAGCCTCAAGTCTCCCCCCAGGTTGTCACAGTGAGTGAGCAGAAACTCCTTTAGAATTACCTTGTTAGCACAGTCAGCAGTGTCACCACAGCTAGTGGTGCTAACAAAATTAAACAATGCTAAAGGGGTTTTGCAGCTCAAAATGAACCTGTTTACTCACTGGGGCTACCTGGGAGGAGACTGTGGGGTGGCCACTGAGTTTCTGCAGCAATGCCGTCTCGCCAGTGGGACAGCGTTACCAGTGGGAATCGTAAATGAGCAGTGCTGCTAGCTAGCTCCCACCTGTGACCATACAAAGTGGCCAAGACTAGCTAACATATGGAGACCGGAGGGTGGTCAGTGGACACTATGTTTCCGAATGTTAATGCACCTAGCCAGCTGTCTATCAGCAATACCAAAAGCAAAGAAACTACAGGGAAGACACGCAACATTAAAATTTCGCCACCTCTAAATGGATAGCCTAGCGCTCTAAAATGCAGTGCTGAAATTCAGAGTCAGTGGAGTGCTGGTCTAAAAGGAAAGGCCTCTTATTTTTCATGCCATTTTTTTAAATCTTAAAAACAGTTACCAATTAATGGGTGTGCAGTTATCAAAAGCTGACCAAAACTGATATCCCTAGCCCTCTCTAAACATTGAGGATACCTGCTGTCAGCCTTGTAGCTTCCATTTTCAGTGTTTTGTCTTTTTCCTTGTTCTGAGAGCTTGACAATTGGAAAGCAGCCATTCTAAGAAGGGGCTTAACGAAGGGTCAGTTCACTGTATAAACTACAACAAGAGTAAATACATGTAATCTTAGAGTATTTAGCATCTCACTCACCCTGTGTAATGCGCACATAGGAAAAGACACCAAAAGACTTGAAGCACCTTTAAAAAAAAGGCAGTATAGACTGCAGTGCCAGATGAATGGACATTCACTGACTAACATAAAGATAACAACGTAACTTTCCTCCAATAAACACGTCTCCGTGATACAATATTGCATGTTCAGGAAACATGTTTCTTCTTTGTGTACACAGCCTAAATTATTTGCATTTTGGACATGATGCTCATTTCACACAACTTCAGACCAGGCTATACACACACACATACTTACAACATATATTCACTAAACCCATCCTACAGGGCTAATGTCATGCCCACCCATCTCCAGCACAACCACATTAGCCCATTTGTCACACTCCAGGCCCCTGAGGTAGTCCATAGTGTCGACCCTCTTGACCCAGACACTCTCTCACCCAACTGCCTCCAGAGCCTGGGGTGTCCCTTTTGTAACCACCAACACCCCCACCTACCCTACCCTCCAACCTCACATGCTACCACCACTCCCCCCCTTCACCAACCTCCTCTCTGTCTACACATGCAGCCTGAGGAACCTAAAGCAGCACCAGATGGGGCCTCTTGTTGCCACAACAGGCAGTCATGCATTTGTTGTAAAGCAGCCTCTTTTGCTCTCCCTCTCCTTTGCCCTCTCGGCCTCTCTGTTCGCCTTATACATATTGATGTACAGAAACTTGGCGTGACACGCAGAAGTTGACTCAATTCGTGTAGACCCCCGACAGCTGTCAGACATTACATCCAATCAGTTTGGCTCTAACCAGCCATTGGGCAATAAGCCCAGACTGTTGAGCACCAATGGCCTTTATTGGAGACGACAAATTGGGCCCTCTCAAAAACTCGGCCATTTGCTCTGTATTGCAATTTGTCACCGCTTCGGCTACATTTTTTGGTGGTCACCGACAGTATATCACCTTTCCCAGAGGACACGCTTCCCCATACTGCATTAGAGGAGCTGTCACAATTTCCCCCTTCCCTGAACTCCTCTTTTCTGTCGCAGTCTTTGCCCTCTATAAAAACGCCTCTCATCCAGTGATTGACAGACGAAGTTGCCAGCATGCGCTATTTATCTCTTCTTTACAAGCCGATATCTCGCCTTCCCGGGGTGACAATAGATGAGAAGGAGCTGTCACATCACCATGAACATCTGAACCCACCCATTGAGAATTGTTGTTAAAAAAACAAGACTTGTATGTATTTAAATCCGTGATAGTCAGATTACCAGCTGTTCAGACATCCAAAGGTCTCGGCAGTCATCTCAGAAATTATTCTCGGTTCTTGTTGTGATGTGATTCAGTCACACATTGGTAGGTATAATCAAGGCTCTGGGCTTTAAAAAATCAATCACTGTGCATGGATATGCACGATCAAATCAATACGATGACAGTTGGAAACAGGCTAAAAGAGACCATATGACAGCACGTTCATCATTAAGGTAGCATAATTGAATCATAAGCCTCTTTCACACATAGTTCCTGGTACTGGGATAACATTTCAGGCAACACTAGTGATTTTCCCGAATCACACATCCACTATATTCAGGGACATTTTCGTCATTTGCCTCTTTACACACGCCACGGCAATGCTGTAATAAATGGGGCAAGGACCAGTCCTGTAGGTGGCAGTAATGCAACACTTATGGATGCCAAATCACCATAAAACCTAACAGAAGAAGAAGATAGGAGATAGGGCAAGGCCAGATGTATTTGCACGGATGAAGGACACCTGTTATTATTATCAGGAACATGACTGAAGTAGGTATTTGCAAACGAAAGCGCGAGCATTGATGTTAAGAAGAGCTCTATGTGGGGGGGGGCAAATATCCAAATGCCAGCTCCCTAGTACAAAGTCCATGTAATATCTGATAGAGCCCATGTGTGAATAAAGCAGGTAATTGTCCAGAGAACTCACAGTGAGTGAGTAAGCATGTTGATGACATTTCTATTATGCAGTTTGCATGAAACTGGAAGAAAACAAACATCCGAGGGCGAAGAAGAAGGGTCATTTAAACAAAGATAGTGGCAAAAATGTCTAACTGTGCATTCACACCAAAAGCGTCATGAGCGTCATAAGCGAGCAGCGCGATGCCAGTGACCGGAGTGTCACTGTGAAGTTGAGAGAAGCTCAACTTTATGCAAATGAACAGCGCTACCGCCGAAGCAGCAGCGAGCAACAGCCAATTGTAGACCGTGAATATTCGAGGCGGGACAGTGAAAGAAAAAGAAAGAGAAGACGAAAATGGAGGAGAAGTTGATTGTGGCGGTCTCCGTTTTCCCGTAGCTATATGATGTGTCTCTGTTTATTTACAGAGACACCCAGAAGAAGTCAGATGCCTGGAAAAGGGTATCTGAAATTGTTGGATGTCTGTTAAGTAAACAGGCTCGTGTTGAAATGCAAAGTACATAAAATGTAAGCTGGGTGAACAGGTGGGTTAACTAGAATGCACACAACACATCTGCAGCGCAGCTTGAAAGCCCCGCCCCTTGGCAGCCTTTTGCAAACCCGGCAGAGCTACCAGGCAGCGCGATGCCAGCGACCTGAGCGACCGCTGGCGCTCATGACGCTTTTGGTGTGAATGCACAGTGACTAATGACAATTGTGAACTTCTGTCAGTAAGGGCCTAAGTATTGTCAGAAAAATTCAAGGACTGGGAAAAATGTTGTTTATGACCAAATTACAACCTTGTTCTCTGACTTCGGTATAATCCTTGTCACGTCCTTCCGCCTCCCAAGTGCCACCCATCCTTCTGACACGGACAATCTCCTCTTGTGTGCTACATGTGTGAAAGGGAAACTCCAAACAATGTTTGTACATGATTTTCTGGGTCATATGAGAAAACATCTTAAGTCTTGAGGTAGGAGATTTCCTTGAACATCGATTCCTGCTCCCATTCACGCTAGAAATGTTCCTGAACATTTTAGGGATAAATTGCATATGTGAAAGGGGCTATATATTCCAGATCTCCTTTTCTACATGCTTTTCCAAGGAATTGTTTACCTCACTTATCATAATTTTAACATCAACAGTGGATTGATTGGACTTTACAGTCCTTGATCGCTGAGCTTCTTTGAGCTCCTTCACAGTCAGCACAGTTCTCATATTCTCACCGCAATTTCAAATCTCCGCCCTAAATCCATCTGCCAGTTTACCCTAACTACATACAATAAAGGAGTCGTAAACTTCACATTAAGACAGGTATTGTTGGGGCGGAGAGCAACATCAGGAAGGGGCACGCAACTCATGTTGAAGCCATCAAGCCATCGACCGACACTGCGCCCCTCCGTCCCACAGCTGCAATCCATTATCATTTGTTATAGATTCTGTATATCAACAAGGAAAACATTACATAAAGGGTTCCATATGGTCAAGAAAACGCCATTTTGTGTGTTGGACACTAAACGGTTTGGAGTAATTTAACATGATCCCTTTGGAGAAAGAATCTTGCCCCCTTCCAGGGAAATTTCTAACAAAAGACACAGAAAACATGTGGTGTTGATGCATGCGAGTGCAATAACATTTACTCTGCAAATCACTACCACATTGGGCTGAGTTGTGTCAGGTAAGTTGCCTTAACAATAACCATTCATACTGTAAATTGTACCTTATGTTTCTACTAATGAAGGAAAAGCTAGAAAATGATCCATATTTTTTTTAGCAAACTGAGCAATTAATAGAAAAAAGGTGCAGACATTTCCTGTTAGAGCATATTTAGTCAATAATAAATCCATATCAATTTGACATTTAGGGAGTCGAATTACCTCAAATGTACAATATGCGTGCATTACCTGTGACAGAAATTGCTTGTTGAGGGAATTTGTCTGCATGTATTTGTTTGTTGGCAGGAGTGTGTGTGTCTCAGACCTGTTGTATCTTGGCTGCTGGTGTTGGCTGTGGCCCAGGACTTCCAATTAAGGCAGCATGCCAACAGCACGCTGGCTGCTGTATCATCATGTGTGCCAGGCAAATCAGGGGAGTCTGCTCTGAGACGCTGTGCTACATTAAGGCTTTAATGGCTATCAGTTCGTCACTTAACTGTTGTAAACACCCCCGTCAGTGAACTGTGAGCAGTGCGTGGCAATCTGTTGGTAAATTAATGAGGAGGGGGGGCATTCCTGCCCAGAGCTGGCACATTGCCAAGCCCAGGCTGTAGAGGCAACAGGTTGGTATAAAAATGGAAGAGTGGAGGAACCAGGAAAGGGCACAGTGAAAGGTTGAGTGTGAGAAGGAAAGGAGTAAGGGAAGAGAAGGTGGAAGGAAGTGAATGAAAATAAAAGTTTAAGGTTGTTCTCTTGCACTGAGGACACGGAAGGGGATTCATGTGAGAGGATGTAAATGGAAGCCAGCCTTTCTTTAGGGTTTATACACATTTTTACCAATAAATTTCCATAACTTTTCCATGGCTTTGAGGCAAATTTTCATGATCATACACTGGCTTGTGTCTTGTAGGAAGAGTGAGAATTAGCCACCTTTAGTGCCCAAAGCACATCTGCAGTTGGGTCTTCGTTTTTGGACACGGCGCCCAAAATAGTCCACTTGTCTAATAGTGGACGAGAGAGAAGCACCACAGCTGACAGTCTGTGTCACATCAATCAACAGGGTGAAAAAGCCAGTATTGGGGGTTGACACAGCACCTATGGTTAACTCCTTTAGCATGGTTACCTGAAGCTGCATCTCTCGTGTTAAAAATGTTTTACAACTCAGTCCACATCTTGCGCATGCCAGGTTCTGGTCTTTCTCAAGCCATGCCTTATACTTGTTCAAGTAAAGCCAGACATTATTAAATTGGTGGTTTCATGGCATTGTGCCCCCTCACATCTTGTCAAAGAACAAGCTGCAACTCAAGTTGGAGAACAACATAACATCAAGCAGCCTGACCGATCTGCCAAAACATTAAAACGTTGTTTAACCAATATTAATTTTTCTCAGGTGAATACTCTATTATATATATATTTGTGAACCAAATTTCCATGACTTTTCCAAAACTTCTCCAGGCCTGGAAATTGCTATCTACAAATTCTCTAACTTTTTCAGTCTTTTCATGGCTGGACAAACCCTGTTAACCCTTAACCTCAAACAATTCACCAGTCGAATTAAAAAAAAAAAAGGCTATGAAAAAATGAATGAGAGCAGTAGACAAAAGCTGTTCTTGAACTAAAGCAAACTGATCTTGGAGCAACAACCAAAAGATCCAACACTTTATAGGAACTGCTCTATCTCAAGGAGCAACATCCTGTATGAGGGTGGTTCAGATTTCACATTGAACAGGGCTTGAGCCTTCGCCAGCGACGCTTCGGCTGAGCTAATTCACTAAATAGTCTGTGTGAACAACCCCTGGCCCCACTCCACCCTTTTTCCTCACTTCAAAGTAACTTTATTAGGGGAGAGATTAGACTGCACTTAACCTCTAATGATGCCATATGAGAGGCTGAAGAAAGAGGGTTCTGCACGACGCTGTTTTATTTGATAGTTTCAATATGAAGAAAGGAAGGAGAGCAGCAGGGGGAGAGGAGGGAGTGTGAAGCATGACAGCTCCATATCTGAAAGCGACGTTCTGTCGCAGGCAGCCCGCCACCACTCCTACCCTACCCTCTCTGACGATGTACAGCTGTTTTCTCCTCCCTCTCTCCTTCCCCTTCACCCTTTTTCTTTCTCTCTAACCTCCCACAATCCCTTTTTCTCCTTTAGTCAAACTCCATCCCCCTCTCCCCCCTGGCTTTTTTCCCCCCCACAAAAAAATAGGCCAAGGTAACTTGCCAGCACCTCCCCCTGCCCCCCCTCCCTCCTCCTCCCCGGGGGTTTGTGTGATATTTAACTACGGCTACAGTGGCATTTACTAATTTTATATGTGCAGAATTTATGTCAGATTCTTATTCAGCGAGAACAGGGGAGAGGAGCAAAGGTGGCTGGCTCCGTGTCCACTGTGTATACACTGGTATTATGTGAACTATTCACAACACGTCCACTGACACGAGCATCGCTATTTTGTCTATAACGCCGCTGCTTTCCAACCCAGGTGCCACAATTAAAGCCTAACCTTAGCATTTGGAGAGTGCGACATGAAGGAGCCAATTTGTTGTCCACCACACACCCTGACTTCGATACAGAGTGGCCAATAGAGGTGTTCTTTTTTTTTTTTTTTTTTCTAGAGGGAGCTCACAGCCCAGGGGCCACATCTTGTTGACAGGGGTGCGAGGTCAATCAGATACTACCGATACAGCGACACAGGCAGACAAAGACATGCAGGCACATACACATACACAAACACACAAAGGCGTGCACATGTGCAGACATGGAGAGTGTGCAGGTCTGCATGTGCACACATGCTGTCACACACAGACACACATTGCAGTATATCACCAAATCACTTTCTCTATTACTCTTTACATTACTGAATGAATCCTCAATGACCAAAAGCACACATATGGAAATACTGCTAAAGCTTTCATGAATGCATCAGGTTACATACGATTGGAGTCGCACGTTTGTTTTTAAGGAAAAAATGCACATTGAGTACCTGCACACTTTGGGTTAGTATGCTTTTACTCCCTCTAATTAGTTGGCTCAGGTTGACTCATGGTATTACGGTATACCAAGGAATCCAGACGGTATGATTTTTAACACCGTCAAAAATACAGACGCTCCTCATTCTTTTAAACTCATTGTATGTGCTGCACAGAACACACCACCAGAGGTCAGTCTCCATGGATGCAACAGGCAGCTGAGCTCGCAGACGTGGCAACTGCAAGTGGTGGGGATAAACTGTGGGGGAAAAACAGCATATTTTCACATCCAACTAGCTGAATTAAGGGTTACTTTAGGGCAAACCAGCGTTGGTGATTGTGGACCGACTAACTAAGTGACTAACAAAACTAACTGAGGAGGTTTTGATGAGTTTTATTTTCATTTTGTTGAGTTGGAATTCGGTATGTTTTACAATGAGTTAAGACAATAGTTAAGCTTGTCTTAATTTAGTGAGAACAATAACCTGAATTCATAAGGTGTTGAGTTTTACTTCTGTGTTTATTAAGGGAAATAGGTGTAAGAACCTTTCCTGACATCTTCTTATTGTTCATAACAAGATGTCTTGTTCATATGTTTTATTCATTACACTGAAAAAGCAAAGAGAGCTTGCGAAACATAGCGAATTCACTGGCAGCCACACACCCTACCACCATATACAGTATACCTGGGGAAATTTCAGGAAGGTATGAAAAAATAGATACTGCCCAAGCCTTTCAAGCATTAAAATATTCAATACAAAGGGTCAAACTATACAAAGGAAAGTGATAGCAGATAGGAGCACTGCCAACAATACAAAACTCCTATTAACTATACTATATGCAGGTCAATGATTGCATGGATGATTTCATGACATTTTAATTTGCAGCCATCAAAACTGAAGCTTGAAATAAAACAAACAAAAATGAATCACACGTTTTGGACAAATTAGCATTAGCAATCACAGTGATATGTTATACTCTCTGCTGATGGCCCTGGAAACAGGAAACAGATGTCATTATGACAGCCCCAGTTTAAAACTGTGATTGAATCACAAACCTCCAAAGACAGTAACTCTGAAAAGAATAAAATCACAGTACCAGTGTAGCACAGAGCCAAAGAGTGATAGAGACAGTGAGTTAGAGGAAGCAAAAGAGAATGAAAGAGCAAGAGAGTGATAGAGTCTCAGAGAGAGAAAAAGAGAGTTGAAGGATGGGGAAAAAGAATGATAAAAGGAACTGCCTGAAAAGGGGGTTCAGGAGATTGACCTGTGGGGCTTAAAATCAAATTGCAACGGTATTGTATTCCCTCCCATTTCCAGTACGGCTAGTAAGCTCCTTATTGATAGACGAGAGATGAGACCACCCATACCTGGGGCTCATCCTGCTGTCACCGTGCAGGACGGGCACCAGGAGGAGGGAGAAATCACACAACACATGTGGGGCCCTTTTCTATTTTGCAGCCAAAGCCAAAACCAAAGCCAAATCCCCAGGGTGGGATCCCGCCTCGTCCCCCAACTCAATAAAATAATTAGCTTTTGGACGGCCCGGCCGTTAATCAAGCTGCTCTAACATATGCAAAGGCGAAAAGAGGACGAGAGAGAGAGAGAGAGAGAGAGAAAGATGTATCCATTTTTTTTATCCGCCTTTTCACTTGGCGAGCCGTGGCACTTTTATCTGTAAAAGTCGCTGATGTGAGTTCTTTTTTTTTTTTTCCTTCAGATTTCTATAAAACATACGGCACAGCCAGATTGCTTTTTAATTTTATGTTTAGTCTACAGGAAGCCAGATTATTGCTCCCCGGACTGAGGGGGTTGAGAAGTAAATGAGAGAATCAGCACAAACTGTTTCGTTTCAAATAAATCTGCTAGGTGCCGGAGAGAGGGCACGTCATGTGAAGATTTTGTTTAAATAAACTCGTGCTTTTTCCAACCTCTCCCCACGATTCCTCCATGTGTAATTGTTAGTTGTAAATGAAACATCTGTTTGGCTGTGGCGTTGCAGTCGAAGAATGCTTCAACAATTACAGCAGCCCTCAGACAAATAAGCAACTAGAAATGGGACGCATTAAAAAGCCCACAACACCATTTTCTGGTAGCACATTTGTGAAGGCTTTCTAAATAATCCAATAACTATACAAACACTAGCAATAACTTGCTAGTTTAATATCACTTTTGGACAGTTTATATTCACAATTCCTAAAAAAACAACAACTTCAAAACAAAAGGAAAATGTGGGGTAATGTACCGATACTAAACTCGATTAATCTCAGTGACACAAAATGTTATGCTAATGCATGAAAAGTGATGCAGAGGTGATAGGAGGCTGTCTGACAACAACTGAGATGCCTCTTGTCTGTGGAGGCCTTTGCAATGTGGCACTGTTGGAAATGGCACTAAAATATGGAGCGCTAATTTAAGGCCTGACACATTTCACTGTCTAATTTTGCTATTGCTACACATTACAATCAGGAGGTTGCAGATATGTGTTTTATATTCACCCCATTGGGGGATTAATCAGTTTTTTCGCACCTACTGTATATGAAGGGCAAATGGGCTTAACCTTAGATATGCAAATAGCCTTTCTATACATGCTATGCTCAAGAATGTATTTCAGTTGAAAGCGAAAGGTCACAAAGACGACTCATAATGTCAGCTCTAACCAACAGTGTCCAGTTAAGTTTTTCTTATGCTGGACTAATACGTCACAACCATATAAAACAACAGTTTGGAAAAGAGAAGTACAGCCAACTGTGAAGACTCAAATCCTGGTGGTCAAATACCTCACACTGTCAAAAGTGACTACACATTCAAGAAATACCTTGAAAAACAATATCAGATACGCCTGCTGAGAACAGAAAACAAGTCAATGTGCAGCAGTCAGATACACTGAGGATAAGAGCACTCATAGAGCTCTTATCCTTGAGAGAGAATCTGTGAGAGCACTCATAGATTTTCCTTTGCAGTGAACACGAGCTCATACTGAAATGCTAAATAACAACGACTTCTATACGGTCCACCAAAACAGAGAGAAACACGCGCCGGCCACCCCTCATCTTTTATATTTTTTCTTTCCATCCTCCTCCGGCCCCCCGTCCAAAGCTCACATCTCTAATGCATGAACCCATCGCCAGGCATTGTGGAGGAATCCAGCATCAACCAACAACGTGTTCAATAAAATATGGAGGCATGGCGTTCAAAGCCATGCTAAACGCACCTGACATGGGGGAGAGAGAACAGGACGTGCAGCTTTTGTCAGATAGGAGGGGAAGAGAGCAAGGAGTACCAGAGAGAGGAGAAGCTGAGAGGAACTGTTGGGAGGAATATCGCAACTTTCAGATCATAACACTTCCACTGTGGCTTGGGAGCAATGATGGTAGACTGGTGGCTTACACAGATCTGGCCTGTGAGCGCATGTTTGAGTGAGTGAATGTGTGTGTTCAGGTTGTTGATTTTCAGGATAGCGTGAGGTGTGATTTAATGCACCAGTTAAATTCCATCCTGATTAGTTTTTCCATCAATAAACTGCACTACAGACTTAATACAGTTCAGTTTAGGTCAAACGAAATTCGATATTTCAAAGTGAAGAATTTGCTTCAAGATGTTCAGTATAAACTCTTCGTAACAGTTGTTTAGAGGAATAGTTGGACATTTTGCGCCTATTTGCTTTCTTGCCAAGAGTTAGATGAGAAGATCGATACCATCAGAAAATATGTAGCTGGAGCCAACAGTACGTTTTCTTGGGTTAGCAAAAAGACTGGAAACTGGGGGAAACGGCTAGTCTGGCTCTGTCTAAAGGTAGTAAAATCCCCCTACCAGCATTTCTAAAACTCACCACTTCAGATAGTGACTTCCTCAAGTCTCTTCTGGTTGGTTGACAAAGAAAGAAAGAAAGAAAGAAAGAAAAGAAATAGTCATTTTTATATTTTTTTATTTTTCTTCCATGGATTAAACACGCAACATGTATATAATTCATGATAATGAGTGAACTTTAGAAGTACTGCTTTGTGGATTTTGTTACCTTTAGACAGGCTACGTGCTTTCTCATTTCTAGCCTTAATGCTAAGCTAACATAACCTGCTACTGACTCCTTTTTAACTATTATTGAACAAAAGCAAAACAGAAAAAAAACCCCCAAAAAACAAACAAAAAAAAAAAACAACAAAAGATGGATTATGTTGTCATGAAATAGCATGGGTCATGGAAGTTGCTGTCTTCATTGTCAAACAACCCCTACTGCTGATGAAAATCTATCTGACGTGACTTGGGTAAAAAAATGTTCACAGGAGAGGAAAAGTTAATGTTAAAGTTTTATTCATGTTATCTTCATACACATTTACTTGTGTTAACATATGCTATGTCATTTCAAAATAGCCTCAACTAACGTAACTTTAACTTGCTAACATACCATTAGCATTAGATGAGTCAACTACCTACGCAGCTCAAACCTCCTGGAACAGCGCTAGGCTTTGAAGCCAATTTTACGTAGTGGCCAAATGTGAAATTACACAACCCTTGTGAAACGACTAATTTCACTATTGGGATTTGATCCCTTTTGTCTGATAACATTTCAAAAGTCTAGACGAGCTGCATGATGAAATTTTTTTTCCACATTCAATTTAGCCAAGGGCTAAACCAGAAGTTAGCCACTCGGCCGGTGGAAGTTTCTAGTGCGCTTGCCCTATAGGCCCAATGATGTGGAAGATCTAGGTCATTACATACTGTGGAAATCAAGCTATTTCGGTTTCATGTGCTACAGAGCACCTGTATAAACAGGGCCCTAACTCCAACTCTGTATCCAGTTCTCTTTATGCCTCCATGATACAGCTACTGTGGCTGAAGTTTTGTGGCTTATTCAGTTGTGGGGTAGTAAAACAAATAGATATGTAGTAGTCAGTGTTGATATTGTAGCGTGTTACTGTATTAGCTTGATGGTTGGTATCAGCCAGTTGTCATGATAGCACATTTAAGTAAGCTGGACCAATATTAAATATCATCATTATACATTTGGTTTCTGCTGAATTACTGTGTTGCAAAATGGCACACAATTAATGAAAAATGTACTGTGTGGCAGATAAAATGCTGTGTTACTGTTATTGGGTACAATTCCATGACACTACACAAATTAAAATGAAATATCTTCTGGTGTTTCCCCAGAAGTTAGAGCTACTTTAGGGGTTAAAGGTTATGTGACAGCATGGACAGGCGATCAAATGAAACGACCTGTTACCTTAAATAAGACTGCAAATTTCACTGGGCTGGAAACATTTGGAATACAGTAAGTACACAACTCAACAAAATATATAACCCAGGTCTAGTTGTTTCATGACATTTTAATGCGGAAAGTTAAATATTACATCTTTAAAAGACTGATTATAAAAAGCAATTAGTTCACTGAAGGCCAAGCTGCAATATAATAGAAATTACAGATGTTTTCCATATTTTCATTGCTGAATTTTAATGCCTCGCTGCTTTCTGACACCACTAGTTTGTATGGAAGTGTGTGTCTGCCTGTGTGTGTGTGTGTGTGAGTGGGTTACTGAGGTAGATGGAGAACAAGAGAGACAGCTAGAGCAGGGGAGATTGAGCACAGCGGACTGTGTGGCCAATGATGTCTGCAGATCATCATGTATCATAATTACCCACAGCAGAAATTAGAGTAGGGATGTTGAAATTTCCATCATGTCTGTTTTCTTTGGGCCTCGCGCACCTAATCACCTCCAACGGAATGCGGCTGTCAATCATCGCATGACTCCTGTCCTCAATCCATAATTCCAGGGTCCCCCGAGTGGCGCTGCCTGCTGGACCAAGCTGCCTTGCACACATGCACAGATAAACGCACACACACACGCACGCGGCCGCATGCACACAGAGGTATGCACAATTTCTAGTATTTACACACAAACACACTTGTACACTGCACACACTCAGATTAGTAAAGAACAAGAGGCTGAATGCAAGCAGCCAAATGAAATAAATAAATAAATAAATAGATAAATAAATAAAATACAAGCTGGTGTTCTCATAAATTTTAGATGACAGGCTTATATTGATTGGGTTGTGTTTGAAACTAAACAAGTTATATCCATGGCCCAGAGCACTGAACATGCACTCTGTAATAATTATTTATGATATATTTGGAGTAGGGCCCAGTGATGTTCTGGCATAATAAGCTGGAGCAGACTACAGACTGTAATCACCTGGGCTGTCTTTCAGTACCAAGGCCGGATAGAAAGCTCGCTTTATGAGAAATACAAACTTTTATTTTTTTTTTTTCTTAGGAGCTGACAGAAATAATCAAAACTGCCTTCCCTTGTGAGGCGTTTCGGGGTGAAATCAAACTATTTTCATGAAGGACAAGAATTTATAAATGATAGAGCTTATTCACTTGATTACAATGAATTTACATTTGTCCATAGAGGAGGTCTTTTTTTTTAATTTGCAGCTTTTTTATTTAGCTTTATTTAAAAAGATCAGTCAATTGAGAAAAAAAATCTCATTTACACTGACGACCTGGCCAAGAGGCAGCAACAAGAAGTCGATATATGACATATATACCGCTAGTGCAATAAAATAACAGACAAAATGAAAACTATACAATATATACAGTATATGAAACAACTGATATCTATGTACTTGTTCCACAGAAGCAAATTCAACTAGGATTACTGCTTCACTGCCTCCACAAAACCAGTCAGGTTTCTCTTACAGTGTACATTCATGTCTGTGAATACATGAATGCTTCACACACATCTTCCCCTGACAACACAAAAATTCCACACAATTAAGCACAGTTTCAAGGTGGACTCCCAAGATTATGATGTTGAATAATGGCCAGAAAAGTTTTGCAGAACATTATGATGTCACAGTGAAGCTGACCTTTGAACTTTTCGATATGAAATGTCATTGCTCCATCATATCATCTTGTTAGACATTTGTGTGAAATTTTGTCATAATCAGTGAGAGAATTCTGCATGTTCAGTGAGGTCACAGTGACCTAAATCCGAAATCAGCCCCAGTAGATGTTAGTGCCAAATATGAGATTACCTCAAGGCCTTCGTTAGATATCACATTCACAAGAATGAAACAAATGTAAGTTCACAGTTTCCTTGACCTATGACCACCAAATTCTAATTGGTTTATATGTGAGTCCTGGTGGACACTGGTGCCAAATTTGAGAAAATTCCCTCAGGGTGTTCCTGATATATTGCATTCACAAGAATGGGACAGACAGACGAACTTACGGACGGACAGACGACCCAATAACATTATGAGTCCTGCCCTGGCTATTGCTGGCACGATAGCATAAAAACAGATGCAGAGATCAGAAACTATCGCTTGAAAATGAGTTATTACAGGAGAGTAACGAAATAATGTTAATTAGGGTTACTATTGGAGATACTGAGTAGTGAGTCGAGATATGGAGAGTTTTTATTCAATGATAGTTTTATAAATGAACTGACACCAGTGGGTCTCCTTGGTATAGAGTGATGGCCAGCTGACCACAGAATATGCAGCATGGTAGATGAGGTCCAGTTTACTGAGACGAACCTGTAGATTAAGTTGTCAGCTTAACCAAGGTTCACTTTGCAGAGTGGTTGTAAGATGCTTTAGTTCAGTACAGGAAGACAATTCTTGCTCTAACTTTGGAGAAAAGCATGTTGATATGCATTTGAAATGAGAGTGAACTGTCGAATCAGACACTTAGGTATATACAGCGGTTGATGAATTTGAGTTCTGACCCATCCAGGAAGGAGATTTTGCAGGGGCAGGCAACATGAGGCAAGTTCTGGATGAAAAGCGTGCATTTTGTTTTATTAGCATTTAGGAGAGGATGAAGGTTAGAGAAGGCATATTGGACACTGCTGAAACTGTTTTGTGTTTGTGACCTTTTCAGAGAAGAATAGCGATGGTAGATCTGATCCAGCCGACTCTCACCGAGGAAAAATGACCATATAGGTCGACCTTGCAAGTACCTTATAACAACCCATACTTATATTCATTGCAAGGCGGTACCCTCCAGTGTCCATAGTAATAATTAGCATAGGAGGAAGTGACTTGACATTGCATGTAAAGGTTTTTATAATGTTTTGCAAATATCATAGAAACTTTTATACAGGAGACCGGTGTTTATGTTCCAAAGTCAAGGTTGACTTCTTTTGATAACAGCGTAGCCTAGTATGCTAATATGTGTAGCATGCTATGCCAGTAGCGTATGTGACATGTTGTATGTCATGTGACATTTGTCAGCCATTAGAATGCTAATATAAGTCATTTTGGAGGTCAATGGAAATCCGTTTGTTCTGTTGTTTAGGCATGAGAGAGCGGTGATCCAATCAGTAACCAGACACTATACATGAATGACTATGCTCCATTAAAATGAAAAGAAATCTGAAGCTACGTCTATCTGCAGGCCTGAAGAACGGCAGGTGGATGATCATCCTATTTAGTCTGTTTTGTGTCACCCACCAATGTTGCGTTCAAACAACAACAGCCTGATATCATAGATGCGACCAAGATACAACCAGCCTGTCAGAAGATGCTGCAGAGGATTCAGTATCTGATTTGCAAAGTGGCCACATTCCAGTCTGTGTGTTTGTGTGTGTGTGTGTGTGTGTGTGTGTGTGTTTATGAGCTGATAAGCTGCAGGAAGATGAGCTGGGGACCTGCGGGTGACAGGTGATGCACTTCACATTTAACAAGCTTACACTCCAGTGTGTCCGTACATACAAACAGGGCGTAAGTAGCTCAGAAATCAATGGCCTCTGAGGGGGAAGAGGAGTGTCCTCCACCCACCCGCACTCCTTCATGTCTGGCCAACAAGAGCTTAGACATTGCTAATCCATGTTTAATATCAAGGAACTGTGGCGTACGATGAGGAGGAGGGGGACAAAAACACAGCGCCCTCAGATTTCCAATTTGGAACAAATAAAAAATTGAAGAGTAATGTAACACTAATCAGGAGCTGTTGTTTACCTTGCCGTGATCTCTGACTCAATGTGTGATGATGTTTCCCCATGGGGCCTTAGTATGTGTGTGTGAATGTTTGTGTACACGTGTGTGTGTCTAGATTACACTGAGCCATTTTCCCCCAGTTTGTTGACCGCTATCCTCCATCCAAACACAGATCACCACAAATCACTCTCACATGTATTAAAACACACATGGCCATGCTTTTAACTCGTCTGGCATGAAAATGGCTGCGGAACAGATAACTAACCACCTGTTTCATTTTTGCAGGCAGCCATGTAATTTCCTGGGTCATCCGTATTTTGGGAGATGTCCTAATTACTCTGAGCAACTTTTGAATTGCTCTGCCTGAGAAATCACACACAGCAGACAATGTTTTCCACATGTGGAAAGACTTATTAGCCTGATCATCATCTCTAACATCTGAAAATATGATCAGTCATTACTGCGAGCTTTAAAACATGTGTGAGCTGTCCTTCAAATGCTTCCTTTATAAGCATTTGAGTAAACCCCAAAACTAGTTTCTGATCTTAAAGAATTAGGCAGGGGATTCAAATTCTGTAAAGGGACCAAAAACAAAAAATTGTGAGTCTGTCTCACAATACTTTTTAACGTCTACCATACACTAGAAGACTTTGAAAAGACTAAAGTACAACACTCTCAAAAGTCCATGTGAGAGTTTAGTCACACACTATAAGATTTTGCAAAGACTGGGGTCTCCTTTGGAGATTATTTTCCATCCTGTTCGTGGGATAAAATATTACACCAAATTCCCTTTAAGAAATATGACGTATTTGCAGTTCCTTATGTGTCTGCAAAAAACATAACTCCAGGAACACAAGAAAAAAGGTGCCACATATGGACAGTATTATTGTCAATTCTGCTTCAAAAAGAATCCATACAGATAAATTGTATTTGTGTACAAACTTTACATTTTGGATTTTGTTACCTCAACTCACCACGAACCCTGAGATCCTCTGCAGCTGCTCTTTTAACTGTTCCTAATTTCACTACAAAAATCTTTGGTGATGCTTCTTTTAGCTACTACACCCCAAAAATATGGAACACCGTGCCTTGAAATATTAGACTTGCTGGCTCAGTGGACAGTTTTCAACGACGACTCATAACATATCTTATTAACATAGCCTTTAACTAGAAGCTGTCTGTTTTTTTTGCTTTGTCTCTGTCCTGGTTAGCTGCACTATTTTAGCAGGAGAAGACCATTGGATGAAGAGGATTTCTCACTAAAATAAGTGCTGGTTGGTGGATAATACACATGCTGAGTTTAACTCTTGTTGACTCTAAAACTCCACTAGTTTCTCCTCCTTCACAGCACACAAGAACCAAGACTTGTTCACGTTCTTGCTCCTCTCTGGAGTGTTCTCCATGTTTACCTTTTTATCCTGTTTGCTGCTTGCTATTTGGTGCTGGAGTGAGTACAGCTATTGGTTGTTGACAATGTTCACATCATTGGACTTGAGCATCTGCATGAAGCAGGACTAAAAACTTACAATGATATTAAACATGTTCGATTTTGTCAAAAGGTCAAGATGAGAAAGAAGCTGACCTTAGACAGCTTGGACTGAGTTTTATGACCACCAAACGGTAAAGATCACGAGAGCACAAACCAACTGCGGTAAATCTCGCCTGAGTTTATTCCAACATTGGAAATTTATCTGCGACTTTTCAGCTTGAAAGTTGTTTACCGTAAAGTCAGTATAAATTCTGCAGCCTGTCTGAGGCCAACTTGTTTGCTACGGAAGATGTGAATCTTTAAAAACCTGGAAAAAAACATCTTTTCTCATTTTCAAAAATGGCTAGTTCCTAAAACAGCTGGTGAGTGTTTTCAGCTGGGGATTTAATGTGCTCTTGAGCAGCAGAGTAGTGCATGTGGGAATGACTTAAAATAAAAAACAGTGTCCATGTTTGTAGTGAAGAAACATGTCACCCAGTACAACAGCGTGGCTCATTAAAGTGTTACATTAGAGACAGAAACAGATCTTTCATTTGCTGTGATTTGGCTGGCATAGTTACAGTCACCAACTTTCATGCTATCTTTTCTAATGACTTTAATGACTTTTATGACTTCTGTGACACACACAAATTTCACAAAGCAGTTATGTTGGGCCACACACACATGCACCCACACACACATGCACACACTCAAATCCATAAGAGAGCTGGGGGAGGATCCTGCAGAGGTCAGTATAGCAGCACCAAAGATCAAAGACTTCTTTGACTTCACAAGTGTGAGTGTGTGTGTGTGTGGTGTGTGTGTGTGTGTGTGTGTGTGTGTGTGTGTGTGTGTGACCGCGTGCAAGTTTGTGCGGGTGTGTGTGATCTGTGTTTGTGCGTGATGGCGGACAAGACTTCTGTGTTACCCACCGCGGTAAAACCACTTTTCTGAACAGACACGTTGTCTACAACAGTTAAATCAGTCGGGCAGCACAAGAGAGCGGAGTCTTTGCTTCCTCGAGTTGGTACAACAAATCTCACTTCTTTTACCCTTCTTTTTATCATTGTGTTCGCCACATCCGCCTCCACCTGCCATCATAAGAGCAGGAACTAAAAAGCTGAAATTATCTACCTCAACTGAAAGCCGCGGTGAGATTTCCTTTGTTAATTAATTCCATGCTTGCCATTCTCGTAAACTCTGGATTTCTAACACGTACCGTGTACATGTGTATCGCACATATGAGCGAAAAAAAGAAAAGATAAAAAAAAGGTATCCTGAAAGGTTGTGTTGCTGATAGGAGAGCGGTGTGGCTGCTGGAGGTGGAGGAGGAGGAGCAGGGGAGGGGGGAGTAGAAGAGTATTCTTTTCCTCCGCCTCTCCTCTGGTTTTAATTGCAAGGTGCAAAAGTGAAATGGCTGTGCTACATGATAGTGTTAGAGGAAACAGGGGTGTCAATGGGTGAGGGAGGTGGTGGTGAGGGGATGATGGGCAGACAGCAGAGTGGTAGAGCGGTGTTGAGAGGTGGGGTGGTGGTGGCGATGGTGGCGGTGGTGGTGGGGTGGACCCGGGGTGTGTGCACGAGAATGCGTGTGTGTGTGTGTTGGAGGTGACAGACAGGAGTGGAAGTCCCCAAGGTGCTCTCCGAGGAGCAATAGATAAAGATTCTCTGGGGAAATTTTTCTCATTAGTCCTCAGACACAGTTCAGTAATTCAGCCGTGTCAGGTTACCGTTTGTCATGAGACAAAAAAGAAAAAAAAAGTAAATAAATCAGCATGAGGAATAATTTGAAAAGCACCTCTCTGCTTCCTTTATTTGGATATGTCACTTCAAAGCTCCATCTGATTTTAAACTCCTGTCATCAATTGTACTCGGCACTTCCATTGAAGGCCATTATGAGCTGTAACAAACTGTGCGAGATACTTATCATCCCCTGATAAGTCAACCTTTAATGATGAAATGAGGTTACTCTCTCGCTGTGGAGTATTTCAAATCTGATGGCGGCAGTATCATTTGGCACCAAAGTAGGCTAAAGCAAGATAAATATGCTATCTGTCGCCACACTGTGCTGTTTACCGGCTCAGTACAACAACTGGGCCGCATTCAAAGTGAGACGATACAAAGGAAGAGCTATGATGTTGACACCGGAGATACAGCTGGAGTAAGAAAACACCCTGGTCTAACTGGGTAACATATTAATCTTGCCCACCAACACAGCCTGCAGTTATCTCCTCTGTACAAGAGGCTTCTCCAGGAACAAAAGAAGCTCTTCCTCAAACAGCGTTGCAAGTTTTGGACATTTTTATTACACTGTTAGCGGCATCAATTTTAAGCAACAAAAGGAGCCCCCGTTTGTGTGTCACCCCGGAGACAAAGGCAAACCAAGACAAATGAATTCCTCGGGCATGTGATTGTTTAAAATGTGTGTGTGTCTGGGGGGGGGTGGGGGGGGGGGGGAAGGGATCTATTCTTTCACACGTCTCCTTGACACAACAGCACGGATACAACGAATGTGCCCTTTTGGAGACAGAGACACCGGGGCGAGACAGACACACAGTTGTGACAGTCAGAGGGAGTGTGGGGGGTGGGGGGGGGGGGCACCAAATGTATGAGGGATCCTCATATCTAGTTCATTATATTTTCAGCATTGTAATCAATAATCACAGACGCCTGCCTGCCTCTTCCTCCTCCTCTTTCTCTACTTCTGTGGGAATTAATGAATAATAGAAACATCATGAAATTCATTTTCGCGATCATCATTCTAAAACCAGGAGGACCATTAGTCTGAGAATAGATGCTGCTTGCTGTTGGCCTTTGTCACCCTCTCCTGCTTCCTGTAACTGTCTGGCCGTCTGCATGCCTAAGCAAGGAGGCCGAGGCCTTTCTTACTCCATTGTCAAATGGAAATGGAAGTCTGTTTCTCTCTGTAATTGCTCCTCTGTGTCTGCATCATCTTTACCAACGAGGAAAAAGCAAAGACGAGAGACGGAGCATGAGAGGCCTGCTTGCCCTCTGCTATACGATCAACCTCGACGGTCTATTATACCTGACGCTCCTCATCTCACTCATTATCCTCGTGGGTTAAAAGGTCAGATCGTACCCATCCCAAGTGGTCATTTAACTCTTCTTAACACAACAAAGAATGCAGATGACATCGCTGTTGCATAAAAAGGTTAGGCGCAGCGCAACCTGGAGAAGTCTCTGACGGCTCACTCACTGCATATTTTTTTTAAAAGGAGAGAAATACAGTGCGCGCTTCAGTCTTGGCCCTCACCTCCGTGTGTTGGAATGACCGGTGCTTTGGCTCTCACCGTGCGCGGGGAGAATAACAGTTCAGCCTTGTGGCGACCTTGGATATACCCTGGGCCAGTGCTGTTTTAATACAAGCACTGCTCCCACTTTATGGATGCCTTTGTATTATTAATACTATGAGAAATGAGAGGCGAGAGGTGAGAGACTGCGGGCTGGGTTTATGGATACTGCTGCGCCCAGCAGCGCGGGCCGGCCATGGGAGTATAGAGGAAGGCTGAGTAGTGAAATTATTCTGAAAACCACATAAACTTTAGCGTTAGTGAAGAACAGAGGGACTGTTCTGTGCCCGGGGCCACACACCAACAACATTACAATTAACATGGGTTCATTTTTAATACATTTTATCGTTCTTTTGGGATTAACATACTGCTAATATATCACATCCTTCCTTTCCAAATTCCCGTGCCAACGTCGAGTGTAATGAAACCAGAGGTGCCTGTAAATGTAATTCCTGGAGCAGGGGAAAACACTGATGTTCTTCAAGCATTGTGCCTAACCTCTGGACTCCGAAACCCCCACAAAATAGAATTATTACACCCCAAGTAGTCGGCTTGGAGTCAGTCATGCGCTGCTGTTAGTCCTGCCTCTGTCTGTGATGGCACATTGATCAACTGTATGTCCTCGGGCACAGCCGCGCAAGCCAAGCAGAAGCAGCAAGAGCTTATAAAACACTTTTAACCAAACTTCAGGGCAAACCGGGCTGAGGATAAGTGTATTTCAGACGATGGGGCTTGTGTGTGATTCTTTTTTTTTTTTTTTTTGGTCTGTGTTTGCTCGACAGTGTGTGGATGTGTGACTCTGTGTGTTTGAGCTGGAGGGAAGCTGTGTCGCAGCACCTCGAGGGCCAATCTCAGAAGTGAAGCGCCTGAAAGTGGGACAACCCCCTGCCAAATGTACGACACAACAACTTCATTTAGAGCAGCACAAAGTCGGCAGAAAGTCATCTGCCAAGCCAACAACAAATTAATCTTCCCATTGGCTAGCATGCACGCGGCATTCATCAAAAAACGGCCGATTTTGACGCGCATAACAAAACCCGATACAAAATATACAAAGCGTGGATACAGTGAGGTTTTAGTGTGTGCTGAAATACACACAAGAGAGCTATGAGGGAGAGACAAAGATACAACGTTGTAAGAGATTATGACTTCTCCCTTCATTTGAATCTGCGCTCAAGTTGAATAACGCTATTTATAGAAGTGGCTTTGAAACTGCTCTGAGAATTATGTAAATTCAAATAACATATTCTTTATATCAGAGTGAAAATAATGAAGGCCCTATAATGTGTTCCTTGTAACAATGAGCGAGTTTGAGGAAATTTTCTGCAGACCCTGATCTTGCAGAACAATGCCTTGTTCATGGACAATTAAAACAAAGAGCAATGGGGTTCTGCTGGGACACAGCAATGAGCATAAATGTCCTTTATGGCGCGTGCAAATTGTCCCTTTTTTACAGCGCTTGAGCAGGCTCGACCTTAAGGAAGAAAAATCATACAAACGCCCCTCTTCATTTCTCTTATTTTCCATGTCTTTTCATGTACAGTGTCTGTCTCTCTTAGGGTCTCCTCTCACTCACTCGTTCTGTCTTCCCCTCCAACTTTTTACTCACATATTTTCCGCTCCTACCTTTCTCAACTGTACATGATAGCTGGTGGAATAAAACACCATCTTGGTCTTTCATCTTCTGCCTACTTCCCCCCCGTCTCACTTTGCGCTTCTCTCTCAGACTTTACTGGCTTGTAACGAGCTGCGATTCATAGCACATTTATTTTAGATGCTATCTAGTGAATCAACGGGAAAATCGATAAGACCTGTAAAATCTTAGTTGCTTTTTCAGGATTTGTAAAAGTAACAGACAATATTAAACCAGCATTTTCCTATGAATATGCACAGAGTATGAGATTACACCACCTCATAAAGTGTATTTATTCAATCACAAAGCCATAAAGTCACCTAAAACTCCTAAAGATTTTATGCACAATAACTTTTCAGAACTGCACAATATTGCAGCTTGGAAAAAAGTAAGCTACAGCAGCAAGACTGATATACCTAATGTGTTTAGTAATGGGCCCTTTTAGCATCAGTGTCAGCCTTAGATGGCATGCCCATTATGCCCAAAATGACTCCAGGAAAATCACAGTGACGCTGCATATCACAAGCCTTTCAAGGGTCCTGTAGTCTGTCAGAACTGTAAATGGAAGATTTCTAAAATCTATGTTTCGGAACTAAGCCCAAACAGGCAACAGCAACAGGTGAAAAAAACAAGCCAAGTCAGTTTCATTTGACCTGTATAACCCCTAATCACAACTTTGTCCTGGATGGTTTTCTACTTTCTCAAACCTACTACACCAACTCTCCTTAGACCTTAGGTTTGGAGAGGGACAAATCATTTCACTGGATGATCCTGACGAAGGCCACAAGCCGAAACGTGGCGGTCAATAAAGTTGTTTTCCATACTCTATGTGTCAGCCATGTGATAGTCCGGCGGCCTTGACCAGGGTGTACCCTGCCTCTAACCTAATGTCAGCTGGTATAGGCTCCAGCCCCTCCACAACTTCCAACAGGATAAATGGTTACGTAAAATGAATGAATGAATGAATGAAGTAAATTGAATGTCTTATAGGTATACTATAAAGGAATGTCAGTTACTGTTTGTAACCAGGCTTGTCAAAGAAATTAAAGGTAAAAGCCATCCGCAGATTCAGTCTTGTTTGGCGTTTTGCTTCGTTATATTTGCGTTTTTTTCTGCACTGTGTTTTTTGGATGCTTACACTCTAGGAAATAAGGAAATACAGGAAGAGGGCTGCTACACTTCCAGTGGATCATAAGTGATGATAAAGAAGCATTACTTCTGTATGAATCTATACATTGCTTTTCGTGAAAATCCTGAATAGTTTATCTTTAAAGACTTTCAGCTAAAATGTGTTTTAAGTGAAGACTGCGAAATGCAAATTGCAGGTAGACTGCACTGTAGGTAATAAACAGTACTCCACATATTTAGCATTACAGTCCTATCACAATGTCAGACCAATACAGCAGAACCAGAGATATCATCTTTATTATTCCATGTGTTCCTCTTCCTTGTCAAAAACTGGCGCCTACATAACCCACAATGCAACTCAATCACCTGCAGTCTGGTCAGCAATGCGGATAGGTTATGTAAGTAGCGGTTAATGTAGCCTGGAGCCAGAAATAAGTTTTTCCATTGTTAAACTCTTCAGCTCAACTGGTGCCGACTTGAGCGACATCACGAGTCATCAATTAAGGCAATTGATCAGACTTTACACAGCTCCCTCTGAAGTCACAGAAGGCTTTTCACATACAGAGTTTCTCTTCAAGACACAGAGCTGGTGCACAAATGTAAATACAATGTCATTTACTCAAACTGTGTGGAAAGAAGTGACCAGTGTCATCCATGTTTACATCCGAAGACTCTTTCTACAGCAGTCGTGTGTTTTAGATTTCACACAAGTATCTAAAGGTTTTGGTGAAAGCTCATTATAATCACTGTCTCTTTGACTGATCAGTGCTTAGATCTCATAGGTGCACTGTAACTGTTACCTTGATATATAACTCCAGTTTGCAGCAGTTTTCTGTGGCCACCACTGCATAAATGAAGCTGTGTAAATTACTAAAATGTAACTCTTTCTTTGACATATTGCTGTGCCCACAAATAGAAAAACATTTGACAGCTGTGGCATTTTTCCTCACCTCTCCTGAACTGAACATTTATAGAACAATTTATGTGTTGAACTCATTTAAAACACAGTAATGCTTTGCCCTCCTTTATGCTTATGCACTGTATGTCCACAGACATACATTTACAGTAAGTGATCGTGATATGCATTCATTATACAAAAACATCATTATACATATACAATAGACACTAATTATAAAAGGTCTAATGAGAACACCTTTTGACATTTACGATAAGGCAAATAGAACGAAGGCCCCAAGTATTTACTCTGTGCATGCCTGATGAATGTATGTTTGTGCACCTATGCATGCATGTGTGTATTTAGAGAAGAGATGAAAAGGTTAATACAGATATGCAAGCCCGGATGACAATGCCAGGGGCTGAAAACAAGAAGCCCCCAGACTCCTTCCCTCTCCTGTCGTACACATCTCGCTCTTTTTCCCCCCTGCGTTTAAAACCTCACATCCTCTTCCGCCAGCTTTCCGAGAAAACCATGTGACCTCCGAAGGCCCTCGCAGTCATCCATCCCCCTCAAATGCTGGTTAATTAACGACAGCGCAGTTTAGGCTTTTTTTTTTTTGCTGCTAAATAGCCAGATACTGTAATCAAACTGCAGGATCTGACAGGCCGCGATACAAGCTGCTAAGCAAAGAAAACCACTTGCTCACTCAGAACTGCAGTAGAAGGGCGAAAAATAATTACGTTCAGCCTGGCCAATCCAAGTGTGTGTATGTGCAAGTGTTGTGTGTGATAAAGAGGAGGGCCGCAGAAGAGAAACACTATTAGGGTCAAATCAATTGTTCACAGTTTGGTAGAGAGAGGGATATATGGAGAGAGACATAAAAAGAGAGACTGACCAAGAGACAAAAAGCAAGGACAGTGTGCAACCTTTCCCTCCGACCCCTCCCTCGTCATCTCTAAATTGTTCCTATTGACAATCAACACCCTGGAAAGGTTATGAGAGGCATTCACAATCATCCTTTCAGATGCTTCACAGCTCAACACCTTTCCTTTTCTTTTCGTTTTTTTTTAAACCCCGCTTTTATATCATTCACGAGGAAGAATGAAAAAGGAAAAGGAGTGGCGAAAAATATAATATGGCAATTTAGCTAAGTAATTACAGCATTTTACTCTCAACTACCAACCACCTACCCGCGGCTCTGTTGGCAGAGAAAGCTAATAATTCAATTTCTCGGTGACAGTAATTGTCAGTCGGTGTACCTAAAGGTCATATCAGTCACCCAAGAGAAAGGGAAGGGAGAGCCCGATGACACAATCACACAAGAGCAATTTAACATCAGAGCTAATGGGAGGAGTACAGCTGTGATAGACAGAGAGAACAGTAGAGAGGTGGAGAGCAGAGGAGCTTGATCTAATGACAGAGTGCTTGCTTTGATGGTCAGAAGACAAAACGTCCAAGTCGGAATAACTTATTCTGTTAAGAGAAATGATTCTTTTTTTGATTTTGTATTTTAATCTCTTTGGGTAAACAAAAAGTTTGTCATTTGCTAAGTTTGAAACATGGAATAATGTGTCATCATTATTTGTCATGCATACGTTTAGAGATATGACTTAAAAATGGGTAAAAAAAATAATTCATCATATAAATTAAATCCTTGCTTGTCAAACAAATAACATATTTACAGGCTGAAATAAAGCGTGGTTTGTTTCTTGGTCACACTGGATACACAGTATTACCTAAACTTAACTCCTAAAAACACATTTCTAGTATTTTTTTTCCATTTCAGAGATATATCCTGTATAAATAAAGACAAATCAATAATAGATACAATGAAAAGCATATGCTTCAGAAGGTATGGAGTCAGGACTGTGGAAGGGGTAATGAGAGGGCAGCCTAGCCTTTGAAGTAATTGACTAATACAGTAGCGGGTATTAAAGTCATTGAGTGCCAAAAGGGAGCAGGCAGCCGCTTGACCCTGAGCCACTTTGGACTAATCTAGCATTCAATCCAGCGTGTAATGACTGCTAGAGCTGTCAATCCTCTGGGCTCTCTTTCTGTCTCACATACGCCGACACACACACTCGCATGAGCACTCCCACTCCTGAACACACACACACACACACACACACACACACACACACACACACACACACACACACACACACACACACACACACACACCCACACCAACGTGCGCACACCCTCACATGCATATATATAAGCAAACCTCTCAGTCTCGCTGTGCCTTGGACAATGTAGGGAGAGTCTGCTGGACAGCTTGGTTTCAGTGGGTAAAGCCAGGGATCAGAGGCTATCCAGGCCATCTAGAGACATCATACTATGGGGAAATAGTAGGAGTTTTTCTGGAAGGCAAGAGGAGTCTCTCTCTCTTTCTATGACTGAGTGTTTAATACAAATGTCTGCAGGAAGCACAAGGTTTGGGAGGGAAGTTTCTTAGAAGAAGAAGACTTGTTATAGAGTGGCACAGGGTAAGCAATTTGCTTAACCTCTCTGCTCAGCTAGGTGTAGGTGATCAATAGGTTTAATCCACACTGTGAAATGTCCATGAGGACCAGAAAGCAGGCATGATGGGAGAAAGGAAGGAGGGGAAAAGGGAGGACTTCAAAATTAAAGTAATCAATTATGTCTCGTCTTAATTTCTTTACTTATTGTGCTTCATTGATTACTGGATAGGGCTGGGTATCAGCAGCAACACTGATAGTTTTGCTTTTTACTTTTAATGAAGACACTTCATTATGCAGTGCAGTATTCTCTGTTTAATCTTTATCACATTCCAGCTGGTTTTCCTATATTCCAATGAATTTCGGTTCAATTCCCAGATAAAAGTTTCTGCTTTAAAAGGTTTTGTATACAACCTTTAGAACATTAATATAGCAGCAAACAGCTACTTGCTATGTAAAGATATAGTGGAGCAATGACGAACCGAGCAGAGAATAAAGTCAGGTTCCCTGTGTGTGTGTTGTAATCTGAGCTCCTCTGTTCTTTGTTTTGGTAGCTTGGCCTGCTATACACACATGAAAGTGCATGCGAGTCCCTGTGTGTGTCCCACTAGGTAGCTAATCGCTGTCGCTCTGTGCTCCGTTGACAGTTAGCCCACTTAGAGTGCTTTACCGACCCATGGTGGTGGTACATTGTTGTCGCCAAAGTGTAATGGCGGCCATTGGGTCTGTCATCATTGTTGCTGCTGTTAGAGCTGATAGCTCTATTTGCATGCCTAGCACTGCTAGCCACCACCACCATTTCAGCTCAGCCTCCTCCATGTTTGCTTGTGATTACATAGGTGATAGCCATGTGCAAGCAATCCTGTCCCAGACTCTTAATGGTGTATATTGCGCCTTTAAAGGAACACAGTGTTTTTACGAGCTCTATGTCACTGCAGTGTGTGCAGCTCCCTGCCTGTTTGTAGCCAAAATCTGGATACAGATGATGCAAAATGACAAGTGTCATGGAACTTATCGAGCTGGCGGAATGGGAAGTTCATATGCACAGACTGCAGCGACATAGAGCTGGTTGAAAATCAGCAAAGCATCGTTTTTAGCGTACAGAATGTTTGTCGTTTTCAGTACTAAAAGTAAAAAATTCTAACTAACTCAAGTGCTGTACAGGTAAAATTTTATTGTAGTTGTAGTTTACTTGAGTATTTCTTCTTTTACGTTACTGCACTTTAAACTGCTACTCCACTATATTTCAGAAGGAAATATTGTACCCTTTTATCTGCTACATTTTTCCAGCAGCACATCTGCAAGTTTTTTTGTCTTTTTTTTTGTTTGTTTTTTTCAAATTTAGATTTTATATAAGACAAAGATATGATTGACCTATAAAATATGCAGATTACTGTAGAATAAACTACCCGAAAGTTAGTGCAATAAAAATTAGCTACACTTCTACCTGAGGTGTTAATGTATCAATAGCAAAAATCCAGCAATACATTGCATATTATAACACTCACAGAGTCCATTATGCATTGCATGTACCTTTACTTTTGACTCT
Source organism: Epinephelus cyanopodus (assembly GCA_026686955.1). Lineage (NCBI taxonomy): Eukaryota > Metazoa > Chordata > Actinopteri > Perciformes > Serranidae > Epinephelus > Epinephelus cyanopodus. The sequence goes on from CM048936.1 coordinate 10,692,808, forward strand.
TTAAGTACATTTTGTTGCTCATAGTTTTGCAATTTTACTCAAGTAGGATTTGGATTGGACAGATTTTACTTGTAATGGAATAGTTTCACATTGTGATATACTCAAGTAAGATTCTGTGTACTTCTTTCATCAACGTCTGATGTTAAAATTGATATCTAAAAATCAATAAAGTTCTGGCAGGTGCTTCTTGACTGAGTGTAAGCACTGATGGTGGACAGCTGCTTGCACTGTTTAATGCTTGACTCTATAACTGTGTGATGGGATGGTTTAAACTTTGGTCTGGTCCTGAAGACTTGGTTTACATAATACTTAAAAATAGCTAAAAACAATATAAACAATTTAGTTTTTGGTCACTTTCAGCCATCACATCAGATATTTTAGACAGAATGGATGAAGACACAATATAAACAAGTCATTCAGCATGTGGTCTGGTGCACATCAGTGAAGCACCATGCGATAAGACATTTAATGAACACTCTTGCTACACTATGGGCGTCTATAAGGAATCCGTCAACCATCCACTGACTCACTGCAGTGTCTGCTGCCCTATCACCGCACAAACGACACCTGTCACACTGCCTGAGCAGCAGCTTAAAAAAAGAGAAAAGAAAGCCAGAGAAACAGAGGTACTTCACAACACTGTCATTGCCATTCATAATACGCATTGGCGTATAAAGAGGGCCATTAGGGGCCCCAACCTGGGAGCCATTAAATCATTTTAAATCGTTGTAACATCCCATTAGTGTCAGTGGTGGGACCACATAATAGTCTGTATTAGAGGGATAAGCACAAGACGTTCCATTTGGACTGAGTCACACGGGTCCTCTCTCCTCCTCTTCCCTCACTCTCCTGTCCTCGTCCCCAGATCCTCACCTCCATCCTGAGGAAGTGAAGGGTCACTAGTGGCTGGAAGTGCCAGCCCAGGCATAGGGGACCTTAGTGGGGGCTTTTCCCCTGTTGGCTGCTGCTGCTTTGAATCACAAGGATGGGGAGGCTGCTGAATAAGGCACACTGCGAAACCACCCCAATGAATTAGGCATGATGCAGGTAGCCTGTAATAGGCCCATTATGCTGCCTTTAGCTGTGTCAATAGGAAACAGGAGAATTAAATCTCTGGTTGTTTTGTCTGGGGGAATGAAGTCTGTGCCTGTTTTTGCTTTGTGTGTACTGTTGTGTATGTTTTGTGAAAATCTATGCTCAAAAATAACTGTTCAGTAAATAAACTAGCTGGAGAAAGCAATTATTTCACAATACTTAAAGCAAAACACAGCAAGATGACACAAAACTACCTTTAGAGACATTGCATGAATACATATTGAGACAGGTTAAATTCATACACCAAAAGTGCTAACCTATCTTTAAAGGTTCTATATATGACATTCAGAGATTATAGTGGTTAACTATTTGCTATGTAAAGATATAGTGGAGTAATGGCGTCCTGAGTAGAATGAAGAATGAGGTCAAGCTCCCTCTGCATGTGTTGTAATCTAAGTTTTTCTGTTTATTGTTGTGGCACATGGTCAGGCTGCTATTGCATGTTAGTGCATGTGAATCCTTGCGTGTCCCACAGGGTAGCTAATCACCGTTGCTCTGCACTGGTCGTACGGCAGTTACCACTGATAATAGCGACGTCGGGAAAGCATTAAACCCACCCTCTGGTCATCCCCTCCAAGGTTAGCACCATTAGCACTGTCAGTAATATTTCTGTTGTTAGCACTGTTTGTGCTGTCAGCACCATTATTTGCTATCTGCTAGTGAAGATGTGCTCTTCATAAAAAGATCACTACCACTTTTATGTCTGCATTTTAAATATAAAGCAAGAGTCCGGTGATGGTTAACTTGACATAAGAAACAGTCCAACAGATAAGCCATAATACAACCACAACTGGTCACATTTACTATTTTTCAGGGATTAAGCAAACAATATATAAAGTGTTGATTTGAGAGCTTTAGAGGTGCTTGTAGGTGACTCTAGGTATATATTGTAACTTTTGGACAGAGCCAGGCTAGCTGTTTCCCCCTGTTTCCAGTCTTTATGGTAGGCTAAGCTACGTAGCTTTTGGTTATGGCTACATAGTTAGCATACAGGCTTGAGATCGCTCTTCAAAACTGAATCTCAACAAGAAGGCAAATTATGAACTATTCCGTTAACCAATGTAATGATAAGTGGACTCTCCTAGCTGTCCATCATGTACGATGATGACGCTTACTTCGGGTTGGGGGTGGGGGAGGGGCTCAGCGATGTTGCCTCTTGTGCCACTACAGGTGGCTATCGAGGCCGATGCGTGAGCCAATCATCCGTCTACAGTCAGGGCAGAGGAGCCCGGACTTAGGGGGAATGCGAGCTGCCCTCTGGTGTCTCTGGGCACGTCTCTCTGTCCTTCTCTGCTGATTGCTGTTGTGTAAGTGTGAGGTTGCTCTGGCGCAGGTGGCCTGCCAGGCTGATCAGTCGAGTGCCAGAGTTTCAAGCTGCGTGGGGTTGGTGGTAGTGCACTTAAAAAGGCCTTTGGTGTAGTCCTTGTAGCACCTTTTTTGTCTGCCAGCAGCCCGTTCTGCACCCCTTATTTGGCCAAAGAGGACTTGGCGGGGTAGGTGGTGGTCAGGCATATGGATGGTGTGTCCTATCCACCGTAGGTGCCTTTTGGCAACAGCTGCTTCCATATAGATGAGGCCGGTGCTGTCCAGGATTTCTGTATAAGGGACACGGTCTTCCCAAGACAGACCTAGGATCTTCTGAAGGCAGCGGATGTGGAATCCCTCCAGGTTTGTGACGTGCCGTCTGTATGGAGTCCATGTTTCTGCCCCGTACACTAGAGTTGAGACACATACTGCACATTTACATACACCATATACATACACACACCCACACACAGCGGTCCTACGCATCACATAATCCTGTTAAAACATGCTAAAACATGTTTTAGAAGGAACTCCCATTTACAATGCAGGTTTATCCATTAGAATATAATCCAACAGGTAAAGTTTCATTGCAGTTTAACATAATTGCTGTCCATATAAATCACACAGGTGACAGGGACCCCTGTAACAATACAACACAAACCTGAAAATATGTCAGGCTATTGTAAGCTTTGAGAAAAACTCTGTGTAAAATATGCATCTCTTCACTTCTTTCTCTATTTTTCTCTGCTGGATGATAAATAGCTCATTCGTCAGACCCTCTGTGTGCCCTCAGAGTTCTTAAAGGAACAAAGCCATGATGAATGGATCAATGCCAGCGGTCCAGGAAAACAGCTCTTCCGGCCGATGAAAAAGATTTGCCAATGACAATTGGGGGACAGCGGTGACCCGGAGAGTGGGTCTTTGGGGTACAGCCCCCCCAGAGGGGCCCCGGTGATGGAGCTAGGATCACCATTAGGGGGAAGATTAAGTGGCCCCGGCTTCCTCTCTCACTTAATTATACATGCAAGCCCCCTCTGTACCGCCCGCTGCAGCACCTCAGAAAAAGGCAGAGTGCTCCTTTGTCTCAGCCACTGGCCGCCACTTTGATTGCTTATTGGCTGTCTCTCCTGACAACCGCCGGGCACAGAAACAACTCCCATTGGCCAAGGTGTCAGGAAAGCAGAGAGGGAAGAATAAAAAAGGAGAGAGTGAGAGCAAAGAGAAGAGAAAGAGAGAGTTGGATAAGAGACAGACAGCAAGGGAAGATGTGCGTATTTAGTTTTCATTACACTGGGAGCTTGAAGAGGATGGGGGAGGAAAAAAATGTCCTTGTCAGAATGGGAGTCTCTGGAGGTGCTGGGAGGCGTGCTGGTGCCATCCACTGACACTCAGCTGACAAATATGGAACCCCTCAAAATATAGCAGTTCATGCTTGAAAACAATGGCTTATGAATAAACAACAGGACCCAAGACTCCTGCTAATAAACAAAATGATACCACTAGGGGCTGAGAGAGACAGGAAGGGAATGAGACAGGCTGAGAAAAGCCTATTATATGCTAACAGCATGCAGCAGTACATGATGATCATTGCCCCAGTGATCCAGCTGGACTGGACTCATATTCAAACTGTGATTTCACCAGTCAAATCTTTCCTCCACTCATTCTCCCTACAAAAAAACAACCTATTGCTACAAACCGAGGCCTAATCTCTTTGCCAGATTGTTGCACACACTTTAAAGGCGCTGATCAGAGGCGAGGCGAGGCTACAATGTGAATGTTAAAGCGCCTAAGTGAATCTCAATGATGATGACTTCCATCCATAGCTTTCTGTGGTTTCAATTCCCAATCCACACCACATGCATCCAAGCCAAAGTGTTCCAACATGTTGACAAGAAAAAAAACTGCCTCCAAAGTAACACAGGAAACATATTTTTATATATGAGAACATTTTTTTTAAAAGTGGAACAGTGAACGCGCTCTTAAGATCGGGTTGCGCAAAGGACAGTGTCAATAATTAATCTCGCAGGCAACTCAGCTTCAGTGTACTCATCATGTTTTAAGAACATAACTGGAGATGCTGTTAATATGTAATGGGACTGCAGAGATGCTTCCCACCCCTCGAGTTTTCATGGTAAAAACAGAGAAATCAAAGTTTATGTCCTGAGGCAACCTCGGATCAAACGCAGGCTGGCGCAGCCAAATCTTGGAACATTTAAAATGGATTATTTGGTGTTAGTGGGTTAATAGCTAATCAATACATGTTCCAGTGAAGTCCCAGTGGTCTAATCCACCTAATCACATACAGTTCACGACTGCTGGAGGAAAAAAATGGAGATTTCAAAAAACAGACTCCCCAGTACGGGTAGTAAGGTATAAGAGTCTACATATTGGAAATTTCCAGCTTTTTATGGGGTTTATATGTCTTTAATCAAGCAACATGATCAGGAATGTCAGTTTCAGTTCATTTTACTTTTGAAACCCTGACACCCATTAGCTGGTAACTAACCCGTTAACGTTAATTTTTAAGACAAAATATGCAAAATGACGTGAAATACAAGAGGGCTTTCCTTTACGTCATAAACTCAATGAGCTTTAGCACCGCATTTCAAAGCACTATCCATTTAGAGGTGATGAAATGTTTATGTTCATTCATTCATTCATCTTCTAACCGCTTCATCCTCGTGAGGGTCGCTGGGGGGCTGAAGCCTATCCCAGCTGACATCGGGCGAGAGGCAGGGTACACCCTGGACAGGTCGCCAGACTATCGCAGGGCTGACACATAGAGACAGACAACCAGTCACTCACATTCACACCTATGGACAATTTAGAGTAATCAATTAACCTAGTCCCCAAATTGCATGTCTTTGGACTGTGGGAGGAAGCCGGAGTACCCGGAGAGAACCCACGCTGACATGGGGAGAACATGCAAACTCCACACAGAAGGGCTCCCACACCCGGGATCGAACTGGCTGATGATTTTAGACCCCTCACCACTCTAGCTAACAGCTGACAATTTCTCCACATTTGCTCATGTTATTTTCACAGGCACTGGCTCACTTTCTGTTGGATTTAGGTCAGGTCATGATTTGTAGGTCTTGATGAGATGAACAAGCCAGTTTTGGTTTGATCTTTCTACGACATTCCTACAGGCCGCAGTGGCCATTTTAGTGTGTCTAGGTGGCACGTAGATTGTCAGGAGGTTTTGTGTCACGTCACCTTTAAGACAGCATAAAATCCAAACTGTTCAAGTAATGACAAAGTCATTCAGAAGATCTGTTCAGCAGGAATTGGCCTGTGATGTGTGCGGGTTTGAAGCTGATACAATTAACGGTGGGCCATATTTAGCTAGGGGTGCTTCTTATTCAGGTAGAGCCATCTTGTCTGGCTGGATGATGATGATGCTGTGAAAAATGTTAGCACCACTAGCCGTGCTGACACTGTTAACTGTGCTAACAGAGAACAGTTACAACGTAGTTAACAATGCTAAAGGGGTTGTGGCTCAGAATAAAGCTGCTAACTCACTGGGGCGACCTGAGGGAAGACCAGAGGGTGGGCACAGTATTACTACAGCAACGTTGTTGGGTCAAGACTGTATTACTTGCAGTAACAGCCAAATGAGCACCACATTAGCTAGCGACCTGAATAAATAAATACAATAAGTAGAATAGCAACCTGTTTCTCAACAGTTAATCGATTGAAGGTTAACCACTGACACTGCTAGTCATGACAGCTAAACTGGACTTCCCAAACATCAAGTGAACGCCATATCAAATGAGCGCATCACCTACATGATAAGCTTTGACATATAAAACCTACCGCTGACATTTCCTTTTTAGAAATGGCATGATTCACAAAGTTAACTGGGAATCAATGCTGACATGTTATCTTAGCCACATTTGCTAAAACAGCTTTTAGCAGTGAAATCAATAATCAAAGCAACTGTTTACTATTCAAGCAGCCCGTCAAGCTCGGAGCAGAATTATTGGAGTGTTTGGTTTAGACTAAGAGGAAAGTTTGCAGAGAAAGTTATGAGCCTGCATTCACTTATTAGGATTTTTGGCATTTGCATGGAAGTGGAGTAGCTCTCTAAATATTGAGAGGTTAACTAAGGCATGTCATTTTCAGAACATAAAATTCTATGCAATTCTGCATTAACATTTATGCCCAAAAGCTATCTATTATTAAATATAATTTGAGAATGATGAGCTGAAAGTGACATTAATGGCAGTAACAAGATTGATATACTTGGACTCAAACTTAGACACTGGCGGGCAAGGCACACGTACGCGCCCGTGCACATGCATGGGCATGAGCAAGCCCACACGCACAGCAGTCCTCCAGTTCGCTCCTTACCTGTGTAGTCAGTGTTACAATGTAAAGCAGATAATTTATTCATACAATTTCATATTCAAATGTAAAGGGGAATACAAAGAATGGCATTTCAATAACTACTTTCAGATGACTTAGGAAATGTGATTTATGAGCATAATTGTTTACATAATTCATAAGATGATTATCACATTACAGCGCATAAATTATACTACTTTCACGGTAATTCAAAGCCAGCACACAGTTGTCTGAGGTTTATGTAATATGCATTATAACCATAAATCAAAGTAAGCAACACTAATTTGGACATGCTGGAAGTCTAATCACTGTCTGAATTCTATCATCAAACACAAATACATGTTCCCATCTTAACCAGAGCCGCAGAGGCACCAGTGAAATCAATAGGAGAAAATCAATTAAGATGTGTTTGCATGTATGGATTGACACCTTGAATCATCAGATCCTATTGATCCTCTCCACTGTGATCTTCATAAAACCCATTTGTTCCATCTAAAGTTTGCTCATCCAGCCAATACGTTGTTCTTTCTCCTCCCCCTCTGGTTTGCATAAACAATAGTAGAGGGGTCATAAAGAATACATCATACGACTTAGTGAAACATATTCAGTTTGTTCTAAAATGCATATTCAGTGGAGGAAAACAAAAAGGACTGAAGAAAAAAAAAGGATTTGCGCTGAAAAATGGTGAGAATTGTTGACAAATTGGTATAAACGTCTCCAAACTGAAGCATGTAGCATTCAGACAAATTGAATGATGATCCAGTTAAACAGCGAACCATCCCACCCTAAAACAAAAAGCTCTGATGAACATCCTTGTGACTGAACTGATTGCAGTTAATTATAAATTATGCAGTCATTGTGGGCCCACAAAAGAAGACATCCCCACTCTGCAGTCAGATATAATTACCAAAGTCAGGCGCACTCCACTGTGTGTGATCCATCCCTGACAGCCAACACTGACTGATGACCTTCCTCAGTAAAGACTCCCTCAGTTGGGTCAATGAACACAGGAGACACACCCACCCCTCCCTCTAAACTTCCTCTCTCCAACTATGTCTGAAACACCTCTATACCTGCTCAGACACCCATGTGACCCCCTCTAGTGTTCAGGTACAAAGCTATTGACAATCTGAATCACCAAGCTGCCATGGCTAGTCTTGCCTATCATTCACAATCAGGGGGTTTATCACTCCATGTTGCTATGTAGGGCAAAGAAATATGACTCCCCGTCACCGGGTGGCAGAAAGGGTTGGGCTTTGGAGTAAGGAGGAAGGGGAGGAGAGGGGCTAATTTGACACAGCTCGCTTGGCTTGCCATAATTGCTCCGTCACTGTCAGTCCTTGAGAGGCCTTCTCGCCGTACAATTTGGACACAATTACCAGCCGTTTACCAGTGGCCGTTATGCCCGTCGCCCCATCCCCACCCCCCCGAAAAACCCCGCCTGTTCTCCCGTTTGGCCGGTGGCTAGGATGTGCCATGCCTCATCAAACGCGGATGCGGCCCATTAATGAACACTGTTAGCATTTCTCTTAAACTTCTCCTGCCTCTAATAAACATGCAGTGTTCCATGAAGGAGCATTGCCATCCTCGTGACATGATATTTATTGTCTGCGCTGGTGGGAGGGGAGCGAGGACGGGAGGACAGAGGTGAGGGGAGGGGTGGTTAGAAGTGAAGAGAGATATATCAGCGATGAGTAGGGGAATGAGGGAGGGGAGGTGAACAAAGACAGATGAAGAGGAAGAGAAACAGACTAGAACATCTCTTTCTGCCATCACACTGTTAGTGGCTACTGCCGCATATACGAATGAATTCACCTCAGGGCTGTATCATAATTTTGCGATTTGAATTTCCACAATAAACACATCACAAAGGCCTGCGATGTCAGCACTTTGTCAGAGCTGATGGAGTCCTTATGTGCAATATTTAAAACTGATCCTTCAAAAAAAAAGGGGAAATGTATGAAAGTAGAGATTTAAATCAACATTTGATATTCAAGACTAATGCAAATATGTGCAGATCACTGCAGCTGCTTGACTGTAAAAACTCTCTGGCTGCCTAGGGAAAAAAGGAACATTGTTTATACAGTTAACTAGTTGCAGAGAGTGACATATAGGTTGTTAACATAACTACTTTTGTTTGACGATCTTTTGTCCCAGAAATAATTGCGCTTATCAATATTATTGTCATATTTAATGCCACTGTAATAATGATAAAATAATAGCATAATAATGCAAGTATAACCGTTCAAAGAGCAATGCACTTCTAATTCTTAGGAATAGTCAGATATTGGAATTTGAAAAGGAAAAATATATTTAATACATTTTTTAAAAAGTACTAAACACCTGTTAATATATGCAAGAAAGTTTTACATGTAATTGTAGTAACTTTAGAGGATTAGTAGGCGCAGAAATCACCAGAGGATCCATGATACAACTTTATCACAATACCTAAGTCACGATACAATATTATTACAACTTTAAATATGTTGCGATATGAAGAATATTGCAATAAAATTATTGCAATACATTCTGATTTATTACCTTTTTTCCAACTGTAAATTATGTCCCCAAAGGAAAACTTTGTCAACATCTGTTTTATCTAATAAGATAAAGTTTTCTCTCTGTTCATCTCACTTCAGACATTTTTTTTTTTTTTGGTAGCAAAATGTATCTAGTAAACTGAAAAAGCAACTGATTATTTTACTCTCATAAGTTAACTATGGTTTCATAACTATTTGTAAAAGTTATTATTTATAATTTTAAAAAATCGATACCTGGCACTATTCAACGCTACGATATTGCCACACAAAATATCTATGCTGTACTGATTTTTTCCCCTCATCCCAAAGGAGTAGTCCAAAATTAGTCAGTTTGAAACTTGATACAAAGTTCAGCCAACAAAAACAAAACCAAGTGTTGCTTCTTGCAACTAATAGACAAGGTTAGCAAAGCTGTGGGAACAGTGCAGATACCTCCATAATCTAGTCAGTGTGCTGCATTAGGCTCCCAGGAATGGATGGCCTGGGAGCAAGGTGATTTTCTGGTGGATTTACCAAATGGAGGATGAAGTTGTTGAAGGGTAAAACTACAACCAACAGACTTTTTGGCGCATTGTCAGGGGTTGGCAAGCTAAAGACTATCAGGACTAGGTTTCTTCCACTCCAAAAGTGCAGCTGCAGGCAACCGGTAAGCTATGCTGTGTCGTCTCCAGAGTGTTATTTTATTTTTCTTTGGGCTTGTGAGTAGGCGGAGTGGAGAGGGAAAAAGAAGTGGAAATCACTGCACCTGAGTCTAATAATGGTCAGGAAAACTGCAGTTTATTCCGGCATTATGTTGACTGAAATATTGATGACTTTCTTGTGTTATGAAAGTAACCCAACATGTGGCTTCCAGTTTCAAGTCAGCAAATGAGAGCATAATGTGTCAGAATGCATATTGGACATGTGGGATATTACAGCTTTCCATGTTGTTCAGTTAAAGTACATTAAAAATGCAACTACTGCTAATGACTAATTTTCAGGTTCTATATTTGTGGAACACCCCACGTATTTCATACACGCACACACAACGACACATGTTCACGCTCACCCAACAAAGTCACACTTAGTGGGAACGTGATTCCATTCCTCTGCACTTTGACACCTGTTTTGTCGCCATTGCCAAACACAAGCTGAGAGAGAAACAGAGAAATGGAGAAGGAAAAAAAAAAGAGCGAGAAGCTGAAAGAAAGAGAGATAAACAGCAAGCGGGACACCTGCGGTGACCTAATGGCATCTGTGTCCTCTAAAGAGCCTCTCATTTCCTCCCCTGGCCCCGGGGCAGCCCCGTGCGTCGCGGCAAGGGCCGTTGTTATTGAGCGAGGAGTGGGGCGTGCGTGTGTCATCATCTATCATTGTGCGCCTGCCTCTCTTTCCGATTCTGAAGCAGCTACACACTCAAGAGAAACACACACATACACATAGGCTGAAGCACACAGTTCCTCATACACTTACAAGAATATATGAATGTAGACAAAGTTCACAAGGAAAAAAAATTACGATCAAGCATTCAGTCACTCCACAATCACACAGTCTTCCTCTCTCCCCACCTCTCAGACCTGTAGAAATTAATGAAGCCCAGTACAACTGCAGTCAAAGGCACAAAATGGCCGCTCATTAATAGCCTGCTGTCACAGGGGCCATTATGACACAGCTATATATTGGAAATCAGGGATGCATTGTTCTGGAGGCCACTGATGCCCAACAAATGATTGAGAAAAACAGAATTTGCTGTGAATGGTCAATTTTTTACATCTACTTGATGTTAAAAATGTTTTTACTGTCTTTGTAGTGTGTTTCCAACTCTATTTGCATAGCTTTAAAATCAGCATGAAAACAGCACAATGCTTTTCTGGGCGGCTGTCTAATGCAAAGGACTGTTAAAAATGAACAAAAAACACAAAGGCATGCTAACTCAGACAGACTCACAACACATGCACGCACAAACTCACGGCACAAACAACCCAGGCGCAAAAAAAAAAAAAAAAAAAAGAACGACTTTTCATGTCTCTGTGGAGATAGGAGCTGGCATTGTACTAAGTGTTTGGTTGCTCACCGAATAAACTCATTAATTTGCTTAATTATGAAACTCCCTATCAATTTCCCCTCGCTGGGAAATGTTCAGTGGAGCTATGCGACAACATAACACATTTAGAGGCTATGTTCTCACTATCACATAATAAACAAACAGAAAATACACCAGGGCCTGATTAAAGGCCTTTACACTACAGAGGAGGAGAGAGAGTGAGAGAGAAGAGACACTGTTTGTTTCTCTGCTCACAGATGAAATTGTTTCCGCTTGTTTTTGACAGCTACAGACGTGCTGGCTATTATTGGGGGGGTTGGTGGGGGGTGGAAAGGATGGTTGTAATAATTAAAGCACACCACTAACCTGAATAAATTAATGCCTCCTTTGTGTGTGCGTGTGTGCAAATGTGTACGAACGCTAATGTGCAACCGCACTCTCAGACAGGCTTTGTTCATCCTGATTAATTTTTTGTTTCTTGTGCTGTTTGTATGCTTGTGCATGCATGCACGTCCGTTTGTGTGTGCAAGCGTGTGTGTGTGTGTGTGTGTGTGTGTGTGTGTGTGGACATTTGAGAGTGTGATAAAAGTGATGCATGCTGTATTGTGATGGGGGAGCTGTTTGCTTCCTTCTCGTGGCTCACAATTCTTATCTCATGAATACAAATTAAAAGTTTTAAGCCTTTTACTTTTTTTTAAACTTTCCATTCTAATTACTAAGAAATAAGGATTAAGATGAGAGCAGAGCGTTTTATTAGACACACTGCAACTGACTCTCCGGTTTCAGGATGTTACTGCAAATACAGTGAAGGTCTAGTGCGATATTCAACATCTTCTATACACTGTGGCGATTCTGCAACTGTAACATTTAACAGTTCTAGTTTCCCTTTGAAGAATCTGTATTTAAAAAAAAAAAACACACAAAAAAAAATCCAAACTAATGTGACCTCTGATCAATTTAATTATGCAGTTACACATGTTGTCTATTGCATACATGTATCCAAATAGGTTTAATTCCACAGTGACATACTCAGTATTTAAAAGTCGACTGAAGTACCAAAAACATAGCTGCTGGCATTACAAAAAAACTTGATCTTGAATATTAATGTGGACTAGTTTTCTAAAGACCTTTACCAACACAAATGTAACTTTTTAGAGGATACATGCATCTCAGCTTTAAACACATGCATTAATATTGTGATACTGTATGAGACTACATATTGTCAACTTTAGATATTGTAATATCGCAAGTAGAGATGTCCTAATCCAATCTCAACGATTGTTATCAGGGCAGATCAAGCCATTTTTAACTGACTGGGATCGACTATATTGGGCTATAAAGAGTCTGATTGATCATTTGTATTATGTCAGCTGACACACAGGTGTTTTTCTGCTGAAGCTTTTATGCACAGCAAAGCAGGGTGCACCCATCATCAACTCTCAAACTCTGCTCTGTCTGTCTCTTTAGTTTGTGTGTGTGTGTGTCAGAGAAGGGGCTGAACCCCACTGGCAGCGAAAAATCATACCTAATAAAAGACAGCAAAATGCAGTGTGAGACAGTTTATTTATGTCATTTACCTAAGTTATGTGCACTTACTTCATTTCAACTCAGTGTGAGAGACTATCTTGTGTATTGCGTTTTGTTTAAGGATAGGCATTTCAAGTACTTGCATTTTATTATCATAGAGTACTTGAGTACTTGCAAAACAAATCTAATGTTGAAAAAGCAATGTAAATTGGTCAGCAATGAAAAACAAGTGCAATTTGAAATTCACTTATTGAACAACCAGGCCTCAATTAGCCTGTCAAATCATAACTTCAAAGTTAGCACAAAAAAATTGGCAAACTGTCTGTTGCTGCTGTTACACAGTTAGACGGAGGACTCAAGGACTGTCTCTGAGCTGCTGTCCTCCCAATCAGTGCAACGTCTGCCTGGTTAGCATGAGCTGACATAGCAGCAGTGTGATATATAAGAGGGGCAGCAGCGAGTACTCTCTAGGTTTAAAGAATACTGACGTCCAAACAAGCACTCGAGCACTCATGCCCAGCCCTAGTCTTTTTACTTTTTTTTTTTTATTAAAGTAATCCCTGCAAAACATGTATAGATGACAAAAGTACAGTTCATAACTGAGGCAAAGGCTTCACTGAAACAATAAACACTGGAGTATACTCTCTTAAGGGAATCTAGAGGGAATAGAGAGGTTTTTTTTATATACTTTATTTCTTTATGAAAAACAAATGGAAAAAAAAAAACATTATGAAACTTGGATCCAAGCAACTTTTCTTAATCCATTGCAGAGGTATTCAATCTCCAAGCATATACATTGGATTGATTTTTAAACTTTTAAGTGCTTGGAGTGTGAACTGTGCAGCTGTATTATGTGGTTCCAAACCATTGGGTCACGGTCCAAAAGTGGGTCGGAGGTCCATTCTGAATGCACCGCAAGTGACTCACAAATGTGTCAAGTTTGTCAAAAACACACCTTATTTTAAAGTACGTGAATTTTTGGCACAAAGCTTTTATTCTGTAGTGCTGTTTTCCTGCTGTAGTGTGAATGACTAATGGACACCTACTTAACAGAGACAGCAGGACTTAATATTAAATAAAACGGATCAGGATTGGGGACAAAAAAACTTGATTGGGACAGCCTTAATGCAAGAACTGTCTTTTCCTGGTTTTAAAGACTGCATTATAGTAATGTGATGTCATTTCCTGAACTTACAGTACTAGCTTACTTACTTATTTATCAAAAATCTCATTGTGTAATTTTGTTAAAGCACCAAAAGTTGTCCCTACAATATTGTTTCAATATTGATATCTAGGTATTTAGCGAAAAATATCGGGGTATATGATTTTCCTCATATCGCCCAGCCCCAATCTGTAGCTTTCAGAAATGACATCGCTCACATGTTCGACCAAATCCCCTGCCCTCTTAAGCCATTTACTCTGTAGTCCATTTAGAACAAGCTCATCCTTTTAACCCACAGTGATGGAGTAGCAGCACATTTAGCCCTGATGTTGACAATGACACAATGACAGCCGAACTTGCAGTGATAAAAGGAAATATGGTAACACACATTCACAAATATGCATGTACTGTACTGTATACATGCACATGCACACACACACACACACACACACACACACACACACACACACACACACATACACACAGTTAGCTGTATGTATGAGATACCCACATTCACCTACACACACACACACTCCAAAAAAAAGGGAAGGGTGGGAGGCTCTCGTCAGACAGGGTAAATCCCATTATTTGGCCCTCATCCCAGAGAGTGAATTGAGAGTCAAGTAGGATGCATGTGGTAACCACAATGAAATTACAGCTGCTGTGAGGCCGAGCGCTGCTAATGCACCCCCATTGTGTCCTCGAGTGCATCTAAATAAGCAGGGGTAAAAGGCAGCCAGTGCTAGGGCTGACAGGGTTACAGGGTGTGCGAGTGTGTGTGTGTGTGTCGAAGTAAATGGAGGCCTGCCCGTGATAGAGGGCTGTATTTAGGCTTGATGATGGGTAACCTGTGGGGGACCACCTGATGCGGCTTTGTTGTATGTGGGATTAGGAGGTTGAGTGTAAGTGCAGGTGTTTATGTGCGTGCAGGTGCAGGATATTTTCCCGGTCCCACTTAAAAAGAAAATGATTCACTGTCACCGTCTACCTGTAACTCACAGTCTCCAAATGCTACAGCGTGACAGTGAAAGCAGACAAATGGAGCCCTTCGTGGTACTTCTACCTCTAATAAACCTGTATTCCTATGGTTTCTTATGTCCTGCACTAGTGCTGAAGTGGGCTATAGATCTCAGGCCTTTGCTCTGAGACACAGGCAAATACCTCTGGATTAGAAACAGCCATACTCTCCTGCTTCATAGTATCTAGGACATCAGCTAGGAGGGACCAAAAAAGTGAAGGAAAAGAACGAGAGAGGGAGAGCAAAAAAAAAGAAAACACTAAAACTGTCAGTTGAAGATGCAAAACAGAGATCCGGATCTATCCATTATGAATGAGCTATATTTGAAAGGTGGAGGCTGTATGTGAACAGTGAGGAGGAGGAGGAGGAGGAGGAGGAGGAGGACCCTCACTTACCCCCTCATACCCGGCAACGCTTAACCCTCTCGCAACCCCGAACCCCCGCAACCCCTCCTCCCCTCCTTTCCCCTCAGCGCAAGCTCCGGTTCATCAACAAAAGCCTTTGTACAGTCAACAGTGCTGTTTTTATTCATGTTACATTTATCTTCAGAGCTGTCCATCAGGCGCGGCGGGGACGGCTGATCTAAAACAGAGCCTTACACTCGTGACAGGAGGATAGAGCCGTAACTCTGGAATGCTAACCTCCGCTGTTATTTGGCCCGCAGAGAGAGAGAGCGGGAGGAAGGGGAGATGGAGGCAAAGAGAGAGAGAGAGAGAGAGAGAGAGAGAGAGCGATACACAGCTTAATGACAGCTACAAACACAGACATACCTTTGTTCCAGCTCTATAAAACAGCACACTTCAGTGGGATTGCTTTGCTTCCGTGGGCCCTAATCAAACTTGTGTTATTTAGACTTCAAACATGGCCTCCGAAGAGAGACAGGGAGCGAGCTAGGTGTGTGTCTCTTGCTAATAGCTGCTAGCATGATTCGGTTAAGCTGCTTATTTCCGACATAAATAATGCATCCAGGCAGATGCGCTTGACTTTGGTTGAATATGAATCGCTTGCATGATTGACACCGAGGTTTGTTGAGCGCCGAGTTGATTCAACAGTCTCACCTTTGGAAATAGGCCTGTCTCATTTAATATCCCCTATGTTAACATAATTATGACAACCAGCACTGATTCATGCATGTGTCTGTGTAATATCCATGACAAAATTAGGCTACTATTTTTTTGAGGGGGGTGGGGAGCAGGCAGGATAGATTTGCGTGGAGTATCAAAGGCAACTAGATTGTCTGCCTGTTTAACAGCTAAGCCAAATCAAATCAGAAATAAGAGGACTATCTTCAGTTTAATTCTCGATACTTTCACAAGACACCCTACTTACCCACCCACAAACCCTGCCCCCTCTTAGCCCCCCCCCTTTTTTTATACACTCATTGATTCCAATCAATCAACGCTAATTAAGCAGGCACCTATACACATATATGTCACATGCTAATAGGGTAATGATATGGGCATTTAGTTGGTGCTTTAATCTTATGCTACTTGCAGCTAACACATAATGACACTCTTTACCCAGCCATGGGAATATTTATAAGAGACCGCTGAGAGCATGTGGACACACACACACACACACACACACACACACACACACACACACACACACACACACACACACAGACTGGCACTTCACACTGGCTCAGTGTATTAAACCTTATTTACAAGCTAACAGCTATAACCATTACAGATACGGTGGCGGGGAAACCACATTAGGTTCAATGGGCCAACAGCGTGTAATCCAAAACAATAAAATGTAAATTTGAGTCAGTTTCACACACTAAAAAAGCACACATGGCTCATCTGCAAACAGATGAACATCTCTGTGATACAAGATGTCCCCCCCCCCAACCACACACACACACACACACACACACACACACACACATTCTGTCTCTTTTAAGACCTTGGCGAATCCAGGAAGCAATGTTTCTCATTTCATTTTTAATCCCCCCTTAGTGTTAAGGTGCTGTGGATAAATACATTGCAGACTTCTTTCCCTGCCTAACCCATGGCCTCCACATCTGAGCAGAAATGAGCACTGTGAAATGGCTTACAGGCAAGTACAAGTAGCTGGAAGTCAGCACTGAAGACACGTGCATAAATAAATACGCATAACTGGCCAATAGTGTTAATGTTTTTGAAAGTTACCAGTGCATTTCATATGCCAGTAAGTTACTTTCATATACATTTAACATCTTGCTGTGAAAACAACAAACCAGCATTTCTTAGTCAATGCCTGACCAGACATTACACTAAAACTGCAAAATAAAAGCTAATATGTTGTTTTTTCTCATTGCTTTTATCCCATTTCATTTTTATTAGACACAGCAGAGAGTCAAAAGTCACAACTTAGATTCACACTCATGACGTCACACATACATGGTGTGCTCATTCCCCTGCTGAGCCAGCAGGATGCCTCGGGCCGCTGTACTTTTTTTTTTTTTTTTCCATGACAATACTGTGGAGAGGTTCAGGAGGGAAAGGGAGCCTGAATCTGTTCCAGCAGGAAGCACTTCACTGACTATGCTGAGTTGTTATGACGGACTGGGGCCGCGTATGGAAGACAATTTGATGTACAAGAGTTCAGATTTACTTCAATTAAAATGAACAGTTGGATTCAAATGTTCACGGCGGTGACATACAATGTTCTCAGCTGTCTGGAAAGCCCTACTTTCTTATCATAACTAAAGGATTCACTGCCATTTGTTCCTCTAGGACTGGCCAGCTTCATTTCATACAAGGACCCCTTTAAAGAGGAACCAAAACTGGACAGATTTTGGATGCAGAGTAAATGAGTCTTTTATATTACTAGCCTGTTTGCTTTATGTTGTTATTACTACAGTAAAGTTCAACTGACCTTGACATTAAAGGTTATGCAGCACTGCAGAGTCCAGGTGACCTTCTGGGTGAATTCCTCTGTTTATTCTGAAAGATAGTCAAGGTGAGGAAAAAGCAAATCTAAGTTCCTTTGATAAGCGACATCATAATCACCACAGGCATGCAGAAAAGTTTCCTGACTTCACAAACACTATAAACTAATCACTCTGTCCTTGCAAGCCCTTACACAGGCCTTTGTTGCTGCTAACAACCTGCCTCTATCTCCTGCGCCACTCTGTTGTGTGATATGCAGAAAGAACCTAAGGTAAACTCAGTGGTGTTTGTAAGGGAGTTCTCTCCCCTACTCCCGAGTGATCATTATTTGATCTTGTTTAGTTCATTATTCATCTTGAGGGAGCCGGTTGTGACTTGTGGATAAATGCCATATGAAAGGCATTGTGCACCGAGGATGCATCCTTACTTTTATCCTGGCTCCCAAAACAGATCAATTAGTAAAACTAAACAGTAAATTATTAATCACATTGCTTTGTGTCCCCGTTCCATCACCGGAAGAAAACAGTTCATTAGAGAGAGGGAGAGAGGCACGGGAGGGGGGGGAGGCTGCGGCGTGATTGAGAGGGGCTTTAAACCGAGCTGATGCTGTGTGAACATTTGAAGAAAAAAGAGGGAAGAATTATCAAGCGTGTCCATCATTCCAGGTAACTTCCAAACCCACCCCCACCGTCTCCCCGGTCTCTCCTAAAGTGACGTGCACTCATAAAATGGGGTCAAGCAAGTGGAGGAGTTCAATGTCACAGCCATCATATACATTGCCCGTTGGGGTGCGTGTGATTAAAATAACACACAGGGATGTTTCATGTCATGGTGAGCAATCAGACCATATTTGCAAAAATATTCAGATCAGATGAATTTTAATGAGGTGTACACTCGAGGGGGATACCGCTGCCAGAGCGCTGGGGATAGAAGGTGGAAGCAAGCCCGTCCCCTTTATTTGCCAGAAGACAGCAAGGTACATAAACTTTTTTTTCTCTCCCTCTCACTCTCCCTCTACCTTTAGATGAAAAAAAAAAAGATCCAAATTTAGGGGTCCACTCAGTGTTCAGATTGCTCTGCTGTTCTGAGTTGGGCAATTTGAATAAATTATTCCAAATAAGAAAAAAAAAATCGCTCAGTGGGGGTTCATTTTGTGAGAAATTATATTTTCGCAGGAAAGGTTAATTTTGAAGGGAGCTTGAATGACTGAGAACTGGGGGTGGGGGGTGGGGGGGTGCAGAGGCAGAGGGAGTGAAGGTAAGGAAGAGAGAGAGAGAGGAAACAGGCAGAGAGAAAGAGAAATGGGGGGGGGCAGGAACGGCGTGCCGCACGAGGAGCACTGGGCGTCAAGGAGGAGAAGGGGCGAGAGAGGGATGGAGGGAGGGAGCAAGGGAGGGAGGCAGTTATTAAAAGCGATTGCATTGCCTCCCGGATGTCTCAGGAGAGCAGAATCAGTGGAGATGTTAAACCTTGCTTGACACCCCAGTTGGATAATTGTGGGTGTGGGAGCTAATCAGCGGAAGATGTCTCCTCAATTTAAATCTTGTCAGTTAGTGAAGATTAGGCCCTCCTGTCCCGGCCACCATTAGCTTTGTTGCATGTCAATGCGCCGGTGAGGGTGTCCGCCTGGTCCGGCTGCAAGGGTAAAAAGGCGAGTGTGATGGAAACCAGCAGATTTATTCCAGCTAAAACCAGTATGGCATTTTCAAGAAAACCCATATGAGAGAGGGGGGGAAAGGGAATTTATGCAGCCTTTTTGAAAATGCATTTGTTACTACTGACCTAACAGGGGGACCCTGTGGAATAAGAAATGTAGTGCGGGGATGTGCTCCAGATTTTTCTGCAAGAAAAACATCGGCGGGGTTGTTAAATATGATGTCGTACACAAACTACAGGCTGAGAATATATAAAATTAAAGGGAATTATAATTTCGGTAATGCAGAACCTAAGTCATTAAATGTGTAACCACACTGTGGCCCTGTACACATGCTAAGCTCGGTTGAAATGTTAAGTTATGGGGTAAATTTGGGCTGGAGGAAATCATAGGATCCTGATGTTAAGGCTATTAAATGACTAATAACCTGTGACAGTGTGATCTCATTAACAAAAATGTGGGGGTATAATTTTAACCTCGGTTAAAAGGGATGATGGGTGGAGGTGGCTAATTCAAAAATGCACTGTAGTGAATTTTACAGCTTGAGTCTGGCTGGCTGCGGGCCACAGCTTTGCATTCCCCCCATGGTAAATATTTGTAACAGATTTTTCCTGCAGGACAATGGCTCCTTTCACCAAAGCAGGTCCCGTAACCTCCGAGCGAACGCGAGGTCAGGGCAAATAAACAAGGCGGCCGAGCCAAGCTGAGCAGCTCCACTGATTCCTGGGCCGGGCCTGCTGCATACCAGGCCCTCTTGCTCTCTCTCCTCCTCGCCACCGGGAGTCTGAGTGCTGACAGATGTTGCGAGCCCTGGCTAAAAGGGAAAGGGGGACTTTGAGAGGAAGAAAACGAGGGAGCGTTACTCTCTCTCGCTCACTTTTCCACGTCTTTTTCTTCTCATCTTACCTCAGTCCGACTATGTCCGGATTCCCGGCGCAGCCTCCGACACCCTCGGACACCTATAACACAAATAATGAAAAATAAACAAGAAACTCATCATGAACAGCATGATCCATTGTGAGCATGTGTGTAACCTGTGAACAGGGTTATAACTGCCAGATGCTCAGCCCTGCAGTCTGGGGTCAGCAACCCCTGAGTGTGTGTGAACGTGCCTGAGCAAGAGACACAACACAACACAATTAGAGGGGTTGTCTACATGTATTTTAGTGTATCTGTAAATCCCCACAAGTCAGCCATCCTGATGTTTCAATAGCACCATCTCCCATCCCTTCCCCACACCTCCTCTGCTCTGTCGAAGCTGTTAATACTACCCTCAAAGAAAGAGCTACCGCCGGCTACCGCGAGGTGTAACGAGTTCAAGGCCCACGTTCAGGCCCGAGGCGGCAGACGGTAAACAGTTGTTACCGGCTGTTTTTCGCAGAGCCCAGACAAAGCCTCTCTGTGTGAGAAACAACAGCTACAGCTGGGCTGAGCAGAGTGAGACATCGATCCGTGCGAGCTCGTTCCTTTACACCCCTCCGAGCGCTCGTCTGGCAGTCAGCAGGAGCAGCAGCGCATGCCAGAGCTGGGCACTGCTCTGCAAAAAAAAAAAAAAAAAAAATCCCTCTTAACCAGTCGTTTAATCTGGTGCTGAGTCTTAAAATTTCTGGAAGAGAAAAGGGATGAAAAATACCTGTCAGCAGTCAGTGACAGAGGGTTTTTAATTTTAAAGACTGCATGGGAAACAACTGGAAAAATTTACTCACTACTAATAAATTACTAAATTAATAATTTAAGGAATTCAAAGGTCAGTGTACGCACTATATTTTGGTGGCTTGCATTTTAAATTTCTCATCTGGTGCACAGTATCAAGTGTTACAGTAAAATAAGTATAAAATAACAGTAAAGCACTGGTCATCTCTTTCTAAACAGCGATCCTTGACGAATACATATATCTTTTTAAAATCTATTTCTACATCGAGTATTCTCCTGAAATCACATTGGCCATGAAGGGCCCAGATAAAAGTATCAAAGAGGGCAGACAAGAGACTGGCGTTTAATCTAATCTACGTTCTAATAGTTGGGGAGACATTAATTATTGATAAGGCCGGCAATTGATTGGTTAATAAGATAATGTAATTGAGAAATGAAAATCATCAGAGTTGAGTGTGTGTGTCGGCTCCAATCTGAGCCGCATGGGGGGGTTGTGTGTGTGCGTGAGTGAGAGTGTGTGTGTGTGTGTGTGTGTGTGTGTGTGTGATGGGGGGGTCTTAGGGGATTGCCCCTACATAGGCTTCCATCATTACTGCCACACTATAAAAGCAGAGTGGTGATTAAAAGGACTTGATTGATTTGACTCTCATTGGGATAAGCTGTCCTCGTTCCGTCAGTGGGCTCCGCCTGCAAAAAAAAAAAAAAGTGCGTGCTGGATAGTATATATATATATATATATATATATATATATAAATGTATTCGGTGTGTGTTGATGCATAAAATCAAATCAAATAATTAAGTAAATGTGGCTGTAAATTTGAGCATATTTATATCTTGTAAATGTGTGTTTCTGTGCTTGAAAAAACACCTGTATGGGTTTGAATTTAAATTCAAAATATATATGTTTGTGTGTATAGGTATTTAACATATAAACGTGTAGGAGTGTGTGCCTGGAGCTGCAGCCCAGCTCGAGGAGGTATAGCCAAATGTGTGCATGTGTGTGTGTGCGTGTGTGCGACTGTGTATCCATGTCGTCAAGAGGTGGCCCCACTCCCCCAGTTTTCACTCGCCTTTTGTCTGCACTCTGTACTGTACTCTGCTGCTCAAACACACACACACTCGCACACACCACACACACACACACACTCGCAGCTCCAACCCACCCTGAGAGACGGAGACAGACCCTGCCGTCTGACACAAAAGCTATTGATTTTACTATCTGCTGCAATGAATGATCTTCCTCAGCCAATTTCTGAATTTAGAAATGAGTTCAATACTAATAATGATAGTGGAAGGATTCTTTAAACTGTTAGAGTTGAGGAAGGAGGGAATTGAGATGGGGGGAAGGAGAGAGAGAGCGGGAGAAGAAGAGGAAGGAAGTGAAGATTTGTGTGTGTTTGGCTTTGGAAAAAGAGAGGATATGATTTCTCGCCATGGGTGAGATTAAATAAAGATGACACCAATGGTTTTAACAGTCTAAATTACTACATTCTACCCTCAAATACAATTACTCTTATTTGGCTTTCTTCAATGGGTTGAGAATAGAATAAGTCGGTGCTGGGATTTGTCCCTTTTTTTTATTTTTTATACTTTTAACAACTCCCAACTTTTATATGAACAGTTTTCATCCACCTATTTTCACGCGCCGCTCTTCTGCTTTTTACGACGCAATTTTCAATATACAGCATTCTCGCGAGCTTGCTCCTTAATCCATTCATAGATTTCATGCGCCATAAAGACGCAACTAGTTCAGTTTCTATTTTGCCGCGCACAAATCTTCCATAAAATAAAAAAACAGGCACATAAATATTTAACACGGCCTCTGTTTAGATGGGGGAAAACTATTTATGTCAAATTAAACAACAGATATGCCGAGCTGCTCAAACAGAGGAGCTCAGCAGACTGGAACATTTCTTTTCTAATATTTCATTTCTGGGTGCACATTATTTTCCCTGGTTATTCAGAAAACTGCCATAAAAAGATGTGGAACGGCCATGTTAAACCTTGCATGTGGTGATCATGCTGTAAAACGTGTGTGTGTGTGTTGTGGGAATACATCCAAAGACGAGCAAAAAAATTATAGTTCGTGGATGTGACTTTCTGTGTATGAATGTTTGCATATGTGAACGTCTCCCCTCTCTCCCGCTCTTTTATTTGGGCAGGCAGGCAGCAGCTTGGCGGGGTGACGTGTGTTAATCAGAAGCCCCGTGCCCCGTTGAGGTGTTAATTCAACCCCCCTGTTACAGAGAGGTGTAGATTAATAGATAAGGGAGGTCTAAGCAAGGGTCAGCGCGATACGGCCCTGGCTGTGTTCCCCCGCTTGTCAGACACCTGCCTGGATTAAGCCGCTGGCTTCTCTCTCCGTTGTGCACAGGTGAGAGGTCAACCATTTACCCAGTTCATTGGTCTCTCATTCAGTTTTCAAGGTGGGGCGGATCTGCATAAAGGCTCTGGCATCTGCATGCTTCGCAGGGCTCATCTGCACGGGGGGTCCTGCACCGTGAGGTGGAGAAGCGGACAGGCGATGCAGGATCTGCCGCAGAGGATTACTGTAAATATACTTTGAGACTCAGGAGGAGATGAAGAGTGCTTACAATACAGGAAATGCGGTGGATGTATTTCTTTTTTTTATATTTAATTTATTTCTTGTTTAAGCTGTACAGCAGCATAAACCTTAACGTGGGAGAGTGTTTTCTTCTTTTCAGGGAATTTTCTTGGAGTAAGGACAAGAAGATCCTCGGCAAACAGAGAAAAAATAAAAAGGGGGGAAAAAGGGGGTAAAGCTGGTCGGGGAGGAGGAGGAGGAGAAAAACGCATGAAACATGAAACTCTGCAAATTTGACTTATAACAAGCAAAATTACACCCTGCTGTCATTTAAATTATGGCTGCCCTCTATAAAGGTGTCTTTTAGGTGCATTAATTGAATTCGGCACTATTTCCCAATAATAATCTGTAAAGTTCAGCCGTCCATCCTTCATGAGATCCCTGCCGCGGTACCAGAGGAGTATCTATTTCAGTGGCTTAATTTATTTTCATGATTCGCCGATAATGACGGCCATGCAGGCTGTACATCAGAATTAACCTTCATTTCACTGAGGTATATTACGATGACAGTCCCCGACGCATTTCACCTACACAAAGGGCATTCTCTCCCCCCTCTCTCCCTTACTCTCACTTTCTCCCCCTGCCTCCTCTGTCGCTGCCCCTGCTGTATAATCATCCTCGGCAGACCAAGATTGTTTGATAGCCGATTAATTTTCATAGGAAATCAAGTGGCCAGCTCTTTCTCTCTATCGCTCTTCCTTTATTTCTCCCTCTTACAGCACCCCCCCTCCGCCTCCACCTCCCATCCAAACACATCCACGCTTCTCTCCAACAATGGTGAACCGCGCTTGTGCTTGGTGACTTTTTCTGTCAATTAGGTGTTTTATTTAATCTCATCTAACTTTTTTCTCTAATAAATTGCATCCCCAACCCCCCCCCTCCCCGCACCGCTTCTGATATCTCCGGCGTGGTTAATTTATTTTGGACGATGCCGATGTAACAAAAGTGCTGTAAATTAATCAGGGGACATCAAGCGAAAGGGGGTCCTTCGTTCGCTCTCTGTCTCTAATTTCTATGCAAACCATTAAGTGTCAGATATAGATTCCACCATTTGCTATGGTCTCAGTCAAAAGATTTCATTAGGGACCTGACGTCACATTTTGAAGGCAGCGCCGGATCATTTCTGTCCTATTTTCTCCCTCATGAGCTCTTTGTTCTTCGCCCCTCTGTAGGATCCTGCCACTAAAAAGGCCCCTATGCAAATGACAATAATAGATTTCGCTAAGCACCGCCGCAACGGCATGATAGCCTATTTAGAGAGAAACCAAAGAAACATTCAATTTGTGGCATTAACCACGGCACATGCAAAGGTTGCCAAAAAAGTGATTAAGAAATTACAGAATTGGTCCTCTCTGCTTGAAGTTCTCTTTCTCCTTTTCTTTTTTTCCCTCTCTCCCTCTTTCATTGACATGACATCTGTAATGAGGAGGGCTGGTAATTAGAATATTCTGGAGAGGTGAGCCCTGCTGGAGCTGGCAGCTGGAAGACTGATCTCTCTCTCCCTCTGTCTTTTCTGTATTATTTCTTTTCTCTGTCATAAGGGCCTGGACGTAGAACAGACAGAAAAACAGCTGTCTGATGACCAGACTCTCTGCGGATGTCTCTCACTCCTCTTTGTGCGAATGTGTGCGTGTCTCACAGGCAAGCTGTTCGAAGCCCCTCTGCCAGCAAATAAATATAATCAATCTCCCATTTACATACAAATAGGCTTCTCCCCTTCATCCTAATAATCTGCCCAGCATCCTCAGAGAGGGAAAATAATATTCACTCCACATGGCAATTTCGTATTTATCATTAGATGACTTTATTGATTGTTTTTTTTTTCTTTCCCTAGGATAAAATTTTTTTCCACTTCATTTTATTAGAGGATATTGATGTCATGTAGGGCTGACATGGCACATACGCTTCATTATTTCCTGCCCAGGGATGATTACGGTTATTGACACTGTCACGTCGCCCCCACTCGTCATCAGTTATCACTGCTTACCGCGCCGAGATCCAGGAAGCCCGCAATACGGTAGTGGGGGGGAGGGTTGTGGGGCCACAGGCGTTCGGAACATTATCATGGGCGTCTAATGGGTGTAAACTGCAGGGGCGCTGCACGTGTGCGGGTGTGTGTCGCTAATGTGGCTCATTCCACTTTGTGTCATGTCGATGATAGGGGGTGACCGGCGGGGCCCTGACTGAGTGTCAATCCCACTTTGGACAAACAGCACTTCTGTCAGTGCGATCAGTAGCGCCAGGGGCATCCAACACATCCATCATACATACAGAGAGAGGGAAGGAGAAGCAGAGACAGATTGGTGAAACTTATTAAATGCTAATTACTTATTGCGATCTAATTAAAACTTATCGAAGTTGAGATCTAGATAGAAACAGACAGAAGAATGCTGACAGGATTATGATCTTATCAATCTACTGTAGGTCTCTTTTATAAAAAAAAGATCTTAAAGGGGCACTTTGACATTTTGGTTCCCAGTTTGTTTTTCTTATTTTCTTTGTTAACGCTTATTTTTTCACCCTCCATAGACAAGAATGTCCCCCTATTTCTCTTTCGGTGTGACCATTTCTAACCTTACTTTAACAAACGTTTGATTGGCTGTCAAAGAATCCTCCAGGCGTGTAAATGCAAATGAGAGGTGGAATCTCACTCTCCTTGCAATCAATAATAAGTTGTCGAATTGCCATCTGTGGTATAGTGACAAACACCAACTGCATCATACACTGTATGATAAAACAACCACTGTTAACATGCTGTGTAATGAGCAAATTAGCTGCCACGGCTATTCTTGGGGACGGCTATCAATAACAACATCTGTTAGCCAAGTTGATCTTCCGAACACAACTTGTCACATAATTAACTTGTCACTCGTTAGCATGATTGCGTTCCCAAATAGGCCTCTTACACTTGGCTGGATAGTGTAATCTCTTATTTTCCCAAGCATTAGAAGAAACAGTGAAGGTATTGCTCCAGTTACAGTTTCCCCAGTCCCCACTCTGCCATGTTAATTAGGTCTTAATGACCATTATTGACTCATTAACAGACATTTGGGGATCGTTTGGAGCTGCACTGACCTCAAACAACTCAAATGCCATTCTATCAATGATGTTCAACCATCTGACTGTAACCTATTCAAATTAGCTTCTACTAGGTTCAAAACGCTTTCTGAATAATTACCCAGCATGCTTTTAGATTAAAACCACTCACTGAGCACTGCAGCACCAGCCCAGTCTCCAGAATAAAATGTTGGTATGGTACATTTTGGCCACATATATGTTACATTTGTATATTTCATGGATATGATGTAGAAGTGCATGTATATGAGCTGAGTTTCTCATTAGCAAGAGAAGGGGATGTTTGAGATCAACAAAAGTGGGTGTTTTTTAATGGCAGTTTGGTACATTCCCAGCAGTGGTTGTAGCGACAAAAGCGGGTGTTTTTTAAAGACAATCTGTGGCACATCCAGCCATGTCTGTAACAACAAACCAGGTATTATTTTTAATGGCAGTTTGGTACATGTCCAGAGGTGTTTGTAGTGGCAAAAGCAGGTGTTTTATAAAGATATTTTTAGGGCATTTTTTGCCTTTAATTGATAGGATAGTTAAGTGTGAAAGGGGGAGACAGAGAGAGGGAGGGAGGGAGAGACATGCAGCAAAGGGCCGCAGACTGGAGTCGAACTCGGGCCGCTGCGGCAACAGCCTTGTACACAGGGCGCCTGCTCTACCATTAAGGCACCGACGCCCCAGAGAGCAGGTGTTTTTTAATGACAGTTTACAACATGTCCAGCAGTGGTTGTATTGACAAAAGTAGGTGTATTTTACCAACTGTTCAAAACATAATCAGTGGTGTTTGTAGCAACAAAAGCGAGTGTGTTTAAACGGCAACTCGTTTGCAGTGACAAAAGGCATTTTTTAAACAACAGTTTGGTACATGTCCAGTGTTTGTAGTGACAAAAGCAGGTGTTTTTTACTGACTGTTCCCAACACGACCAGCTGTGTTTGTTGCGGTGTTTAACGGCAGCTCAGGTCATGCCCAGTGGTGTTTGTAGTGACAAAGCAGGCGTCTTTTAACAACACTGTCTTTGTAGCATCAAAAGTGGGTGTTTAACAGTTTGGTAAATGTCCAGCTGTGCATGTAGTGACAGAACTGTTTATTATAAGCTAAAACATCATCTTTTCTTAACCCTAAGCATGTGGTTTTTGTGCCTAAAACTGACCACATGTTAACCACAGTGTTGTCACAACATAAAATTGATGAACTGAAATGTAAAGAAATGTGAAGTTTCAATATATCAGCTACATATGAAATGTACAAATGCAATATATCTGTGGTTTGCAAAAATGTATTGGGATTGGCAATGCTCATGCTTCTTCCAGATATTGTTGAGTTGAGGTATTGTTTTTAGTGAGCTCAGAGAGCTTGGCTAAGGAAGGATCCTGTGTTTTGTATCGGAGTGTTCGTAAAAGGAAGTTTGCTCCAGTGTGGAATATGAGTAAACAGCAAAAACATTTTCGGATGTTCAAAACAACCCTCAAGTCCTTTTGCTCCTTTCTAAGAACTGGCTCAGCTTCAAAACCGATTGTGTAATCACAAGTTTCCTCGGAGATGAAAAGCGGTTTGATCAGTATCTAAGTCGCTCCAGCATGCGTGCCGTCTAAAACAAAAGAGACAGTGGTGAAACGCTGAGTGAAGGTACAGTAAAAGATCATCAGCGGGCGCTGACAAAGTGGTGCAATTAAGATGAATCGGGATCTGACAAAATGTTTGTCTGAGGTGTAAACACACAAGTCAACAGTACTGAAGGTGCAGCGGGGGAAACAGCAGAAACGGATCACAGCGTTTAACAGCTTGTCACAATCAAACGAGATCATTAAAAATGTAGAAATTCCATGGGAGATTAGACTCGAAGGGAAAATGGACGTTTGTGTTGATGAAGGAAAAAAAAACCAAGCCATTTCTTGGCAATTTGACGTTTCCTCTGCAATGATACAGAGCACAAAAAGATGTTGAATACTTCGCACTAAGGGCTGCTTCTGGGTAGTGAAATATAAAAGAAACACTTGTGAACATACAAATTGGACAAAATTGTATTTACAAGCACGGGTGTGAGTCTGTGTGTGTATTTGTATAATCTGCCCAGGGATCATGCAATGGTATAGATGATTTACCTGCTCACCATGAGCCATGATCACCTCCCACAATACCCCACCTGGAGGACAAAAAAAAAAAAATTAAAAAAACTGACATTCAGGAATTATGATGGGACAGTGCACTGCAAAATACGTATGTTCTTTGAAGTCCTTATTTCAGCAAAATTATATATACACACTATATATATTTTTTTAAAAAAACTTTATATCTAATTAAAATGATAACTGCATTCTCATTTTTCAAACTCTCATATCCTGAGGGCCAATTGGGATGAGTGCTTTTTTTCTTCCCATGCAGCTGCAGCTCCCCTCTCTCTCTCTTTCCCCACCAGTCTCTCTCTATCAGTCTGTCTCTCTCTCCATCTCTCCTTCTCTCTCTGTCTTTCCCTCACTCCACTGTGGCTCAGTGAACTGCTCCTACAGCAATATCCCATCATTACCATCTCCCCAGCTGAGCTTCAGCCAGCCATTATCATGCAGCATTATTAATCTTCTTGTCTTATCAACTTGCAAATCACAAACCATTGAGCCTTATGGCGCGGTTTGGGGTGCGCCGTTATTCATTTTGTAGGTCTACCTAGCCTCCAAGTCTTTCTAATCACCTGACGATTGTCACTCTCTTACTGTTGCCCTGCCCTTCTCCTGGCCCCGGTGCTCTGTAGCACTGGAAAGGATCCAAGTGTTTCACTCTCTATCTTCTTACTCACACATACTTTCTCTCTCTCTCTCTCTCTAACCTACACCTGCTACACCTCTTCTTTTTTCCATTCAAACACACAGACGCTGTCTCTCACACATACTATCTCTCTGTCTTGGACATACACGCACGCCAGGTATTGAAGCTCAATACTTTTATTATCTGAGGACGCAGGAGACATGTACTCCCCTCTTTTCAAAATCCCATTTGTGGCCCCCACTTCCCCAAACTATTTTGTAACCACAAAAATCATTCTTGATATGCTTCTATTTGGCCATCTTTCAGATTCTGGCAGAATTGAGCTGCTGGTTTTGGTCGGAGATAGCACAAAAAAGCCACATAAGAGTATTATATATATGTCACGTTTAGTACTATTGCAGAATTTATCATGATGACCAACATAATTATTTCTTGGATTTTGTTTTGGTTACTGTTACCAAAATGTACGTAGAAATGCAGGAAATGATTGATTGTGCTATATTGGCACTAAAATTTTAGGCTGAATGTAACTAAGTATATTTACTCAAGTATAGTTCTTGAGAACCTTCCTCTCCACTTCATTACACAGGGAAACATTATACTTTAAACTCCACTACATTCATAATCTGTAGTTACTAGTTACAATACCAGTTCATAATTTACATTAAAAAAACACATCAGTTTCTAAAAGAAAAAAAAAATCATAGTTTTATCCAACAGTATGTAAAATAGTTCAAATTAACTTCACCTCCATCACACTAATAAGAAAATGATTTGTTTTTACCTTAAAAAGTTAGTGTCCGCACTGCCTAGACTGAATTTGTGAAGGCAAGTTGAGGTAATTTTCAAATGATTCAAAACAAATAAACTTTTCTTGTCAAATAAACTTGATCTTAATTTAGTTGTACTTTAGCTTACAAACTAAAATGTTCAAGTCCCACTGAATTACGTTTATTTCATGAAAAAAATTTATTTGTTTAGTATCATCACAAAATTACCTTAACCTGTCTTCTTAAATTCAGTCAACCTAAAATTTGAAGGCAGTCTGAAAACCAACTTTTGTTCAGTTAAAATATTTGTTACATGTTACATTAAAATGCTGCTTACATATTGCATCAAAAATGATAGTAATCAAATTTCTATATATCCATTAATATAATGTCATACTATAGAGTAGAACAGCGCTGACAGATGCTGTTCAGCATAAGGAATACTTTCATTTTTGAGACTAGGTTTATTTTGCTGAAAACACTTTTTTACCTTTACTTAAAAAATTTTAATACAGTATTATACTTGAAATTAAATAATCTTAAATTGTGGTATTGCTAATTTTACTCAAGTAATGCTGTGGATTCTTTCTCTACCACAGACAACACCCAGACCTATTTCACAGCCCTCCAAACAGAGACAACTGCCCTCTTACAATCTCTGTTTTTTTTTTTCCATCTCTGTCTGGACTCATCCACTCTCTTCTTATATCATTCTCTAAAACAAAATTTAGACAAAAAACAAAAAGCATTTACATTAAATACACTTTGGGCGCCACTGCTGAAAGGAGTCGACACCAAGTAGGATAAATTTTATTAATGGGCGAGCATTAACATACGTCTGCCCAGAGCTGACCCTTCTCCCTAACACATACATCCACTATGTTTCTGTCATCTCTCCCTCTCTCTTTCTCCCTGCTGATATTAGTATTCCAGGGGGGAACAGAGCTGAGTAGAGAGGCAAAGAGAGGGAAAGTTTCTTTAAAGACACACCATTGACCCCTGATTCTTGCTCTCACTTGAGTTTGCTTTTCTTCAGGGCTAAAATATTCACCCTGGAAAATACGGCGTGGCTAAGGCTATGCTACTTGAGGAAAAATGTGTATAAGAAAATTGCAAGGAATGTGTGTCCCTGTACGTGTGAGTGTGTGTATCTGGATTTGCATTTCCTTTGAAAACTTTGCATGATAAATCACCTTTTTCCCCCCATAGCCATTAAGCACCATACAACAGGTACTGAGCATGAAATATTTAGCAGAAGACAAAGTGTTTCATGTGCTCCTATGGACCCAGCTATTACCCAGGCCTTTTGCATAACATCCGCTAAAAACAGCCCACCCTTTGATCTTCATTAATATCGTTTGGTTAAAATTTCAAATATGCTTTCGTATGTTTGATTAACATCTTTCAGAATTATTCAGTAAAACAGAGATTAGCTACGAATGTTCAACTGCTAATGATGAAATTGTGATTACCCACCCGTCACTTTCAATCCAATGACGTTCAGAGAGGAGGAGTAATATTTTATTTGATCAGTAATATATGGCAATGCATACTGGACAGTTCATGAAACTTCATGGATCAACTTCCCCCATGCATTCAAATATGTGCTTATAAGCCCTGGGTATTAATATT